>CAWUFW010002650.1:1406770-2110156 GCA_963921515.1 Calotriton arnoldi | reverse complement strand
TAGGATATGTGCTGGACATTAAACTTAATTAATTTACTATTCCCATTCCAGTAAAAATTAATTTAAAGTAGTAGATACCCTTGACCTTGCCAGGTAGGTCGCTCCCCCACCACACAGATCCGCCTGTGCTGGCCGCCCGCTGCTGCTGCTGGTAAGATCACCCTTCCGTTTGTGGCCTCAGTGCCCGTATTGCTTGCTTGTCTCCCCTTTTCCCTTTTGTGCCCCCGCTGCCCCCATTTGAACTGTGCCCGTATTTGTGTCCGCTTTCTCTCCCCTTTTCCTTCTGTACCCCTCGCTGCCCCATTTTGAATTGTGCCCGTATTTGTGTCCGCTTTCTCTCCACTTTTCCTTCTGTACCCCTCGCTGCCCCATTTTGAATTGTGCCCGTATTTGTGTCCGCTTTCTCTCCACTTTTCCTTCTGTACCCCTCGCTGCCCCATTTTTGAATTGTGCCCGTATTTGTGTCCGCTTTCTCTCCACTTTTCCTTCTGTACCCCTCGCTGCCCCATTTTGAATTGTGCCCGTATTTGTGTCCGCTTTATCTCCACTTTTCCTTCTGTACCCCTCGCTGCCCCATTTTGAATTGTGCCCGTATTTGTGTCCGCTTTCTCTCCACTTTTCCTTCTGTACCCCTCGATGCCCCATTTTTGAATTGTGCCCGTATTTGTGTCCGCTTTCTCTCCACTTTTCCTTCTGTACCCCTCGCTGCCCCATTTTGAATTGTGCCCGTATTTGTGTCCGCTTTATCTCCACTTTTCCTTCTGTACCCCTCGCTGCCCCATTTTGAATTGTGCCCGTATTTGTGTCCGCTTTCTCTCCACTTTTCCTTCTGTACCCCTCGCTGCCCCATTTTTGAATTGTGCCCGTATTTGTGTCCGCTTTCTCTCCACTTTTCCTTCTGTACCCCTCGCTGCCCCATTTTTGAATTGTGCCCGTATTTGTGTCCGCTTTCTCTCCACTTTTCCTTCTGTACCCCTCGCTGCCCCATTTTGAATTGTGCCCGTATTTGTGTCCGCTTTCTCTCCACTTTTCCTTCTGTACCCCTCGCTGCCCCATTTTGAATTGTGCCCGTATTTGTGTCCGCTTTCTCTCCACTTTTCCTTCTGTACCCCTCGCTGCCTCTCGCCACTCCCGCCGCTGCGTCCCCTGCGGCCCCGCCCCCCTGACTGCCCATTCGCTGCCCCTGCCTCCTGCCTCCCAGCTGCTCCTCCCTCCCACCTCCCCATAAATGGCGGCCGCTGCGCGGCCGCGCCGCTGGCGCGCCGGAGGCGCGCCTAAGGCAAGCCCGTCTGCGCCCGTCCGCGCCTGGACCGCGCCCAGCGCCAAACCCCCTGGCCCCCGCAGCAGCCAACCCACCCACCGGACTTACGACACCGCCACCCTCAACGCACTCAACACCGGCCGCATCCCCGGCTGCCACCGTGCCACCCCAGGACGCACCCACGGACCCTTCGCCTGCCAATCCTGCAAGTTCTCCTGCCTCCGGACCTGCACCACACCCGCCAAGCCGAGCACCAGCAGCAACCACCTGAAGTGCTTCCTGCTCAACACCCGCTCCGTCCACAGACACGCCGTGGAACTTTGGAACCTGCTCGACTCCACATCACCAGACGTCGCTTTCCTCACGGAAACATGGATGAACGCCTCCTCAGCGCCCGACATCGCCATCGCCATCCCGGACGGATACAAGATCACCCGAAGGGACCGCGCAAACCAGACAGGAGGAGGCATCGCCATCGTCCACAAGAACACCATCCACATCACGACCAACTCCGACGACACCTTCACAGCCGGCGAACACCTGCACTTCCAGATACACACCGACCCCAAGACCACCCTCAGAGGCACCCTCATCTACAGACCCCCAGGACCACGCACACAATTCAGCGAAGACATCGCCGACCTCATCAGCCCGCACGCCCTCCCCTCGGCTGACTACATCCTCCTTGGGGACCTCAACTTCCACCTAGAGAACAACAACGATCGCAACACCACCACCCTGCTGGACAACCTCGCCAACCTCGGACTCAAGCAACTGGTGACCACCCCCACACACCTCGCCGGCCACACGCTTGACCCCGTCTTCTCCTCCAGCAAGGACATCTCCTTCAGCCACACCACCGGACTCCACTGGACAGACCACAGCTGCGTCCACTTCAGCTTCAGCAGGATCACCACGCACCACCACCCGCAACAGTTTCCGCGCAGAAGCTGGAACAAGATCACCACCGACCAACTCACCACATCCCTGAGCCAGAACCCTCCCGCCAGCTCAACGAACCCCAACCAAGCCGCCAGCAACCTCACAAGATGGATCACCAACTGCGCAGACGACCTCGCCCCATTGAAAACCCCCAGTCAGACCCGGCAACAAGAAAGCATCCTGGTTCACCGACGAACTCAAGATATCCAAGAAGAACTGCCGGGCCCTCGAGAAAGCATGGCGCAGAGACCCGACTGCAGACAACATGACCACCCTCAAGCACGCCACCCGAAAACACCACCAGCTGATCCACACCACCAAGAAAACCGCATTCAAGGAACGACTGGACAACAACGCCCACAACAGCAAGGAACTCTTCATCATCGTCAAAGAACTCTCGAACCCCAGCGCCGGAAACAACGACATCACTCCCTCGCAAGACCTCTGCAACTCGCTCGCCTCGTTCTTCCACAGCAAGATCGCAGACATACACTACAGTTTCAGCACACAGCCGACGTACCCTACGACCGTTCCAACACCCCCACCTCCACCCTCCGAGCCTGGACCCCTATCAACACCGAAGACACTATCCGCACGATGAACTCCATCCACTCCGGATCACCAACCGACCCCTGCCCTCACCACGTCTTCAACAAGGCCGACGCCGTCATCGCACCCCACCTCCGGGACATCATAAACACCTCCTTCGTCACCGCCACCTTCCCAGAGAGCTGGAAGCACGCCGAACTCAGCGCCCTACTGAAGAAACCGTCAGCAGACCCCACCGACCTCAAAAACTACCGCCCCATCTCGCTCCTTCCTTTTCCTGCCAAAGTCATCGAGAAGACCGTCAAGAGACAACTGGCCGCCTTCCTCGAGACGAATGGATCCCTCGACCACTCGCAGTCCGGCTTCCGGGCCAACCACAGCACCGAGACCGCCCTCATCGCAGCTACCGACGACATCCGAGCCCTGCTCGACAACGGGAAACAGCGGCCCTCATCCTCCTGGACCTCTCCGCAGCGTTCGACACAGTCTGCCACCGCACCCTAGTGCAACGCCTGAACAACGGCGGAATCCAAGAGAAGGCACTGGAGTGGATCATCTCCTTCCTCGCCGGAAGAACCCAGAGAGTCCGCCTCCCCCGTTCAGTTCCGAGGCCACCGAAGTCATCTGCGGCGTACCACAAGGATCATCACTCAGCCCCACCCTCTTCAACGTCTACATGAGCCCCCTCGCAGCCATCGCACGCCAACACAACCTCAACATCATCTCCTACGCCGACGACACCCAGCTGATCCTCTCCCTCACCAACGACCCCACAACCGCCAGAACCAACCTACATGAAGGGATGAAGGACGTAGCCGAGTGGATGAGGAACAGCCGCCTGAAACTGAACTCAGATAAAACGGAAGTCCTCATCCTAGGATCATCACCCTCCGCCTGGGACGACTCCTGGTGGCCCCCTGCCCTGGGCAACGCACCGAAACCAACGGACCACGCACGCAACCTGGGCTTCATCCTGGACTCCTCCCTCTCAATGACCCGACAAATCAACGCCGTCTCCTCGTCTTGCTTCAACATCCTACGCATGCTGCGCAAGATCTTCCGGTGGATCCCCACCGAAACCAGGAAGACGGTCACCCAGGCCCTCGTCACCAGCCGACTGGACTACGGCAACTCCCTCTACGCCGGAACCACAGCCAAACTTCAAAAAAGACTCCAACGCATCCAGAACGCCTCAGCTCGACTCATCCTGGACATCCCCCGACACAGCCACATCACCGGACACCTGAGAGACCTGCACTGGCTCCCCGTCAGCAAGAGAATCACGTTCCGACTCCTCACCCACGCACACAAAGCTCTCCACAACCAAGGCCCCAGATACCTCAACGACCGTCTGACCTTCTACACTCCCACCCGCCAGCTACGATCGACCAACCACGCCCTCGCCGCCGTCCCCCGCATCCGAAGAGCCACAACGGGAGGAAGATCCTTCTCCTACCTGGCTGCCAAGACGTGGAACTCCCTACCCATCCACCTCCGCCTTACCCAAGACCACCTCTCCTTCAGGAAGCAACTCAAGACCTGGCTGTTCGAACAGTAGCGGACCCCCCTCCCCCAAGCGCCTTGAGACCCTCCGGGTGAGTAGCGCGCTATACAAATGCTTGATTGATTGATTGATTGATTGATACTGAAAATTAAACTTAATTATTACACTATCCTCACTATAACATTATTATTTTTATAATATTTATTTTTGTTGATAGAAATAATTTATATATAAAATTAAAATACTCTACCTAACATTATCACCTATAAACTCAACAACAAACTCAAAATTTAAATTTTACATTATCTTAATATAATATTATAAATATTTATTATATTTATTGCATTTTATAAAAATGAATTTAAATATTTACAACAAATACACAACATTATCCCCTATCAACACAAAATCACGTAAATAATTTATTACTTCAATTTTACACTTTTATGTTTAAATTATTATTAATTAAATTTTATTTTATCATATTTTTTTTTTTTTAAATCCACACCATTAGCCCCTATAAAACCAACATCCCACTACTACATTTATTTTTAAACCATATAATTTTTTTTTAATTAATATTTGCTAATTTCTAATTTATTATAAATTTAACATTAATTTTTACAAAACTCACCACACTTGTCCCCTATAAACATCCCACTCATAAAAATATATTTTAAATTTCGAAATAATATTTATAATTTACATATATAATTGTTTTAAATCTTTAAAATTTAAAAAATATTTTTTTTAAATCACCACCATTATTTCCTATCAACCCAACATCCCACTCCTAATTTTTTTTTTTTATTCGAATTTGTATTTTTAAATTAATATTTTAAATTTTCAAATTATTACAAATTAAAACAATATTTTTTAAAACACTCCCCACCCTTATCCCCTATAAACCCAACATCCCGCTCCTAAATTTTTATTTGAAATTTGAAATTAAATTTGAAATTAATATTTTACATTTTTTAAATTATTACAAATTAAAATAATAAGGGGTCCATTACGATGTCGGGCGGAAGCACCACCGCCGTGCTGGCGGATGCAAAAAGCACCAGTTACCGCCGGCACGCAGCAGTCCACACGCCCGCCCAATTACGATGCGAAAAGTAGACCAAACACCGCCGGCAAGCCACCAACACCGTCCGCCATCAAAGTGCGCCCGTTCACGTAGCGGCGCAGCACAACTGACACACACCGTCCGACGAAACACGTCCCGCCCGGCGCATAAATTACGATGCCGCAAACAAACGGCTCCCACGGCTAAGAGACACCGCACGTGAAAGAGAGGCGGTAACACGGACGCAGAGCACGGACAACGAAGAAGCGGCTCCCCGAGCATGAATCCAGCACTGCAGGCCCTCCCCATGCTTCTGCTGATGCACCACCAAGGACGCAACGTACCGCGGAGATGCAGGTAGGCACACACACAACAAGTGCACGCAAACAGCGCACACAGTGCAAGGGCGGAAAAAGCGGACAACCCCCACCAGCGCGTGTACACAACACATCCACCATCGCATCCACATATGACACACAGGCCAAATCGTAACATCGCAGAACACATGTGTACACACCACCTGGGACTAGGAACCAACCACCCCGTCACGGCCCCAAAGCGCCGATGACGCCGCCACACATGCGCACAACGCAGAGGCCAACCGCAGCGCCATGCATGCGTCGCACACAGACACAGGGACACAACCAAGCAGCACACACATCAGCCCCACCCCGAACGCACATGACACGTGACAGGCCGGCCACAGACATGTCCCCAACGCCCAATTCACGGACAACACCCAACGCCACACAACCGACGCACACATGTCAGTGAAGACACGCAACAGCAGGACACACCCCAGTGTAACAAACATGGCGTAGCACACAGCGGCGGCAACACCAACTAGGAGAAGCAGGGCTCCTTCGGGAAGAGGAACGCCAGTACCACACAGAAACACCCATACCACCCTGCACATATGAACAAGACATATAAAACGGAACACCAAAGAGCCCGGGGACCGACAACAGGTGGCCCAAGAATAACATTCACACACAAGGCCCAACGCAGAGCGGAAAGGCAGCCTGCCGCCCACACAAGGGAGAGCAGACAGCACTGAATGACCTTCCATTCCAACTCCGAAACCACAGCCCTACGACAGAAGCCGGTGAATACAGCCATTGTCCAAGAATAGACCAACACAGGCATGCCGAGGAGACCGACCACAGGGCAGATAGCGCATATCACAGAAGCACACAACGGACGGGGAAGAAAGAAGAAAACACTCCCCATGTCGGCCACATGCAAGTTAATTGGAAGGAGTCACACAGCACTGACCTTGAACTGTCTGAGAAGCATGTGGGAAGAGGGCCCGTGTCCTCCAAACAAGCCAACAGAACACAAGTCCTGTCTCCCTACGACTACACAGAGCTCACAGCAACCCCGGAGCGTGCACATTGCAGACTGCACACACAGCCGGAGCACGCCACCTCAACGAACCGCTGCGAAATGGCAACCGCAACACACCTACCCAACTACGCCGAACAGCTCAAGCTGTACAAAACCAACCTGTTCCATACATTGGGATGCGATCTCCTGTCCCTGCTGAACGTAACTTACCGACTGACTTACCGCATCACATTGTTCAGCTGCGTCATGCCCGTCTTCTACTGTCGGAGGTGTCCCTACCAGCATCCCGTCGAGATATGCCTCTCCAACCCGGCATGTCTGAAGGCGGACCTGCTACCACTACTCCTCCCTCTGGACGCACACGACAGGGCCTGCTCTGCCTATGGGGGCATGGCGTATGTGGCCAACATCGCACCCGCACTGAAATGGGACCACTGTGCCTCCACACGACGGATCATCGAGAACAGCTACATCGAATGTCACCCAGCATGCCCCATCATGGTCCTCCAAGGGACAACCTACGAACAACACCTTGACAGCCACCATCCGCTTCATTGGCTGGCAAACATGTACACCACCAATGACATGGAAGCCCTGCTGGACGGCATCGCATACCTGACAACCTGTAAATACGTCGGACCACAACGCAGGTTCCCCGAGTGACCTATGATGTCCAACCCCGCACCCATGCTTAGCTTCCGCACGGACTGGCCAGTCACCACCACAACAGCCATACCAAACGACCGGCAACTGTAACCACACCATCAACGACATCGCCATGACATCGGATATGACCGGGACATGCACACTGTTCCCCATCACATCCAGGAACACCGCATGCATCGTAGGAGGCAGTGGCATGGGCTCTGTGTATCGCACCCACATGGACGGAACTGCACGAACAACCAGGACACGACATGGATCCAGCGCCCATGGACACACACACCGCTCAGTGGACATGAATAGGTCGCCTGGAGTCTGTGGGTGCTGCACCCTCCCACCCCCGCCCCGGGAATCCCATACCAGGACCTTTGCATGGACGACAAGTGCATACAACAACAACACGACCCCAGTGACTGTGACATGTCCAGTAACCACCACAGTGCAACAACAAGTGGCACGCCGCTGCATGCCCGCAAGCACATGCCCTGATGTCATCTCACATGCACGCGTGCATGAGGAACAACCGCAGCAAACCTGTCACATGGAACTGAGATGGACTGTGCCCATGATGCCAAGCGGTCTGGTAGGCTACATGTATACCGTCTGTGTCAAAGTCCGCAGCTCCGCAGCTATACGTAAATGTACATTAGCACAGCCTTGGCCAAGCAGATGTCACTCTGAAGCCCACATCCCACATGCAACAGCCAATCACATGTAACCCCACACCCTATCCCATTTGCAATCATGCTCAGTATATCCTCAACATGTATTCCGCTGCCAGTAGTGTCCACTATACTGCATCACAGAGGACAGAAGACTCAATATAATGTTTGAAACCAAAACTGTCTCCGCTGACTCATTTCACAAGTACGAATGAGAGAGGATGAGAGTATGTGAAGTACACGGCAGTCGTGACATGACCATGTAGTCCACTGGTATTGGATGTCAACGCAAATGAGTAGCACTACTGTGGAAGACACACATGTGTCGTGTGAAGTCGTATGGACGCAGTGCTCAGGTGGGTGGGTGCGACGGGTAGATGCGCACATGCCAAGTTGGAGCACGCCATGTTGGGAGGGGTCATGAACAGTACACCACCGCTTCCCTGGGCATTGTGAGAGGACACCTGTCGGGGGAGTGAACACGTGTGTGCATAGCAGCCGGGCACACGTACAAAGCGGTACCAGGCGCACCTCAGCCCACCCTCTGTGGACAAGCTGGATCCTGTTGTGCGCCCGCCATGCCCCTGACAAGGCACACACAGCCCCAGTCGACCAGGTGTAACCCCAACATAGTCAATCCGCACAGGCGATACAGGGCACGGGATGGCAGTGGAGCATGGTGTGTGAGAGGTCTCCTCGCGCTCCTCCTGGTCATATCACGCAGGCAATAGAACCTCAACGTCTAGCATGGCACAAGTCACATGGAAGTGTATGGGGACGCACCACAGCACGAGCAGCACTGACGTCACGGGAGGTGGCTCGCACCAACCCATCCATTGCCCATCATACCAACCACGCCACATGCCATTGCGACTAAGTGCAAGCGCGTGCGCCACCACCCCCGAGCCCTCCCCAGAGAGGCCAAAGAGTGAATGTGTGGGCCATCAGCCACAGACGGACGCGGCCTGGCCGCAAGGGCAGCCACAGCCACTGGGTGTCGCAGGTGGCGGATCCGGAAGGCGAAGACTGTGATGCATAGTCCATGCAGGCCGGGTCTCCATTTGGGGCACCACGCAGGTGGACGGCGTCCCGCAACACATCATACCCTGAGACAGCCCACTCGTGCAACTGGACCCACACATACACTCCTTGCCCTCTCTGGTGCGAGCTTGGGGCTGCCTGTGCAAGCGCTAGCCTCGCAGGTGAGCATGCATATTGGGGGAGCGAGGGAGGACATGAGGGCTGGGGCGAAGATGACTGTATCACTGTCAGTTAGTACAAGGGATGACCCAGATGTGGAAAGGAAGAGACGTGTCCCGTGTGTACTGCAACTAGTCGCCAATTCAACTACCCCCCATGTCCGGAATGTAAGCCCGCACCTAGGCCCGCCCATCCGCCACAACGAACATACCACCAGCACGACAACCTTCCCATTCGAAACACTGACTGGGGGTGGCGACCAGTGTACAATCATGTGTAGCCTACCCACGCGTACATGTGGGCCCTCCATGATCCATGTCACCTGCGGCAAAGTCATGATATGCGCAATGAGGGAAGTGAGGAGAGCTGTCCGCCCCACGCGCAGAAGGTGCATCAGCTCCACAGACCCAGCAGCGAGTCCAGCAGGGGTCACATGTGCAGGGGCAGCTGTGCCTGGTGTGAAGGCACATGCATATAGACAGCACATCGACCAATGTGTAGTCTGCCCACATCTACAGTCCATCATCATGCGGACATAGGAATTGAACACAGGGCAACACATCTTCAGTTGGTGCACCCACCGTGACCAACAATGCGCAATCATCGACGTACCCGCCCTGTGCATGGCCCCCACCCAACGGAGGCACATCCAGTGCCACCATCCCACACACACAAGCCTTCCACGGAACATGCTGTGTCCAATGCTCAGTACAGAGTCAGCACCCATCTGGTGGATCCTGAACAGGAGACACATGCACACACATGCCAGCTCCCACTGTGTACGTCTGCCACCTGGCACGTGCAATGTAACCTCTCACCTGTGACGTGTGACTGCAAGCACACAGCCGTCTTGGCATGGGGCTGTCAATGTGGACACCTGTCAATGTTTCGGGAGGTGTGATCCGTACAGTGCTGTACATAGGGTGCAGTGCTGACACCTACTACTGTCTCATATCCCCTCGTGCCACAGGTCCCACTTGTTTTGGCCGCTCAGCCTGTGCCCACATCGTCGTCGTCGTGTGCCATACTCATCCAGCCGCGGAAGCAGTTCCATGCTCAGCAGACATTCATGTTGCCGTGGCGTTGCCGCTTGACGGATATGCAGTCAGTCCCCATCAGCACGCCCGCAAGTCATTGGGGCCTAGATCCCCATGTGCATGCACATGGCAGTGGTTTGTATCACTAGCCATTGCCATTGTTGGGAGACCTGTGTAAGTGTATTGTGGCCGTGCCGTCCCAGCTTGACAGCTGGGCTGTGGCTCCTGTGCTTACTCAGTCATGTCAGTGATGTGTATGCGAAATTGCCATGTGTCGTGTTGCTTTGACATGTGTCCTCTGCCATTGTCCCTAGGCGGAGACCGAACATTGACCGCCCATACCAATTGCTGGCGGACATGGACGATACAGAGGTTATTAGGAAGTTTCGGCTGGACAGGCCAACCCTGCATCGACTGTGTGCCATGTTAGAACCCCATCTCCGTCCCCGCAGGGTGTATCCGACTGCTGTCACCCCCACGGCTAAGGTGATGGCCGCCATGCATTTCTTCGCCACTGGGTCATTCCAGCACACAGTGGGCATTGGAGGAGGGATGTCCCAGCCCATGTTCAGCAAAGTGCTGAGGGATGTACTGGCAGCCATGATGCTGTACCGGAACAGGTACATCCGCTTCCCCAGGGCTCGTGAATTGGCGGCAGTGAAGGGTGCATTCTATGCCCTTGGCAGAATCCCACACGTCGTTGGAGCCATTGACTGCACACATGTCGGCCTTGTTCCACCACAGGCCACTGAGCACCTGTACCGCAACAGGAAGCACACGCACTCCCTGAATGTGCAAGTGGTGTGCCTTGCGGACATGGTGATCACCCACGTGTGTGCAAAGTTCCCAGGCTCGGCCCATGACGCACACATAATGCGCAACAGCATCTTGCCACGACTGATGTCCAATATGCAACAGGATCGTGCCTGTATTGTCGGTGAGTATGTGGAGTGGTGTAGCGTGCTGGCTGTGCGATGCTGTCCCCTGTCCAGTTGGATTAGCAACGGTTCTCTGTGTCCCTCACACCCAGGTGACTCTGCGTATCCGAATGGGGCATGGCTGCTCAGTCCATTGAGGAATCCTCGCACCCCAGCAGACGATCGCTACAATGAGGCACATGGGAGGACCAGACGTGTGGTCGAGCGTACCTTTGGCCTCCTCAAGTCCAGGTTCAGGTGCCTGGACCGCACCGGGGTGCGCTGGCGTACTCCCCACAGAAGGTGTGCCAGATAGTGGTGGCGTGCTGCATGCTGCACAATCTGGCCATTTGGAAGCAGATCCCCCTCATCGTGGATGACGGAGATCAACCAGGGCCCCAGCCCGCAGACCAGGACAGCTCGAGTGAGGAGGACAGCGGAGAGGAGGAAGCTGGTAATGTGCGGCAGCAGCTCATCGCCCGCTACTTCACTTGACGGTGAGTGTCCATGTACGACGGCTGATGTGGCTGTATCTGTGCAGGTGTGTGTGTGCTGTGTCAGGGTGGCCGTTTGTTCACTGCGTGCTGTGTGTCAACGCTCCATGGCCAGGTTAGTATGCCACTGTTGGTGGCTGTGGCATTGTGCCCTATTGCTCTGTGCGATGTGTGTACATTGCTTGTAGTTGTTGACATGTACTGTGTGATGGGTGTGTGATACACTCATTGAATGTGCTCCTGTTCTGTCTCCCACCCCTAGGTCCCTACAGGCCCTCCGGATTCAATTGCCATGCCACGCATCAGGTGCCTTTCCGCCCAAGGTGGCCGTTGTATTCCGTACAAATAAAACACAGGGCACAAACAGCAGTTAGTGAAAAAGGTGCATTTATTACAAACTGTGACATGTGATTGTGTGTAAGGTGATGACAAAAGTGGTGCGTGCAGTGACAATGAGCTGTCGGTCATGGCTGCGTGATGATCAGGGTGTACCCACTGGTTCTATGTCCATAGTCCAACAGACACATGCCATCCAGATGGCTGTGTGGAGTGGGATCGTAGTCCAGGTCAATGCAGTGGCTGGTCAAGGAAGGCTGGCGGAAGGCTGGCTGGCTGCCTCACTTGCGACTGGAGCGTGCGAAGTCCTCCCGGGAGATCTGTTTCCTCTTCGGACGGCCCCTTCCACGTTTGCGAGGGGGTGCCTGCTTGCGACATGCTGGTGGTTGAGGTGTGATCACTGGCTGTGGACGCAGGGGAACTGGACACTGCTGCTCCACCCTGCGCCCCGGCAGGTGGTGGCGGAGGGGAGCTGCTGTCCCTGGCTGTGACCTCACCGCCACCACCAGCTGTCCCATGAGGTCCACGATTTGGCCCATACGGGCGTCCATGGACCTCAACACCCCCAGCACCTCATGCGTGTCTGAGGCAGACCGGACCCATTGTCCTTGGGCCTCTTCATAGGCCCCAAGGACTCTGGCCATGTGAGGCAGGGCATGGCTCCCAGGGGAGGCTGGCGTTTCCCTGACCCTGCTCCTCCTACCAGTCCTGCTGCCACCGGCCTGCCCACTAGCCACATTGCTCACCACGGTCCTCGCTGTGGCTCCCAGGGTGGATCCAGTCGTCCGGGCCACCACCTGCGCTGGGGCTGGTGCCAGCGGAGACGTGGCGGTGGTGGCGGCGGTGGTGGTCGGTGCGGCGATGGTGGCGGTTGCGGCAGTGGTAGTGGCCACAATGACCGTGGGTGTGGCCGCAACGACAGTGGCAGCAGGGGGCTGTGAATGTTCAGCAGCCCTGGATGATGGGTTGGTGGGTAGGAGGGGTCCTGGGGAGCGGCTGGGCCCTGCCACACCAGATGGGCCTGCTTCGTTGTCCATGTCCGAGGAGGAGGACAGGTCCTCCAGATCCGTGTGTCCTCGTTGGGGGCTTGTAGGCTGGCTGTGCTGGCTGCTGGCTCCATCCCCAGCATCCAGCAGTTCGTCACCTGTGGAGAGAATGAGATTAGTTATTGTGTTGCACCTGGCGAAGTATGTATTTGTCGTCTGACATTGACAGTTCGTGCAATCTCGTACATGGGTTTCCCGGAGGCGTGTGTGTGGCTGTAGCATCTGTAGTTGTGTGTGCTTGGCAATGGGACTGTGTGCTGTGCACATGTGGCATGGGACGGATTGGCCATACCGATGGGTGTGTTGCTGTGCCCCTACTTATTGTGACTCTGGTGTATGCGGGCTCCTGGCCCATCCTGGGTCTGGTTTGTACTTTGCTTTTGGGGTTCAAATGGAACGCTTAGGAACGCATATGGCAACATGGGGGCCATGCCCCAGATTCGCATTTGGGATGGAATATGCTTTTGGGGTTCAAATGGAACGCTTTAGGAACGCATATGGCAACATGGGGGCCATGCCCCAGATTCGCATTTGGGATGGAATATGCTTTTGGGGTTCAAATGGAACGCTTAGGAACGCATATGGCAACATGGGGGCCATGCCCCAGATTCGCATTTGGGATGGAATATGCTTTTGGGGTTCAAATGGAATGCTTAGGAACGCATATGGCAACATGGGGGCCATGCCCCAGATTCGCATTTGGGATGGAATATGCTTTTGGGGTTCAAATGGAACGCTTAGGAACGCATATGGCAACATGGGGGCCATGCCCCAGATTCGCATTTGGGATGGAATATGCTTTTGGGGTTCAAATGGAACGCTTAGGAACGCACATGGCAACATGGGGGCCATGCCCCAGATTCGCATTTGGGATGGAATATGCTTTTGGGGTTCAAATGGAACGCTTAGGAACGCATATGGCAACATGGGGGCCATGCCCCAGATTCGCATTTGGGAGGGAATATGCTTTTGGGGTACATGCTGTGAGCCATGGGTGCCGAACGTGACATGTGTTGTGGCAGCATGACAGTGCATGGTTTGAGGTGTGTGCATGCTTGACATGGCCTGCATATTTGCTGTCTGTTGTGATTACTGGACATGGCATTGGACGCATCGTTATGAGTGAGTGATGGTTGTGTGCCAGCCAACGTATTGCAGTTGTCCCATCTCCTTGGTGTGCGTGCTGCCCTGTGCCATGTGCATCACTGCAGTGCTCAGGGGGTGTGGCCCATGTTGTGTGTTGTTGCTCACAGTGTGTCGTGCACTTCATTGACTTCTGGCACATGGTTGGTCATGGGCATGTATCTTAGCGTGACTGCTGTATGTGTGGCAGCTGTGCGGATGACATGCCTTTCATGAGACTGGGGCTGACGGATGGGATGGATGGTATGTTGTTTGTGCATGGTGTGTCTGTGTGTTTGATGGGTTCAGTGGTGTTCGTGTGCATATATGTTGTTCCGCTCTGTTGCGTCTAGTGTTGTTTGTCTTACATAGGCGTAGTTGTGGGGTGTGTGGTTGACAGGCAGTTGGGGCTACATGGACAGGACTTCAATGGTGTTTCGGTTGTGTGTGATGAGTTGCACAGTGTCTGCCGTGTGGTACTATATTCAGTGTGGCCTGTGCATGCAGACGTGGCTCCTTGGGTGTTGCTATGTCTGTGATGGGTCATGTGGGGTGTGAGTCTGTTGTTCATGTCCGTGTGCACATTGTTCACTTGTTCGTGACGGTGGGCGGTGCTGCGTGTTCGTCTGCTACGTGACATGTCCCATGTGTTGGTCGTGTTCCGGTCCTCATGCCTCCAGTAATCCAGCCCTGTCCAGTTTCCCACCTGCAGGTTGTTCGTGCGTGCACTGTACTGGATGCCACATGGTTCTAAGCGGGGGTGCTCCATGTTGCAGGTCTGTGGGGGTGGGGGGTGTTGTGGGTCGTGGGGGTGGCTGGACACCCACTGACACCGATTGCTGTGGACCGTGATGTCTGCCTTTCGGCTGTCGTTGTGCACTGCGGTGGCTGACACGTGGCTGTGGGGTGGGGGGATGCTCCTCCTTGCTGTGCTGTGGGACTAGGGGCCTGGTGTGTGTTGTACTTGGGCTGTCCACCGTCCCACCCACTGCACTTTGTGTTCCTGCCACTTACCTGTTACTTGTCGGTTAGTGCAGCTGTGGCGGACACATGGGTGTGGTGGGTGCTCGTTGTGGCGCTTCTGGCATATTTGGGGACCTGTTGGTGGTTACGTGGCTGGCTGAGTGTACACATGTCCCCACGCATCTTACAGTTGTTCGGTTTGGGCTGTGTGTGGTGGTGTCTGTTGCATGTGTGTGTGATGTGTTGTGTATTGTGTGCTGGACATGGGGGTGTTTGTCCCTGGGAGCTGTGGCATGGTGGTAGTGCATGTGAGTACATAGCGGTGTGCTGGTATACATTAGTTTGTACTTACCAGCCTCCACTCCCCTGCTAATCCGGCGAGGATCTCCGGATGGATTACGACTCGCACCTTCTCCTCCCACGCTTTGTAGGTCTTAAAGAGCGCGGGATTTCCTCCGCCAGTGACGGCAGCCAGCTCTCTGTTTTTGCCCTCCTTCTTCTTGACCAGGCTCTTTACGTCATTCCAACGTTTGTTGATCTCGACTCTGTTCCTGGGCAGGGTCCCGACTGCATTGACCTGGTCTACGATCCGGTTCCACATTCTGTTTCTGGTGGCTAGTGGTGTGTGCTGGACCATGTTCCCATAGATTTGTGGGTACACCTTGATGATCTCGTCGACCATGACCGTCAGCTCCATGGGCGTGAACTTGGGCATCCTTTGTGGTGCCATGGTGTTTGTGGTGCTGGTGCGGTGTGTGTTGTGTAATGTGCAGGGGGTTTGTGGTGCCGGTGTTTGGTGGTGGTGGTGGTGGTGGTGATGTGTGCGTTTCTGTGGTGTGCTGCTGTCCTTGCTGTGTCACTGTGTCCTCTCCTCTCCTCTCTGGTTTGCAATGTAGCAAGGGGTTGTGGTCTGTGGGAGTGCTGCTTTTGTACTCACCTATGTGGGTGTGTCCTCATGGTCTGTTGTTTTCAGGTGTGTTGTGTCTGGGGTTCTGGCCTTTGTATTTTTTGTTTGTCCGGGGGATGTTTTCGGGATATGTACTGTGCTTGTGTATTTGTGCGTGCCTTGCTGTGTGGACTTGTTGGCCATGTTGTGTGCTATTGGTTTTGTGTGCGGATGGTTTCTGTGCAGGTACGTGGGCGCCATGGCTTCTGCCGTGTCGATTCTCATCGGCGTTGTTTGCGCTGGCGGGCGGTATATTTGTGGTTTTTCCGCGCTCATGTCGGGTGCGATCGTAATCTCACGTGCGGTGTGTCGGCCGTGAGGGCGGGCGGTTTTGTGTTGTCGTGCGTGTTTCCGTCCGTGGCGGGCGGTTTGTCTCCGACTCGGACGTTGGCGGGCGGTATTTTGTGTGCTTTTTCCGCCGATGGCGGTATTCGGTTTGTGTAATCGTAATGGCGTGGTCGGCGTTCAGGCGGTGTGTGCGGGCGGATTTTTGACGCTTCCATGCCTGGCGGTGTTATTTACGCCGGGTATCGTAATGTGCCCCTAACTTCTTAAAACACTCCCCATCCTTATCCCCTATAAACCCAACATCCCGCTCCTAAATTTTTATTTGAAATTGAAATTAAATTTTAAAGAAATTATTTTAAATTTTAAAATTATTACAAATTAAACAATATTTTTAAAACACTCCACACCCTTATCCCCTATAAACACAACATCCCTCTCCTAATTTTTTTTTCAAATTCGAAATTACATTTTAAATTAATATTTAAAATTTTAAAATTATGACAAATGTAAACAATATTTTTTAAAACACTCCCCACCCTTATCCCCTATAAACCCAACATCCGCTCCTAAAAATATATTTCAAAATTCTAATTACAATTTTAAAGTACATTTTTTATTTTTTTTATTAATTAATAATTAAAATCTATATTTTTAATACACTACCCACCCATATCCCCTATAAAACCAACATCCTGCTCCTAAAACAATATAATAATATTCTTTTATTTTATAACATTTAAAATAATTTACAACGTAACATTAACTCTAAATAAATTCAAATATCAGACAAAAACGATATTTTAACATGTCGATATTTTTTCAATCGATATTACTAACATCGATATTTAACAAAACACTTCAAAACGATATTTTCAACATAGATATACAGAACATCGATATTTAAGACTGTCGATATACTTAACTCGATATTTCTGTACATCGATATTAAAAAGTCGATATTTTGACTGTGCACCAGTTTGACCGTGAGCTCGTCAAAAGGCAAGCCAGCGAACCGTCACCGAACCGGGATTTGTGGAGAGCATCGGGGGACCCCGGCAGTAAAGTTCCAGGAAAGTTTCTGAGTCAGAAGGTACAAACGTTGATGACTGACGGTAAGAGTTTTTTAAAGAAAGCTATATCAGAAACGCTCAACTGTGGATTGATTAATGTTAGATCCCTGGCTAAACATCATCTAGAGATCTACACATTATTAGAAGATTATAATTTCGATGTCCTGTTTCTTACAGAAACTTGGACACGAGTAGATAGAGAAGTTGAACTAGGCTTAGCTTGCCCCCAGGTTATAAAATTTGCCATAAACCTAGAATGGATGGGAGAGGAGGAGGAGGAGTAGGATTTATTTACAAAGATAGCTGGAATCTCACCCCATTTTGTGTGGAGGATATTCCAGGGATAGAATCACTGGGGTTCTCACTTAAGGATACCAGTGGTACTTTATGCACTGGCTTACTATGTTATAGACCTCCAGGTGGAGCTGCCCATGGCTATCAAGAGTTGATTGATGCGATATATGATTTATCACACTCTCCCTCTAAACTATTGATCCTTGGAGATTTTAATCTCTGGGAGAATGGTACCCTTGACACAGCGTTTAAAGAGCTCTGCCAGGCTTGTGAGAATGTTAACCTTCAACAGCTGGTATTACATCCTACTCATCAGAAGGGCCATGTGCTTGATCTTGTCTTTTCTGGTGAAAAAGACACAACTATAAAGGACATACTTCCGCTATGTTGGACAGACCATTTCTTGGTGGTTTTCTCCTTAAAAATAGCTAATTGCCTAAAACAAGCTGCTTATATGACCGTTACTCGAACGAGTAGAGAATGGTCTAAAATACTAAAACTAGCGGATCTTCCCCGGTTGGTTGATAACAGAGTTGCTATTTATGACTCAGTAGAGCTGAACTACCTGAATCTATGTCACCAAATCACTAATACGTTAGATCATTTAGCCCCTTTGAGGAAAGCTAAAAATCGTAAAAAACCCTCTGCTCCTTGGTATAATGAAGAGCTAAGATTGATGAAAACTAGATGTAAACAAGCGGAAAGGAAATGGAGGAAGAATTACTTAGAGATAGATAAAGTAGCCTTAAAAAATAGGCTCCACACCTACAAAGAATCAATAGGCAAAGCAAAGGCCAAATACCTTGAGGAGACCATCTTACATTCAACTAATAAATCTCAAACCTTATTTAGCTTAGTAAGAGGTTTGTCCAATCCAGACTGTGCAAAACCTAAAATTCCAGCATCGCAAGAACTATGTGATGAATTGGCTGTCTTTTTTGAGGAAAAAATCAATAAAATTTTAAATGGACTTAAGTCCTCTACGGATGATGATGTGCTCCAGGCTACTGATAATGACACTTTAACAAACTGTGACATAAGTGAAAGAGAGCATATGACATTCTTGGATCAATTCCAAATTCCCTCACAAGAGGAATTTAGTGTAATTGCAGGCGGCATTTCTTCAGGCTCCCCTATGGACCCACTCCCACATAAGTTCTGGAAACTGTTTGGTAATGAACTTTTTCCACATCTGTATCAAATTTGTTGTCAATCCCTAACTAATGGAGTAGTACCGGACTGTTGGAAAAAGGCGGTGGTTTCTCCACTGTTAAAAAAGGCTACACTGGATCCCCAATGCCCTTCCAGTTACAGACCCATCTCCCTGCTACCGTATCCGATTAAGATCTTGGAGAAGGTAGTGAGTAAATCTCTCTCAAAATTTGTGGAGGATAATGAGTTGCTGGACGAAGTCCAATTTGGATTTCGCCCGCACATGGAACCGAGACTGCCTTAGTGGCAGTCTTGGATGACTCTGCGAATGAGGGCCGACAGTGGTCAGACAGCCTTTTTAGTGCTGCTTGACATGTCGGCCGCATTCGATACGGTTAACCATCGAATCTTGATTAAGAGAGTAGTGGAGATGGGTGTTACGGGTAGGGCTCAGGACTGGCTGCATTCTTTTCTTTCTAATAGGCAGCAGGCAGTGACTTTGTCGTCATTTACCTCTCAGAATAGAGATGTTAAACATGGGGTTCCGCAGGGCTCGGCTAATAGCCCGATTCTGTTTAATCTCTATCTTCGACCACTTATTATTTTAATTAAATCATTTGGCATTGATGTCATAAACTATGCGGACGACACTCAGCTCGTCTTCTCTATTGAGGGCAACAAAGCAGTGCCCCTAGAAAAATTTCATAAATGTATGCATAGAACAGCGGAATGGTTGAAAGAGAACTCACTGCAATTTAATGGTGAAAAAACTGAAATCCTGTGGTGTACTGCAGGCAAAATTCAGCGACCATTCCCAGTAGATTTCTGGCCTGGTCCGGCCAACAACTCCGTATTGCCCGCTAGTTCAGTGCGCAATTTAGGAGTGATGCTGGATAGCAATTTACAACTAGATTCTCAGGTGAATAAAACGGTGAACACTTGTTTATCTCTGCTCCGAGCTCTTCGGAAGATCCTCCCGTTTTTACCTACCCTTGCTAGACCTCAAGTGGTGCGGAGTATAGTTTTAAGCAGACTGGATTATTGTAATGCACTCCTTTTAGGTGCTCCAGCATCCCTGATAATAAAATTGCAAAGAGTCCAGATCATGGCGGCTAAGTTGGCATTAAATCGACCGCGTAGGGCCTCGGCCTCATTGGCGTTAAAGGACCTACATTGGTTGCCCATCGCACAAAGAGTCCAATTTAAGGCACTTTGTATTGTATATAGGGCAATACATAAAACTGGACCTAAATTGCTGCAAAAGAAATTTGTATGGTATTCCCCTGTTAGATACTTGCGCTCTTCTTCTGCTAATCTGGTTTGCGTTCCCCATGTTAGTAAAGTGCGAATGGGTGGCAGATCTTTTAGCTTTACAGCATCTAGACTTTGGAACGCTTTGCCTCCGGAAATCAGACAACTGAACACCTTGTCACGCTTCAGGAAGGAACTGAAAACCAGACTGTTTCCTAGAAACTGATTCCTGCCTATCTTAGTTTAGCTACGCGCAATGGATGATTGGTAACTTAAGCGCCAGGATACCCTTGGGGTGGCAGCTGCGCTATACAAGTGTACCTTACATTACATTACATTACCACAAGGGGTAGCCGTGCAGGGCTCCATCACCGTCGGCCTGAAGCTTTGACTTTGTCCTGGTAAAGCACGACCAGATATCCCAGTTGGTGCTATAGGTTTCTATGTGCTATATAATGCTAAATATTTACAAATTCATATCTCTAGTTCCCTACATTGGATTATTTTCGTTTTGGTGTCATTTTGAAGTTACAAATATTTCCTATTTTCATAAATTGGTGCTGGATGTTTATTGTGTGTTGTGTCTTAATTATTTACTGAATTGTTGTTTTTAAATGCTTTACATACCTGTCTCTGAAGCTAAGCCTGCCTGCTTGCAGCTAAGCTACAAAGGGTTGAGCATGGGAATAATTCTTTGAGACCTATTATGAGCCCTAGTGGTAGATGCATATTTACCTCTACTAATAACCCACTTTTCAACATAACGTCAATGAGTAATCGGAGAGGAAGCTATATTGTGAATGGATGCATTGTGATAGTGTTCTTTAAAGAGATGAGTCTTCAACTCTTTCCTAAATTAGAGCAGTGTCAGGGCAGTTCAGATATATCCAGGGATATTGTTCTAGATTCTGGATGCTTAAATGGAGAAGGTCTGCTTTCTTGTTTTTTTACGCTTCTTAAATTGCTGTCTGTTGGTGTCCTGGCTGCCTGGCTACCTGGCTGCGGGTGCGCCAAGAACCACCAGTGATGGTGAGTTCGTCTGCAAAATAAGTCAGGGCGCTGGCTTTGTAAATGAGCAGCAGGTTCTGAAGATGGAGTGACCAGACAAGGTAAGCCAATGGAGATCCATCAGGATGGGGGTGATGTAGTCATATTTCCTCAAGCCCTGGATAAGATGCACTGTGGCATGTAGGATGCCCCTCGGGAGTGCCAGTGTGAAGTATGGGAGGCCATGGAGTAGGGCATTACCACCATCCAGATGCAAGAGTAAGAGGGCTTGAACAGCAGTTCTTAAGTCTCTTTCTGGAGGAAACTGTTTGATTTATTTGTAATGGAGAGCTGGATTATTTTTTTGGGCAATGTGTTCTTTGAGAGTGAGATTGCTGCTGAGGGTGAATCCAAGTGACTTGAAATTCTGTGAAGTTTTGGAGTTTGAAGCTGTTAAGGCAGGGGCGTATTAATAGCCCCCTCAGCCCCCGTGGTGCGGGGGGACCCGAGCTTCAGGGGGCCCCCTCAAGCACTGTGCATGGCTTGGGAGACTGGTAATAAGGGCCATTCCTCTATGAATTATGTGGGAGTCGGCAGCAAAAGTAAAATACCGGGAAGATGCTCATCACAGAGCGGCCTGCATTATTTTGTTTTTTATATTTCTTTTTATTAAACATTCATCGACATATAATTACAATACAGAGGAATCAAGTACATTACAATCAGCGAAGGCAATATTAGACAGACTTCGGTATCAGAGCACTGCGGGTACAGGTTATGGGGTGGGGGGATCGTCTGAATCGATGCTAAGTGGAGGGCTGCAAATATTTCCTCAATAGGAGTTCCATGGGTTCCATATTTTGGACCATTTTTTAGGGCAGACCCGGGCCGTATAAACAGTCTTTTCTCTATACATACACCAGTCTAGGTCTTCTTTCCAGGCCGCTACTTTGGGTGGCTGTGACGCTCCCCACAGTTGTGCAATGTTCCTCTTTGCCAGCATTAATCCTAACGTGACCCATTGCGTATGATGACTATTCAAATCAGTGGGTTCCCATATGTTCAAGAGGCATCTACGGGCTTCCGGACGTAAGACCAGTGTGAGCACTTCGCTTAGTATGTCGTGGATTTTGCACCAGTATGATTGTATGTAATCGCATTCCCATATTATGTGTAGAAATGTGCCTTCTTGACCGCATTGTCTCCGACAATCTCCTCTGTCAGCCCTACCCATGCGTACCAGACAAGGCCCTGTGACATATACTCTATGAAGAATTTTGAGTTGAACTAGCCGGAGCCTAGCCGAGATTGCTACCACTCTTGGGGAGGATACTGCTTCCTGCCAGTCTTCATCGTCGAGCTCAAAGCCATCCCTCACCCATTTCTCACGCAGCGGCCCAAGGGGGTCTGCCATATTATTGATCAATTTTTTATAGGTTAACGATATGGCTTTCTCGGGTAAGTGTCCATCCAGCAGCCTATCCTCTAATCGAGAGGGCTCCGGAGGGGAGGAGCCTTTCGGGAAGTGGGATTATAGTGCATGACGGATTTGAGCGTACCTAAAGTGCTCTGAGTCAGCTAACTCGTGTTGCTGTTGTAAAGAGGCAAAAGTTTTCACTTCGCCCTTCTCCCACATATCTTTGATCTGTGAGATTCCAATGAGGTCCCATCCATCAAATCCCTTCGATTTCCACAGGTCGCCCAATTTTTCGGAGTCCCATAGGGGGGTTGCCAGTGTGAGTGTTCCCTCCCAACCCAGAGTTTTGTTAACGGCGTGCCAAATTCGGATCGAGTGGTCAGTTGGTCCAGTCAGGGGGTATCGTTTAGGTTTAGAATAGAGTGCCCTACTGTAATTCCCTCCCGGCAGAAGCCATCTGTCCATGGCATAGCCCGGATCATCCGGTCGGCCGTAGGTGCCATGGTTAATGGCTGCAAGGTGTGCTGCCCAGTAGTATTTTTTTATATCTGGGAGGCCAATCCCCCCGTCGTACCAATTCAGTGTGAGCTTGGGCAATGCTATGCGAGGTTTCCCGTCCCACAACAAGTCTCTCTGTAGGCTCTCAATCTCCTTAAAGTATGTCGCTGGAACAGGATCTAGTGAGTTCTGCAATGCATACAAAAAACGGGGCAGCGACATCATTTTGAAGAGGGCTGCTTTGCCCAAGAGCGAGAGCGGAAGAGTTTTCCAACTTGCAATATCACGTTTAAGCCTCTGCAGCGGCGGGAGAAGATTATGATTAAAGCAGAGTTTTTGGACCAGGGAAATAAAAATACCCAGGTATTTGAAGCCCACAGCTGTATGGTGGAGAGGGTGGGTCTCCATTAAGGACATGCAGAAGGGATTTTCTCCAGTTGATGGAGAATCCAAAATATCTGCCAAAGATTGCCAAGATGTCTAAAACATGCACCAGTGACTTCCTTGGGGAGGCTAAGAATAACAGAATATCGTCGGCGTAGAGAGAAATACGGTCCTCCTAATCGGGGGACCAACGCAGACCTCGTATTACTGGATCTTGACGAATCCATGCCGCGAGTGGTTCTAGGGCAAGGGCGAAAAGGAGAGGAGAGAGGGGGCATCCTTGACGGGTCCCCCGACTCAATGTGAATGTGTCCGACTTCTTGTTGTTGACCACGACTTGTTCTAGGGGCTCTGAGTACAAGATCCGTACCCACTGGATGAATTCTGGACCAAACCCCATTTTCGCAAGTACTGTCAATAGGTAGGGCCATTCAATGGTGTTAAACGCCATGGTTGCATCCAATGACACGATTATGGCTTCTTCTTGGATCGTAGCTTCTCTCCCTAGTACCCCATGTACTCTACGAAAGTTCAGGGCCGTATTGCGGTGAGGCATGAAACCCGACTGATCAGGATGGACTAGGCCGCCAATTACTTTGACCAGGCGGTTAGCAAGAAGCTTAGCCAGAATCTTGGGCTCTGCGTTTAGAAGGGAGATCGGCCTGTACGAGACGCAGTCGGTTTTGGGTTTACCCTCCTTGTGTATAGTGACCAGCGTGGCTACCCTTTGATCCAGTGGCAGAGTCCTGAGCTCCTTACTTTCTTCGAACATGGCCTTCAGGTACGGGGCTAATTTGTCGGGCTTAAGTTTGTACAGTTCAATAGGTAGGCCATTGGGGCGGTGGGCCTTTCCGGAGCACAGTGATCTAATGGCCTGTGCTATTTCATCATTTGTCAAGGCACTGTCTAAGAAGTGTTGGTCGTCCTCTGACAAAGTGGGGAGTGCTATGTTACGCAGTAGTTCGTGTGAGTCGGCGGCCTGCATTATTATCAAAAATAGTTCTCGAGTTTTTTGGGGGATGGGGCAACTACGCAGGTGCCGGGAAGGGGTATGGAGTGATTCGCCTTTCAGGCACAGTCTGGCTTAGTGATGTCACGATGGTAGGCGTGGCTATTGTAAGCGTGGCTTCTTATGTTGGTACTGTGGCATTGGTTGATTTGGCCCAGGGCGGGATAAGTACAGCAGAGCGACAAGCAGGGCAAGGAAGGTCCATGTAAAGGGTGGCAACTGCAAGCACAATAATAGAGCAGTCTCCACCCACCTTATGGTTTATTTGCTGTAACAGGACAAGCTGAAGGAGGAGTCCTGCAGCGACTTCTGTTCTGTGCGCACGTGCAGTATGGCCCCTTGGTCAGAGCCGGGCCGCTTGAGTTCTTCTGTTCTGTCGGAACTTTGGTGTCTTTTATTTATCCTGCGTGAAAGGCCTTGCAAGTGCAAGACTTAAGAGGATGAGATGAGACTTGGGGAGAGGATGTGGCCTAACGGCCAGAGCTGCCGACTTTGGAACTGGGGAACCAGGTTCTAGCCTCGGCGTCGGCTCAGCAATCTGTGACTCTGGGCTAATCACCTAATCTCGTCGTGCATACCAAAAAATGAAGGTGTCCTTGTGTAATGTAACGATGCTCATGTAAAGCGCTCCAATACCTTCGGGTCGAGTTCGTGCTATACAAATCTGCAAAAAAAAAAAAAGGACTTTGCTGCTGAATGGGGAACTCATAGACCATCAAAGATTTGCAGTGTCACACCCCCTTCATTCCCTTGCTCCCGATGATCAAACAGTGGGAGAGCGCCATAAGAACATTATGTCACTTTTAAGAGCTGCTGAAGCCTGCCCTTTTGACCCCAGGCCCTGGTTAACTTACTGACTGGGAACTCGCCAGCAGTGCATAACTGGCACTGCAGCAGCTTGGAATCCAGGAGAGGTGTGCATATCCATGTGAAGTCAGGTGAGAAATTCCTTTATCACTATGTGAAGTCACCCTCATCGCCCACAATTTGAAACCAAATAAGAGGCCTAATATTACCTACTGTTGACAAAAGCCCACATTTTTTTACTTTACAATCATGTATTAAGGTTGGAAATTAGATTTTCAAGAGACAGCTACCCATCTCTATGTCCTATGTTAGAACGCAGAAATGTAAAGTGATCTCATGACACCTGCAATACCTTATTTATAGCAGGCTGCTCGGCCGTTAGCATTCTGCGTTTCTGGACTTGGTATTTAATGTTTTTTTATAACCATAAGCCGAGTCTCAGAATAAAATATGGTTCAAGTTTGGAGGGAAGTGGAGAATATAGATTTTTTTATTTTTTTTACAATTTACTGCTGGCTGGCAACTTTGCATATAATAGGTCTCCTCACAAAACTCCCCACGTCCATGATTATAGTTCTGACACATACTAGACCCCTTTCCTACTCTGAGGTTACGGCAAGCTGCGCATATTTCCTGCATGCCACCTGCTATGCTGACTTAGATTCGTAGCGGAGTCTCAACATCAATCTAAATCAGGAGTGACCAAATAATAGAAGATTTGTGACACATGAGATGGTCACAGCTGAGGTGTGTGTCCATGTGTACCTGACTGTAGCTCTCTATATATATAAAAGAAAGAGAAATCCTTTACCACACCATCCTGACTTCTCTTTCCTTTTTCAGTGACTCCTTTACCTCCTCAGCATCTTCTCTCTCAATCGTTCTCCTCCACTACATGTGTAATTTACAGACACTCCAACATTCCTGTGAAGGCCCACACTGCACACCTGTGGCATTCGGTCCCAAAAGTATAATAAAAGAGGTGCTGCATAGATAGGGAGCTCCCAGATTTTGGGAGTCTATATATGAGGGGGGGGGTTTCTGAAATCAGTGTGTGTACAGGCCAAAACGTAGATGAATTGCTTGAGCTTTGCCTGGGCCTTAGTACCACTGAGTTCAACTTGGGCTTCTTGAGGTACATTACACAAGCTATACCAGAGTTTCAGTGCTTGAGCAGCAGTGACACTGATACAGAGCATGGCAGCAGTGCATTTACAGAGCTATTTGTGAAGTTGAGCATGGCAGGAGTGCATTTACAGACAAGCTTACAGTGGGTGCATTTGTAGAGTTTTGTGTAGTGTGTGAAGCACAATTGTTTAAAGAGCAGTGTGTGATTGCAGTTATCACTTTAAGCTAGGTCCTAGGGCTTGAATCCTGTCCACTCTCCGTGCCCTCATCCAGTTTAGTCCTCTCCCTTCCCAATCCATTTTTGCAATCCATGCATTTTCTGAGCAAATACCTACCACGCCTTAACACAAACCCCATCGCCGTTGCCTTCAGAGATGTCACAGGTGTCGAGACACATGCTTTTCATGTATTTGAGCATGTTCCCTCACCATGGACATGTTCTGTAATACTTGAAAGTGCATCTCCCTGATCCAACTGTCTTCACATTCTCCAATGGATTGATTCACCAGATATGTTCACTTGCCTTGCAACTGCCCCCTCTCTGCTGATATGTTCCCTGAGAGCTGGCATTCTCTCTATGTCTACCTTTCCTCGCTTTCTGCGGACATGCTCCTTGATATTTCACCCATGTCACAGGATCTCTTCTCCACTAGAACACCCTCATTCTGATTTGACATGACCACTCCCCTTGAACTTGCACTTTTCCTTCCTCTCTTTGAAAGAGTGCATCTTTTTTCTTGATGGGTACTCCCCCTATGCCCCTGTACCTGAGCCATTGTGCCCCCTGCACTTCAGTCACCTAAAATTTTAGGATGTTTCTGAACATGTCCCTTCAATTCTAGACAGATATTCCTTGTGCCAGAATCCCTCCAAATGTGGTCTCTGAAGTCTGCTTCCTTTGGGAAGCTGCTTCTCTCCATAGTCAGATGTTCTATTCTCTGTGTATATGTCATTGTGTGTGCTGCCGACACACACGGCGGAGCGAGAAAATGTGAGGGAGACACACACGCAGTCTGGAAATACATCTAATCAATTCACTTGCGAAACCAAGCTCAGCAATTCAAGATAGAGTCTGATGTGACGACCGATGATACAACCTGACAAGCCACAAGACTGAGCTTGCGTGAGGAGACAAAAATCTTGCCCTGAGGAAGTCTGCTGTGACATCAACAGCTTGAGACGAAACACGTTTTGGCAAAAGGGCTTTTTTCATCAGAACTAAGGAAAATAATTTCATACTGTGTGCCTGGAGAACAATAACATTACATTTTGGAACCGTTCCATTGGGGAAGAATGGATGGCTCTTCCTCCTCCAGAGCACCAGCGAATATATAGACATTTGCCTCAAGAAATTGCTCTCTTTACAATACTCTATTGAGACATTTTGGTCGAGTGCACCAATCTCCCAGCCATTGCTTTGTCTTGTTATGTCATTGTGCGTGTATGTCTCTCTCGTCAGGTTAGAAGTATTTGTGTGAAGTGTTTCATTGTTTTTTCTCTGTTTCTCCTAAATCTTGGAAGAATTCCTAATGAATAGGTATAACATTCAAGGGATGAAGTGTTGGAAATGGGGTTTCTGGTTGTCTAGGGTATGCACCTAAGTCAGGCAGAACCCACCACTCTAGTCAGGATAAGGGAGTTACACACCCAAGATAACCCCTGCTCACCCCCTTGGTAGCTTGGCAGAGCAGTCAGGCTTATCTCAGAGACAATGTGCAAAGAGTTTGCGCAACACACACATACTCCAGTGACACACTTACACACACTACAAAAGAGACTCCACACAGTAGTATATAAAAATATCACCTATATTGTATATAAACACGTTATAACACAATCACATAAATCGCAGTCAGTTTACCAACTAGGCAATTGTCAAAAGCATAACAGTTAGAACATTGTAATACACACTTTAAGGTTGCTTATTTCATAAAATCACTTCCACTGCACATTAAAGGAAGGCCCTGCAAACAAGACACTTGTTCTACGGTCTTCAGAAGGAGTAAAGAAATACCAGTTATTATCATCAACAATGACCACGTGTAGCGAAGGAACAACACCAGGATTACCACATTGTTGTCAGCACTATGGTGCAAATGATCCTTGAGCACACCGTTCTGGTGCGAGGTTGCTGTTTCAGGTAACCGGGCTGCCTGCCTGAACACCACAGCAAAATACGGCCAAATAAAGAAAATGCCTCCAACGGATTTGCACAGAGGCGGGAGGCGCCGATCCTGTAGCTGTGCGCGGCATGTTGGGCCACTGTCCGCAAATGAGTAAAGCACAGAGTGGCTCTCAGTAAAGCAGAAGGGAATTTCCAGCAAAGCTAAAGGAAATTCCCCTTAAAGCACACAGAAGACTTTGATGTCCCCGAGTCTTCTAAAACAGGAGGCAAGCACACACAAGCCCTTGGAGATTCTTCACAAGTAGGATACCACAGCAGGGCAAAAAGCGTCAGACCTTTTCCTCTGCCACAGACAGAAACAGCAACTGCAGGCCAACCCACCCCTCATACAGAAAAGGTAGCACTCCTCACACAGCTCTTCAGCTCTTCTTCTTGGCAGGGTCCTCTTGTTTCTAGAAGTGATCTAAAGTCTTGGGGTTTAAGGTTCAATACTTATACCCCATTTCTCATTGGTCTCTTTGTGGCAAGGGTCTCTGAGCCCAGTCCAAACCAGTCCTGGTCTCCTTGGTCCACCTGGACGCAGAAGGTGGAGACAGCATTGTGAAAAGGTGACACAGCCTATTCAGGTGCTAGTGAACCCCCTCCCAGCACTCTAAATGCATACAAGGTCTATTCAGCCTGGCTATGAGTCACCCAGGCAAGGCAGGGCACACCTCAAATCCCCTTGTGACTGTCTAGTGTAAATGCACATCCCCAGCTCCTGTCACTCCAAAACCAGAAGGTGACTACACAAACAGTCAGGGCACACAGGATGGTTAAACTTTTAAACACACAATTTAAAAAACACTTTTACTAAAAGGTGTGTTATTAAATTCTGAGTTCAGAGAGCCTAAACTCCATTTCTCTATCTTGCCCCAATGGGAAGTTACACTTGTAAAATGTTACAAGGCAGCTCCCATGTTAACCTATGGGGCAAACAGCCTTTCAACAGTGAAAAAAGAAATACACACTATTTCCGATCAGGACATATAAAACACACCAGTACATGTCCTACCTTTCACCTACACTGCACAGTAACTTGGTCCTTCCTGAGGGGTGCCTTGCATGTAAGGAAAGGAAAGTTTGGGCCTGGCAGCTGGGTACACTTGCCAGGTCAACATGGCAGTTTAAAACTGCGCACGCAGACACTGTGGTGGCAGGTCTGAGACACATTTACAGGGCTACTCATGTGGGTGGCACAACCAGTGCTGCAAGCCCACTAATAGCATTTGATTTACAGGCCCTGGCACTCTCAGTGCACTTTACCAGGGACGTACCAGTGAATCAAATATGCAATCATGGATAACCAATCATAATCACAATTTACACAGGGAGCACTTGCACTTTGACACTGATCAGCAGTGGCAAAGGGCCCAAAGCATCTAGACCAGCAAAAACAAAATCACATACACAGTCATAAATGCAGGAGGTAGAGGCAAAAAGACAGGGGAAACCACGCCAAGGATGCCAAGTCTAACAGGAAGCAACCAGCAAATGTAGAGATATGATTGTGCATGTACACTGGAGCTGTGAAGACCATTCTGAGCTGATGGGGAGCATTGTACTCACCAATGAACCCTTTAGTGAGTAGGAGGTCTTGTATAGAAGCGGGGGGCCCATATTGTTCAGTGGGCTCTGTGCTGAGCAATGAGCCCTGTTAATTGCTGAGTGGAGAGCTCTGAACTTAACATGTAGCATGTACTGAACAGATACAACTTCAATTAGGTCAAGGACGCTCCTGCTGGAGCAGCTGTTTTGCGCTTTATAAATCCCCTTCATACAGTCATCTTAACAGAGTAGTCCTATACTGAGTATCTGGGGATGTGAGCTTTATCCTAACTAGAGCTCTGCACTCTTATAAGTAAGAGCTCTGTACTGAGCCATGAAGGGACAGGATTTTGCAAACCAGGCTATTCAGTATTATGCCATTGGTATCTTTCGACTTGCTTCTAATGAAATTTCTTGAACCTTGTGTTGTAAAATGTACAAATCGAACTCCTGTTTTTCAAAATTTTACACCAAGTTTTCCGAAGTTTATGTTGTACATGCAATGTACCATTTGAACCTTTTTATTTGTTTCTAGCTGGGAGAGGGCCCACTCAGGAAGGCCAACCCCAAACACTCCTCTTTCACTTTGGTGTGCTTGCTGTACTCACTTGCTCCTTCAACTTGGATCTCAGCTTTTCACTCCACCACTTTTAGGATCCACCAGCCACCACTGGTGCATGGGCGGCAGGCCCCTGATCTGAGAGCTCCTGACTTAGTCCGGAGCGTAGGGGGCCCCATCCATATTCTTTGCAGGGGGGGGCCCTCAAGTTTCATTACGCCACTGTGTTAAGGTTCATGAGCCAGATTAGTGCTGTATCATGTTTATTGTTCTTGGCAAATAGCAGGAATTCTATCTTAGTTAGGTTAAGCTTCCGGAAGGCAGCAGGCATTTAGGTCTCAATGATGTGCAAGAAGTGTTTGAGGCATCGGATGCATGAAGCAGAGGAAATATTTAAGTAGAGATTTGTATCATCAGCATCTTGGGGAATCTTAATGCTGTTATCTTTGAGTACAGCAACATGCAGCTCCCTGTAAATGTTGACAATGGCAGAACACAATATGGAACACTGTGGGACTCCACATGTGATAGGGATCTTTTATGATCCAGGTGTGCTCATATCAACAAATTGGTGCAGGCTGGAAAGGTATGAAGAGACAAAGTGAAAGACATTGCTGGTAATCCCATTTGAGACTCTAGGGTAATTATAAAGGTGGGATGATTGACACTGTCAAAGGCAGCTGAGAGGTCCAGCAAGATCAGAAGGTGGGACTTATCTTAATCTGTGGTCAAGAGGACATTATCTACGATGTGTAAGGTGGCAGTCCCCTGGCTGCAGAGTGAACTGAAGCCAGACGTTAGGTGTGCAGGAGATTGTTAGGATTGATGTGATCTTGGACTTAAAAATAGACTGCTGGATAAACACTGTCACACAGCTCATCAGTCCAGCTAAAAACAATGATGCTCCACAGCAAGAACATTCTGGTTCTCTAAGTGTAAAACATTAAGAAGGAACATACTTTATCAATTCACCCTGCATGTCCTGTGAATTAAGTTTATCCTTAAAAGTAGCACTAGTCCCATTTCTCCTGACAACCTTTCCTTTTGCCTGACATTACAAGTCCTAAAGGATGTGTTGTTACGAGTCAATCTCACAACAACATTTGTTATGCTTTAGGAGGTTGTTATGGATACTTGTTGGTAACATTTACTTTTTCCCAAAAATTATATTTTATTCTAGTAGTTCATTTATTCTTCATGACTCCTTCTTTTTACTCTATTCCACACGTGACTTTTGAGTTTTACGGAATACTGGGGAACTTTTCTTTCTTTACTGATGAGTATGATGAACTGGGGAGCTTCAGTTTTAAATTGCTGCTACAAATGCATCTGACCTGTATGCCAATTTGAGTGATTAAATAGGTTCTATTCAATCTTGGGACTGCGGATACAAATACAACTTCGTTTAGCCCTCCTTTACACAATTATATTAGAGGTTTAGTCATTTACAACCAATGGTTCCCTGTCCCACTACCAGAGGGCTGCATCTGCACTTGTGAAGGAGCAACAAGAACGGCTGAGATATGGAAAAACTCTGAACCAGACCATGCTTTTTATGTCTACCACGTTTTGCCCCATGAAAAGATTCACAAAAATATTGTGGGTAGCCAATTGATCTGTCCTGTTTCTCTCCAACTAATTGGTGATTTACTGGATAAAACATTGTTTACCTGTGAGTATTCTGAAAAGGAGCTTTGTTGAGCCCAATCTCTTACTTCTATAATGAATTAACTCTTTGCTGGTTAATTCTGTGTGACACCTCATAAAATAATCTTCCACCAGTATTGATTCAAGAGGTAATAGGTGAAATGTCTCAGCATATAGCCAGTACTCCCAATGAGGAAATAGATGTAGGGGTTGGCACTGATGTTAATCGTGGTGCAGAATACGTGGGCATAGGTGATAGTATAAAAGTTAATGGGATTTTATGTGGGGATCTTCAAGTTTAAAAAGAGCAGTAACAGCCTTTTTGGAAATGTGGTGATGAGAAAGAATAGACTATTGAGCACAATAACTAAATGCAGGTTCATTGGTTGGGCGCCTCTTTGAGCTTCTTTGTACCTTGATGACCAGGGGAAGGCTTGACAAACTCATGAGTGCAGAAACAATCCTAAAGGCCAGCAAGGCGAGGGACAAATACACCCTTGTGCGCAGAGGGCTAACCATAAAATAATCACTGTGTGGGCACGAAAAACTCTCTAACGTGACCACGATGAAAATTCCCATAGAAAAGTAAAAACAATGGTGGCAAATGCTTTGGTCTGTGGTATTTATTCCAGTTGGGACAAAGAACTGGGACGCGCCTCTCCACACCGTCAGAAGGAGGAGGCTAGCGTTGTAACCACGTTTGAAGATGATGTACATAGGCATCTGTGAAACTGTTACTAAAGGTGTAATACTACCACATAGAAGAATAACTGTAATGCAGGAAAGAAGAAGGGAGTCAACAGCAGCAGGTTCAGAGTGGAGACAGTGAAGGGAGATCTCTGGATCGCAGCACAGATTCACCACAGGACCCCTCCATTGGCAGCCAACCCTAGGAGGCAGACGAGCTGGGAGAGCAGTGACATTTGTAGCAGCAGGGTTAAATGGTCACATTTAGTAGGCATTGCTCACTTGTAACACTGAAGGGCTGAACGTTGCTCTCAGACATCATGCGGCGCAGCAGATGTTCTTCCTCTAACTGATTTTTATCGATGCCTGTAAATAAATATAAAAATGGCCCACATTGTAATTTATCCCTTAAATACTATTTTGTTGCAGGCAGCGGTGGGTCACTCATTAGAGTGGGGCAGAGACCCCTCAGACCACAGGGCAATGGTAGGAGGAGGGGTTAGCAGACTGGTCTTCTGCACTCCTACGCATGACTCTGGGAGTAAATTGCAGCAAAGCATTACATGCAAGCATGCACAAAGACACACTCACGCTATAATAGACACACACTCTCCATGCAAAACTGGTGCCTTTGATTTCGCCAGGACCTGGAGCCAACCATCAGGTCCTAAACTAAGCAAAGCTCCACCAGAGAGGAGAGCAAGCTGGAATCAGTAGGGAACAGTTTGCAGACGGCAGCCATTGCTGACTGTTTGTGTTCCTGCTCTCACCAATGCCAGCCTAATGTCACATGAGCGAATCTGGGGTCATATTCCAATAAGTGCCCCGTGGGCTCAACGGGCATTTGCACCTGCTTTGCGCGCCCCCGGGGCACTTTGGTATTATAGAAGGGGGCGCAGACGCTTGTGCGTCCTCTTCACTAATACCAATAGCGCTGGCGCACTTAAAGTGCCAGCGCTACCTTCAACGGGTGTTCCCTCATTTGCATAGGGGTGTGCCCTATGCAAATGAGGGAATTTCTTTGACTCTGCGCCCGAGCCATACAACAGATGCGGGCGCAGAGGCAAAGAAGCCCTCAGGAGGCGCACTGACAGTGCACCATTTAAAAGGTGACGTACTGTCAGTGCACCTCCTTAGAGCTTCCCTCAGAGCACCATTTAAAAGGTGACGTACTGTCAGTGCACCTCCTTAGAGCATCCCTCAGAAGGGGGTAAATGGGGTCCCATGGACCCCCCAGGCATCCCCTTGCTGGTAGGTGCAGTCACTGACTGCACCCGCCTGCAAGGGGATCTCTATCCCCCTGTAAAAGTGAAAAACACGGAGCAGCTGCTCCGTGTTTTCATATGAATGCGCTGCTCTGGGGGCAGCGCAAGTTCGCGGCTGCCCTGGGGGCAGTGCATACATCATAATAGGGCACAATGTCATTGTTTGCGCCGGGCGCACCTTTTAAAAGGTGCGCCGGGCGCAAACAATGACATTGCGTAATACGACCCCTGGTGGCAGAGAACCCAGTCTGTTCCTGACAATGGCTGCAAGTTCCTGAGTGCTCAGGAGTCAGAGAGATTCCTGCTACAGACCCATGTCACTTGAGCATGGGAAGCTCTAACTTTACACTGCTGGTCTACCCAGGGATTCCTACTCCCCCCCCTTCCCCCATTCCACCCAGATAACATGCAGATGGGCACCATGGAGCCAGCAGCTTTCAGGTGGCTGAGAACCACCAGGAGTAAAGATCGCTGCCACCATTCAGTTTTCAGGAAAGTGGGGAGGGAATACAGGTGATGAAAGCTATTGTGTGGGCGTGTTTTATTGTTTGAATGTATGCACAAATGTATGTATGTTAAACTGTACATGTTTATCAGCATGCAGTTGTGTTTGTGTCTGTGCCTTTTTGGGGTGGCAGGCACTCTACTGCACTAGTGACATTGGCACTGTGTAGCTCTCCTCACAATATAGTGGCCTTCTCCTAGTATATAGTGACTTTGGCATGAGGTGACATGATTGAGAAAACAGTTGCGCACCCATGGAGCAAAGCAGACCTCCTTAACAATTTGGTAGCCAACCTAGGCACTAATGGTGATCCTGGCATATTTTGGCCATCTTTGACATATTAGTGGCCAACCCATTCTGTAGTACTAACCATATGATATTGTGACTAGCGTATGGGCTAATGATGGCCTATCAAAGAAATAATGGTGACCCTGCCATACTTTGGTCTTCCTTGTCAAAACAGAATCCCATCCCTACAGTAAGGTGAATGTCCTTGGCATAATGATGGTTATAGCTTGTTTTGTCATCCTGGGCCCGATGGCCTGCCTGGAAGAATATAGGAATCTCTGACATCTGGTGGCTACCGTTGGCTAATGATGGGAACCCTGACATGTGATATCTATCCTTGTGGGCATGGGTTCTTGCTGAAAATGACCAGCTGATATTTTGTGACTAAGAGCCCTGATTTAAAGAGCAGCAGAAAGGGTACTGAAGCTCCACCCACCCAATTTAATGTTGAGCTGACCTTCAGTATATTAGCGGTGGAGACTACTCCACCTCTGTCACTAATATACAACTCCAACGGCCCTTTTTGCCATTTGTCTACCCACCCTATTTAGCCATCCAAAACGTGGCAGTAAGTGAAAGTAAAAAACATTTTAATGACCCGCCAAGCTGTCAGAGAAAACTCCCCCGGAGAGGGGGTCTTTTTATTATTTCCAAGAAGAAAATCCCTCTTTTGCATTTTCTTTTTGAAAAAAAAGAAATTGGTAGCGTTCCATATGGCTCAGACATGTTGACAGAGCCATATTGCACACTTCAATGCATTGACAGGAATAGCAGTGACAGTGGTTTCTGCCAATGTAAGAGATGTCCGTAATGGCAGTGGACATCTCTAAATTTGGAGTGTGGTTACTCCGTCGGGCGATGGAGTGGAATGCTCTGTCATCCTGCCCAGGCCGTCAATGGGATATTTACTAAAAATAAACACTGCATTTGGGGATAAACATGGTTATTTACAGTTAACAACAAGTACTTGTTTTTGGAATTAAGGGACAGTTATCGCAAACTGCATACCGACTTTTAGCTAATCCAATATTATTTTGAAAACCGACCTTTGTACTGATAGGTTTGTTCACAAGATACCAAATTCCTCATGGATATTAATGATATAATTCATAAATTGTGACCCATGGCAATTCGCTGTCATCACAGGAATGATGGCCTGCTGAAGTCTGCAGACTAGCATGTATGTGATTGCTTTTAAATAAAGCAATATTTTTTTTTAGCAGCCCATTTTTCTGGAAAATGAGTTGCGTTTACAAAAAAATGTAGAATTTTGTCGAAACTATTTTAAGAGTAGGCAGTGTATTTTTGGACCATTCCCAAAGGGGGAGGGGTCCTGTTTGCGAACTGGTTGCCACCTCCTTTGTGGTGTCGGTAAAATATGAATATATATAACTACCCCATTTCAGTTGCATAACAGTACATTTGGTCCTAAATGTGTTCACCTAAATAAAAAGAAGTCTTCTGAAAGTGTACTGGGTGTAATTTAAGTATGCGGCATCATGGTATTTGTGGAAAAATCCACAAAGCTTATCATAAGAGTGTTTATCTAAACTTAAACGGAATTGCTTGATGATAAAATGTGTGTCTTTTAAGAAAATGTCAAGCTTGTGAATGAGAGAAATACAATACAATATCTATAGTTAATATTATTTTAGTGATAATTCAGGTTGAGTTGGGTGTGATTCCTAATGGGAAATGTTTGTTTCTATGTGGCAATTCTTAGTTTAGCTACTACTCCATTACTCATGTAGAAACATTTAGTCATCACTATAGCTTTTTTTGGTCTCACCTAATAAACAGTTTTATCAAAGACCTATTGTGAACAATACAATAAACAGTGTGGGCCATGAGTGAGTCTGTTACTCTTAATTGAATGCCATCTCACATCCATGCTTCTGAATGCATGGATTTCTTCCCTATCGAGGAGGCAGCACATTCCAATAACTACCGAACCCAGACCGTGTGAAAAAGAGGCTGCTTTAATGAGATAGATAAACATCACATCATAATAAAACCTTGGCAAATGCCATAGAGCCTATGATTGAAAAGCCTCACTAATACATAATTTTTACCTGGTCATAAACCTGGACCACACCCAGCACCAGGGACCCTGCTTTGCGGACATCCCATCGCTACGACGCCAGCACCCTCCTCGCCCTCAACCCGGGAAGTCACACTGCCTGCCATCTAGCATCACCGATGAAGACCCTTGGACCCTTCGCCTGCCGGAACTGCAACCGCACCTTCAGCCATGCCAACACGCCAGCTCCTTTCGCTGCCCAGCCGACCAACAGTGCCCCTGTCTGGCTTAACTCCATCCTCCGCACACCACCAAACTCTCCTGGACCAACCATCACTGTGTGCATCTCGCCTACTCCTTGGCACCCCTCAAGAAAAGACCAGGCAAGCAACGTCCAAGAAAGCCAGCTAGTTCACTCCCGCCCTCCATGAGTCCAGACGCACCTGCAGACGACTCCTTTCACCGCCGAGCCGAATAACAGTGCACCCGTCCGGCTTAACTGCATCCTCCTCACACCACCGAACTCTCCTGGGCTGACCATCACTGCGTGCATCTCGCCTTCGCCACGCCCACCGTACACCACCATTATCATCGCCCCCCCATCGCAGCTGGATCAAGGCCACTGAAGAACTTCTCGTCAACTCCCTCAGCACAACCACTCCGCCAACACCAACGGACGCCAATACTGCAGCATGCAACCTCCTCCATTGGATCTCCAACTGCGCCGGCACCCTGGCCCCCCTCAAAAAAAGACCAGGCAAGCAGCACTCCAAGAATGCCAGCTAGTTCACTCCCGTCCTCCACGAGTCCAGACGCACCAGCAGATGACTTCTTTCACCTGTCCAGCTGACCAACAGTGCACCTGTCTGGCTTAACTGCATCCTCCTCAATGTGCGGTCTGTCCACAAACACGCCACAGAAATCTGGGCCCTCCTCGACGCTACCTCTCCTGACATCGCCTTCCTGGCGGAAACCTGGAACAACCCCTGCTCCGGACAAGACATCCCCATCACCATCCCCAATGGCTAAAAAAATCACCTGCAAGAACCGCCCGACCGCCCAGGAGGAGGCATCGCCATTGTCCACAAAAGCACATTCTGACTGACCACGCACTCCAACGACGACCATGGACCACTTCCAGACAAACCCCAACACCACCCTCCGCGGCACTCTCGTCTACAGGCCCCTCCAGCCCATGACCCCCCTTCACCGACATCATCATACACCTCATTGCACCTCAGGCTCTTTCATCCACCGACTACATCCCATTCGGAGAGCTCAACTTCCACATGGACAACCCCAGTGACCAGAACACTGCCTCCCTTCTGGAGAACCTCAACAACATCTGACTCAAGCAGCTAGTCACTGCACCGACCCACACAGCCGGACACATGCTCGACCCCGTCTTCTCCACCAGCGGGAACATCAGCTACAGACACACCACGAACTCTCCTAGACCGACCATCACTGCATGCATCTCACCTTCACCACGCCCACCGTAGACCACCATCATCATCGCCCCCCATCACAGCTGGATCAAGGCCACTGAAGAACTTCTCATCAACTCCCTCAGCACAACCACTCCCCAACGGACTCCAACACTGCAGCATGCAACCTCCTCCATTGGAGTGATCCAGCGCAATATTAGCCAACTGCATTCATACACCATATACTCACTTGGGCCCATACATTCACACTACACTAATACTTACGCTGGGTGTCAGATGTACTCTTTTATCAAAGTCCCTGCTACCAATTACCTTCTGATTGAAGAGTAATAACTTACCAATGGATCCTTTGCTAATTGGGAAGTTTAAAATGAGTGACATTCATTATAGTACATAATCCTGAATAACCACTGAGTCAGGAAGATTTAAAATGTTTGTCTAAAGTTTTAGCAGAGTAAAATACAGAAAACACGGTATTTGATTGAAATACCCAAGAAAAAGCATAAAAATGATTTTGCTAATAAATGACGGTGTTTAAGGAAGAGGAGAAGTTAGAGACAGCAGCGCAACTAAAGGTTGCAGTATATTTACCTAAATGCGAGAACCAAGCCCTTAGCCAAGGAGTTGGAAAAGATAGGACCCAGGAAGGATGAAGAGCAAAGACTTCTTCCAGGATCAGGACAGGACCGGTAACCTCTCTACAACGACGCCTGCGCCGTTCCCTCTCTGATACTCGACTTCTCTCGATTCTCCCGTGCCTTCCTTCTAATGGACTCCACCGCCCCTCCTCAGGACCTCTTCTGGACAAGGATTCAGTCAGCAACCGATCAGCTGGGCAGTCTGGAGCTCTTCTGTCAGCATCTCCGCTCTCCTGTGCTAACTAATTAGCTAATTCTATATCTATTATACCCTTCTACGCCATATACCTCCCTTAATGTTGCTAAAATATGGGACCACTACTTCTGATTGGACAGGGACAGGGGTGGATTCTCGCACCATATCGTTTTGGCCTAAATTGTAAAGCCTATTGTCTTTACGTTCCCTCCCCTTCAAATTAATACATTCGCTTTGTTTCCCACCCGTCTCATGACAAATGTTATATATTTTACAGGAGAAAAGTAACAAATTGTTCCGCCGGAAACATTGGGTACATCATCTTCGGCCAATAGGTCGTGGCCTTGGGAGACGTCCAAGTTGACTTCACTTGGCAGGCATACAGGACACATGCGCAGAACCCTCTGTCTCTCGAGTTTCAAGACACCAACCCAGGCCCAAGTTTACGAATTACTAAAAGTGCAAGAAGAAAATATTAAAATCACAAATAAAAAGTTTCACTGTATACCCACTTTCCCTAACTCTATTCCCATTTAATCATAATACTATCCTGCATTAGTAGCGTTAAGAAAACGACAATTTAATAATGACATGAGAGCAAGCTTAAGCATGTGAAGACATTTAGCGGCCATTTTAATACACACTCCGCAGAAGCAGAAGTTTCCCACCAAGTAAAGAAAGACGTCACACCATGTGATCAGGTTGTGACATGCACAATAAAGTCCCGCGCTTTTAGCGGCCATCTTGGTTTAAAGACAAGCGTTATTCATTAGTAAAACACATAGGCAAGCGTCTATCCCTTTCGTGTTTGTGAATGCAAGGATTAGTTTTGACAGTACAAATTTTAATATATTAATACTATGAGGAAGATTGCATACAAGCAAGTTTCATTTTTGAAACCTTGCTCCATCAATCCCCTCTCTGATGGCGTTTCTGAGCCATCAAAATACTACCCTCAATCAGATGCCAACTTCTAGCAATTCGTTTCATTCTCAATTTTACTTTTTCTATTCTTACATTCTCCTTTTAATTTCTTGTATAAATCACTTCTCCATTCTTCTAGTTCGATTTCATCTAGTTTTCTCTTCTTTCCTTTTCCTGTCACTTTATATGTCCCATTCTTTCTACAGCATTTGCACCATATTGTTATTGCTAAAATTATTATTGCTATCCCTGCTAAGGGTACTAATATTTGACCTATAAGTCCTTTCCCTATTTTAGCAAACCAGGTTCCAATTGACGATATACTATTTGTCAATTTTTCCCATACACTATCAACTTCCAGTGGTTTAAGTTCTTTCTCAAGTTTAGTTATGTTCTGAATGTACGTTCCAATTTCTGCACTCTTATCATGAATGTAAGTGCAACAATGTTTCGTCTTCAATAATTTACAGACTCCTCCCTCTTTTGCCAATAGAATGTCAAGAGCAATTCGATTTTGCATCACCATAGATCTAATCGCAACCATCTCCGTATTAATCATTAGAAAACCTCCAGCAGTATCCGTTGATAAACGATCAACCACTGTAGACAATTTACATATTTTCCTTGAGTTCAGAATTATTCCCACTGAAGGTATCAATGCACCAAATATATCACCTACAATTTCTGAAAAACTAGCTCTTTTTCTACGTACTAACTCATTATTGTTTTCATTGCTTCCAGTGTTTCTTTTTACGTGGTATATCTTTGGAAAAAATATTCCAAAATAACAACTTCCATACCACCTTGCAGGAAGCCTAAAGTAAGCCTTATTCCCACATACATAATAGATTCCAGGAAAAACTGAATCTGTTCCTCCTTTGAGACCCCAACCTCCAATAATTAAAAAATTGTGTTCACATTCACTGGTACCGATGAAAACATTGTTATAATCAGTCTTTAACCTATGAAGACAAATTTTCCCTTTCTTTACGAAATCCAGAGCCATTGCAGCTTGAGCTTTACCAGGTATATAACTCCCTTCTTTCTTCGCCCAAGGTGGCAACTGAGCCTTATGCTCTGAAGCTTTCTTTTGAAAATCATGTCTTCTATCTTCTACTAAATTCAAAAATATCTTTTCTTCTTCTAGTAAAGAACATGTTAGATTGTGTCTATGTGCATGTGTTATGTCTATCGATTTCATTGTTAAGAAAAACTCTCCCATAAACTGTGCATCTTGACTAGTAAGCACTGGGTTTATACTTTTGCGAATCGGAACCTCAGAAAATATCACATCTAAATTTGAATAATAATATTGTAGCCTACCTGTTCTATAAAATAAACTTGTTAATACACTACATGAGATGCCATATGTCAGTGGTAAATGATGGTATGTTAATCCTTCCGCTACTGATTCAGGTAACTTCATACAGACATAACAATTACTAACTTCCATTGTGTCTACATACTGAAATAATAACTTTGTGAAAACATTTAAACTAGTGTCGTTATCAGCTATTTCATGATGAATTTCTGCCTCATCTTCTGCCATTAATTCTACTCTATTGCCCTTCATGTTTGCTGTCCTTCCTTTAGTTTCATTATTTATTTTCTTATCTATTATCATAAGGTAAGGAATTGCTACAATCAGGACTAACCATACTATAAGCACCAATACTAGACTACATATGCAGATTGCACAGCATCTCCTACAACAATTTCGTTTTGGGCTCCCAGTAACTCTACCATCAGGCATTTTTCGACAAGGAAGATTGCTCTTCTTATCTCTTCTTCTTTTCTTTAGATGATTCTTTTGTTTAGTCAGGGTGGTCTTGTTTCCTCTTCGTATGTTAGTTCTGCACTTGTTCCTTCGCCACCACTGTCACTTGACTCTGAGCTTTCAAAATCTTCAAGAATGATATAAGTCCAGTCAGGACCCTTGAATTTGTTATTCACAAGTCTCAGTCTTTTACTTTTTCTTTTTCCTGACTTTTTCTCTTGTTCAGTTTGACTTGTTACTTCAGGTACTTGTTCTGGATCTTCACTTCTGGTTGTTATGTGGTATTTTACTCTTTTGATGACACTTGGCCAATGATCTCCTTTTCTTGTTTTCTTTGTTGGCACTGTTTCTTTGTTTACGTCTTCAGAGATCTCGTTATTTTCACTGCTCAATACTGTTTTGTTTTCTTTGATTACTGCTTCTTTTGTTTGTTCTTTTTCAGGTCTGATTTGTTTCTCTTCAGTAGCTCCACAATGACTTTCAAGATGTTGGCTTTGTTCCTTTTTTATTTCTTTATGTTCATTTGTATTAACCCCTTTTTCTTTAGTGAATTCTTCTTGATCTAACTGCTTCTGATCAGGGCTTATTGCACTGTGAACTTCTGCAGCCTGACCTGATTCTTCTAAACCTGTCTTTCCCTGTGTAAAATCAATTAAATCTTCACTGTTTTTAGTCCAATTTTCTTTCCCTATCTGATTTAGTTCAGGATCTTTTACTATCTTTTCTTCTTGATCCTGAACTTCTTCTTCTTCACCTAACTGATCTTCTTCAATTTCTTCCAATTTTGTTTGATTTCTCGTTCTGTAATATACTTCAGGAACTTCTACCACTGGTATCCAATCCTGACTTGTGCTCGGTTGTTCTCCGTCAGCTTCTCTCGAACCTCTAACCTGAGATTCCTCAGCTGGGCAACCTTCAGCTTCTTCAGTGATTGGCGTTGTCTGTGGATTCTCTTCTTCAGGTTCTGGTACTCTTTTTGTGTGGCTTTCATAAATCCAATTAGGAAATCTTGCACACTTCACTGCTGTATTGGTGGTCAATATGACTTGACAAGGTCTGCTCCACCTGGGTGATAGACACGTTTCTCTGGTGTGATTCTTCACTATCACCCAATCACCAGGATTCAGATCATGTTCCAGTTCAGGCTGCCTGGAAACTGCGTCTTCTCCAACCTGATGAGAGACAGAACGCACTAGGTCAGCCAATCCTTTGCAATAATCCCAAACCATATCATCAGATATATTTACCAGTTTGTTTGTGGGAACATGTGTTTGTCTCATTGCTCTTCCCATCATTATTTCGTGGGGGCTCAATCCTGTCGTTCTGTCAGGTATACTTCTGAGTCCCATCAAGACAAGTGGCAATGCGTCTGGCCACTCTAATGATGTTGATGCACACATTTTTCCCAATCTTGACTTTATAGTGCCATTTAATTGTTCAACCACTCCAGAAGCCTCTGGGCGATATGCACAGTGCAATTTCTGCTTGATTTGAAATGCTTCACAGATTATCTGGATCACTTCGCTATTAAAGTGTTTTCCTCTATCTGATTCCAAAGATACTGGGAAACCAAACCTAGGTATGAGCTCACGTAACAACAGTTTTGCAACTGTAATACTGTCATTTCTCCTAGTAGGGTAAGCCTCCACCCACTTTGAAAACAGACACACTATGACTAGTACATATTTTAGTCCTCTGCATGGGGGTAACTGTATGAAGTCGAACTGGAGTCTTATAAATGGGCCCTCTGCCTTTCCAATCTTTCCAAACCCAATTATCGTTTTCCTGCCTGGATTATGCATTTGGCAGATTAGACATCTCTGGCAAAGACTCTCTGCAACAGCCCTGAATTTGGGATTGTACCAATTTTGTCTGAACAGCCTAATCATTGCATCTCTCCCTATGTGTGAGTCTCCATGGTGCATTCTAGCCATTTGTGAGAGTAAACAGTCTGGCATGACTGGTCTGCCATCTGCACTGATCCACACTTCATCTTCTCCTCTTTGGGAGAAACCCACTTTGATCCACAAATTCTTCTCACTTTCATCAACCTCATCTTGCAATTTCTTCACTTCATTCCAAGTTTCAGGTGGCATATACAGCATAAGTTGGCAGCTGATTCCCATTCTTTCCACCCTCTTATTGACTGACGTTCTGGTTTTGGCACAATGTTGAGCCACCAAGTCTGCATATCTATTGCCGACTACCACCCAGTCATCTCCTGACTGGTGTGCGGCACATTTCACCACAGCCAATTCCTTTGGTGATTGTATTGCTTCTAGCAATTCCCTTACAAATTGTCCATTTTTAATGGGGGATCCTGAAGAAGTCATGAAATCCCTCTGCATCCACAGTTGGCCAAAATCATGCACGACCCTGTAACCATATTGACTATCAGTAAATATAGTTACTCTCTGATTCCTCCCAATTTTGCAAGCTTTTATCAAAGCAATCAATTCAGCTACTTGTGCAGATTTTACTCCTGGTAAATAGGATGCTTCGACTATTCCAGTTAATTCACATACCGCATAGGCAGCAGTTAGTTTACCATCTTCATGTCTTTGACATGAACCATCGACAAATAGCTCCCTGTCTGGCTTTTTAAGAGGCTGTTCCTCTATGTCTGGGCGTGGTTTTGTACATAATTCTGTAATTTGTACACAATCATGTTCATCTTCTTAGTCATCTTTATTTGTTTCATGATATGGGTCCGGCAATAAAGTTGCTGGATATATTATTGTACACCTTACCATGGTCACATTTTCAGCACCCATAATTATCCTCTCATATTTAGTCAGCCGACTAGGAGTAAGATGCTGAGTTCGGGTTCTTGTCAACAGAATGACAACTGCATGTGGAACATATACTTTTACAGGATGTCTCATCACAATTGACTCGCTTTGTTCAAAGCTCAAACACGTCGCTGCTACTGCTTTTAAGCATCCTGGCAACGCAGTTGCTACTGGGTCCAATGTAGCAGAAAAATATGCTATAGGACGTCTGTCTAGTCCATGTCTCTTAGTTAGGACAGAAAGTGCACAATTTTCTCTCTCTTGACAGAATAATGTGAATTCTCTTTTATAATCAGGCATGCCTAAGGCAGGTGCTGAACAAAGTGCGTTTCTCTATTCTACAAAAGCTTCTACACTTTCATCCTCCCACTCAACAGGGTCCTTTGCTTTCTTTTTCGTCATGTTAATTAAGGGTTTAGCCAACATGGAAAAATTTGGTATCCGTTGTCGACAGTAACCTACTATTCCTAGGAACATTCTCACTTGTCTTTGGGTTACAGGCATTTGCATTCTCTTTATTAATTCTACTCTTTCAGAGCTTATTCTTCTTTTTCGCCTCTCAATTTGGTGTCCCAGATATTTAACAGCTGTCCTGCAAAACTGTAACTTTTCAGGTGAGACTTTATGCCCTTCCTCAGCCAAAAGATTTAATAATGCTATGGAATCAACAACACAGTCTTCTCTGGTGGTTGAGGCTACTAACAAGTCGTCAATATATTGAACTAAAACTGAGCTTCCTGGCATCACTAGTTTTTCAAGGCACCTTTTCAGTATCTGATTGAAAATTGAAGGACTTTCTGTGTACCCCTGAGGAACACGGTTCCACACATAGACTTTGTTCTCAAATTTAAATGAGAAAAGATACTGGCTGTCTGGATGCAATGGTATTGAAAAGAATGCTTGATACAAATCAATTACTGTGAACCATCCTGCATTCCAAGGGATCTGGTATAGAATTACTGCAGGATTTGGTACTATGGGACAACATGGTTCCACAATTTTGTTAATTTTACGCAGGTCCTGAACAATCCTATATTTTCCACTAGGTTTCTTTAGTCCCATGATTGGTGAATTACATGGGCTACTCATTACTTCTTTTAGGATGTTTTGTTTTACCATTCGATTGATTTCTTCAATGACTCCTGCTTTTACTTCTGCACTCATTTTGTATTGTTTAGTATTTGGGAAAATCGCACCTTCTTTTACTGTAATTTGAACTGGATCTATTTTTGCCATAAGTCCTACTTCTTTTCCGGTGAAATCCCATACTATTGGGTTTACTGTACCTTTTAATTCTTCTGGCAACTCATCTTTTGTTATCAACGAAAACATTTCCTCTATTTCTGTACCTTGTTTTGCAACCATAATTTTATATACATGGTCCTCATCTGGTGTCTAAACTGCCACACCATCCGGCGTGCAGAAAATTGTACAGTTCATTTTGCACAATAAATCTCTACCTAATAAATTCACTGGGCTAGAATCGCACACTACAAATTGGTGCATTTCTCTGAAGTTTCCTATTTTGACTTCCATTGGTTCTGTAAGAGGTGTTCTAATTCTTTGATTAGCTACCCCTACTACTTGGATATCTTCACCAGAGAGAGGAAGGTCTGGGATGTCTGCTGATCTCACAGTAGACCTGGTAGCACCAGTGTCCAAAAGGAAAGTAATATCATTACCTTTCACATGTTCTTCAACATATGGACCAGACTGATCTACCTGTAAGGATGCGCCAAGTATGCACTCCTTCTTCCCCTCTCCTAGGCACCGTCATGAGTCGAATTTACAATAATTGTCCTGCAAAAGAAATTGTGATGTCATATAATCATTCTTACCACTCCCTCCTGGGTATCCAATGTCTGTACCATGTTTTGCTCTGCTTACATTACCCTGAGCAGGTGGAGGTGGTAATTGACTCTGGGGATTTACACCCTGTTGTGAGTCATTCTGCGTCTGTGGATTTAAGTTTGGATTTGGGCCATTATTATTCCAAATCTTTTTACATTCATCCTTCCAATGCCCCAATTTTCCGCATCCATGACAAGGAAATTTCTTTTTAGCTTCTTCTCTACTCATTCGTCCTCTAAATTTTCCACCATTTCCCGTATCACCACTCGTTCCAGAATCTTTTCCTGGATTTTCACTCGGATTTTCCAAATTAATTCCCTGCTTTTCTGCCATTTTCACCTGAGCCTACATCACTTTTTCCTGCAATTTCTTGTGTCTATCCTCAATATCATCTCCACAATATTTTGCATACTTCAGAATCTCATCTATGGGCTTTCCCTGCCAAAACAGCATATGTTGTTTAATCATCTGGCAAATCTCTGGCTTCAGACCGTAAACAAACCGATACACAAACTGACTCATGTTTTTGTCTCCAATGTCCTCGAATCCACTATGCTGTTTAAATACTTGCAATAAACGCTCATAATAGGAATGTACTGTTTAACTGGCTTCCTGGGTTGTTCGATCTATTTTCACCCAATCTGTTTCTTTTGGGGGTATTTTCCCTTTCAGGTATGTTATCACCTGTTGATACTTTTTCATCACATCATTTGACGGGGCACCTGTTTTCGGATCTCTAGGATATTCATCACTAGGCCAATCGACTGTGATCTTACAATCTGTCCATAAATCAGCAGGTACCACTATGTCAAACAAACCATCTAAATCCTTCAACAATACCTTTGACACTTTCACAAACCTTTCAACCTGCTTGTACCATTCAATTGGTTTTTCTCTCAGCTTTGGAAAATCATTCGTAAATGATAAAATATCCTGTCTGCTCCATGGGACATGTACATATCCTCCTCCCGCAACTTCTCGCATCGGATACATCTGGTCTGCTTTTCCTGCTTCCTTCATCACATATTCTGATGCTGTTCTACTTGTTCGTGCTTCTTCCTTTTCTTGGCCCACCTAGATCTCCATTTATCTAGATCTCCCCATTTTTGTAAAACTAACATTAATTCTCTTATTTGTAGTCTTCTTCCAGATGCATTCATATTTTCTAAATTTTTGTCTGCAAATTCTGCTCTATAGGGTTTCTGTAATACTTTTGATCTCCCTATTTCGATTCCCATCTGTAATGCTAAGTTGGACAATTTTTCATGGAATATCTTTACATTTCTAGTGATACTCCTGCACAAGAATAATAATTCTTCTTCATCATAGGTATTCAAGCGTTCTACTCCTACATTCCCTGCTATTATTTCTTCTAATTCAACTTTCAATTTATGGATATCCAGTACTTTTGGAGGTGTGCACTGTTTAACTGACCCTTGTACCCATCTTTCTAGATCTTCAGGTGTTACTATGGTAGCACTTTTTGCTCCTGCTGAAGTTACTAAACTTACATCTTTTAAACCTCCAGGTACATCTTTTCTTGGAGTACTATTTACAGAACCTCGAATAGGCAAGTCCATAAGTGATATTGTGGATTCACAGTCACTAAATTGATCCTCAATTATAACTGGAGCTTCAAGTCTGGGATTACTCACAGGAGTAGGTGCAAGTATGGGTTGTGGACAATTTCCCTGAGTACCATATAATGGAACTACTGGACCAATTGTTACTGGTATGGTCAACGAATCAGGATGTACTTTTATCTGAGTTATTTTCTGTATTAATTCAGTTCTGGTCTTTTCTAGGGCTTCTTTTTCTTTGTCATGAAGTATTCTAGTCGGGGTGAACTCATGCATTACCTTTGGTACCATGGGAGTTTGTGGTGGTGCACTAGGAGGGCATCCACTTGTCCCTTCCTGATATGGTGGGGGATTTCTTAACATTTCTTCCATAAATTCGTCTTCTGAATCCTCATTTCTTATTAAATGTTTTGTCTTTTCCGTACATTTCCCTCCTGATTTTTCTCCTTCTGTGAATAGTGGATATAGTCCTTCTGTAATCATTGTCCTTCTCCATTGTTTCATCTGACCCTCTCTCGACTCACGTAAATATCTGGTGTAAAATCCTGGATAACTCCTATTACTTCTAGATCTATCCCGCTCAAATGCCTCGGTTTCCCATTCTTCTAGAGCTTCGTACTGAGTTAATCTAGGTCTGGGTTCTAAGTCATTCATCCTCAATCTCAAGTTTTGAAGAATTCGCCCATTGAACGTGCCATTCTGAGGAAATGCTAATACTCCATCATTTTTGGTGTATTCTATCCAATTCTCCATCCATACACAGGTATGCTAACCTCTCTCCATCATCATAAATGATGCTGGCGTTTTAGCTGGTGGAATAATAATTCCTTCTCTAGTTTTGATTGGTTTGTCCTTTTTAAAATAATTCTTAATCTTTTGTAAGAATGACATTTTTCTCTTTTCTCCGTACATTCTATCTAATCTTCTGTGTACAAAATTATATTCTGCAAAACCTAGGAATCTCCTATCCGGGCGAGTTCCTGTTAAAGTCGGATCACGTTTTAACATGCAATCCTCATCCACTAAGAATTTTGCTTCTATATTTTCGACCAATCAAATGTCTGCTATCTTTTATTTCCGAGCCAATCCTTGCGCGGCTTTTTTTGTGACGTTTCTCTGTCAACCCCTCCTTTATAATCTGCTCTTTTCTGTCCTCGCTGGTTTAACCAATCCCAGTGCGGCTCCTTTGACGTCAGTACTACTCCTGACTACTGACCCCTCTTTTACAAGGGTTTTTCCACACCCGTTGTTTCAACCTACTACAGCGCGGGGTTTTGTGACGTCAGCTCCCTCTCCGGCAACTGACCCTCCCTTTACAAAAATTTACGCAAACTTATATTCTCTATAAATCTTAATTAAATTTCAGTAACAACATAAAACATTCGCTATCGTGCCAGTTTCCACTAATTTCGAAAAAGATAGGGGCATATTATCAAGAGATATATCACCGCTTCTTCGGCACATAGCGCCGAAAAAGCGGCGATTTTTTTATCTCAATATCATCAAGGACACGCTAACAAGCGTTAGCGCGTGTTTCCTTGCGACTTTGCATGTCAGCGATCAATATCGCTAAAGACATGCAAAGTAGGCGTTCCCGAGTACAACAACATGGGAATCCACGCTAACACGGCTTCGCTATATTAGCAAGCCATGCAGCAGACCCGCGAAGCGATAAAAATAACCGCGCTAACCGCTGTTATCGCAGGAATGTTACGCCTGCTTTAAAAGTGACTTAGGCATACTGATAATGGGAGGTGGATTGCCAGGTTAGGTCCACACTCCCCTATCAGCAAGCCTCTCCTTAGCGCTGTGAAATCATCGCTGGATTTCACTCGCTATTTCTGGGAATCAGCCTCTATCGCTGGAATTACATCGCCTGTTAGCAAAACGTTGATAATAGGTAGCTAACACGGCGATGTAATCCAGCGATAGAGTAAATCGCGCTAAGCGCGATTTGCGATAATTATCGCAACTCCTTAATAATATGCCACATAGTTTCTTCCACACTTTAGTAAAACCTTTCCGTTTACTAATACATACACTACGAGTAAAACACTTCCGTCTACTCTTCACACAAGCTCCAGAAGTACCTGTTACTTCTCCAATGTTACCCTTACTAGGTGATATAACATCAAATTATTATCAGCGTACCCTTTTTGCTATTACTCACACGCATAGAGTCCCTAACGAGTACTTGAAGTCCTGCTTAACTTCTCAGTACTATTTCTGCCTGACAGATAAGCTCACTGCAGTATGGCTTCCACTTGCCACCCACTATTCTATTTACCTACCTCCCCCGGAGTATTCTGGACAACATATAACAAAACTCAAAAATAAGCGGGTGTTAGTTCATAAAAAATACAAATAAAATTCTCATTACCCAATTAACAAAGAGTAACAACAACCGTCCTCTGCTTACCAGAAAACTGATCCAGCGCAATATTAGCCAACTGCATTCATACACCATATACTCACTTGGGCCCATACATTCACACTACACTAATACTTACGCTGGGTGTCAGATGTACTCTTTTATCAAAGTCCCTGCTACCAATTACCTTCTGATTGAAGAGTAATAACTTACCAATGGATCCTTTGCTAATTGGGAAGTTTAAAATGAGTGACATTCATTATAGTACATAATCCTGAAATAACCACTGAGTCAGGAAGTTTTAAAATGTTTATCTAAAGTTTTAGCAGAGTAAAATACAGAAAACACGGTATTTGATTGAAATACCCAAGAAAAAGCATAAAAATGATTTTGCTAATAAATGACGGTGTTTAAGGAAGAGGAGAAGATAGAGACAGCAGCGCAACTAAAGGTTGCAGTATATTTACCTAAATGCGAGAACCAAGCCCCTTAGCCAAGGAGTTGGAAAAGATAGGACCCAGGAAGGATGAAGAGCAAAGACTTCTTCCCGGATCAGGACAGGACCGGTAACCTCTCTACAACGACGCCTGCGCCGTTCCCCTCTCTGATACTCGACTTCTCTCGATTCTCCCGTGCCTTCCTTCTAATGGACTCCACCGCCCCCTCCTCAGGACCTCTTCTGGACAAGGATTCAGTCAGCAACCGATCAGCTGGGCAGTCTGGAGCTCTTCTGTCAGCATCTCCGCTCTCCTGTGCTAACTAATTAGCTAATTCTATATCTATTATACCCTCCTACACCATAATGTTGCTAAAATATGGGACCACTACTTCTGATTGGACAGGGACAGGAGGTGGATTCTCGCACCATATCGTTTTGGCCTAAATTGTAAAGCCTATTGTCTTTACGTTCCCTCCCCTTCAAATTAATACATTCGCTTTATTTCCCACCCGTCTCATGACAAATGTTATATATTTTACAGGAGAAAAGTAACAAATTGTTCCGCCGGAAACATTGGGTACATCATCTTCGGCCAATAGGTCGTGGCCTTGGGAGACGTCCAAGTTGACTTCACTTGGCAGGCATACAGGACACATGCGCAGAACCCTCTGTCTCTCGAGTTTCAAGACACCAACCCAGGCCCAAGTTTACGAATTACTAAAAGTGCAAGAAGAAAATATTAAAATCACAAATAAAAAGTTTCAGTGTATACCCACTTTTCCTAACTCTATTCCCATTTATTCATAATACTATTCTGCATTAGTAGCGTTAAGAAAACAACAATTTAATAATGACATGAGAGCAAGCTTAAGCATGTGAAGACATTTAGCGGCCATTTTAATACACATTGCGCAGAAGCAGAAGTTTCCCACCAAGTAAAGAAAGACGTCACACCATGTGATCAGGTTGTGACATGCGCAATAAAGTCCTGCGCTTTTAGCGGCCATCTTGGTTTAAAGACAAGCGTTATTCATTAGTAAAACACATAGGCATGCGTCTATCCCTTTCGTGTTTGTGAATGCAAGGATTAGTTTTGACAGTACAAATTTTAATATATTAATACTATGAGGAAGATTGCATACAAGCAAGTTTCATTTTTGAAACCTTGCTCCATCAGGAGCTCCAACTGCGCCGACACCCTGGCACCCCTCAAGAAAAGACCAGGCAAGCAACACTCCAAGAAAGCCAGCTAGTTCACTCCTGCCCTCCACGAGTCCAGACGCACCAGCAGATGACTTCTTTCACCGCCCAGCCGACCAACAGTGCATCTGTCTGGCTTAACTGCATCCTCCCCAATGTGCGGTCCCTCCACAAACACGCCACAGAAATCTGGGACCTCCTCGACACTACCTCTCCTGACATCGCCTTCCTGACGGAAACCTGTACCAACCCCTGCTTCGGACCGGACATCGCCATCACCATCCCCAACGGCTACAAAATCACCTGGAAGAACCGTCCGACCGCCCAGGAGGAGGCATCACCATTGTCCACAAAAGCACATTCTGACTGACCACGCACTCCAACAACGACCATGGACCACTTCCACTTCCAGATCCGGACAAACCCCAACACCACCCTCCGCGGCACCCTCGTCTACAGGCCCCTCCAGCCCACGACCCCCCTTCACCGACATCATCATACACCTCATTGCACCCCAGGCTCTCTCATCCACCGACTACATCCCATTCGGATACCTCAACTTCCACATGGACAACCCCAGTGACCAGAACACCGCCTCCCTTCTGGAGAACCTCAATAACATCGGACTCAAGCAGCTAGTCACCGCACCGACCCACACAGCCAGACACATGCTCGACCCCGTCTTCTCCACCAGCGGGAACATCAGCTACAGACACACCACCGAACTCTCCTAGACCGACCATCACTGCATGCAACTCACCTTCACCACGCCCACCGTAGACCACCATCATCATCGCCCCCATCACAGCTGGACCAAGGCCACTGAAGAACTTCTCATCAACTCCCTCAGCACAACCACTCCCCCAACGGACTCCAACACTGCAGCATGCAACCTCCTCCATTGGAGTGATCCAGCGCAATATTAGCCAACTGCATTCATACACCATATACTCACTTGGGCCCATACATTCACACTACACTAATACTTACGCTGGGTGTCAGATGTACTCTTTTATCAAAGACCCTGCTACCAATTACCTTCTGATTGAAGAGTAATAACTTACCAATGGATCCTTTGCTAATTGGGAAGTTTAAAATGAGTGACATTCATTATAGTACATAATCCTGAAATAACCACTGAGTCAGGAAGTTTTAAAATGTTTATCTAAAGTTTTAGCAGAGTAAAATACAGAAAACACGGTACTTGATTGAAATACGCAAGAAAAAGCATAAAAATGATTTTGCTAATAAATGACGGTTTTTAAGGAAGAGGAGAAGACAGAGACAGCAGCGCAACTAAAGGTTGCAGAATATTTACCTAAATGCGAGAACCAAGCCCCTTAGCTAAGGAGTTGGAAAAGATAGGACCCAGGAAGGATGAAGAGCAAAGACTTCTTCCAGGATCATGACAGGACCGGTAACCTCTCTACAACGACGCCTGCGCCGTTCCCCTCTCTGATACTCGACTTCTCTCGATTATCCCGTGCCTTCCTTCTAATAGACTCCACCGCCCCCTCCTCAGGACCTCTTCTGGACAAGGATTCAGTCAGCAACCGATCAGCTGGGCAGTCTGGAGCTCTTCTGTCAGCATCTCCGCTCTCCTGTGCTAACTAATTAGCTAATTCTATATCTATTATACCCTTCTACGCCATATACCTCCCCTTAATGTTGCTAATATATGGGACCACTACTTCTGATTGGACAGGGACAGGAGTGGATTCTCGCACCATATCGTTTTGGCCTAAATTGTAAAGCCTATTGTCGTTATGTTCCCTCCCCTTCAAATTAATACATTCGCTTTATTTCCCACCCGTCTCATGACAAATGTTATATATTTTACAGGAGAAAAGTAACAAATTGTTCCGCCGGAAACATTGGGTACATCATCTTCGGCCAATAGGTCGTGGCCTTGGGAGACGTCCAAGTTGACTTCACTTGGCAGGCATACAGGACACATGCGCAGAACCCTCTGTCTCTCGAGTTTCAAGACACCAACCCAGGCCCAAGTTTACGAATTACTAAAAGTGCAAGAAGAAAATATTAAAATCACAAATAAAAAGTTTCACTGTATACCCACTTTCCCTAACTCTATTCCCATTTAATCATAATAGTATCCTGCATTAGTAGCGTTAAGAAAACGACAATTTAATAATGACATGAGAGCAAGCTTAAGCATGTGAAGACATTTAGCGGCCATTTTAATACACACTGCGCAGAAGCAGAAGTTTCCCACCAAGTAAAGAAAGACGTCACACCATGTGATCAGGTTGTGACATGCGCAATAAAGTCCCGCGCTTTTAGCGGCCATCTTGGTTTAAAGACAAGCGTTATTAATTAGTAAAACACATAGACAAGCGTCTATCCCTTTCGTGTTTGTGAATGCAAGGATTAGTTTTGACAGTACAAATTTTAATATATTAATACTATGAGGAAGATTGCATACAAGCAAGTTTCATTTTTGAAACCTTGCTCCATCAGGAGCTCCAACTGCGCCGACACCCTGGCACCCCTCAAGAAAAGACCAGGCAAGCAACACTCCAAGAAAGCCAGCTAGTTCACTCCTGCCCTCCACGAGTCCAGACGCACCAGCAGATGACTTCTTTCACCGCCCAGCCGACCAACAGTGCATCTGTCTGGCTTAACTGCATCCTCCCCATTGTGCGGTCCCTCCACAAACACGCCACAGAAATCTGGGACCTCCTCGACACTACCTCTCCTGACATCGCCTTCCTGACGGAAACCTGGACCAACCCCTGCTTCGGACCGGACATCGCCATCACCATCCCCAACGGCTACAAAATCACCTGCAAGAACCGTCCGACTGCCCAGGAGGAGGCATCACCATTGTCCACAAAAGCACATTCTGACTGACCACGCACTCCAACAACGACAATGGACCACTTCCACTTCCAGATCCGGACAAACCCCAACACCACCCTCCGCGGCACCCTCGTCTACAGGCCCCTCCAGCCCACGACCCCCCTTCACCGACATCATCATACACCTCATTGCACCCCAGGCTCTCTCATCCACCGACTACATCCCATTCGGATACCTCAACTTCCACATGGACAACCCCAGTGACCAGAACACCGCCTCCCTTCTGGAGAACCTCAATAACATTGGACTCAAGCAGCTAGTCACCGCACCGACCCACACAGCCAGACACATGCTCGACCCCGTCTTCTCCACCAGCGGGAACATCAGCTACAGACACACCACCGAACTCTCCTAGACCGACCATCACTGCATGCATCTCACCTTCACCACGCCCACCGTAGAACACCATCATCATCGCCCCCCATCACAGCTGGACCAAGGCCACTGAAGAACTTCTCATCAACTCCCTCAGCACAACCACTCCGCCAAAGGACTTCAACACTGCAGCACGCAACCTCCTCCATTGGATGTCCAACTGCACCGACACCCTGGCACCCCTCAAGAAAAGACCAGGCAAGCAACACTCCAAGAAAGCCAGCTAGTTCACTCCCACCCTCCAAGAGTCCAGACGCACCAGCAGACGACTCAAGAAGAGATGGGGGAACAACAAATCCCCGGAAACTCACGCAACCTTCAAAACTGCCATCAATGCACACCACCTCCTCCTGAAAACCACAAAGAAAATGGCCCTCCAAGACAGAATCAACACCAACGCACACAACAGCAAGGAACTCTTCACTATTGTCAATGAGTTTGCCAGGCACAACAGCAAGACCACAGACGTTCCCCCCTCCCAAGACCTCTGCAACAAACTCAGCACCTTCTTCTACCACAAGATCAGGAAGATCAACAACACTTTGACTCCGTATACCTGGCCACTGCGCCCTTCACCAACTGCTCCATCCAAACAGCCACCTTCCCTGATGACTTGAAACACGCTGAGATCATCCTGCTGCTGAAGAAGCTGTCCTCGGACCCGACAGATCTCAAGAACTTCTGACCCATCTCCCTCCTCCCCTTCTCAGCCAAGGTCATCGAGAAGGCCATCAACGCCCAACTGTCCGAATTCATCGAAGTGAACCATGTCCTGGACACCTCCCAATCCGGCTTCCGAAGCAACCACAGCACGGAGACCACACTCCTCACAGCTGCCGACGACATCCACTCCCTCCTCGACTGGGGCAAGACCGCAGCCCTCATCCTACTAGACCTATAGGGCACCTATGACACCATCTCCCACCCAGTGCTTAAGCTTAATTTGTAAAATATTAAGTGCCAGGGCTCTGACCAGGAGGCCACTTCAGCTTGCACCACCCATCGCCCTTGTCATCACTGCCAAACAACTACTAACCATCTCTCTTGCATGTAAATGCGACAGTTCAGATTATTCCAGGTCCCCAAAGCTAAAGGAATGGCTGGGGAGGCAGGTATTAACAATTTTAATGTATATTGTATTCCTAAACTGCTGTTGTTCTGCTCATCTCAAAATTAGATGAGCAGCGCCACCATGTGGTGGACTGTTCTAAGTAGGATATTGACAATTAGGTGCCAGTGCTGAGCACCGGAAACCAATTAAGTGCTGGTGCTTAGCACCGGAAAGCCCCGGCTCAAATTAAGCACTGCTCCCACCGCACCCTAATCACGAGACTCTACGACGCCGGCATCCGCGACAAGGCTCTGGACTGGATCCATTCCATCACCAGCCGGACCCGGAGAGTCAGACTACCACAGTTCCTCTCAGAACCCACAGAGATCAGCTGTGGAGTGCACCAGGGTTCGTAAGAGGACTGGCCTATTTTGCCCACAACCCTAACTAGCTCCTGTTGGCTGTATGCATTCACCCGAAGAGACCCTCACCTATCTGCCCACGTAACCCTCTCAACTCCCCCTCCTTGTCCCAGCACACCTTGACCTGCTCCACTCATCCAAAGACCACGAGGGGGCAAGGCTCCCAAGGCGCCTGCCCCTCCCAGATCGAAATATGACTCTGTGAAAAAGGGCGCTTTAATGAGGCAGGTATGGAACACATCATATCAAAACCTTGGCAAACACCATACTGCCTATTTTTGAAAAGCCTCACTAATACATTATTTTTACCTGACATCCCCTTGCTCCCCATATTGAACCCTCTTAGATTTCAGCAACTATACCCCCCACGCAAACATTTCCCTTTGTGGGACCAACATCTTATTTCCCACTTAACTTGTTTACTGTAAACAACTCTGAGCTCAATAACCCCTTTTGCCGGAGCTGATTCGCCCGTTCAGCAGAGTAACCAACCTGGAACCTTGCTTCTATCTTTACCTAATATCTAAAACCTGCCACCCAGAAAAATCCTCAACAGAAATTATCTGGCGCACCCCCTCCTATCCCAAATAGAACTTCTTTCCCAACAGCTGAGTCAGGCCTTCTCGTATATGCCATAGGTATAGCTCCAATCCTACAACAGACAAATGCACTCCATCGACCACGAAAAATTGTTTCACGTTATATCTGATCACAGCATGCACAACTCACTCTTTCCTCAAAACGCGCAGCTCCCTGTTAATCTTCCTGCAAGCCCAGGCTATGGCTTCAGGCTTTTCGACTCATCACCACTCTCTCCTGAGCATTAAGTCTGTCCAAACTATGGACGTGTCAACAAGCACTGTCTCGTCTTCCTAAACCCCTTTTCATTTCCTTCAACAACACCAGACCCTTCAGTTTCCCCAAATAATTTTCACTCAACTGTACCAACATTTTTACAGCTTGTCTAAAGTTGTCAACAGTTCCCCCTATCACATACCCCCTTTACCAAACTATTTTACTCGGACTTTAAGATCATTGAAACCCAATTGGTAGCAATATTGCCTCTGCGTTGCTTGTCATGCTACCAATTTTCCAAAGGAATGTAATCAAATCCACACAGAAATGAAACTCCTATGTGGTCTAGTCACGCATTCTGATAGCAGCAAAACAAACAATTACCACAACACCAAGAACCCACCTACTCAGGGTGTAAGCACCTTCTAAAACAGTCTGACCTCCGCCTCTCCAGCATTTTAATCCTCCTCTCCTCTCATCCCTCTTAATCAGCCTCCATATCCTCCGCCAGTAACCCCAGCAATTTTAATGCCTTTCTCTAAACCACCAACACCTGTCAACCCATCAGGTTAGCGCCTTTCTATATGCCTAAAAGCTGCCAAACCCCCACCCCACAACCTCCCACCCCCATGAACTTCTGCCACCATGTCGCTAGACAAACTTCCCTCACCGTATATTTCCTCAACACCACCCTCTGACCCCTTCCTCTCTGATCTGTCTTACCCTTTCTCACCCACACTTCAGTCACGCTGTCATGTGCTTGCACTTCATCCCTGGACACCCCACCCCCTGAGTTAACCCAGGTAGTTCTGAGATGCGAACACACTCAAAGAAACATCCACACCATGACTTAATGGGCCTCTCTTTGATATACCTCTCTCTATCGCCCAGCCCTCCATGATTCTCGTCTCCACTACTCCCGCCGAACGTCTATATCTTGAAATTGCCCTACCATAAAATGCCACACCTGATAACATCCCAAACTGACGCAATTCCTATTTTAATCAAGCACATAATGATAATAATAATAATAATAATACAATCTTTATTCGGCATATAGAAATACCATAAAAGATACAATATATCAAAAGAAAAAAAGGTTACAGATACAGACTTTAAAAAACAGTTCATCAATCTGGGTTGTACATAATACAACTTCAACCAGTAAATAAGGAGTTTACACATCACATAAGACCTGTCCCTCACCCCTCTAATTCATCTTCAAACTTGGGTTGAGCCTATACTACACCACGATTAAAGGTTACAAATAAAAAAAATAAAAAAATAAAACATTTTAAAAACAGTATAAATAAATGGCAAGCAGGAAATCTATGGACTTCCGCTGCCCTTATGATCCTTAATTTAGATGCAGCCCTTAAAAATTGGTGATACAAAAAGTGTAAAAACATCTGGGGCCAATTTTAAAAATAACAAGGCAACATGCGCTTGTCTGAATCTGGCTTTCTTTAAAATACCCTTCAGAAAAAGACTTCTGGGGTGTGAATAAAATGGGCATACATCACGGATAGGATGGCAGTCAAACCCCTAGTCTGCTGGGTAAAGATTTGGGCTAAAATGGGCATAATAGGACGAAATGAAGGGTGTCCTGTGGAGACCTGTGGTCGCAGCCACAGGGCCCCTTCATTTCTATTGACAATGTAAACCCTGCCGGCTCTGCTAGTACATGATGCAAAAAGTTTAGCCTGAACCGGGTCATCAAGAATCTATCGTGGGCACTGCTTATACAAGACAGGTATGGTTCAATGCCCTCAGTAGACTTAACTGCTAGATGTTCTCTCACCGACGGTTTGGCTAACTCTCTGTCTTGCCGGAGCATGGAAGCATACTTGAGGAACCGATCCTTGACCGAGGCCTTATCCTGCATGCTCATTTTAGAAGGATTAGTGAATAAATCTGCACATCCCATTTTCTCAAAGGACTCCTTCACATATTTTAGCCAGGGATTTTTAGCCCGTGGTCAAGGGAAAGACAGTCTTCTATAACCTGCCTGCTTAAAGCCGCCTCCTCGTTAGCCCAAATCTTTACCCAGCAGACTAGGGGTTTGACTGCCATCCTATCCGTGATGTATCCAACACCCAATTCTTCATGGATAATGTGGGCTGGCGTGCTTTGGGGACTCTTAACAGGCGCCTGAAATATTTGTTCTCTTCGATTTGCAGTTGGTTAGCCTCAATAAATCCCCACACCTCACTTCCATATAGCACTTTAGCACAACACATGGAGCTATATAATCTCAGAATCTGCTCTGGGGACCAGCGTCCTAACCTATGTGCAAAATTCATTATTGATCCTGTACATCTGGTCATAGCTCGACATTTCTCTTCTAATAAATAATTAAAATTTAATCGCCGTCAAATAAAATCCCCAGATATGAAAAGGACTGTACCTTTCCTAGACAATGAGATCCAATTGTGTAATTCTAGGATTTACCTGGCTTCTTCCCCACTTCCATAACATAGGATTTTGCAAGATTGGGGGACAAGTTTAGATTCTCCATAAATGACACAAAACCATCTATTAGGAGCTGCAGACCTTTGGGGGTACGAGCGAGAAATACTGCATCGTCTGCGTGGAGCAGAACGGGAATCCCACGAGTACCTATCCTGGGGGTGTCTACCTGTAAGGTACTTAGTGCGCGATCAAGACCATTTATATATAGCGTGAACAAAAAGGGAGCTAATATACAACCCTGTCTGACCCCGCTGGAACACGTGAAGGGTTCTGTTATTTTTCCATCCTGGCTATTTCTGACCGCAGCCGTAGTATTCAGATGTAGGGACTTTAAGATGTTAATGAGCCCCGGGGCCACCCCGAGCCCACCCATAATTGACCATAGTTTCCCACGATTTACTCTGTCAAAGGCCGCAGTCAGATCCATAAATGCCAGATACATCGTCCCTGGATTGACCACTGTGTATTTAGCTGAAATAAGATATAGGTTGAGGCATTGATCGGTGGTAGATTTCCCTGGCCTGAAGCCAAATTGGACATCAGTTATAACTTGATACTCCTCAGCCCGATCTGTCAGCCGGCTTAAAACCACCCGCCCTCAAAACCTTCGCTGACACATCAATAAGAGAGATCGGACGATAACATTGTGGACTGTCCTTGTTACCTTTTTTAAAGATGGGGACAATCGTAGCTGTGGACCAAGATGCTGGCATTACTGTGTCCACAGCTGCATTTATGACCCTAGTCAGGATGGGCGCCCATAAATCTACATTGCTTAAAAAAAGGTCTAGTGGGATCCCATCTGGGCCTGGGGCCTTGTTCCTGGTTAAACCTTCAATAACTATTTTTACCTTGCCCAATGAAAATATAGGTGGGGGTATGTTCTGCTCCACGTTCTGCTCTTGTGTCTGGTTCGTACTTAGGTGATAATTATAAAGCCCTTGAAAGTGATCATGCCATTGCGTCGGCAGAATGTTATTGCTTAGCCCGGGTTTGTTAGCGTCATGAAAACAGGGCTTATTTATGACTCTCCAAAAAGCAGTAGAGTCCTTTAATACCATTGCCTCTGTCAAGTCTTCCCAAGCTTGTAGTTGTAATTGACCCTTGCGTCCCTTGACAGCTAACTTGTATTTTCTTCGGCACAAGGTCACCCGGTCCCTGTCTCTTGGCGAGATCTTTAAGGCAGCTTTCAGCTCTCTTAGAGCGCGTGAGCATTGTGGATCAAACCATCTTGGGTTGTCCATTTTGACCTTATAAGCTGGGACTCTCAGCAAACTGTCAACTTTTTGCGCGACGCCCCTGAAAGCCTCAACTAATTCTGCCCCTTCCACTTCTAGATCTAAACACCTTAGGATAACCTGCTCACCTTCTTTTAGAAGAGATCTATAGAAGGCCTTGCCATTGACCTGTGTCCATCGCAACCTCCTGCCTTGGTCCGTAGCCCTAGCCACCCCCCCCCCTACACTCTGGGGTACTTGGTGGCGGCATGCGTCAACAAGGGATAAGGCCAAGCACATAATGAAATTAAGAACATAATTTCTGCAATTTACCATACCAAACCCAACCCCTGCCCTCCTCTGAGCTCCTGACTGGACATGATTTTGCCACATTTGAAAGTAAGCTCTCAGTGTTGATGGCACCAAGGACCCTTCAATTAACCTCATCATTCTTCACCTCCCACATTCCAGAGCTCTGATGGCACAGGCGTTTTTGTCAGGGCTGCTTCTGGCACAAGACCACAGATTCTCCTCCACTACAAACGAGAGCATCAACAATGTCATTGTCAACTTCCAGTATGTTCTGTGCTCAATATTGTTGGTCAAACAAACAATCACAAAACCACTTAAAAGCTGAAAGACCTTCAAATCTCTCATGTCGGCCGGTTTAAAATGTTGACCACTGCCATACTGTTCCTAAACTTTCTTCCTCTAACTGCCACAGCCACAACTAATAGGAGAAAACTCCAGGAATGTAATGCTCCAGACCCCATCCTGCTTCTGGCCACTCTTCTGCGCACCACCCCCCCCGCCTAAACAAGCCAAAACCTCCCCATCCTGATTCGTTTGAAAATGTTGCTATTGATCACTCAGTTTCTTCCACTACCCCTTTCAAAGGGATGTCTTTACAACAGTCCAAAAACACTCTCCACACCGCAGCCTGCAGCTGAGCAAACCCTATGAAATGGCATCAGATGTCCCGCCAAGAACAGCCACAAACACCTACAAAGATTGCACCCTGCTTTCACCACCCTATATGCAAAGTTCAGGTGACCCAACAAAACTTGGATCTCATGTACACTCACCGTTTTCAATTGCAACATCACATCTAGCATGTGTATTAAAAACCCACTCTTCTCCTCTGGCAGCCTGGCCCTATTCTGTCAAAATCAGTTTTAATACCAAGGTATGATAGGACCTTCTGGGGCCCACTGTTTATTCCAGTGACAGGGGTACACCAATGTCCTACATCACCTCTCGAAAGGTAGGCAACATACCAGCACACTCCATTTGTTCGGTTGATCCTACCAATAGAAAGTTGTCCAAATAATGGGTGACTGCATGAACCCTGAGAAACACTCAAAGGCGTGTTGCAAAAAGGAACTGAGCTTCTCAAACAACGCACATGAAACAGAGACCCTTATCGGCAAGGCTTTGTCCACGAAGAACCAACTAGCGAACTGAATGCTTAGCAATTCTTATTCAGCAGCATACACAGACAGTAGCCTAAATGCAGACTTGAAGTCAGGCTGCACCATATATCCCCCTGTGTTCGGCTTCTTTACCAATTCTAAAGCCACATCCCCAGAAGAATATAATAATGCTGTCAATTCTTGTGCAATATAGTTGTTTGCTGAACTACCCCTAGAACAGAGTAAATGCTGGATACGGAGGAACTCTGCAAGCAACATATCAAGTGGTCCAATTTAATTGGAGTATGAGTCTTTTCCCACTGGCCTGAAAAATACCCTGTTGTCCCTGCTGGTTCTCTTCTGGGTGGATATGCCTGTCCTGTGCTCCGTTGCCCTTCTTGTACTGCCCCTGTTGGAACACCACAATGTGTAATGGGATGTTTGCTGCTGCATTTTGAGCATTCATGTTAAAAGCAACAGTACTCCCAATTAAAGAAACCTCTGTTATAGCACCCAGCACACCACTGGCACCCTTGCTGTGCCCCTGACTTCTACCAGTTGATTCAAACCTTGAATGGGAGGGGCACCCTGGAAAGGGCTGCTAGATTAGAGCCAACCCATTTGCCCTATATACAGTGGACGCCCGTCTGCTGGGTGCCATCATATGCAACCAAAATTCATTATCCAGTTCACCCTATTTCCTTCCACATCTTCAGACAGCTGAGCCCTGAATTCCTCATCATTGCATACCCAGGCAAGTCCCACAAATGTTATTTTGGCCTTCCTTATAACATTCATATATTGACTTAAAGCAATACAACTCTTTGGGTATTTTTCTCAGTAAACACTGGCATATATTAAAAAGGCTGCAATCTAATGTTCAGTAGTCACTGCTACCTTCTGCTGGCATGCCAGTTTGTACTACTCCTCCTTCGATTCCTCTTTTGCCCGTACTTCCCTGTGCAGCAATGCAATTACCTTAATATATTTTCCTTTCCAAATTCTCTCTGATTTTGCTGCCATGGGGTGAGTCCCCAAAGGTTATGTTATGCCTATGTACGGCAACTTATTTTTATGCTTAACTTCCTTACTTTTCTTCTTGTCCTTTCCTTCCCCTGAGCTCTCTTTGCACCTCTATTGCAGCTGTGTACTTGCCTTTACCTTCCTCAACACTTACCTTCTGTATTTATCTTGGATGTTCTACATACTTACCCCTACACAAGTTCTTGGCCAAGCTCCCATTACCCCTGCTATCCCCCACCCCAATAGAGGGCCCCTCCTTGTGTGCCTTCTTCATAGCCATGCCCTTACCTGGCTGTAGGATCTGGCCTGCTCCGTCCTGCTATAGCGATCTTCTTTCTTCTGCATTCTGTCCTTTCTGGTGCACTGACATGAGATTCTGAATGACACCAACTGCCCTCTCTACATTAACTTCCCAGACCCCTGTGGCCTCACTGTGTCTTCAGCCCACCACCTTCATTTCTCTGCCCGCACATCCTCCTCCTCATCCCAAGCTGTTATTTATGTCTCTTACATCTCCTTCTTCTTCATAATCCAAATCCATTGTGTCGATCCCCGTGCTGCTGCAGATCTTGGCCTCTCCATACACCCAATCATTTGTGCCAAGCATTACCCCATCCTGAAAAACCCTATCTTCCAAAGCCATCCAACCAAGCTTCATCTTTGTATCACAACGTCTTCGGCAGGGAGACCGCTGGAACCTACCCTGCTTAGCTCCAGACAGATCCTCCTAAGCCTTTGGTTCAGCCACACTAGACCGTGGATTCTCTTCCTGCCACGGTGAGTGAGCCACCCTATACTCTCTTGACTTGTCTTCTGCCACAGGCCACAGTGCTTCGTATTCAACTATCCTGCCTAATATCCCCACCAGGCAGTCGTGGCTGGCATGACTCGCGGGTGGGGGAGCGGGGGGTCGCATGGGAAGGGGGTCGCGCAGGGGGGTTAATTTAATAATAAAAAAAAATTAACCGTACCTTCCCGCCAGTCGGGCTCCCACGTCGTCTCTGCTCCTCTCCTGCTCTCCTGCCTCTGGCAGGAATAGGAAGCAGGCAGCCAGGCTCCCCCCTAAGCCAATCACAATGCTGCAAGCACGGTTGTGATTGGTCTGGACGCCACCCAGCCAGGAGCTAATGGCCCGGCCATGTACTCCATGTAGGCTGCATTGCAGCCTGCATGGAGAAGGGCAGAGGGCAGAGCGCGCATGACCAAACCAGTCATGCGCACTCAGGAGAAGGCACACCACTCCTCCCATGCCCAGCCCTGCTCGTAGAGCAGCCCTGCCCACCCACCCGCCTGCAACCAAACCCTTCTACTTTCTCGCAGTGCGAGAAAGAGACACATAAAATGGTAGTTATTACCATTTTATGTTTCTTCTTCTCGCACTGTGAGAAAGCAGTGAGGCGATGCTCATCCTCCCTAGTGGAGGAGCTGCCCCTGCGGTGGGTGGTGACCATTAAAAGTGGTGGGCGTAATTCTTGGCTTGAATTCCAGTGAACGAGACTGACTCACTTACTTGGAGGGTTCGGAGGGGTTCGCTCACACTCGCTTACAGTCTTAATCTCTCACTTATTGTCACTCTGTTTAAGTCATTTACCCTCATTCACACTTGCAGTCACTGTAACTTACTCTGGCACATTTTCACTGATTCATGCAGTCTCACTTATTCTCACTTTGACCTACTCAGTCTCTCTCATTCTCACTTATGCCCACTCAATCTCATTCATTCTAAGTCATTCTGATTGACTCAGTCTCACTCTGACTCACTTCGTCTCACTCAGTTTCACTCTGACTCACTCATTCTCTCTCATTCTCACTCATTCTTACCTAATTTCCCTGAGGATTATCCCCATGACTTACTCGTTCTCTCTGATTTATTTACCCCCACTCATTCTGATTCACTCAATTTCACTGTGGCTCCCTCATACTTAAACAGTTCCACTCATTCTCACGTAGTCTCATTCATTCAGACTCACACAATATTACTCTGACTCACTCAGTCTCACTGAGACTCACTCAGTTTCACTCTGTCTCACTCTGACTCACTCATTTCTGCTCAGTATTATCCATTCTCACCTATTTTCCCTGAGTTTCCCAATAACTCACTTGACCTACCTGATTCACTTAGTCCTACTTATTCTGATTCAATCTCACTCTGACTCACTCATTCACACTCAGTCCCACTCATTCTGACTCACTCAGTCTCACTGTCAGCCTCAGTCATTCTCACTCAATCTCTCTCATTCTCACTGATTCGCTCAGTCATACTCATTCTGATTCACTCGGACTCGCTCATACTAACTTATTCACATTCATTCTTGCTCAAACTCACTCAGACACAATCATTCTCACTCAGTCTGACTCAATCAGTCTCACCCACTCTCACACTAACTCACTCACTCTGACTCCACATCCCACCAAAACTAACCCTTAACACAGTGGCATAAAAATGAGAGCTTACTAATGTGGTATCACATTGGAAGCCGGCATTACTAACATGACATCTCACCGAGAGCTGCCCTCACTAAACTTACATCACATTCAACTGCACTTACTGCAGCTAACTCACATTGAGAGCTGCCCTTGGTAAAGTGACATCATACTGTAGGCAGCCCTTACAGCTATGCATCACCCTGAGAACTCCCATTACCCCCTGACATCACACCGAGAGCTGATCTTACTCCATAGACATCACATTCAGCTGCCCTTACTGCAGTCATGGTACACCGAGAGCTGCCCTTGCTACTGTGGCATCACATTGCAAGCCTTCCTTACAGCTATGCATCACACTGAACTGTCAATACTGACAAGGCGTACCACTAAGAGCTGCTCTTACTGCTCTGACATCACACCGCCCTTCCTCTGTTGACATCCTACTGAGAGCCTCACTCATTGACAAGGGTACACACTGAGACCAGGTCTTACTGATTTCACATCACAATGAGACCTGCGTTTACTCCTTTGGAAACACACTGACAGCTGCCCTTACTATGACATGTCGCATAGCCACATAGGGTTGCTCTAACTGACAAGGAGACCTACCGCACACCACTTCACATCACACTGAGAACTAGCCTTAATGGCATGATACCAAGATAGGACGCTACACGCTCACGTTAGTGCCCTGCTAGTGTGAGCCACCCCTTCTGACCTCAAGCGCCCAGGATGACAAATTGAAAGCTGTCCATTCTTCAGTGCATCAAACTAAGAGTTGCCTTTATTGACACGGTATCACAACAAAAGCACGATATATGTTGCTACGCACAGTCTAATCGATAGGGTAGATTTTAATAAATGCCTTGCCTTGTGTCCAGGGAGAAAATCAAGGTCTTCAGTGTGCTAAATTTAGCAGCCTTCAGGGGATGGCACACCGCTTACTTGCTCAACAGAACAAACATTGGTAAATACATTAGGTTTCACCTATGTGATTAATAATAAGCTGTTTTTTGTTGTAGGTTGGTGAATAGCTGTGCAATATAAGTTACTGAAAGTCTGCTCAAGTGTTTGTGTTGACGTCAATGCTATGTATATTTCCTGGTGCAAACTTCATATCACAGGAGCCTGGCCTCATTTCCAGTCACTAACTTTGAGCCCTGTGTGTTTTTGTATCCCTATAGATTTTTTGCAGAAGTACATTACATCATCTGAAGCAGGGTCCTGAATTACCATATAGAACACAACAGGCCCACCTTGCCACATCAGAAACATGACACCACCATATAGGCCCCACCCGTCAATCTGTTAACTTGACCAAACTGTCCCAGCTATTCTTTTTCTGTGATGGGCCTCAAAAGTGTCCCTCTCACAACACATCTCCTCAGCGAGGCGCAGCTCTCCCATGCCCCCACTCCTTTGTTGTACCAGCAGACTCTGTTCATCTTGGCCAACAGCTGCCCAAAAATCCCCCACTCCCTCGATGTGCCCAGCTTGCGATGCGCTTACCCACAAAAACCACAAGAACATAGGAACTTGATATCGAAAGAGGAAAGCGTGGGGCAACAGGCCATTTTCACATCTTCTAATTTCTCAATTTATCAGAATTATTTTCGCCAGCTTGCCTTATCGGAACTTACGACAGCTACTTGGCGTATCAATAACACCTGCAAATCTCCTATTTCTTACGCTTTTTAAAGGATTCTGAGAAATGATGCTAGGCGATTTCGATCAAAACAATGTCTAAATAGAGACAGGATTTGCATACCATTGACGTATACGAAATGTCAAAATATGAACTTGCGGTTTAACTGTTTTGCATTAAATCACTATAAAAACCTCTGACCACTGTCCACTCGTTGGATTTGCCCTACTGTGCTCGTGGGCTGTCCCCGATCGATCGTCAGTCAGTTAGTGCACATTATAAGAATTCTTCTATTAAATACTGTATATTTGCCAAATGTATTTTTAGGCAGCTTCTTTCTTTGCATATGTTTCACTTATCAGACAAGTGCATTATTTTTCCATATATAATCTAAAATGTGTGATTTTCTCCCTGCATTTATCAAAAGATATATTTTTCTAATAACGCTTTAAAATATTCATTCTCTCCATATATGAATAATGTTCATTGTTTCTTTCCATGCAATGATATTCCATGCGATGATATGCACAAAGGCTTCTCTCTATGTAATTTTTGCTCTATGCCTTGTCATATTTTTTAGGATTTTGTTCTTCTTTCATTATTGCATTGAAGTGTACTCCTGTCATATTTTAACATGAATTGTGTTTCATTCTGTCTTTGCTAAGACACAGCATTTTCTTATTGCATTTTAAAGTGTTTCTTTACACTTCATGTTGGAAGTGCTTTCCTTGTAATAAAGTGCAAAGCAAACCTGATTCAATTCCTATCGTTTACACGTGTACTTTCTCATATTTTGTAGAAGCACCCCCACAAATTAAGCTGCCCTGGTCCAGTGCCCCAGGACCATTAAAATTCTCCCCCGAACATCTGGCGACCACAAAGGGACGTACTAGATTCCCAGCTGCATCCTGTGACAACGGGCGGAGTGACTACCTTCCGAGACCCGGTTTCCTGACTGAGCAGACACAACACTCTCAGGCAAGCCTAAGTTAAGAGCATATCTCTCTCTTGTACTTTTGGTCTTCTCCTGGGGAGTGGTGTTCGTCTGTCTTACTGGATTCTGTCTCTGTGGGTGCCCTCTGACCCCTAGTAACAGCTCCTTGCTTTCCACTGATATCTGGCTACGTAAAAGAACTTCTCAACTTTAACACGTGTACACAGTCGTTGAGTCAGGTGCAGGTATTATTCGCTGTTTATACACTGCTTCATATCACGGATATATATATATTTTTAGGCCGGTGTGCCATTGTGGTTAGTTTGTGTGGTTATGAAGATTTAGTTTTACGCCTGAGGGGCGGGCCTACTGTGTGTATGATGGCCATAAGCTTACTGTGTGAATGATAGCTTATGAAAACTAAGATGTTTAAAGAACAAGGGACGCTTTCCATTCTGCTTAGCTACCAGTAAAAGGAAGTGTTTGGTTTCCTGTGTTCAAGTTAAATGTGAGGACGTTTTTTTTAGGTTACCAATGTTATTTTAAACGACCTTATTTTTCTGTCATGTTAAACAACTCAACGTGTATATATTAGACTTTCCATCTTGCATAGTGTAGTTAAGCTCCGATTATTTTGTGGTCTCATCCCTTTTTTTAATGTATATTTTGTTCTATGCAATCTGGTTCCTTTTTTATGCCTGGTGTACAGGCCAACAAGGTTGTTGTATTAGCGAGATTCAATAACTAGGCAATTTTGTTTCCATGCATATTGTAATATTGATTTGCCAGTACCAGTGACTACTGGTGAGAAGCTCTCATGCATTTTTTCTCCATGTGTAAAGTGAATCTATGATTTCCTTTTTTTCACTGCATTTATTAAAGTGATACATTTTTGTGCCTTTCCTCTCCCTCCAGTTGCTGCTCCCACATTCCCACACTCACTAGCCGAGTCTGGGGGCTGCTAGTTAACTGTTGACTGGGTTGCACCATTACACACCTTCTATTACCTAGCTGTGCAACCCCGCTAGGTAGCTACGCCTTCCTCCTTTGTCATTTGCACACCTTGTGGATGTATGCTTTTGAGATTCTACAACCAGGACTTTTGAGTGCCACAATTCTGTCAATCAAATGAATAGAATACGTGGTTACACAACTTATAAAACTGCAGACACCATATATGTACATGTTTCTATGCTAGTCCCAGGATTAGAAATACCCACGATTGTAACAAGTTCCTGGCCCAGAAATCCCCTGCGAGGCAAAGTCCTCATTGCTTGTTTAGGAGATCACCTCCAATTCCCTGACTTTTCCCCAGAAGGTGTCTACACCGGTTCAGACAAACAGGAAATTAAGGAGGCATTCTATCTTGTCATTAAGGAGGCACTAGGAGACAAGCTTGTGCTTGACCACCCCACCTTCTTGCCCGCTGACGCCTAGTGGCGCAGCACCACTTTTAACTATTGCACGTTACCTCCACGTAATTGACAACGTTATGAACGATAACCCACCCCAAATTGTTGAAATTGTATTGCACACTTTAAATGACCGTCCCGGGGCCGTTTTCAACAGCATCACAGACACAGTGTCCCCTATAAGCCAAAATCAAAGTGACCTTATTTCAATAGTGTGGAATATATTGGGAGTACATCCCACACCCACAGTAGAAGTACGGCTGTCCACAATTGATTTAACTCAGTTGCCCATTGTTTGCAGAGCTCACGCTAACCCTCATCCCAGCCCACAGGTTCCAGATACCACATGTCCTGACCTGCCTCATCTCCCTGACGACACGCGCTACACACCATTTTTTGCCACCATCCTCCCCAGTGGTAATTAGCGATTGGGAGTCTTCCACTGAATCAGCCTACTCCTCTTATTCAATAGAGCCCACCGAGGACGCTCAAAGCCTCGATATAGTATGCTCAGAGACACCCGCATCTAGCTCTGCCACCATATCAGATCAAGAAGACTCTCGAGACACACACTCACCGCTACTTCTCTTAAGGAGCCCGCCAAGAGACCCAGAGTCCAACTCTGCCCCATTCTAGGTAATGAGCAGTGCAACACAGAACTCCAGCATAACACCAATAGGCCCTGCAATACCGCACATCAGTGTATATTAAGAAACGGACGCATTATAGGGCTATCAAGGGATTACCCTGCCACCGTCATTCCAGTTACACCCCTAACGAGTGCTGTCCTCTTGACAGCATTTGACATCCTGAGCATTGACGTCACCCACGGACGACAAGTCAGGCTCACAGTAATTCCCAATTATATTACGCAGGTACACCCTACAACCACTCACTAAACACAGTACAAACGATACGGGGACATTCCGGTGGTACAAGTATAATAAATAAACACGCACTTCACTCTGCAAACAGCCGCCCTTACTGCACCCTCATTGTCGTCCTGCAATTGGAGGTTCCACATTAGCAGATAGATGAACAGAATTGTGAGTTGTACAGTATACCAAACACCGAATAAAATAAAGATATATATTGTCCTAGTAGCTCCAGGCTTGGAGATACCGGCAGTATTATCAAGTTCGTGGCCAAGAAATCCACTCCAAAGCAAGATAGCTGCTGCCTGTTTTAGCAACCAGCTTCACTTTCCTGGTTTCTCTCAGGAATTAAAAGAAAGCATATACCTTACTGTCCTTCAGGCAGTAGGAGAAGAACTTGTTAGGGACCTTGATCAAAGCAGTTGAAGGGCAGAGCATAATTAGGGTGCGTGTCCTAACAGTAATACATCTGTCTCTATTGAAGAATGTTCTACAGGGGTACACTAAATACTAAATACATTACTATGGCTACTCCCTTACAATACGTATTGCAAAATTTTGCAGATTAAGAACAACACATAATTAAACACTGTAAAGAACTGAACAAGTACAAGAAAAATTTGACTCACCCTTGGCCGCTCGAAGGTACCTTTGACCGCATAACGCTAGAGCACGCCACAACATTCCTGGAAGTGAAATATTCAGGGTCCAAACTCAAGAAACGTAAAAATACCTTGGCATTATTTCGCATTTTCAAAGAAACAGCTGAACCCACTTTAATACCCACTGCCCCTCCACCAGCGTATCATGTAGGAGGAATGTACCCTGCCCTTTCTGTAGATTTAGACATAGGGCCAGCATTAAATACCAAAGCTCCAGTGGGGATGTATACTGAAACGACCAACAATGCAGATTTAGAGCCCACATCCAATGACAAAACAGCAGTGGGCCACACTGCCATATGTCCAGTGGACACCCTCCCTTCACAAAGCAATCAGTCACTGGATCGCACCTTAACACCACTGTTCCTCACCGCCCAGAACTTAACAGAACTGCCAGGTCAGATTGACGCACACTTTATTTTCAAAATGACACCAGCGAACGACAGTCTAGCACAGCAATTAGATGAGGATGAAGACTGCGACAGAACATCCAATGCTTCACATTACAACTCGCACACCTCACACCCTGGTTCTCACACACCCCTCAGTGGCGGGCAGCAACTATTCACACCTAATGACCAACCGCCAGTCCTCCACAAGGAACATGGGACTGATGGGCAGGACCAACACCAAATAGTTACAGAATCTGAAATAACCCAATGGATTAACGAAACACAGCAGCCCGCTGTGCATAACCTTTGCCCCATTCCGAAGGTAGCGACTCCCCCTCACCCCCAAACCTTGCCCCTTAGTAAAGACCAGCGCCACCCAAGCCCACAATGTCAACTGAACACGAAACTACCCTCACCTGCCTTTTTCCAATGTGAGGACAGGTCCCTACTGTTGGATCATCCAACTACTAACATGCATTCTAGGGATAATGGACAGAGCCTACCTGATGATTTATTTTCTCAGGCACCTTACAATAAATGGAGAGGTGACCTAGATATGAATGCAAGTACCAATGGCATCTCATTTAATGATCAAAGCACTAATATGATACCAGAAAGCCAGTCACCTAGCCCCCCTGGTAACGGTGACGCCATAAGGCGCATGTCATTAAAACTGGAACGAGCATGTCACCAGATTTCGAACCTTACACAGCTAGTGAACGTCGTGTCCATCACAGCTCCCCGGTCTCAGGATAGTGCAGGGCCAGACACACCGTCGCAGCTGGCACTGCACGGAGACAATCATGAAATGACACAGGGTGCGGCTGGAACGCACAGGACTGAAGAGCGCATTTCAAATATTTCCCAGACGCCCGCACCTACTATTAATACGAACCCCTTTCACGATCTAATAGCAAACCCAAAAACACTGCCCCATGACAGAGAGGGAGCTAAACCTAAAAGGAGGAAAAAGACAGAGATAGAACAATTGGAAGTTTTAGGGATGCATGGTAGGCCGGATGACACACTATATGATGTCACAGGTATGGCGTCATTACGCTCCGTCAGATAGAAAAACAAACGCAATTGGATGTTGCTCAGCAAAGACATGCCATTGCCGTATACCCAATTAACACCTAATGAAATGGTGACACTTAGAGAGGACTCTGACTTTTATGTCACACCCTTTTCTGATAATTTGGCAGACTGCACTAGCGAAGAGACGTTTCCATGGCCAAGAGGAGGGTCCTTCCACCCTCAACATTTGGCCACAGCCCAAGAATACATTATACATAGAGAAGAAGAAGAAGATTGGAACTATGCCTACATGGCCGCCAGTCTCGAGGTATGGCAGAAATGCGCACGTGAATATGACCCCACCTTGTATACATCCCTGGACGTACCAGCCACTAGGGTAACACGTCAAATGCCTCTATTGTTCAAACGCGCCCAAGCCCCGCCTGTCTATGTTCCATGGACCCAAATGGACAAAGACAATTTGAAGAAACAGCTCCCCCCCTTGACAGAGGGCGCTGGCAAATGGATAGCGGCCCTGGAAAAGAACACTGCAGGTTGCAATTTAGGAATAGGAGATATGAAGAGCCTGCTCTTCTCCATCATGGGAGAGGAAGCAGAGGACATATTCAAAAGTGTCAGCAATGACAAAATAACTATCACAGAAACGCAATACGATGGGGAAACATTTAACAAAATAAGAGCACATGTCTGGACCCAATTACGTAGGAAGTTTCCGGATATCCCGGACATTGGGTCACTTATGTCACAGACACTGCAACCAAATGAGGACCCTGCCGATTACATTTCAAAATTGAAGGAAAAATGGCATTAAGAGATAGGAGATAAATGGAACGCGGCAGGAGGGAACAGTAGGCTTTTCTACCATGTGGTAAAGAGAGGACTACCAACAGACATACAGGACAAATTAGATGGAATTGTAGCAATGGAAGCAAAACCATGGCCTGAGATACAGGACCACATTATCCATTTCTGCAAAAAGAAACAGGAAAAGGACAGGAATAGACAATTAGCTATTGAAAATGCGGCAGCAAAGTTAGTGCAGCAGAAGCTTAATAAGAAAAAGACTCCCCAGACACAGTCATGCTCGCCTCACCAGTCAACCAAATGACGGCCGTCACCCATTTTCCACAAAATGCCATAAATGCATTATCAGGTAACACACAGATAGCTGCACCACCCATGTAAGCACAGCCCCTGCAGCCCCCCTGTGACTATGTACAACAACAGTCATATGGCAATACACAGCAGCAACCATATTATGGCAACCAACAGATGAGGCCCAGAAATACAGGCATGCAAGGCAGAGGTAGAGGTAGAGGAATGGGACAACAAAGATACATACAACAGACAGACCCACGGGTCTGTTTTTACTGTCACCAACCAGGGCATTTTGCAAGAGAATGCCAGAAAAGAATGCAGGATAACAATATGGTGCCAGTTGGGGGACCCCAGCAGATACAGCCCATCCAGTACCACCAACAGCAGCAAGTACAGCCACAGGTGGCTCAGCCCCAAGTGATATACTCTTACCTCCCACCCGTACATCCACAACCCATGCAGCAACAATTGCAACTGCAAGCCCCTACCATGACACAAGTACAAATACCGACCCCACAGGTTCTACAGCAAATACAACAGCCACAGACGCCTGTATACCAAATGATGCCCCAAGCACAAGCACCAACGCCTCAGGGAGGCACGGTATTGATCCCTACCAACACATTTAAGCAGGGCACCATCCAGCAGTACCAGGCTGGAGGCCATTCCGGTTAGGATAGCCCACAGAAAACTCTTGTGTGTCCCGTCTTGTCGTGTTTAACTAATGTCAGAGAGGATCCCATTGTGTTTGTAGCGATCAATAACAAGACCTACAGTTTTCTGATTGATACTGGTGCGACTTACTCCTGTATCACAGATGGAGCACTGCCCATTTCAAATCAGATAGAGGACACACAGGGATTTTCTGGGGCAATAGAAAGGGTCCCCTTTACCAAGCCAGTACCACTACAAATAGGAGGTAGATGCGTGGAGCAGCATCAGCGCTACTCCCCACGGTCCCCAGTGAATCTCTTGGGCCGTGACCTTATGGCTAAATTAAATATGACCATCCATTTTGATGAGAAAGGAACAATGATTTGCTCCATCCCCGGTAGACCTTTGGCAAGGATGATGGCACTAACTGTGGACTCCTCCTTGAAAGATCAAATAAGAGCCCGCCCAGTGGATGAACAAGCATTCTCCGCTGCGGTGCATATTGTTTTTGCCAACACACCTGAACTGCACGGTCGCACTGTCCAGCTCCCAAAAGAGTTTCTCTTTCGACCGCAGTGCCAGAACTCCTCAGTACCAGGCAGGGATATGATCTTAGATATACATGCTCTTGAAATTACATCCACATACGGGGCATTCCTAGCAATTGACGACTACGCCCACACCTGGGCCTGTGTCATTTTCATTGAGCCTGGACAAGTGGTGAGAAACATTTCAGATGATCAACTATTTGGCGATCCTGAAGAGTATTTGAAAACAGAAACTGTCTACTTAAATGAAGTCCCCCTCTCAGAAGCACTGGAAATAAGGACGCCAACTCCACCCGCACAGGTTGACAACATACGTGACTTAGACTCAGCTCAGGTGCCAGACAATCTGTGGACAAAAGGTCCAAATGACGTAGGCCTCATTCAATCAGCTGCACCATTCAGGGTGACACGAAAACCAGGCGCCATACTGCCAAGAATGCCCCAATACCCACTGTCCAAGGAAGCAGAGGAGGGAATTGCCCCTACCATTCAAGCACTGCTCGATCAGGGGGTCATCTATCCCTGCACATCATGTTGTAACACGTGCCTTTTCCCCGTTCGCAAAGCCAATAGGAATGAACGGCGTTTGGTACATGATCTTCGCTCCATTAACAACATTGTAATTCCGGAGTTCCCCATTGTCCCAGACCCCTCAGTGATACTTACCAACATTCCCCAAGATGCCCAGTATTTCTCCGTCATAGACCTCAAAAATGCCTTTTTCGGTGTCCCATTGCACCCCGACAGTTAATATCTTTTCGCGTTTACGTTCAGAAATGTTCAGCTGACATACCGAATGTTAGCTCAAGGCTATTGCGAGTCCCCCAGTGTCTTCAACAGAGTTGTCAAAGATGATCTAGTGAGATTCCAATGTGCCAGTTCCTTGCTGCAATATGTCGATGACATATTGCTCTGTAGCCCAACGGAGCAACAGTGCCGGCAGGATACAATTGCTCTGCTCACAACACTAGCACAAAGAGGCTATAAAGTAGACAAAAAGAAGCTTCAATACTGTCAGAAAGAAGTACAATACCTAGGACAGTTGCTCTCAGCGTCAGGAAGAAGAGTCACCCAAGACAGAATACAAGCTATACAGGGTACAGCCCAACCTCTGACAGTGAAAGACATGCAGAAATTCCTAGGCTTATTGAATTATGTCCGACAATGGGTCTTTGATTTTTCTACCATCACTGCCCCCCTGTTAAAAGCTGTTAAAATGGCCAAAGACAGGCATAACAAAATAGATTGGACACCTGAAATGACCACAGCCTTCACGCACTTGAAAGATGAAATAACAAATGCACCAGTGTTAGGATCACCCGACTACACAAAAGAATTCTACCTTTTCACCCCCTGTGATGGTCAAACTATGACAGCTGTCCTCACTGAGAAATACCCCATGGGCCACAAGCCCATCGCCTACTTCAGCGGCATGTTAGATTCAGTAATGAAAGGGCATTATCCATGTGAGCAAGCATTGGCTGCCGCTGCATTTGCCGTTGAAAAAAGCACCCCCATAGTGATGGGTTCCCCGTTAACACTGTACACAGAGCACACTGTTTTTGCAATAATACAGAAGGCCAAAACAACTCTAACGACACAAAGAGTATCAAGCTACGAAGTCATCTTGTCATTACCCTTTCTGAAAGTTGTTAAATGTCACACAGTAAATCCTGCCATGTTCTTTGCCCACCCCATTGCCAACACAGATGATGATCACCATGACTGTGCCACATACTGTCCAGATGAGTCAGGGACAGCAAAGGAAGATCCATTGCCAGACAGTACAGTATACTTTGTTGATGGTTCGTCCACCATCGATCAGGAAACAGGGATCCGGCATACAGAAGCTGCAGTGGTTCGAGCACAACAAAAAGACTCCTCTGATTCCCTAGACATTGTACAGCAAATATCTCTCCCTTCACATTACTCAGCTCAAGTGGCAGAACTTGTTACACTGATCGCTGCCTTGAAAGAAGGCGCAGATTCCCGCATCACTGTATATTCAGATTCTGCTTATGTCACCACAACAACACATTCCAGTATTTTACGATGGAAAAGGCGAGGCTTTCTTAAATCCGATGGCACACCTGTAATGCATAGACAGTTGCTTGAAGAACTTATAGATGCCTTGACACTGCCAACTGAGGTGGCTGTTGTGAAATGTGCTGCACACACCAATGGCCAAGACTTTGTCTCCAGAGGTAACGCTCTGGCAGACTGGGCAGCTAAAGCAGCAGCCAGGATCCCCACACCTGCACTACCACCTGATGTACCACCCCCTCTGTGCCCCCCTGAAGGACAGCACGCTCCCATCTTACTTGCACACCACGTACCACCAGTGACACAGCAGGACAAAGACGATGCAAATACTGACACTACTCAAATTACGCCCCCATATGTCATTGACAGTACAGAGCAATATGATCACATTGCACATTTACATCTCAGAGAGATACAGGAAAGTGCCCCATCACAAGAAAAAGAACTGTGGAAGAAGAGGGGAGTATAACAGGATGCCTCAGATTTTATTTATAAACAAGTAATGACAGGTAAACCAGTCATGCCACAAGCCCTCTTACAAGTAGCGCTAGACCAGTTACACCTTCCCACACATGTTTCCCGAGATAATATGACCACCACTCTACAAACAGACTGGTTCATCCCCAATGTTCATGAACTAATACAGCTTTTCATTAACAAGTGTCTCATTTGTCAGCAATACTCACCACATCCCTCCATGAAAACAGTTGCATCAACAATACCAAAATCTGATGGCCCTTTCAAAGAACTACACATTGATTATGTTGACATGATTGATTGAAGCCAAATCTATCGATATCTCATTGTGGTAGTATGCCCATTCTCACGATGGATCGAAGCTGGACCATGTGTCCACTGCGATGCCAAAGCTGCAGCTAATTTCCTGCTACGTGAGGTCATCTCGCGCTGGGGTTTGCCCGCCGCAATTCACTCTGACAATGGCAGACATTTTTCAAATGAATTCTTTACCCTACTCACATCCATGTTAGGGATTAAACATAAATTGACCTTGGCATATCACCCACAAAGCAATGGCATTTGTGAGCGCCTTAACGGCCTGCTAAAAGGTAAAATAAGCAAGATAAGTGCAACAATTGGAAAGAAATGGCTCTATTGTTTACCAATTGCCTTATTTGCACTCAGAAATTCTCCAAGCTCCGATCACCATCTCACACCCCACCAGCTTGTTACTGGTCGTTCAATAAATGTGAAAGTTCCCTCAACAAGACCCAAAATTGACTCTGAAACCTCTTCTGAGCTTCTTAAAGCAGAATTGTATGAATATTTGTGTGCACTAAAACGTGCTGTTCAGTTCCTCTCTACCCAGGTATCAAACAGAAAGAACAAGGGCCCCATCTCTCCTGCACACCCGCCCATCCGCCCTGGCATGCAAATTTTTGTCAAGAAAGCTGTTAGGAAATGGAAGGATCCCAAGTATGATGGACCGTACCAAGTAATAGAGTCTTCGCCCACAGCTGTCCGTATTGCAGAGCGGAAGGCATGGATACACAGGACCGATGTGCGACTCAACCCGGCGCCATCCCAGGACTGATCGACGACCAAATGCAGGAAGGCACCATGTTTCCATTGACTATCACAGCGGAAGAAGATGATGCTCACATGGCCGTTTATGGCTTCAGCCGCCACAGAGGATCACGCCGCACAGAAATAAATCATGCTAAGTTATGTACTTGTATATTAATATTGTTCCTTTTGTTGGGAGGGATAATGGCAACTATCAACCTGCTTGCAATGCGGTCCTATCAATGCCCCAAGAACACCTCTGTTATTAAAAAGCCAGCGTATGCAAATACCACTAGGCGCCCCAAGTTGCTTTCTCCCTTGTCTCGCAACAGATCCCGTGTAACATATTCTCAGACAAGCGCCCCCGCAAGCGTAAGGGGTCTTACTTCTCCTCGCAGTATTGCCAGTATGAATATGTCCATCATCTTTCCACCACCATCACCCATCCACAACAATACAGGATGGGATGGTACCATTGATCTCACCATAGCCACCCCTCTAGCACTGTGCCAACGCCCTTCCCACCACCACAGAGTCCGTCGATTCGCTATTGCTCCCCGCAGAACAAAGCCCCTCATCCCCCACAAACCAGTGTGGCAGAGGACCGGGTACAAGACATTCCAACATCTAGTAGAGATACAGAAGGGTCTAGGGCCCATTCCAGGTCCAGAGCAGTCAATAACAGATCATTGGGTCCACTCCTCCCTATTAGACAATTTGTGGTATAAAGATATGACAGCAGTGGGAAAAAAGGTAACAAATGACTCCTGCTACGTGTGCTCTTACATCCCCCACGCAGTAGGCGCAGATAGACTGGTCTTTCCTAAAGAGGTCCCACCATTAACTGCCAAATGTCTCCTCCACCTGTTTCTTTGCCATATACACGGACAGATCCAGCTTCTGTCAGCAGAAATTGACAATGTGTTTGTAAACACCACAGAATGGGATTATAATTATCTAACTCACAGGGTTGTGACTGACGTATCAGAATTTGAGAGAGAGATGGAGAATCTGTATAGGTGGGAAACACCTCTCGTACTAAATTATGAGCATGAGTTTAAGGCATCTGGGTTTTTCACTTTCACATCGCCCTCGGCAGTATGCAAATACAAAATAGACAAACAACTCCACAACAAGCCCCCGCTGCACCACAACAATAGCTCCCAAGCTGCCCAATGCCCCTGTCAGTACAGGACTGTGCTACTTTTACAGGCCCATGTTTATTTCAACAACAAGTGGCACGGCCCAGACGCCCTGGTATGTAAGGCAGCTTCCTTAGGAAGACCCTTTGTAGTGACAGAATATGAACAGGATGTTGATTGGGATGTTGAGACTGAGTGCGAAGAGGTTTGGGCGTTAGAAACTAGGAGGTATACTCTTGGTAAAGACACAACCTCCAAATGGAAAAAAGCTTTTAAACTAAAAATCCTCTCCTTTGTTTCCTAGGTAATGGCTCTGTACCTGTCGGGCGTAACACAGATTGCAACGACACTATCTTTAATTTTGATATGCAGTTCGGCACCTCCGCTCTGATGGACTACTACTGGGCTTGCGGAGAACGCCTCTATCTCCAACTACCTCCTCAATGGCCTCTGCTCCTTGGTAACTCTGCATGAAGTGCACCTGGTCGTCCCAGCCACCAATGCCTCCCATATCAATTCGCACCCAATGACTGGCGACGTCACTTTCCTCCACCGCCACCGGCGATCAGCTCAATATTTTGCAAATGATCCCTTTGATGACATTCCTCAAGAATTCCGCCTCTTTAACGATGCCCAGCTCTTTTTTGGAGGGCTCGTTCCACTTTTCCAGACTAAAGCAAATGCCCGATGGCTCGAGGTAACACGCTATGAGGTAATGAAGGCCATCAACAGCACTAGGGATGGACTAAATGCAATTAGAGAAGAGCTACGCCCCTTGAGACTAATGGTTCTAGAGCACCGCTATGTTCTGGACATGTTGACTGCAAAAGATGGTGGAGTATGCCACAAGATAGGAAAACATTCCTGCTGCACGTTCATACCGGGAAACGACGAGGAGAATGGATCCATCACAAAGGCCATTGAGGAGTTGACCAACTTGGGAAAGAAGATGGCCGAGGAAGGAGGTGCCCCTGCAGACATTTTTCCGGACTGGTTCGATCTTGGCTGGATGCCCTCATGGCTGACAGCAATACTGAATTTGATAATTCCAATAGTGGGAATAATGTTGCTTCTGTGTTGCGTCTTTCAGATAGGGAGCCACTGTGTAAAAAGGTTTAGCACTAAAATGGTAGGAATGAACTATGCAAATACAGGGACTTCCAGGAAGTATGCGAATGTAGGGATTTACAGCAAGGCAATACATGAGGACCGTGCGCCATTAGATGGGGATGGGTTAACACTATTAAAAATAGTAGAAGTAACAACGCCCAGTTCACCCCTGCTACAGACACCAGCAGACATGGGCTTTCAAGTTCCTACTGCTCCCCCGCTTTCTCCAGGTAGACATCTAGCAGGGGAAGACAACCCCATTGCTCCTTATGATGCTCTGGTTGACAGATCGGATGGGGAATACGTTGAGTTGAGAGCACAGATAAATAGGGATTACAAGTGCCCCTATGTTAATGACACCCCCTGGATCATACAGCGAGATGACATGCCAGCAAAATATGCTGTTAGAAATTTGTTCAAAAATGAACAAGAGGAGGGTAATGAAGTAGGGTCCCGAATTACCATATAGAACACAACAGGCCCACCTTGCCACATCAGAAACATGACACCACCATATAGGCCCCACCCGTCAATCTGTTAACTTGACCAAACTGTCCCAGCTATTCTTTTTCTGTGATGGGCCTCAAAAGTGTCCCTCTCACAACACATCTCCTCAGCGAGGCGCAGCTCCCCCATGCCCCCACTCCTTCGTTGTACCAGCAGACTCTGTTCATCTTGGCCAACAGCTGCCCAAAAATCCCCCACTCCCTCGATGTGCCCAGCTTGCGATGCGCTTACCCACAAAAACCACAAGAACATAGGAACTTGATATCCAAAGAGGAAAGCATGTGGCAACAGGCCATTTTCACATCTTCTAATTTCTCAATTTATCAGAACTATTTTCGCCAGCTTGCCTTATTGAAACTTACGACAGCTACTTGGCGTATCAATAACACCTGCAAATCTCCTATTTCTTCCGCTTTTTAAAGGATTCTGAGAAATGATGCTAGGCGATTTCGATCAAAACAATGTCTAAATAGAGACAGGATTTGCATACCATTGACGTATACGAAATGTCAAAATATGAACTTGCGGTTTAATTGTTCTGCATTAAATCACTATAAAAACCTCTGACCACTGTCCACTCATTGGATTTGCCCTACTGTGCTCGTGAGTCACACGTGGGCTGTCCCCGATCGATTGTCAGTCAGTTAGTGCACATTATAAGAATTCTTCTATTAAATACTGTATATTTGCCAAATGTATTTTTAGGCAGCTTCTTTCTTTGCATATGTTTCACTTGTCAGATAAGTGCATTATTTTTCCATATATAATCTAAAATGTGTGATTTTCTCCCTGCATTTATCAAAAGATATATTTTTCTAATAACGCTTTAAAATATTCATTCTCTCCATATATGAATAATGTTCATTGTTTCTTTCCATGCAATGATATTCCATGCGATGATATGCACAAAGGCTTCTCTCTATATGATGTGATTTTTGCTCTATGCCTTGTCATATTTTTTAGGATTTTGTTCTTCTTTCATTATTGCATTGAAGTGTACTCCTGTCATATTTTAACATGAATTGTGTTTCATTCTGTCTTTGCTAAGACACAGCATTTTCTTATTGCATTTTAAAGTGTTTCTTTACACTTCATGTTGGAAGTGCTGTCCTTGTAATAAAGTGCAAAGCAAACCTGATTCAATTCCTATCGTTTATACGTGTACTTTCTCATATTTTGTAGAAGCACCCCCATAAATTAAGCTGCCCTGGTCCAGTGCCCCAGGACCATTAAAATTCTTCCCCGAACACATCTTTGCAAAAGAATGAGGGATGTGCTTGAAAAAGAAGTATTGTTAAAAGGTGAATACTAGATGTCCAGGTTAATGTTGTAAATGTGGTGGGTGAAGCAGTGTTGGGCGGGATGTAAATGAGGATGAATCTGAGAGAAAGTAGGTGGCAATGTGATCTTTTAGTGTAGTTGAAGAATACCACAAGTTTTGACAGTATTTGTTGGTTAATGTGCATGGAGGAAGAGGTGAAATATTTCGCCAAATGGAATAGTGATGTGGCGATTAACTAAAGACCTGAGATGGTGCAAAAAGAGTCTGTGCCCGTGAACGTTTAGTGACTATGTAACACCCATGAGAATTTTTTGACAAATTTGTGTTCTATTTTTTGGAAGTAAAATGTGTTATAAGCCATTAGTCCTATTATTTGTGTTAATATTGTGTATGCAGTGGTGGAAGCATGTTTCTGTGGGATGTGTACGAGTTCATGTGCTTAAAAAGTGTGCTGCCATGAAAAAAAGATTTAAAAGGCGCTGTTGACATAAGGAAAAGATGATTTAAAAAGTGTTAGACAATATCCAAAAAGCAGCTTTAGATGAATATAGTTTGCCTCCAATTTGTGTTAGTTTACAATATAGATTACACAAGTATACACTACTATGCAGCCATAAACAGAAATGTCTGACATGCGGGAGTGTAAGGGGCAAGATCGAGTCTATCCGTGCAGCCATGGTGATATAACTTAAAGAGCAAACAACATTGATAGAATAATATGTTGTAAATCTTTATTGCTTGATTAACAAAAATCATTGCAATTAAAACATCTTCTCAATCGTACATTATTTAAAAACTATACCATAGATATTATTGACAATTTACCAATACATTCATAATTATATCATAAAACCAATCAAGTTTATCAAACATCATACAAACAAGAAAAAAAGCAATTGTAAAATCTTTAGACATGGGCTAGATCATTGCATATTAAACTGCCAACGTGCAATAAATAGCATTTCCAGTGTGAAAACCAATTAAAAAATGCTTCAATAATTACTATAACAGGATAACTTCAGTTATTGCAATACTAATTATTCCCCTAGCAGCATGAACACTAAGTTCTACAGAATACCAAACAGTGCAAATGGGCATGTTAAAAATATATATATATCACTTGAGGCCAAGGGATATAAATATAATACATCCCAAACAGTCAGTACCAAACATTTTTCGGCTGCATCTAAACTTTTTATCAATTGGCATAGCAACTGAATCCACTTGCCCGATAAGGACCTAATAAGGGCCTGGCAAGCTGATCTAACCCCGAACTGTAAATAACCTTGTGCGACATCTGTGAGTTTGAGGGCTACTCTACAGTAAATGTGTGCTGCCATTATTGTAAGCAACTTGAAATTAAGAAGTTGTTTGTAAACATAAAATATACAGTTAAAACACAAATGTAGTAAGGAAAACCCTGGGATATAATGTAAAAAGCCTAGTATATTTCAGAAATGAAATAGAGGTGAGAACGTTGTGCAACCATATTATAACCTTTTAATCCATGTTAGCATAGCATACACAAGCATAATGAAACATGTGCTGCGTCCAGAAGTTAAACCTGCAAAATATTGTGGAGCAGATTTACAAGCCCCTTGTGTCTTCTTGCGCCGCCATTGCGTCACTTTTTTTGACGCAACGGCGGCGCAAAAAAAGCGGCCTATTTACAACGTGATGCATCTAGGGAGATGCGTCACGTTGTAAGGCCCTGTGTCACATTATACCTGCGTCAGGTATAATGTATGCAAGGTGGGCGTTCCCACGCAGGAAGGCCTTGTAAAAGTGACGCAGTGAAATCTACAAGATTTCACTGCGCCACTTTTAGGACGCCACTGCGTCAAAACCTTATGCCTGCTTGAAGCAGGCGTAAGTAGTGACGCAGTGTAGTGGGAATAGGCCTCAACACGCATTGCTGGAGTTGCGTCGTGCTTGCGACACGACTCCTGCAATGCATGACGTTTCCGCCAACAGATGCGTCAGAATTTCTGACGCATCTGTCAATCCTTGCGCCATAGTGCGCCGTATTGTAAATACGGCGCATCTATGGTGGCGCAAGGGTTTCTAAGGATGGTGCAGGGAAAGTGACGCATCTATACAGATGCATCACTTTCTTGTAAATCTGCCCCTGTGTGTTGGCCTGACATTTTGCATCTATGAAATATGTGTTGCATTGATGTTATGCAGTCATCAAGCGAAATATACTATCCATAAGAATTTTTATTATAATAAAGTAAATGTGTGCAGATAGTAGGAAAATAGCGAAAGGGTAGAGTATAAAGCAAAAGAAATTCACCCAACAAACATGCTGCAAATGAGTGTCAATATGAGAAAATAATAATTTTGAAGTTGTAGGGAATGATATAGGAAAATCTTTTTAAATGCCTCAGAAGAACTCTAAAAATAATTCATTTGTTAACGCTTGAAATGCGTGCTGACAGAAGGTGACAAAGCAAGAACATGCAGCTAACAAACATGCGTAAAATGCGTACTGGCAAAAGAAGACTTTGCAAGTTGTGTCAGTAAAAATATAATGTGGAGGGATTGAAGCAAACATATGTAAGGTGAAAATAGTAGTCCAGGGTTCAAGTACCTGTTTGGGCGTCCAAACTTTTTTTCTACATATTCATAACTATTGTTATCATTTAGCCAATATAAAATATGTTTGTGAATTTGTTCCCATCTACAAAAATTAATAAAAGAAAGCATTCCTCTCTAAAGCTGCTATTATGTACTTTTTAGTCACATACACGTTGCTTAATTTTTCTTCAGTTCAACACAAACACAGTTCAGCCTCACATCACAAGGTGGCGCTGCAGTTCAAACAATCACTGAGCTGCAACGTGTGGTGTGTTCCTTAGGCTACCGAGAAGGTATCTAGAAAAAAAACATAAGATTGTGAAAACCACAATAGCACCCATTTTAAGACGCAACAAACAAGAATAAAAATAATTATAGTTTCCAAATTATTTTCCAAATATGTGAGTGAGACATCTGCAAAAGCACGGTTTACATGCGTGCAGCCAGGGAAAGTAAACAAAAAAAAAGTTCCACAGAATAGTGGATTTACACAATACTTCGGTGACGGGAACTGATAAGAGCACCCTTTTAAGATATATTAAATACAAGAGATTTCCCAAGCGCAGCGCAAGCATTGTGCAGGCAAAACCTCAAAACGGTTAAAAACTATGAATAGAAAATCCACAAATAATCAGGGGAGCGGAGGCTAAGCTATGAATGAAAGGAGACCTTGAAAACAACAGCACTGAATGATGGAGCATAATATAATAAAACACTGTCCAAATCAGGGCTCGAGTCGGGTGTACACGCAGGTACACGGCGTCACCCCACTCTTTTCACAGGGTGGACGCCGTCCCCCCTGCCAAGAACTTGGGCCCGACGGGGCGTGGATGAAAAAGGAAACCGTTCGTGTAAGCGGTATTGTTCTAATTGCAGTAATATGAAACGGCGTTCATTTGCCATCCTGTGACTTTAAAACACAAATCGAGGAAGGACTGGGTTAATCGCGCAGCATTACGGCGATTCTTTGCTATCTAGTGTGGGTATTCGATTTAGCCGCGGGGCAGCTTCCTCTAGTAATGCAGAGCCCCCAGCTTTCCCAGAGTCTTGCGTGAGTAGTTCCCTCAGTCCAGGTTTTTACTTTGTATACAATGTCTTTATTTGCGCATTTTCTAATGGGATAAGCAGGACTACAAGTTCCAGAATACAGAGTAAAAACTTGGACTGGACGTAGGAATCGTGCGAGCTCTGCTTTTCATGACGTCATGAGGTAATTTGCATATTGTCAGTCCCCCCACTTCTTTTTATAAGACTTGTGCCCTGGTCCAAATAATGTTCTGGTATGAAATGCCGTTGGAGTAGCCAAGTGTTTTCTGCACACAGAAATGACGCACTAACAGGCACATGCAAATTCTTCAAGGAGCAGGAGACACCTTCAGCACAAAGACAACATATGCAGCTGTAAATCATCTCTCAGCTTATATCGCCAACCTCAGCGTGCATGACAAGAAGATGCAAGTGTAAAAGGGACGCCCGCTCCTTTGCCACCACCACTGCTGCGACAGGGGCCAGGAAAGGGCCGCAAAGACCACAGGTTCCAGGCTGCCCCGCGGACGTCACCAGCAGTGCGCCAGCGCCAGGAGGCGCTTTAAAAAGCACTGCGGGCTCCCGCTGCGCGGGATGCCTGCTCCTTTGCCACCACCACTGCTGCGACCGGGGCCAGGAAAGGGCCGCACAGACCACAGGTTCCAGGCTGCCCCGTGGACGTCACCAGCAGCGCGCCAGCGCCATAGTGCCAATATCGGCAACATTCAGTTCTCATACAGCAACATACATGAATAAACCACACAACACCTTTTTTAGTGGAGAAATTTGCTGCAGGTTTATTTGCATAACCAATATGCCAACATGGTGGGTTATCTTACGGGCGATCCCAGGGCAGGCCAGCCCCTATGCCGCCTGCCCGTCTGATGAGCCAACTTGCACCGTGGCCGTCGCCAACCGGTGGTTACCAATTCTTGGGAGAGGCCACCTCTCCCATCAGTGGACCGCCAGTCCACTCCCTTACTCACGCCCCCGACCGGTGGGCGGAGCGTTCCAGGCAGCCCCCGGTTGCTCAGACCCACAACCGCCCGTAGGGCTAACGGGGCGCCGTAGTTCTTCCAGGGGACCCGCTAAAACATCCCTGGGTATCCTTGGCTCAGCACCCTTGTTGTGCTGCTGCAATATAGTACCCCTCTGTACTTTGCAGACTCTGGATCGCCCTGTAACTCCTCCTGCAACACAAAACAATGTTAGATTCTTCCCCTCCCCGTACTACCCTTTAGCCGTCCGCAGGGTAAGCGGTAGGGTGGGAAACAGCGGGACGGGTAGCGGTCAAGAGACCGTACAGTGGGCGGGGGAAGGCATATGTACCCCTGTCCCCCTCCCACGGCCGGAAGTGACGCGGCCAGCAGACCCCTGGTCCTTAGCCCAGGGAGCCTGGTGAGCTGACTTCTGTGCCTTCCTGTGGCACTAAGGCGGCCGCCCTTTGGAGGGTCCCCTACGCGGCCCCCCTGGGCAGCCTTGGCATAGTGCCAATATCGGCAACATTCAGTTCTCATACAGCAACATACATGAATAAACCACACAACACCTTTTTTAGTGGAGAAATTTGCTGCAGGTTTATTTGCAGAACCAATATGCCAACATGGTGGGTTATCTTACGGGCGATCCCAGGGCAGGCCAGCCCCTATGCCGCCTGCCCGTCTGATGAGCCAACTTGCACCGTGGCCGTCGCCAACCGGTGGTTACCAATTCTTGGGAGAGGCCACCTCTCCCATCAGTGGACCGCCAGTCCACTCCTTACCTCACGCCCCCGACCGGTGGGCGGAGCGTTCCAGGCAGCCCCCGGTTGCTCAGACCCACAACCGCCCGTAGGGCTAACGGGGCGCCGTAGTTCTTCCAGGGGACCCGCTAAAACATCCCTGGGTATCCTTGGCTCAGCACCCTTGTTGTGCTGCTGCAATATAGTACCCCTCTGTACTTTGCAGACTCTGGATCGCCCTGTAACTCCTCCACAGCTCTGGGGGTGGCCACCGTCACCACCAGGGCCCCCACCAAGGCAGATATTCCTACCTACATCCTGTTGCTTCAAAGCCTCCCCAAGGCCCAGCCAACTAAGTCCATGCCTACCCTTGAGAAGTGAACCTCCTCCACTTCCCAGCATCCAGTGGGCTTGGCCTGGCGCAACCCTGCCAGATGAAGCCAAATCCTCTTTGCTCCGTGCATTTACGCATGGCGCTGTTCACTCTCCTACGTGAACTCAAATGCCTCTCCCAAAGGGCTCCTTGTCAAACTGGGCGAGGTAAATTTTCGGACCGCCAGCGTACACATGCCCCCAGTTAAATACTCAATTGGCACATGATGTCCCTCATGTCTTCGAGCAGTCCTCTCCTCCCCAGGTCGTATGGTCATTCCCTCCCAGTGTATGACCCTGAACTGCGGTGGACCGATACCTCCCCCAGTCTCTGCTGTGGCTTCATAAGCTCGATCCAGCGCATACCCGGGTAACCTAGCCACGTGATCTCTGTGGCCTAGGTTCCTGGTAAATAAAGAGATGTTGTGTTTGAAGACCATAATTGTAGTAGCGTATATATCTAATAATCTACAATTGCACCACAACACCACCTTACTGCCACATCATTTGTCAATCCGGGCCAAAACCGACACCTTTAAGCACCTGACTGTCGGTTGCAACATGGTACCTAAGGGTCCTCTCGCCATAACCTTCAGTTCAATGCCTAAAATTTGTTTGTAGCATTGCGACCCCCAGCGCCCTACCTGCTTAATTCGCTCTGGCGGCATCCTATATAGGAAGGCTGTGGCAGCCGCCCCACTCCAGGACGAGTGGCTGCTGAATCTCTTGTCTCCCCTTGTCTGTCCTGCCAATCGCAAGCATGCCTGCATGATGTGGTCTACTTGAGACTTTGTAACCGGAGACCCGTTGGGCCAAAGCACACTTGTTAGCTGACCAATTCCACAACCTGCATGGCTGCCAGCCAAGGCTAAAGGGCGGGAGAATTTGCACCTGTTTATTGTAATTCAACTCAGAGGTACTCGAAATATCGACCTCATGAGGATGAAGTGCCAAGTGAACCTACCCGGATCGGAATCTGTGACCAGGGTACAGACCCAAGCCCCTAAGTTCTACCGCTCCACCTGCCTGTGAACTTGTCTCCCAGGGCCGACTTCAAGCACCTGACCCAGTACTTGGGCATGCACGAGCTAGAAACCCACATCTAAAACAACCACCAAATTGCAGCCCGCATGATTGCTGACCACTCCCAAGGAAAATTGCTTAACTGGAGCAACTGGTAACATGCAATCAAATAACCATAATTATGGCTGCAGAAAGTGCTCTCGTAGTTGTCCGTATTAGTGCTCCCTCCCCTCCATATCAGTGCTATCAAGGCAACTCGCACCATCCTGGGAATGGCCCGCTCACGCCCCAGCTGGCCGAAGGTGCCTATTCGTGAGTCGCCCATAACCTCAAGTATTTTACGAAAGGTGTACCAGGATTATGCTGAAAGCTATCGCTGAGAGCGCGTTGTACAATCCCAGGATGCCTCACTTTGCCTATTCTGTTACTATCTGCACTGTTTGATAACCCGCCAGACCCAAACCCAGGCGAAATAAAGGAAGCTATACCGCTGCCCGTGTGCGTCGCTGCTGGTGCTAAAGAAGGTCCAGTAAGCACCGGTAAAGTAGATGCTGTACTAAAGCAATAGAGGGCCTTGCAGCACTTTATTCAAGTCCATGGCTATCCTACTCACCGAATGGCAAAAACTAGAGCGGCTGTAATTATAATGCCCATTGAGAAGATCAATAGACCCCACAGGTAGTGATCCTGTGTACTGAGGTGGCAACCACCAACACCACCACTCCCCGCATGGGACTCAGTCCAGGTTTACTTTGCCCTGTGCAGTAGTGTGGTCACCATTCGCCGGCAACTGACCTGTGCAGTGTCCTGTTCTGTTCAGTCCCCCTCCTGTGCTTCCACTGGGCACATCCGCCTGATGTGCGTGACCTCAGACAGTCCCCTTGCATGGCGGTCTGCCAGGGAGACAATCCCACAAATGCCCCAAAAGTACCACTACTTGCCTAAATCGATTCTTGCCTGGCATTCCTACATGCCCAGGATACCCAGCGGTAATGCTTCTACTCGGTCAAAAGACCTGGCCACACATCAAACCCACCGAGACAAGGCGTGGTCCGTTACCCTGCCCAAGGCTCTGCGAAATTAACAAATGAGCAGGATCTGGCATGAGAGGGGGATCCCCAGTTGCATTTGAAAATAGTTGTGCTGCCCAACCCGATCTGCCCCTTTGAAAGATACCCCAACCGCTTGGATTTGTGCCTCACCAAGCACAACCTTTATCCTGGACCTACCTCCAACATGCCATGTATTTTAGCGCGCTGCGACCCTAGGGGTCTGCTGGCTCTGCAGAGCAGTGACAAAGTGAAGCCTGCTGACCTGCCCCCTACTCAGCGGGACACCCCCACGTGCGAGCTTGCCAAAAACGTCTGTCCAAGCATGCTAAACCTTAGCCTGTTTGACTTCCCTTTGCTTAAGGGGGCGCCCGTCCTGTCTGGAGGTGTGTGTATTGAACGACCAGTGGCCTGGAAGTACCTATGATTGCAGTACAATAGACACTACTTCAAGGTACCTGGTGTGTTTGAAAAACTAAAAACAGGTCTAGCAAATACATAGGCATCCTCCGTTTACTTTAGGGATGCTGGTTTGAGAGGATCCTGTGCAATCTGGAAGATATCTCCCTTGGCATGCCATCTCTAAGCACAACATTTGCAGCTCCTAGGCGTGTCACTTACCACATCTCGAATGAGTTTAAAGCTAAATAGTTTGAGTTCTGCTCTTGGCAACATCCCCTCTAACCCACCGGTTGGGTAACCACTCCTGTTTGTTTCTTGTACAAGGGTACCCAATGCCCTGGCACTGTGTGAGGGAACACAAGAAAACCCCTGGTGGCCAAAGCAAGCAATAGCTTGTGTGTATGGTAGGCCCCGACTCGCCGGACCTAGTTATCCTGCTTACAATGAAAATCCCTACTGCCTTCGGACCAAGCCAGCGCTATAAGAAATTGCGGATAAGGTAAACAATACAGACGCACTCCCGCACAAGGACAGGGCACGCTGGTGACACTCCTAAAGGGTCACCGCTCAGGCAGCCGATGCCCCGCTACACTGGCGCTGAAAGAGCACAAGCTGCGTAGTGCAGAGAGTCAGAAGACGCTAGCCTGCGGTTACTTGAGGAGGCACTGGTTCATAGGTAGATGGGACGTGAGCAGTCGTTTGTGTACCCCGCCCCTGAACCTACATGTCTCCCTGCTAGCTGCGGCTCTACCACCACCCTACAAAGGACCTTGTAACCTTTTCAATTGGTAAAACCCGACTTCCCTGCAGTGCCACCCTTCATCGCTGTAGCTGTAACTTCCAAGACCTGTCACTATATCACATTACACTCTCACCATCCGGGTGCCGCACAGCCTCACGCTTTGTCTGAGGGTTCGCCCTGCCCGTGAGCCGCTGTCCCGTGCTAGGCACACGGCCCCTGAACCGCTCTGCCAGAAGAACACCGTAGGCGGCAGAATACCGGGCCAGCCAATACGATATAAATTCCTTACTCTGGAAAAACATAGACTAAAAGTGGCAGTGAAAGGAGGGCAGTGTTTTAAATACTAAACTGTGCTGGGTCCTTAAAGAATCCGCAGTGGTTACCAGAATGCCGCCAACCGGAATTTCCCTGCCTGTGAGAACGAGGCTTGTCTGAGGCAGCTAATTGGTCGGAAAACAAGCAAACCTCATCGCCGGGCCCTGGAAAGCCGCCTGCTCCGAAGACAAAGCAACTTGAAATTACCCGCAATGTAGGGCCCGGCCGGGAGCCGACAGGCCACAAGGCGGTGCCCCGTGGCCACACCAGGAACTCACACAATATTTCGGCCTGACCTGTCCCTGCGCCGGCAAAACCAAGGGATCACCCCTCCTTCCCTGTCCAAGAGACATTGGCGGACACAACCAACGGACCCCTCCCGTGTGTGATTGTCCGACTCGGGCTCAAGAAGTGGGCGCCAGTGCACAACACCACCAGGCGCCCTTGCTACAGATGCCCATAAGTTCCCAGTATGTGCCAACCTCTGAAGCCTGCAATCTAAAGCGCTTCTTGACAGTCAGAAGCTGCGTTTCACCCCGGTTGCCGCACTGATTCACGCAGGTTTGACTCAGGGTGTCTACTGTGCGCCAAACCAACCGACAACGCCGCTGTATTCAGGGAGGCCACGGGTACTGCACCGCGCTACGGAGGAGCACTCTGAGAGAAATTTCCCGCGCGGACACCACACGACTGAAAATCATGCTCTGCCCATGAGCCACTGCAGCGAGCCACAAGACTGCTCGATTGCAAGCCACCCCGCATGGGGCTGAAAAACCAAGCCAGGCGAAGACAACTTACTAAATACTGTGCTCAGGTATCCCTAAACGAAGATTTGAAACCTGGGAGCAAAAGGGGCGAGAAGTTGTCTGCGGTCACCCCCTCCATCAAGGGTGAGGTGGGGCCAGGGGAGGAACGTCTCGGGAGAGAGCACCAGCCCCCGCCGTGGATGCTGTTGCTCAGAGCGGCGCCGGATTCTATACGTTAGGCCATAAGTGTATAGACCCGCGCCCTCTGCCGCCCAACGAGCACGTGAAAATAAGAGGGGCCGCGTTGCACTTCCCGTGCAAACACTTTGAATATGCAGGCAGCGACTAGGTCCCCCCCAAATCGTGCCCTTCCACTGGGGAATGGGAAAGCGAGCCCCGCAAGACCACCGTTCCTCTCGACCCCGACAGAGGCAAACACAAACAGGGGCAGCAAGGGGGATCCCTGTTAATTGTAGGATTCCGTCGAGCACGGAGCAACACATCAGGCGCTCCACTGCACCCCTTTTACCAATGTCCGTCGACGCCGACCTACACAGTGTAGCCAGGCCCAAGCCGCCAGGCTCTCCTGACCCCCAACCAAAGTGCCAACAGTCCGAGAACCACTCCCAGGAGGGACAGGGGCCCCATGCCGACACTCCCGCTGGGCCCTCCACCCTGTGCATCACACGGGCCGTAGAGGAAACCTGAAGCACGGATACGTGCCCGGCGCCCACCCTGGTCCCAGGAAAAGAAGGAAGCCAGGACACCAGAGGCACGCTGCGAATCGTCCGTGCCCACGCCCCCCGTTCAACTGCCTTCTCTTCGCCTGTGCCAAGACCTTTGTTCACGCCACAGCCCTGTATGTGTGATTCTGTTCCTGATAATTAGCAGCACGAGCCGAACAGGACGACAAGAGATCATTCCATCCCACCGCAGCTGTGACTAACCCTGATCCGGCCCCCCCAGCGACTCCTGCTGAAGCCAGACACATTCGCAGCGCACACACCCTATGCGGTATGTTCCCCGCACCGTGGCTTGCGCACACCTGCTGTGCACCCGCTGCCCCGTGCCAGGGCGCTAGAATCCGTGAACCCGCGATGGGACACCGCCCCGGGCGGCCGAGGCCTCAACGCCGCACACTCTCCATGCGGCGGCAACGCTAACCTGAGCACAGAGGCTGCCCTTCCCCCAAGGGGACACCGCCAGGAGGGGGAGTAACGGGGCCCAGCACACACCTCAAACACTGACCCCTGCTGCAGAGACAGCACCCCGACCCCCCTGGACTCCGGAGAAACACACCACTCCCGTCTTCTACTCGTTGCGCTAACCCGAGGTGACCCCCATAACCCGGCACCCCACAGCCCCGTGCTTTCTAGGAAAATTCTGCCTCTAACCGATGAGCTGTATGTGCCGAGACATACAAGGGAGTTCTAGCACTCATGGAATCACGGACATGCACGCGTGGTAGGCTGGTTTCAAAACACATAAAACGGTGAACTTCCAAGACCATAAATAGAATGAAGATCCAATAAAACAGCGCGGCAGTGCCACCCAATGGCGTGCACCCTCATTGCGGTCTGAAATGCATGGCCAAACAGTCGGTGAGTTGGCATGTGAGCCCCCCCACCCCCCCGTATTGTCCTGTTCGTACAAGGGCATTGGCCTTCAGATGGTCTTAGAGAATACAAACAACCAGGCACAATAACATTTAAAAACAACGCCGCAAGGGTTCCCCAAATCGATCTCGCAGCACGGTGTGGGATGCCGCAAAACAGGTATTCGTGGGCGTCAGACCTCCTTCCTCAGTGTCTCCCCTACCCCGCCGCCTCCCTGCCAATAACTATTGCAGCCAGTGCATCCTCGCCCCTATTCGCGCCCCACGTTATCTCTGCGGTGGGTATGCTCTCCTCCCCCTAGCCCGGTGCGCTCCAACCCGTGCTGCACATTAAACGCTGGCGGGGGTGGGGGGGAAGAGGTGCGGGTCCGCCTCCGGGCCTACACCTCCTGCAGTCCTGTGGTCGGTTAAGCCGAGCACCCATCTAAAAGTGAGACTTGCCATAACCCGACAAGGCTGGGGCAGTGCACCGCGAGGCAGCGCGCAGCCAGCCTGAGGCACACGAGAGGGCGCACACCATTCCTCGACCCCCTCCCACCTTCAAATCATCTGGAGCAGGGCCTACCGGTGCTGACTTGCCCAAGATGCACAGCGTACTCCGGCATGACCTGGGCCCGAAACCCACTTTGGCTCCCCACCTCGAACAACAAGAGGAGTAACCCGTAGCTCATCCCGTCCGCAACTGCTCAGGAGCGAGACGTGTGCCCGCATTGCAAACCTGAATATGCGAGATGTACCGTTACCTCGGTGATGTATAGGAACACGTTTCGAGACTGTAATAAGCATGCACACCTGCGTGTCCCGCCACACACGTGGCGCACCAGGGACCCGCACCATCGGACTCCAGTCCACCCCCGCAAGCACCGCTACCATGCCAAAGGCCCCTCCTGGCCACTTCACACAAACTTAGGCACCCTCTGCACGTCACTTCACCGCTCGAATCTCGCTGTCCAGACTGCTGCGGATAGGGCCCTTAACCCCTGCAGCTCGCCTTCATACAAGTATGCCACGACCCTGGCGCCGCATGTACAATCAACAATATAGAGCCGCTCGCCACCAGCACCCATTACTGCTGGAACCGTGATCCCGTCTCGTTAAAACAATCCCAACTTGCTCCTAGCTAGACCCCGGGCAACCCGCCTGCCTCTGTCTATCCAACGCCTCTCACCCCTGGAGACGAGGAACCCAGATCCGCCTCAAAACCTAGCGAAACAACACGGGCCAAAAACCCCGCATGCGGCGTGCCCGGACCCCGTGGAAACCAGAACACCCCACGTTGCCACGACACTCCCCGAGCCAGTCAGGAGGGGGGGTCAGGGGCACTACGACAAGGAGGAGCCCGACTCACCGCAATCCGGCCATCACCCACGAGACAGTAGACAAACATGCACGACGCCGACGCAGAACCAAACAGCGGGACGGGTAGCGGTCAAGAGACCGTACAGTGGGCGGGGGAAGGCATATGTACCCCTGTCCCCCTCCCACGGCCGGAAGTGACGCGGCCAGCAGACCCCCTGGTCCTTAGCCCAGGGAGCCTGGTGAGCTGACTTCTGTGCCTTCCTGTGGCACTAAGGCGGCCGCCCTTTTGGAGGGTCCCCTACGCGGCCCCCCTGGGCAGCCTTGGCAGGAGGCGCTTTAAAAAGCACCGAGGGCTCCCGCTGCCCGGGACGCCCGCTCCTTTGCCACCACCACTGCTGCGACCGGGCCAGGAAAGGGCCGCAAAGACCACAGGTTCCAGGCTGCCCCGCGGATGTCACCAGCAGCGCGCCAGCGCCAGGAGGCGCTTTAAAAAGCACTGCGGGCTCCCGCTGTGCGGGATGCGCGCGGGCCACGCCCGGACAAAGCCCGGGCCAAGGGCAGGCCCGTCCTTGCCCGTCATTGCCAGGAAGAGGCAGGGCACGGCCACCCCCCTTAACTCTGGTGCCTTCAAACTTTGAGTTCAAACGCCTTGGACTTTTATTTAATGCTTGTCATTGTATTTGTCCTCAACCTTGTTTCTGGCCCTTTACTTCTGTTTTACCATTTGAGCACCTGATCTCGCTCCGGGGGTTGATCATATTCTGTTTATAAACTCCCTAGGTTGGCGGTGGTTGAGTGTGGATAGATTGTTTGATTTTTCTTGATCCACGCTTTGTCTACTTCTGTAGTTTATCATTGATTTTAAACAGTGTGGGCAAAGAATACTGTGATCAGTTTCGTAGCTTTTTGGCTTTTGTTGAGTATTGTAGTCGTGCTTTGTGCATACTTAGGTTGCTTGCTGGGCTGACTATTAGACTAGCACCTACTTATCCTCTGACTACAGCCAAATAGGGACCTAGGGGGAGTGCTACTGGTCAAACCTCTAGACTTGCAAGGCATTATAAATCACACCCTATCATGGGGAAAAGGAAGTCCAGAGACTTCGAAAACGGGGATGGTGGGTCACAACCGAAATGAAAAGCAACTAAATCTAACAAAGTTCGTAAGTCAGCTGGAGGCAATTGAGCCCTAGATCGCATAGACGATCTTCTTGTTGAATGCGAAGATAATCTATCTCAGCCAGTAGACCTTCCATTGACACATGATCCCTCATGTTCCCCAATACACTCCAATAGTTCAAACCCTAGCAGGCCCAAACATATCCCTTCTATGTTTAGAAAACCCAAAACACGCAGTACGAAAAATAGCTCGCCGGACCACTCTTTTGCTTCTAATACGCCCAACATTGTTGTAGAAGAGGTAGTTGTAGAAGAGGGGGCACAAACCACCGAACTCCCAGGCAGGATACTAGACAGTACCCCAGCTGATAGTAACCTAACCACCTATCTTACTCTCTCTAATAGGTTCCTCCCACTTCAGGTCACCCATGAGCCCTCGGTGACAGTAGCGATGGGGCCAGGCGAGTCTTACAGCTTAGTTGAAGGGAGACAAAAACCAAGAGTAGCTCAAGGGGCCCGTGACACGCCATCTTGGCCAATAAGTGCTACTGCTACTATCGACCAGGTCGGTAGGGGCCAGGATCCATCCATGACTATACTTGATCTTAGGAGAGAGGTAGAGAGTTTGAAAAGGGCAGTTCAAGAGCTAACGGACCAAATCAAATCACTATCTAAAAAAGGTGACATCAAAGCCCAACTGCCCGTGCAGCCTCCTACGAAAACTTTGATGCGTACAATTACCTTGGATAGTCCCAAGGTACGATCTTTAGGGTCTGTTGCAAATCCAGATCCCAAGAACGCCTCTAAGCCTATGTCTAGGTACATAGCTCCCCATACTAAAACAGCGTACACTAAAATTCCAGCTCAGTTGCCGTCTAGTGGTCCACCAATGCCTCCCTCCAACTACACTCGTCCTTGTCGAGATTTACCTAGCAGGAGAGACCTAATACAAGGACCCCCCAAGAGCATCTTTTTGATCAATGTCCCCAGATTGCCGTCTACTACAAGATATGAAAACGAAGACTCCCTTATCAATAAAAGTATACACTGGATACGCCATGTGAGAGGGTGCCGATCAATAATTAGGGAGGACATTTGTGGGGCCAAAAGGGTCAATGGTCCCAACTCCATGACAGGTAGCATAGAATTGCTCTTTGGTAATGCAAACCTTGTACATGATTTAATTGCACTAGAAGCTAGGTTTAATCCTTCTATTCGTACAGGGATACAGATGAAATACCACCCGGCAACGCATTCATCACAGCCTACTACCAACATTCTGTCCAACAGCTAACCCATGGTTCAAGCCTTGATATTAACGATTGACTTGCATATCTGACCATCCCTTCAGGCCCTTCACCGACCCCTCTCTCCCCAGCCCCACCTATCCCTGTGCTATCCTGCCATGCTGACCCAACCGCACCATTGGGTTGTATGTCAGTTTCTTCTACCCCAACCCCACTTATTCCTATGTCATTCAGCCTTGATGACATAACCCCTTGTTTAACAACGGCCCTGGTCGCTCTAATTGGTGACGAAGACCCAACAGCAGCCAATGATCACCATGAGGGGGCAGCCCCGAGAAACACGGGTTGGGTTTACAGAGAGGAGGTATGGGAGAGGGTGACAATACGGCACTCCCAGTTAACACAGATCATGCAACTAAACTCTCTCTACTATCATGGAACGTTGCCGGGGTGAGATCCAAACTTACACTAGTCCACTGGATCCAATACATAGAAAGGCATGACATCTGTATTCTACAAGAAACATGGTGTACTTCTCCCATCTTCATCCCTGGGTTTATTACATTCCATTGCACTGCTACCGCCAGCAAATCTGGACGCCCAAGCGGTGGTTTATTCATCTTAACTAAAATTGATCTCCACTGCTCCGTCAAGGAACTAAAGACCAACAGCCCGGACATACTAGCGGTTCAGATAAGGGTAGAAAACGGGTTGGGGATGGATCTCTTCAACGTGTACGCCAGAGGGATGAAAGCGGGAAGCACATCTTCCACCCTTCAGGAGCTGGAGAATCTCTTAGATGCTAGAGATACTCTATTACCAGTTATAGTTTCAGGAGACTTCAATGTCACCTTTGAACCTCTGGGGTAGGAAGATCTGTGTGGCAGTAAAGAAGAGGAGGAGTTATGGCACATTCCAACCCTGGATCTTACTCCCATCAAAAAGTGGTCCCAAGCTGCATTGCAGCTCAATGCGTTAACACTTGAATTTGGTTTGAGGGCTGCAAACGGACGAACTAATTCAGACAAGGAAGGAGCTAACACCTTCAATCGGACCACTAATCTGAGTCGAATTGACTATTTTTTATTAGATTTAAGATTATGGCCGAAAGTTGTTGATAGGATTGTGGGGTTTACCATGGATAGTGACCACAACCCCCTCGAGCTAACCTTAATCTCCCCCTGGGCTAGACGCCTAAATTCTTCAGATGCTATTCTCGCCACCAGGGTGGTCCATTCTACCAATAACAAAAGGCGCCTCAAATGGGCACGTGTTGCAATGGACCCGGAGAAGTTAGCACTTATAAACAATAACCTGGAGGCAAGTACAAAACTGATGCACAGTCTTATAGAACCCCCGAGTGATCCTGGCAAGATTGCAGACTGCCACACTAATTTTTTCAACTTGTTGGCCACTTATTTTAAAATTCAATGTAAAAAAATGAACAACTGCTCCAAATCGCAATTTGCCTGGTTCACGCGTGATTGCGGAGACCTTAGATCTCAGCTGGCCATGGCAATCGTGCAAATAATGTCATTCAAGTGAGGGAAATCAGACGTGCATACAAGAAAGCAACTCTAGAGGCCAAAAAGGAGTGGGAAGAGGACCATTGGGCACAGATTAGTGATGCTTGTGCTAAAAAAGACACTCAACGGTTCTGGCTTCTAGTAACCAGGGGAGAGGAGAATTGGTCCCAGTCACCCGAAAATAACATTGCTGTCGAAGAATGGCATCGCCACTTCTCGTCTCTATATGCTGGAGAGCCTATTGATGCTAACGCAGAGCCAACAGCTGTCTATGATATTTGTACGACTGACGGGTTTTTCACTTTAGCGGAGATTAAATCTAGCATAAATGCAATCATTAGCTCAAAAGCCCCTGGGCCGGACGCTATTTCAGGTGACCTATTTCTCAGTAACATCGAGAATTGGTCATTGTATATTCTGGCTCTGGCCAACGGAATAGCTGCCGGCTCAGAAATTCCACCCTCTTGGAACGGGGCTGAGGTAATCCCAGTGTTTAAGAAGGGTGATCGCTCGCTGCCCTCGAACTACAGACCTATCAGCCTGATCGACTGTGCCCAAAGGGTCTTTGCCCGTGCACTTTTGATGAAACTTCAAACATGGATAGAAGATAACAACATTCTGACTTCTTTCCAAGCCGGGTTCAGACAGAAAGTGAGCACTGTCGATCAGGTCTTCCTCTTCCTATTATTAACATGGAAGACGGTGACAATCTCTAAGGGAAGCCTATATGTAGCTTTCATTGATCTACGGTCTGCTTTTGACATTATTCCTAGACACAAACTCTGGTTTGTCTTGAAAGAAATGGGCATTCCACCTGAAATTCTATCACTGACCATCCACCTGCATGAGAACAACTATGCAAGGATACGCTGGGGCAACCAAGGTCAGTTGTCAGACCCAATTAGGGTAGATAGAGGGGTCCGCCAAGGGTGCGTAATGGCCCCTACTCTCTTTTCTCTCTTTATCAATGGTGTCGTCCAGTTCCTTGCTGAGAGCCCAGCTGATGCACCAACCCTGGAGGGTTAAAGTGACAACTTTACTTTTTGCAGACAACACCCTGTTAGTTTCTAAGACGCCTAGTGGCCTACAATCCCTTCTCAAATGCTTTGAGTCCTTTTGTGTACTGAGAGGGCTTGAGATTAATACTACAAAGACCAAGCTCCTAATGATCAACCCTCATCGATCCTTTAAGGGGAAGCTTTTTCTAGAGGGGAAACCACTAGAGAGAGTGAATACCTTCGATTATTTAGGTATCACCCTCTCTGACGACCTTTCTTGGAGATCTCATGTTAAGCGGCAGAATCTCCAACTAAGGCGTATCTCGGGCGCTTTGGTTAAGGAACACAAGATCTCAGTGAGCAAGCCAATAGCTGCCCCCATCTGTATTTACGATCATAAAGCCCTGGGAGCAGCTTTATATGGGGTGGAACTCTGGCGGTATGAAAATTTGGATGCACTACTAGTGACTGAAAACAAATTTTTGAGATCACTTTACTCCCTTCCACAGAGCACCCCCCTGCAACTGCTGAGACTTGACTTGGGTAGATTCACGATCGTGCAAAAGGCCCAGCTACGATCCCCTGCTCTTTCTGTTACATCTAAAAACAACCCCCGAGCTATATCCATATGCTGTTGCTCTGGACGAAGTCCATGCGTTAGATCGCCACAAAAAAATTGGCTGGATAACCAGGGTGAAATCCCTGCTGTCTACTTTAGGGATGGAAGCCATTTGGGACACTGCTACTCCAGAATCTCTCCCAACCAAAGCCCAACTTAAGAAGCACTATTGGAATTGGGTGGCGCAATCCCTCATTTCCCATCCAATAGGGGGCTGTTTGACTCTTAACTTTATGGAACTCAAACTGGAAGGCGCCTTTGAGCATTATCTGGAGGTTATCATTAACGCTCAGGATAGGAAACTATTCATGCAATTCAGATTTGGCTCCCTCCCTCTCAACACCTTCGTAGCCTCCTGGTCCCAGCATCCTTCTGCTTCTGTGATCTGCCCTGGCTGCTCTTGTGCAGCCGAGACCTTTAGACATATATATTTTGCCTGCCCTAGGTACCACCAAATGAGATCCAGGTGGATAGCCCCTAACTGCAACCAGTTAGGCACCCGATGTCATAGCGAGGCGTTACATATCTTAAGATCAGACTCCAGTACATTAATTGTCTGTGCAGTTGCAAAATGTTTAGGCAAAATGTGGATTAGCAGAAGGCATGTACTGACCATGTAACCTACCCAACTCTTTTGTATTTTATCACTTTTTAACTGATCTTATTTAAGTATTTATTCAAAGATTTAGAATTGTATCAAACACGGAATTGTAGTGCATGACGGGTCATGCCGTTAACTTTAACGGGATAGACTTTTGCTGATACATCTCCTGGTTTTGATCTTAATTGTTTTTAATGTTCATTTAATCCATTTTTAATGTATTAGTCAGTCAGATTGAACCTATTCCTGAATCTTTGTAATAGTTTTCTTTACTTTTTGTACTCTTGGCATTGGCACTTTTGCGGTTTCTAACTATTATCTGGGGGTAGGGTAGTCTCTACCATTCCCAGGTTCATGTTTCTGTAATATGGTTACCATTGTATTATATTTCTCGCACATGCACTTTTGAGTATTCCTATACCTTGGCGCTTCAGAAAAGTCAGGTCTTCAAAAGGAAAAAGCCTAAGTCATCAAGGACTGTCTTTTTAAAAATTGATTGTTTACTATGTTTGTATTGTATAGTATGAATGTGACACTTTTATGGCCATAATGGCCAAAATAAAGTTGTTGACTGACTGGCAAGTGTAAAAGTGCCTTCTATACAATGGGAAAGTCAGTCTTTTTTTCAAGCATCGTCGGATAATAGGGTGCAGAATGGTGGGAAGGCAGCAGAGAGATTCTCTCAGCAGCAGCAGATTATAAATGGAAAATGGTCATCGCAGGAAAGCTGCTGTCCAGAGATTAGACAGCATCCACAAGCCCAGACCTTTCAAAAGGTGATATATTTTCAACTATTTGTGCCTGGAGATGAGGAAGCAGATATAGTTTGCAGGCTGCCTAGCCCCTGGAGTGCAGACAGCACAGCAACAGTGTTTTGCTTCTCCTGTTGCGAATGAGAACACATACATCTCACTCCTTCATAAATGTGTCAAATTACCTCATATTTTTTACACTGTGGTGGTGGGCGTTTCGCGCCATCTCAGAGAGCTTCCTTTGGTCAGGATGGAACTTGGCTAGAAGCACCAAGCCTCTCTCCATGGACTCCTTGTGTAATGCCATTAGTGCCTCTGCAAGTTCTGGCCAATTCTGGTGCTGCTCCCTTGTTGAGAGCGGCGCCAGGATTGGATCAGGGAGGTGAGCCCAGCGCTCATTCTGAGTGCAGGGGGCTGCGGCTGACCACCCTACTCCCTATCCCCACTATGCATGGATGATGAGAGACCTCTAGTTAGCATGTCTGGCTGGTCGCAGAAAGGCAGTCTTCCAACCTGACATGCGCACATTGAAGTGTGACGACGACCAGGAGGTGAGCCTGTATCGTATTTTTAAGCCCCACCCACTCATCACTAAGCAACCCGGCTCGTGTCATGACCAATAAATAAAAGAAAATGCACAGTTCCTGCTGCCAGAAAAAAAATATTTAGGGCCTCAATTACTACAATTTGACACCTGGCAGTGCAGGAAGCCTTCCTGCTGTGCTGCCGTGCATCAAAATTAAAAGGTAGGAATTTGCCATATCTTCAAGATATGGCACATTCCTGTCCTTCTCTCCTATGCACAAACAGCATCCATGCCCCAATGCAGGCACACTTGTGCCATGTTGCAAGGGTGCCTGAGTTGTGAGGATGATAGTTTTTGTGCAGAAAGGACACCTTCCTGCCCAAAAACAATCATTGATAGCATTTTCCTCTTTCTATGCGTGCTGCAGAATGTATTTCTTCTCGTTGCACCACACCTATGCCTCCCCTGTGGAGGAGTAGGATTCTGATGCATTCCCAACTTTACAAAACATTGTAAATCTGGGAATGTGTCATGTTCCATGGATGTTGCGTGGGAACACCCACAGCAACACCCATGGAATCCCCCTTTCACGCAGAGCAATGCGTGAAAGGGGCCCATATTTACAAGGCCATGAAAGGTCACACAGAGTGACTTTAAGTGGCCTTGTAAATATGGGCAAGCCCATTGTGCTGCTGGTGTGTCAAACAAAATGATGCACCGGTGGTGCAATGGGCTTGTAAATGAGGCCCCCAAACTGTAGATGTATTTACATTAAAATCAGGGGCTGGGGGGCCAAATATAGGGGGGGAAATACCCTGATTCTCTAATAAAGGAGCCGCGTCTGGATCTGTCCATTCTACCATGACTCCCCCTCCTTATTAAACTGCCTCCTCAGCACCTGCTTGCACTCGCAGCCCCCTCAAGCTGTACATAACAGGCATCTTTCATGAATTTCAACCAAAATCTTTTCACAGATAGCAGCCTTGAATGCGGATGCAGCAGGGACAGCTGTCTTTGCAGGGGCATTGACGCTTCAGACAGACATCTTCCTCCCAGAATGCCAAGCAGGATCATGTACCTTTCTTATTGTTTATGCTGCATAGAAAGAGCTGTGCAGCTATTTTTTCTACAACAGCTGTGCTCACATTAAAAACACATTGCCAGGCCTTTCTTGTGCGTTTATATCACACACACACATTCTTTGATCTGTGAGGCTGGGTTGTCCTTCTTCTGTTCCCATTTTCAGTGTTTTTATTCATAAATTGCCTTGATTGAAGAGGACAGTAATTTGGCTTTTCTATGCTTCCTTGACTAAATGGTCTACTAAGGAGCAGATCTGTAATTGAGGAGAGAATCGATAATCTATCCTCTTCAAAGCACCGTCGGACCCCTGCCCGCAACACGCCTTCACCAGAGGACTTCAACTCATCAGCAAAGCACTCACACCTACCCTCAATGCCTCCATCTCTTCAGCCACCTTCCAAAAAGCATGGCAACACTCCACCAACCTCCCACTACTCAAGAAACCCTCTGCCAACCCATCTATATTCACCAACTACAGACCGATCTCCCTGCTCCCATATCCATCCAAAGTCTTAGAGAAACTCTCCAGAAGACTACAAACCATTCAGAACTCGGCAGCTACAATTTCTCTCAAGCTCCTTGCAGCACTCAAATAATAGATGTTCTCAAATATTCTACAACGATTTGCCCAAGTATGCTTCTATGACAGTGCTCCATTGATTTATGTTGGCCAGTAATGCATATTCAGACTTTATAACAAATGTGTGTGCATGCACAGTGACACATTGGGGGCAATTCTAGCATTTTAACTTTAGCTTCCCAACATGGTCAATGACTATTTTAGAACAGTAAAATGAAAACATATAAGAAAGTACTTTAGAACCCGAATAAAGGAAGCAGTCATCCATGTAGCATTTGCATCTGCTGGTGTTTCAGGGATTCTGCTCAAGAACAGAACTATGTGTAGGATTATGGGACCTTGGTGTATAAGAACTGAGACATCCTACCACCTTAGTACCCACAAACCCAGGACCGACTAGCTATAGTGTCTCACTTGCTCTCCTACTCACTTACAAAGAAACAAATGATTAAACACCCCAGAACACAACACTGCCAGATCTCTCAGGAGTCGCGGTAACAAGACACACCCTTTCGCTCACACTCTTGTACTTGTCCACAATAAGATCTGACAGAGACACGAAACTGTTTAAAATATTTATTTTAACTAACGTGCCCTAACATGCAGTATACGTGCCAAGACAAGCAGGAAAATGCATAGTACAAATACAGTCAGCATAGCAGCTAGTCCATAAATCATAAAGGGAGATGTCATCATGGAAAGACAATAGAGCCTAACCTCCCTCCCCTTGCTAAGAAGCAGTATTATTATATATTAGAAGATCTCTGGGCTTTGTCAGCAGACCCAATACCTCAGCCTATAGATGGTAGATCTACATCATAGGTGCTGTCTCGCTCTTCTCCCTGGAAAGATCCCTCTCCAAGTGTGTGCTACCTATTTGTGTATTCTAATAAAACCAAAGTGCGTTTGTCCAAACAACAGCTGCATTGATATGTTTTGTCTAAGGGCTAAGGCCTGGCCAGAACAAAATAACAAGGGACATTGTTGTTCGACCTTGCTCACAATGTTTAGTCAAAATCCCAGGAACATGCAGAGAGTGAACACAGCAATGAGTTCTCATGTGAAAACAGCCATAGAAGTTATTGCAAAATAAAGTTGTGTAGTAACGTGCGCAAAGCAGCAGACAAGCTGCAGCGTGCTCATGCTAACTTAGAGAAAATGACAATGTCCCTATGGGCCACATGACACTGGGCCCTTGAGGATAAAAAAAAATATTTATTAAAAAAAAAGACAAAAATAGGGCACGCGTCCAAGGAGCAGTGGATGAGTAGGTGGAAGGGAGAGTGGTAAATAAAGAGCTTGTTGAGGAGAAGCAGGGCGCAGGATATCGGTGGAGCAAAGGGAAGGTGGGGGAGAAAATAGAACGAGAGCACATGGGTGGGAGTGTAAGGGGAACAAATAGATGGGGGCAGGTTAAGGCAAGACATGAACTCCCATGGAGTCCTGAAAAGGAAAGAATAAACGAGTCCCCCAAGTACAGCAGTTGTACAATAATACTCATCCAGTAGGACAGCAGAAATGCTTCAAAGGCAGGACAAATACAAGAATAGGGAGGGAAGCCTCTGAATAGGAAACAGAGGGCCACATTTACTGTGAATTGGTGTAGGGCAGCGCCGCAAGTCATATTGCTGTACTGCCCTACGCCAATTTGAAAGGGCAGGAATGCACCATATTTACAAGATATGGTGCATTCCTGTCCTTTCATCCAGCGCACAATCTGCAGCTGAGCGCCAAGCCAGGCACCCTTGAGGGTGTCTGCGCTGAAATCCGGATGTTTTTGTGGAGGAAGGGACACCTTCTTTCACAAAAACAAACACTATGCCACTCCTTGGGTTTTAACATATTCCCAGATTTAATCTTAGTTGTAAATCTGGGAATGTGTCAAAATCCCTGGGCGTTGAGTGGGAACACCCACCGCAACGCCCATGACACACCTCCCTGGGTACGTGTGAGGCAACGCAGCAAATTGCACTGATTTGCCTTAAAACATATCTACAATGCCATGAAAAGCCACGCAGGGTGGCTTTCTGTGGCCTTGTAGATATGGGTCTGCCCTGTGCAACGCCGCAATGTTACAAAAAGTGACGTAAAGGCGGCGGCCCCAGCTTGTAAATAAGCCCCAGAGACCTGTGATAGACAAGAAAGCCATCCAGCTATGAGCAAGAAACTGCAAAAAGCTGAATGCTTTATTGTAGAAAACAGTTCTGAAATAACAGACCGCTAAAACAGCCAGTAGGCGACACCTAAAACGTTTTAAAACCATTAAGTATAAAATGTGTAACATAATGCAGGCCCAAGCTCTGATTATTTTTTCGCCCAACAATTGAATCCAACGATTTTAGAAACCAGGGTGCACAGCGAAATATAGTGTCAATTATAGGCAGCAATTCAATAGTTATATGTTCGTGGCTTGAATCCACAGAATCAGGCACCATATATTGGGTTTCCATGTACTGTCCTCATACACAGACCTATGACAGATGTCAGATAAAGTTCTATTTCTCTAAACAGAATTACATGATTCCAGTTGCATACAATGGCAGCCTTCCTTCCAGTATAAGTTGGTTACGAAAGTCTTTCCTTACACAAGGGGGCATATTCTCAAGGAGCTATCGCCGAGTTATCGGCACTTTATCGCAGCCAAAGTCGCGCTAAATTTACTGCCCCATTCACAAGCTGGTGCTAACAGCCCATAACACCAGTTTTCCTTCGAAAGCAGTCGCAAAAAACATCGCCACAGATGACCCCGGCAACTAACGCTAATGAGATGCAGAGTAGGCTTTCCCGAGCAAAAACCCACGACAACACCACACCTCAACATTCTCAACGACCAGCCACATCGGCGATAAGACCACAAAACAGGCGATAAGGCGCGTTAGCAGCAGGAATCTAACACCTGCTCTGACCTGGTGTAAAGTCGGATGACAACCTGCACCATCAAAGGGAGCCCAGCCCAGAGCTACACATGAAGATCAACAGATGCCATGGAGCTACTCACCATGCATCCCGGAGCCCTGAGAGGGCAACAACACCCTCCGTCACCACCCCCAGGGCCCCAGCACCCCCCCGGACCCCCCTCGCCCCCCCACCCCGGAACACCACAGAGGCAGCGCAGACAAAGACAGCGGACCTTCAGGAAACACACCAGCCCCAGAGACCTAACACCAGACAATGTCAATGCCCACCACAGGCTCAAAAGGACAACCATCCACCGCATCCAGACCATCATTGCCCACAGGCTGACGGCACCAACACAGAGGACAACCAACATCCCTCTGCAGACAAAGCTGCTGGCTGTGCTGCACATGTTTGCCTCCCGTACCTCCCAAACAACATCCGCCAGAGTCCGAGGAGACTCACAGCCAGCCCCATCCATGTTCCCCACACCTGTCCTGGATGCCATCATCAGCCAGGTACCCCAGTACCTAAACGTCCCCCACAATGTGCAGGAACAGCTGGAGACCAAGCAAGGACTACACGCCATAGCAGGATTCCCGCACCTGTTCGGGGCAATCGACTGCACACATGTCCTACTTGTGCCACCTGCCGAAAAACACACAATTACTGCAACAGAAAGCACACGCATCCCATCAATGTGCAGGCAATAGTGGACCAGCAGGGACCCTACACCAATGTTGTAGCCAACTACCCAGGCAGTGTGCATTATTCAATCATCCCCCGACAGTCCATCATCAACCAGCGTTACCAGGATGGCACCCATGGAAATACACTGCGTTTAGGTAAGTACCAAATGAACACACCACACACCTCAACTCCACAATCATGCAACTCACAACACTGGCAATGTGCACGTCACAAAATCACATACAACATGCCAGACAACATGCCCACCCACCAGACACGACAGCACAACTTACTGTGACAACCTTGCTCAGCCATGTACATGAACCATCAACGGCATGGCACCTCAGCCACACAATAGCGGAATGTGGGGAGAGGTGGGAACCAGGTATGTGCGAAGGAGGCAAGTGACCCATGAATGAGAATGTACACAATGCCAACTGTGGCGGAGATGTCCTGGACAGATTGCAGTATGCAGACCACAGACATATCCATGCCCACATGCACTGCTGATGTTTGGAGTGTAGTGGACAGTGGACGCAACCATGTCACCACAGCCAGTGGGGAAGAACGCGGAAATGTAGCTTGTGACGTCCCCCCCGGCAAACGTGTGTGGAGTGGGCTGCCCGGCGTACGCCAGGCCAGGCCAGCGTAGGGGTGTGAATAAAAAGCATGTAGCCCTGGGCGTGGTCCTCTTCCGGAATGCCAAACGTGCCTGCCAGGGCGGCGCATCCTACCCCGCCACGAGGCCAACGCCCTCGCTGTGAGCGCTGTGGCCTGCGAACCTATGCGCCTACTGCACCACGGGCCGCTGGACCCCCAACCCGTCATGCCCGCCCCTGCGTATCCAGGCCTCACAGCTCACCTGCCGACACCGGCGTGTGTCGAAGAGGGCCACCACGTGCCGGTGCAAGCTCCAAGCCCGAGCCCCGCATCCTTGGCAGCCTCCTCACACCATCACGGCCTCCGCGACACAGGCCCGCTTTACTCCTTTTTCGCTTACGTACTCCACCGCTGCTTCCGGCCTACACTACGCTCAAGTAGGTCACACATTTGGGACTGAGTCTTGATTATGCAATGGAGTACACACTTTATGGCTGCGTTTATATCACTGTACTCCCTTCGATGTGGTGCCACCAACTCCGTGCATAGCATCCCAACCACACGTGTCTGTGGGCCCTTAATGACTACGCCTTTGGACTACACTGCGGATGAGTAGGTCACACATGTGGAACTGAGTCGTGATATCTGCATGGCGGAGTCCATATCATTGTACGCAAGGAGACGAGTAAGAGGAAGATGCAGTTCAGTCCGGAGGAGAAAAGGACCATCGTTACGGAGGTGTCCGGACACTGCCGACAACTGCCCTGGTTTCACTAACTCTGTGCATCGCGGGCCAACGACACGTGGATGTGTGCCCCTACTGACCGCTGCCCCGGGCCTACACTGCGGTCAAGTAGGTCACACATTTGGGACTGAATCTTGATTTGTCAATGGCCGAGTACACACGCAAATGCAGAGTTTATATCACTATACTCCCTTCGATGTGGTGACACAAAGTATGTGCATGGCATCCCAGACACACGTGCCTGTGGGCCCTTGAAGACTACACCTTCGGACTACACTGCGGCCTGCAGGCCTCACAAAAACCCAATCCAGTCCGTAGCAAGCAGGACACGGCATCGTCGCTGGCTAAACACCCGCTCAGCTCTGTCGCTACTGCCTCGGTCAACCACGAGTCATCACCACATTCCATTTCAACGCCGTGTGTTAGTGTTCCAGGAGGAGCTTGCTGAACAGCGGTTGGCCCGCGCTGCCCGCTTCCTCCGGACCACACAGCGGTCGAGGAGGTCACACATTGGGAACTCAGTCATGAATCATTTATGGCCGAGCTGATAACATTGTACTGGCCTTGTCACAGACTGCATCCCCTTACAGCTCCGCTGCCACTAAGTCTGTTCCCCGACATCCATGGACACTTACTTCTTGAGATTTGTTGGAGACTGAGTCTATGGCTTGGGGGTTGTCTTCATCATCGTGTCGGTGATACTGACTATGTGGCCAAAACGAGGCTGTAGCATTCCACTCCTCCATTTGCCGCTTCCGGCCGGCTTCTGCCCTCTGCATCATGCCCCTGGAGGACCCCTTCCACTGTCCGCGACATTCACCTTCGACATCGACGAGGACCCGCTCACCTAGTGTGGCCCTATCTCACTGCACTGCAAGTCACCGTCCCGTGGCGGTGTGCCTGTGGTGGCCGCAGTACATCTGGGGCCACTAACTCTGTGCAGCTCAAATCATGGCTCCAGTCTGAGGGCATGTCGGATGGCCTCTGTTCCGATGGCCTGGGGGGAATCAACGCCATGTGTCTGTGGCCCTGCGCTGTCCGCTGCCTCCGGCCTCAGGTGCGGTCCACCTGGGCTCACACATCAAATCGAGTCCTGTCCTGCCCGGACGTCGCATCACCGCAGGATGCACACGCCACCACCGCCAGGACCAACTCCAAACAACAGGTGCCAGAGTCGGAGGTGTCTTACTGCCAGACTGTCAGAGTTGCTCACACCTGTCGGGGGTGCCATCATCAGCTTGATACCCTGCTCAGCCCTTCAGGTGCCAATTACTCAGTGCACAACGAATCAAGGAGCATTCTGCTTGCATGTTGGGTGAACACTGTACTCTCTCCGGCTACCACCATGATGCTTCACAGTTGTTTCTGTAATGCTGGTGTTTTCTGTTTCTGCTTAAATTGTGATCACTGTTCAAGTTGTTGCCAGCACCAATGACTCCCTGAGGGCTAGCTGACACTCACCCCACACACATCCAGCACATGCCTCACTGTACATGTGACCATGCCAATAAAGATGTCGGGCGCACGTGCCCGTGGCCAGTTCAAGACGTCTATGAGTGTGTCCGTGTGCTCATGATGTATGCATTCGGGCCACGGCCCCACAACATCACATTGTGCCGTGTGCAGAGGATGCAGCCATGCCACCGCAGACAGAGTGTGGGACATTGCACATGTAGCTTTGTCATCCCCCACTCAATGCGTAAGAGGAGTGGACTGGGCCGGCGTGCACCAGTCCAGCGTGGGGGTGTGGATGATTATCCCGTGGCTCTGGGTGTGGTCAGTCCTGGAAATGTGCAAATGCAGGTGTCTCTGTCGCAGTGTGGGTCTCCTTTGGGGAGTGTAGGTTGTCCCTGATGGGACTTAGACACCCACGTATGTGATCTAGTTTGGCTTCCATGAGGTGGGACCCCACCCGCACCTGTTCGGTCACCCCCTTCTGGCAGTCTGACACCTGGCCTTGGAATGCAATGTGTGCTTCGGTGGGCTGCTGGGAGCCAGCCGTGTGGTGCGTGCGTCCAGCTGTGTTGTCTGTGCAGGGGGTGGGGTATCCTGCATGCAGCTGGACTGCCCTGCTCCTGGAGGTCGATTGCCCGAAGATGTCCATGGACTGTTGTAGGGCGTCGGTGTCGGAAGTGTGGAGGTCCTCTTCAGAATCACTGTAGAGTTGTCTGGTCTGCTCTGCTGGAGGTGTTGTTTGTCCCTCTGCAATGTGAAGGGGAGATGCTTGTTGACATTGTGTTGGCATGTATGTTCACGCATTATTCAGGTTTACATAAAGACTGCATGTTTGGGTGGAGCGGACTATTTGATGCGGGACTGTGGACATTTGGACTACATGACGTAGGTGAGGTTGTACACGTACATTTTCATCTCACAGTTCCCTGCTATGTCAGATGTGATTTGCCATTTTCTACGCACAGGCGGACCCAGTTGTGTCCTCTGTTCTGCAGTGTGTGTGTTGCACTTTGTACCACATTGTCGTCCATGTGGATGTGCTGTCATTGCTATGTGTGTGTGCTGCATTGTGGGAGGGTCGCACCTGCAGCTGTGATTTTGCTGCCCCTTATCCCTTGGAGGCGGTGTGCTTTTGACTTTGTGCTTTTAAGGTGCTGTGATGTTGGCGACTTGGGTCATTTGTGCTCTTGGACGGTTTTTGTACTGTTGTGCATTGTTTGTCTGCAGATGTATTGTTGACGTCAGTGGTTGTTTGTGCACGTGGATGTGTCAGAGTGTGACCTGCTCCTTTCCGGATGTGGTCCACACTCAGCCACCTCAGTCTCGTGGCGTGCACAATGTCATGGTGATTGTACTCCAGCCATGCTGCTCGTCATGTGGTGTCACTTGCATTGTCAGTGTGGCTCTCACTTGCGCATCTTTGCTGTGTTTCGCATGGGTGCATGTGTGTGTCGTGGAATTGGTGATGTGTGGGGTGTGACCCCTTTGGGCACATGGTGGATGGGGGCCTACTTGATGTTTGTATGTGTGCTGCAGTGTGCCACGGGGATCAGGGACATGACCCAAGGTCATTGTGGGTGTGCTACACGTCGTTGTGCATGTGTGCCATTGTGCCCGTCCCCCAGTCCCTGTTCGTTACTCACCCTGTTGATGTTGTGTCAGGTCATGTCGAGCTGTGTCCGGACTCCCGACTCCTTGCACCGTCTCCGCACTGATGAATGTGGCTGCCATTTGCTCCAGCTCCTCCTGTGGCGCTGGACTCCCACCTTCATTCGCCGTTGCTGCCTTCCTGTTGGCAGCGGGTTTCTGCTTGGTTTGGCTTTTCACATCGTGCCAGCGCATCTTGGCCTCCTCGACACTCCGACTGCATTCACAATGGAATGCCATTTTTCCATCTGTGCTGCCATTGACACGGTGGAGGTGACGGACAGTTGTTGTTAGTGCTCTGTCACCTCCGTGACGACGATCCGGTTGTCATGCGGACTGTACCCCATCTTCCTCTTCCTCTTCTCCTTGGCCTTCCCCGACCCCGAGGTTCCTTGCTGGTGGTCTGTGGGGCTTGTGGGGTTCGCGTTGACCTGGGCACTCGTTCCGGGTGCATCCATGTTGCTACGCAGTTTATTTTGTTTTTGGTGTGTTTTTTTCTTGTTCTGCTTTTATGGTGCATTTTTCCGCATGACGCGTGGGAATTGCAGGCCTGTCGCTGGTTATCACTGATTTTTGTATTGCGGTTGGCCTCATCGCAACTTTATTTGCGTTCGTGTTTCGCATTTTTGTGGCGTCGCGTTGATTTTAACGCGGACATTTGACACGTTATCGTGGGACTATCGCATGGTGCCGCCAGGTTGAGAATACTACATTAACACGGCGTTGTTTTCCCGCGATAGACTGCGATATGCAAAGTTGCGTTAAGCTAAATTTGCAGTGGTTATCACACGTTCTTGAGAATATCCCCCAAGGTGTTTCCCCCAGCCATGCAAGTCAGGGGCTGTGGTTCGAATGCAAATATGGGAAGGCCGCAAGTGAAACCACCAAACCAAAGGAAGGGGGTCAAAGGGCAGGATGACATCACTCTGTGCTAAATGCAGGAGGAATTATACATTCCCCCGAACACGTGTGGCACAAATCAGAGCCAATCTGCCTGGTATGAGATGTAAATTTACCAGTGGCTACTGGCTCCCTGGGCTGGTGAACTGGCTGGAAAGATGGAAAAATAAGGATGAAAGACAACAATGAATACATAGAAAGGATGAGAGGGTGAAAGGAAATAAGGAGAAAAGTAGAATGAAAGGGTGAAAGGGTGCGTTGGTGCATGGCAACCATTTGTGAGCGAGCGCTGTGAAAGAGGACAGGAATGTGCCGTATCTCATAGAGACAGCGCATTCCTGCCCTTTTCTTTTGACGTAGAGCAGCACAGCAGGAAGGCTAGCAACGCTGCCTTACTTCATAAAAAGTAAACGAGGCCCCATAACTTAACAATAGTTTCGCCAATCTCTGGCAGTGCAGTTCTGCTAGTGATAGATGTGTCTAAAAAAACTGGACATATTTCGTTTTTCCTTTAAAGAAAACAGACAGAGACATTATTACTTCAGGCTGCAGAAGAAACCCTGGGCCTCATTTATGGGGTTTTGGTGTGGTGCAGCGCAGCAAGTCACCTTACTGCGCTGCCCTACATCAGAGTGAAAGGGCAGGAATGCGCTGTATTAATCCAATACGGTGAAATCCTGTCCTTTCCCCTTGTGCTAGCACCGTTTTGGCAGCCTAGCGCCAACGCAGGCACTTTTGCACGATGGTACAAGGGTGCCTTTGTTGTCGGCAAAATAGTTTTTTTGCTGGAAGGGACACTATATATATATAGTTTGGGCGGGAGAACCGGTGGGAAAAACAAGTGAGGAAGAGAGGTGTGCCCACCTCTGCCAACTCCACCCCTCAGGTGGGGGAGGCGAGGTGAAGCACAACTCTCAGTCCCCGACATCTTGCAGATGGGGGGACTCAGTCACCCAGAGAGAGGCATATGCCCCCCTCCCACTGGAGGGTGGCATAATAGGGGGTGTACCCATCCCAGGGAAGGGACCCATTGGTCCCAACCTTTTTACCTACCTGTAACGCCCCTAAATCTAGTATTTAGGGGCACCACTGAACCTTGCTTCCTCAGACAAGAAACCAGAAGAATAAAAGAAGAAGAAGGATCGAACAGCCATGCCAAAGCTAACAAGAGGAGGACGCCTACTGACTTGGCCCCAGCCCTACCGACCTGGCCCTACCTCGAACCTGCAGACGCGAAACCCTGGTGTGTCCTGCAGCCAGCAGCCTCAAGAACCCCTAGGACCTGCCCTGCCTTCAAAAGAAAAGACTCTGTCTCCCGTGAACGCTGGATTTGTTCACCAACAAACTCCAGCTCTGGCAGGATCCGCGAGTCTGCACCACTCTGCACCCGACGCCCACGGCCCGAATTCGAGTGGCCCAACACCAAGAGGAGGTCTCCTCAGTGATCCTGACCCGAGATCCGGTCACCCCTGACCTGCCTCAAGCCTCCAGCCGACACCTGCAGCCTCAAACCGGAAGGTCCACCCAACGGCGTCCAGGAGCTGGTAAGAAGATCCGACCCTAAAAGGTACCCCTGCACCCGACTCCCCACGGCCTTGGGTGGCCCAACCGACGGTGCCTAACCAACCCCCAGCATCCCAACTTACCTCTCCAAGTGGTGGTCGCACCCAGAAGACCTTCGTCCCCGAGCCTGCAGTGTGTTTGCAAACCGGAGACTCCCCATTGAAAGCTACAGGGCTCCCGACGCCAAAACAGCACTCTGTACCCAGCAGCCCCATTGCTGCTGAGGGTGCACCTTTTGTGCTGGCTCAAACCCCCATTTGCCCTGAGCTCAAGTCCAGGAGCTTTGCTCCCACAACCCAGTGGCCTGCTCGTCAGCAGCCACCAACCGGAGGCCCCCTATCCCCCGTTGGATAACATTTGGCCTTAGCACTCTACACTTGGCCGCCCTAGTGCCGCTGAGGGTGTAACAAGAGTGCATCCTTGACCCTGGGGGACCCCTGAGTCTAACCCCAGAATACCAACTCCCACTACAAAGTACTTACCTGTTAACCGATAACACTGTTTTCCTCCTTAGGATAACATTGACTGTTTTTCTATGAAAAGTTTCGAAGTGTGGAGTTGGAAAATCTATGAAAACCTTTAAAACTGTAACTAACTAACCAAAACGCTTTTACTTAGCTATTAACAGGAAATGTCCCAGTGCAGTATCCAGGTGTACTACACTGTGTAAGAAAAGTAATCTGTAAAGTAATCTAGTTGACATTCTGCTAAAAAACCTATACAAAGTATATGTACAGTATATCAAAAGCATTGCATTACCAGTAACTCAACTGTAATCAAATCAAAGTGCATATACAATTGCAATTCAAACTGTTGACAAACTCCATTACTACTGTAAAGTACTTATCGCTTACCTGTGCCAGGCTTGCTTGGTTCTAGAAAATAAAATAACTAAAAGAATATTATTATACAAAACCAATTGGTCTGAGGTTCCGTCTTTGAGTGTGTGATATCATTTGCTGATTGAGTGTGTACAACAAATGCTTAACACTACCTTCTGAATCAGCCTTACTGCTCGACCACACTACCACAAATAGTGAGTAAGGTGCTATCTACTTTTACCTCTGCCTACCTTTGGGGTTCCACTGGTCTCTGTGCACACTATACCTCACTTTGGTATAGTATATACAGAGCCAGCTTCCTACAGATAGTTCTAACAAGCATTGGCAAAGCCAATAGGTTTGGTTTCTTTGATGTGTGCATTAATGCCCAATATGTCTGGATGCAATAACGGAAAGTAGACACAGAGGTACCAATAGTCTGGTCGAACGGTTTGCTATGAGAAAACCCGAATTACATGTTTTAAGCTGGATTTACACTTCTTAGTCCATACCCCTTTTAGAGACCTCTCCACTACATTTTTTATCCCACTTGCAGCCGCGCTACGACTGGTCATTCTCACACATTCTTAAACCTGCTGATTACCTTCATGTGGATTAACCAAGCCTGGGTCAGCTCTCCTACTGAGATTCAGCATCAGCTGTTAATATGAAAGGCATTCCATTAAAAATATAAAATGATTGTATGCGTAAAGCATTAACTAGGAACACATCAAACCAACATTTTTTTTTTACATGAACATTTTTCCTTTTGATCACGTGCACTTAAGCGATAATCCAGCAGGTGGCGCAAATATGCAAATGTGAAACTGAATTTCTGCGCCACAAATGAACTATCTCACGTTGGGATGACGAGGAGGGAGGAGGGGTTGGGTTCGGACACAAGCACAACGGGAGGTAGGGAGGGAGGCAGCAGTGGGAGGAGGTAGGAGACCTTTGGGAGAATCTTGGACATGTTGGTTTAAAAAAAGATGTATTGAGCTGCCTATTCCTTGTTATAGCGACGTCGTAATGGGAAGGGCGAAACTGCGTATGAAAAATTAGAAATTCGACTAGGGCCGCAATCGAATTAAAATGCCAGCTGCAGTAGTCACGTTTGCGATCCAGAAAAAAACCTCATGGGGTTACAGTGATAGTTAATGATAAATGAATGAGTGAACAGAGTTGATCTGTTAATTTACTTCCTATTCGATATCCCAGCTTTCCGTGATCGCCTTTCAAAATGTACTAATTTGTATCTGCAACGTCTTGAAAAGAGATTTCGTGCTGGAAAGTTGTACTGCCAATAACGCTTTTCATGGGTGGTGCTTTGGTATTCCAACACTAATAACCATGGTTTGTGATACAAAGCCAGGTGACACCAAAAGACAAAAATAAAATCAGTACAACTAGAGATTTGAATTTTTAAAGTTTAAGGTACAAAATAGCTTCAAAAACCATTAAGCGCCAACCATGTTATTTTGGTCGCCCTTGATTGGGACAAAGGTGTGGTTTAAAGCCGACTGCGATGAAGTGTGGGTCGAATACAGGGAGGAGGTTTGACTCAGTGAAAAGTTTTACCTTCGGACTAAGGAGCATATTTACAAGTCCTTTCGCCACTGAAAATCATAATATCATATCTATAAGGCTAAGCAAAGCCTCTATTCGTGGCTTTGAATGGCCTCATAGATATGGAGTAAGGCAGGGCCGCGCAAATCACTGTGTTGTCTCACTCTGCGCTCAGGAGGCATTCCATGGACATTGCGGTAGGTTTTCCCACGCAACACCCATGGATTTTGACACTTCCCCAGATTTACGAGAGCATGTAAACCCGTGGAGGGCCAATACCTTACGGATCCCGAGGTGAGGCGTAATGAGGAGAAATAAACTAAATTTCTCCTTGTTTTTTCCTCTTTCTTTAGGATTGTTTCTGTGCAGGAAGGTGCCCTTTCCTGCACAAAAACAATCTTGCGGACAACACAGACACCCTTGCACCATGCCTGCGTTGGCACTAGGCTGCCAATACGGCGCCAGCGCAGGGGGAAAGGACAGGATGCACCATATTGCATAAATACGGTGCATTCCTGCCCTTTCACTTTGGCGTAGGGTAGTGCAGCAAGCTGACTTGCTGCGCTGCCCTATGCCAAATCCCCATAAATGGGAGCGTTAGCCTCTGGAATGGAATTCAAAAGTCTCCAGCAGAGCAAGGTGACAGGCTGCGGCCAAAGATGGCTCCATGTTGTCGGATAGCTGCTGGGCGAAGTCCCAGTGAAGCCATTGACTTTTGGCATGAAAGATCTGAGCGTGTAAAATGTGAATTTCGCAACTAGAGAAGGTCCCTTGCGGGTCAGATACTTTTTACTCCTTTGTCCAGTGAAGATATCTTCCTTCAGACTTAATCACTTTTTTGAAGCTCAGATACTTCCAGCGGAGCAACGCTGCATGCTGCAGCTTTAGAGGGCTCCACAAGGCCAGATTCCTTCTCCGTGAGATCCAGCTGGAACAGATTTGCTGCTGCAGAGAACGTAGCAGAAGCATGGTCAATCTTTGACCCAGCATCAGTGCACCTTCGTCAAATCGGATTGGCAGGTTGGTCCTGGTCCCCCGCTGGTTCTCAGAGCAAAAAGTTGTCAAAATGCTTCCAAGTCCCAGATTTCAGGACACTTTAGGAGAGTACCCCTTTACACAAACCAAGGGTCTAAACCATTGGGGACAGCACCTGGGGGTCAAGATGCACTTCAGCAGAGGCTTGCAGCAGGGTCCAGAGCAGGTCAGATGGAAATGGCAAGGTGAAAATGCAGGAAAAGGCCTCTTGAAGCTTGTTGTCTTCCTATAGCCCAAACAGAAGGTCAGACTTATAACCTATGGAGTCCACTGCTTTGTTCTGGGTACAAGAGGGAAAGCAAGTTCAGACATCAGGGCTCTTCTCAGGTTACAGACAGAAGGTCCAATCCTCTTCTGTTCTTCCACTGGTCCAGAAGTGATCTGAGGGAGGTAATGGGTATGCCATATTTATGTCCAGTGCCAGCCAGTGGGTGGGGAAAACTCCTGGCCACTCTCTAACCAATAGGATAAAAGTTCCCATGGGTAACCCCAAATACATTTGCAGCCCTTCCTGTGTTCCCACAGTGCCCCACTCTTCCCAAAACCAACATGGCAGAACCTTTTTCCCCCTGTGCAGAGCTCATATCCCCACCCTACAGGTGTGGCCGGGAAAATGAGCAACCACTCCTTTGTGGTCACTCACAACAGGCCTGGTGCCTGACTGGCTAGAAGAGCAAAGGAGGGGGAGGTCCAAGTGTTACCTACATCTGTCTGGGCAGGAGCACAGATATTCAGCTTGCCTGAGAAACAGAACACCTCCCCACTCCCAGGGCCTTTATCTCCTGGGTGAGCGCTATAAGCTTGTGCAGTTGGGCTTCTAAAGACTTTTGGCTGATAACAGGCAACTTTTATATAGTATCTGTTCTAAAATATTTATCAGAAATCCAACTTTGCTATGAATTGGGTTTGTAATAAATATTTAAAAAGTCCAAGAATAAACTCTGTAGCTATTTTCTAAGCCTAGATAGCAATATTAAATGTAACATTGCATCCCAATGCTTTCCTATGAAACAGCTAACCTTGCTAGAGTGAAAATAGCCTTGTGGCCCATTTCACTATAAGGGCATGTTTAACATTTAACATTTACATGTCCTACTCCTAAATGGCATGCACCCTGCCTTAATGGGCAGTAAAGCCTACTTAGGGGTGATATAATATTATTTAAAAGGAGGGTTTAGGCCTGTCAAAAGGGGTTATTTTGACAGGGCGAATTTGCAGTTAAAGCCTGCACCACTGTACTACACATGGCAAGCATGCAGTCATGCTTTCCCTGTCACTGCACTGTGCAATGGTTGCTGCAGCCCACTGTTGACAGGCCTTGGGTACATATTAGGTACCATATACTAGGGACTTATGGGTAACCTAAATATGGCAATTAGAGATATGCCATTTCATCACGTTGGAAGGGGGAGCACAGGCACTTTACCACTGGTTATCAGGAGTAAAGTGCACAGAGTTCTACAGCCAGCAAAAACAAGTCAAGGCAAAAATCTTGGTGCACAACACGCACAAGATGGCCATTTCCAACACTTTGAGGAGCAAATGCAGTGCAGAAAGGTACTCTGTAAGGTTCTGGACTAAGCAGAGGAATCAACCACTGGCCTAAAAGAGGTGTACTCAACAGAGCAATGCTGCCACCTTCCAGAGTCCTATAGCCAGACTCCTGTAACTGGACTCCATTAGTGCCTAGCAGCCCGCATCTCTCATGCATATTTGTTGTTTTGCATAGTGCATTGTTGGACCTGGCCCTCTCTGCAGGGGTACCCCCAAACATTTTGCCTTTACCCTCCACCTTTTGGCTGAATTTGTTTTTGTTGGCCTTAGGACTTTGTGCACTTTACCACTGCTAACCAGTGCTAAAGTGCTTGTTCTCTTTCCCCTAAAAATGGTTAAATTGTCGAATACCCAATTGTCATTTTTAATTTACTTATCAGTCCCTTGGAGTGTGGTATACCATATACCAAGGGCCTGTACATTAAATGCTATCAGTGGGCCTGCAGCACTTATTGCCTCCCTTTTATTACGTATAAGACACCCTTAAGGTAGGTCCTCGGTAGCCCATAAGGTAGGTTGCTGTGTAATTAAAAGGTTGGACAGGTACATTTATGTTTTACATGTCCTGATAGAGAAAAACTCCTAAATTCATTTTAACTACTCTGAGGCCCACCCCTCCCATAGGATACCATTGGGGATTCCTTATTACATTTCATAAGCTGTAATTCCTAATTGAGAGCAGATAGCTATCTCATGTTTGGTATCTATGAAATTGTATTAATAAACCCTCTTTATTAGTGAAGTCAAATTTGTCATTACAATTTCGAAAATGACACTTTTAGAAAGTTAATGAACAACAAAGGGATTGGCCCTATTATTGTAAGCAAGGCTAGGCCACTCTATACTGGAAAAACACCCAAAAACTTAATGTGAGCTCTTTTAATAACTGATCACGAATCTTAATTGACATGATCACATCTCATTTCTTTTACTCCTCAACTGTATGAATTAGAACACTTTATTTAATCACTGTCAAAGTGTCTGTCAAACACATAGAAACAACACATAGAACATGACAAACATCTTTAAATGTATTTTTAAGCAATTATACAATAAAGTGCTACATACGACATATGCAAACTACACTGTATACAAAACACCATGATTTACATCAAAAACAAACAGAACAGAGCAAATCCCAGTTCACACATTTTTCAAACCAAAAGAGCCCTAACACTTTGCAAAATTAGCATGGGCCCGCTAATGGTAAGACGAAGCACCAGTGGTATTAATAAATGACTTTATTTTAGTAGGCTTTTGAAAGGGACCTTCAATCAAAATCAATCAAAACATCCATATACAAAGGTCCCCTTAAGGGCAAATCATTGCTACTACTAAAAGGCCTCTATAGTGGTTCTAAAACTTGTCGACATGTTTCGTACCCCAATTTATTTGGGGGCTCTCATCAGGACATCGAACTGAGCGTCACTGAAATAAAGAAGAAAAAGACCACATAAAATGCTATAAACTTCTTTTTTTATGTGAAAAAACAAAAAAGCGAGGTCTGTAAACTCTACCTTAATAGCTTAAATCAGCTTAGTTAACCAACTTACTTAGTAATATAATAATTAGTTGGAATCTTGACTATGAGGGCCAAACTTCTCTCATGTAGTTGGATACCTACAATAATTCAAATAGTACCAGATGAAATAACTGGGAATGTATGCTAATCGCAGCAAAATTCATGAGGTTCTGATGGGAGGGACTCACGTTTAACTGAGTAATCGCTGATATATATTCAAATTTATTCTTCACCTCCCTCAACGACTCAAGGCAACTTCTTTCAGAGGCTCCGGTGAATGATAAATCTACAAAATGAATGAGCGATCATGTTGAAACAGAAAGTGAAGCGCCTTATATGTTCAAAAAAATGCTACATAAAGTTTGTGCTGTTTTAGTTCTCTGAACAAGTCGCAAAGGCAAGGCAGTGTGGAACAGAGAGCCGGGCTGTCTTTCAATGAAGAAGGTCTACAAGCAATTGAGGCATACTTAGAACTGAGACAAAGACCACATTGAGTGCCCACTGACTTCTTGATCAAGCTGGCAAGTTTCGCTTTATGGAAGAACTATCTCAAATTCAGTGAGGAATTATTTTATCAAATCGAGGGGACCGCAATGGCAAGTCCCTTCGCCCCAGAGCTGGCTTTGTTTCTCATGGGGAAATTTGAGGAAAGATTCATTCATCATAATGCTTTTGCCACTTCAATAAAAAAACTTGGGTAAGATTCATAGACAACATCTTCTGCATCTGAAATGGAGAGGAAGAAGATTTAGCCAGTTTTTTCATGTGGCTAAACTCCAGGCCCCCAGACATCAAGTTTTGCATGAATACAAACAAGAAAAGAATTACCTTCTTGGATGTAGAATTATTTGCTGAAGGAGAAAATCTTTTGCCAATATTATATCAGAAGCCCACGGACCAAAACAAAGCCCTACATTACTCCAGTTTTCATTCACGAGTCTTGAGAGATAATCTGCCCTATGGGCAATGTTTAAGGATACGGCGTAACTTTTCAAGTAATGATGATTATTTCTTCCATGCTAACAATTTACTTCATAAATTGGTTGTGCGAGTATATCCCCGGAAGCTGTTAAAAAGCTCCTTAAATGAGCATGGTTTACTCCTCATGAAATTATTTTGGGAAAACAAGAAAAAACAGGTTTAGAGCATCCGGTCTGTGTCTCAACTGACTGTTCACGCACAAATCAATTTAAAAAAAGAATTCTTCAGAATTGGCATCTACTATCCAGTAATGAATCCTCCTTTGAATCATTTGAAACATTGTCTGCAAAAGTAAGCTCCACAAACAATGCAGATTGATAGCAAGTAATTATTAGAACCATGAATACTTAGAAATAATATAATCAAAAGAGACATTAACCAGGCACAACATAATTTTAATACATAATAAAACATAATAAATTATAGTACATAGAAAATGATACTATATTTATTAAAAAAATAAAAAAAAATTTAAAATATAAATTAAAAATGGAAAAAAATAAAAGTACTTACAATCACATTGATTTATCTAAGTGCAAATAAATTCCAATAGTTTAAAATAAATACAAAAGTATTTAATTTAAAATAATGCTGAAAAATTAAATAATACAACAAATCTCATAACACAGGCAAAGATTTCAAAATTACTCACAAATGAAATCATTTATGAATCAAAAACTGCTCATAAATTAACAAAAATATAGCAGAAAATTAAACACAATCAATTATCAATGAATCAATCACATATAAAAACAATTCTTTAACAGAGCATAACTTTTGCATCGTCCCACACTTTATCCCTTAAAATAATATATATATACATGCTAAATAAGGTAAAATTTAAATATATATAAAATATGAAATACTTCAAAAAGTAATAAAAAAAAAACAATTAGGCAATTTCAATGAATAATACTGATTTAGATATTTCATTAACAAACAATTAATATTAATTTTAAATACATTTTAATGTAATAATCTTCCCACCCTACTCCCCAACAAACCCACCAACCCTGTACTAAAATATAACATAGTATTACTAATAGAAAAAAACAATATACCATTAAAATGAAACAAAATACATTTAAAAATGCAATATAACAATTAAACAATTAACATAATTAATACTCATATAAAGAATTAATTTGCAATAAAGAATACTTACTCTTAAATTCAAATCATTTATAATTTGATTAACATCCTACCCTATTCCCCTACAAACCCCACAAGCCGCTTTAAATTGTTGTAGTATTTAAAAATAAATCACTAAAACACTCAAAATTACAAACTATATTTTTAGAAATAAATAACAATTATACTAACAATATTACTATCTAAAATGAATATGTTAACAAAAATTATTAAATTAATTAAAAAACAATATTGTTTATGACTATATAAAACAATATTCAAAACAATTATCTTTTTGAAAACGATAATTTTGACCAAAAACGATATTCTGGACAATAATATTCTGTACTATGGTATTTTTTTAGTAACAATATGTTTTGATTATATTTCTGTATCACAATATTTAAAACCCCAAAATTTTGTTCAAATACCGCAATTAGGAGTTTAGAGATTCTCCTAAAATTAACTTACACTATTAGCAAGTACTTCAAATAAACCTCACCCCCTGCACCAGCTAGGTATAGAAAACATTGTAGAGTCGTTCGACACAGAATGTCTAAAACTTAAATGTGCTTTGACAAATGCCTTGAGACGCAGGCACAGCAAACCGGGGGGAAAGAGCACCTCGAATCCTGAGACTAGCACATAAGTGCTTGATTAAGGTCAACAAGGGGCAGCTCAATCTAAAAGCGTAGGAGGCCATCCAACTGTCACTCCCGAAAAAAATTCAAGAAGCTTCTGGGAAATGGTCAGATGGGAATGTGAGGGCTCTGCCAACAACCATGAGATAGGGATCAGCCCGAATGTATGGATGAAGCATTTCTTGGCAATGCATGAGAAGGCCTTAATTTCTGGATTGCTCGAAGAGGAGACCCAATTAAATATCAGAATAGTCGACCATCCCAGCAAGGCTCAGGTTAAAACCTCAGCACCTGAAGATGCTCTGGAGCCTAATCTTGAGTTCACAGAAGTTGAAGGCCCAGAATTACAAAACTCTCACACAACGCAGCGCAGCACCCAACTTTGCTGAATTGCATTGCATGAGAGAGACAGGACAGTGCTATATCCACAGAGATATGGTACTCTCCTCCCCTCTACCTCGTGTCGGCGCACAATCCAGCTGCTGAACGCTACACACACACCTTTGTGCCATAGTGCATGGGTGTGTGCATGAGTCTAGCAAGGGTTTTGCACTGCAAGGGTAGCCTTCCAGGACACAATACTATGCTTAGACTAACATTAAAAAAATTCCCACGTTGGATGTGTGCAGCACAGTACACCACACATGCAAAAGGGGAAGCATTAGGAGAAATGAAAGCATTTCTCCTTTTTAAAGCCTGCTTTAAAGCGGAGTTATTTTTTGGCACAAAACCCTGTCGACTAATATTAGTAGATTGGGTGTTGCATCAAAAAGCTAGCTGATTGCTTGGGAACGCCCATGTACCACTCATGTAATGCCCCCTTGATGCTAAGCCACACAAAGCAGCACTTCGAGCTGCTTTGCCTTACTTTTTGGCAACTTTCAAGAGCAAAACAAGTTTTGAGCTGGAAAGTAAATAACAAAAAAATGTTTTACGCTGGTTTGCATCACTTTTGTCATACAAACACAGTGCAAAATGTTGGTAACTCTAGCTCGAAGTCTACAAGATCATGTTTAGCAAAAGAACCCTGAGAGGGCCAGGTCCCGATAGAATTTCCACAGACATCTATTTCAACAAGCTGTCAACCTAGATTCCTGTCCTGAAAACGGCATATAACGCAATATGGGTACACAAAACATCCCTGCTTACTGGAGATCAGCCTTTAACACAAAAAAAACTCATGATACTCAGCCCAAGGTCTAACCTGAATATTACTTTTGAAATCTGCGGTGTAGCCTGAGATCGTGTGCCCCATAATGACTGTTAGACCTGGCATCCTTGGCGTGGGTCTCCCTTCCATTTTTTTCATAATGCCTCCACTGTTGTCGATATATTTTTGCTGGACTAGATGCTCATGGGCACTTTGCCACTGCTAATCAGTGCCAAAGTGCAAGTGCTCCCTATTGTAAATTGCGTTATGAATTAGTGACTCCATGTTTGGCTTATTTGACTTACTGTCAGACCCTAGTACAGTGCACTGAGTGTGCCCAGGGCTTGTGAATCAAATGCTGCTGGTGGGCTTGCAGCACTGATTGTGCCACCCACAGAAGCAGCTTGTAAAGTGTGTCTCAGGCCTGCCATTGCAGAGCCTGCATGCAGTCTGTGACTGCCATGTCGACTTGGTAAGTGCACCCACTTACCAGTCCCTAAACCTTCCCTTTTCTTCATATCAGACACCCCTATGGGGGCAGGGTGCATCGTAAGGATATGGTGGGACATGCCCTGGTGTGTGTGGCATGTCCTAATAGTGAATTACAGCCATTTTCGTTTTTCACTATTGCAAGGCTACCTGTTCCCCATAGGCCAGAATGGGCAGTTTGATTTTAACATCTTATAATCCTTAACTGACTCAGGGAACTAGGTAGAAATTCGAGTTTAGTATGCCTGAACTCAGAATGATAAAATGCATCTTTTAGTGAAGTTGATTTTAACATTCTGGTGCCGATTCTGATTCAGGCCGGAAATCTCCCCGACCGAGCCGGACCCGGAGAGATTTCCGACCGAATCGGACCCTAGCAGTCCGACCGAACGAGTACGATGCGTTCGCATGCAATCGGACTCGATTCGGTCGGACTCCCATTGAAGTCAATGGGAGCCGGTCGTACAACGCGTATGCGGGCTCCCATTGACTCAATGGGTGCGAGGCGAACAAGGGCGCCCCCTACAGCGGGTACACGTCGAAGCGACTCGCGCCGTACACGCACAGGTAGGGGGGACCCATGGGTCCCCCCTGTGTGCGACTCGCGCGGCAAAGCGTACAGGGGGGTCCGACACGGACCCCCAAAGTCCGGCTCCGACTGCTCTTTGGAGCCGGACTGCGCGAGTCGGTCGGACTGCTCGAGGCGCGCATCGTACTTACCCGGCCGGGGAACATCTCCATTGCGCGGTGCGAGTCGTGTCCGTGCGAGTCGGTCGGTGCGGTTGGGTCCCGCGAACGAGTCGGTCGGCGATTTCGCGAGCGCTCGCATCGTACTCGCTCACCCGGACGCACGTCCGAATCGGTCGGGAAGGAGGGCTCCGATTCGGATCCGGTAAAGCCGAATCCGATTCGGTGCCCTACCGGCCGAGATCGGAATCGACCCCTCTGTGTTTGAAAATACCACTTTTAGAAAGTAGGTATTTTCTTGCCTAACTATCCAGCCTGCCTCTGCCAGCTTGTGTATTGTGTGTCTGGTTTGTGCGTGACTGGGGCTGGGGGCGGCTACAGGAGACAGGGTGAGGCAGCACAGGGCTGAATAGAGAGATCTGCATCCAGAGTGGAGGGAGGAGTTGCATCTGGGTCTGAATAGGGCTGTGCCTGCCTTCCACAATGCTGGCTCCACCTCCTGCCGGGCGTCTGAGTACCCTGCCCCACATTCTGAAAGGAAAAGAAGGAGACATGTACACAGAGTGCTCCAAAGCTGCACAGAACTGGTTTAAACTAGGCAAAGGCCTCTCTGCCTTCAGAGAACAAAGAGAAAAGGAGTATAAGTACTGGGGCCCAAACCCAGGAACTTTAGATCACTTTTGGGAACAAGAAGAAACCTTTGCTGAGGAGCGGAACCAAGAAGAAACTGAGGAGAGACTATCCCTAAGCCTGAAGTGCTGCTTGTGGGATTGGCCTGCAGTGGTTTGCCTGACTGCCAAAGAAAGGAGAAAGGAACTTTTGCTTTTGCTGTGACTTTCATCAACTTGTGAAGGATCTCCAAGGGCTTGGAAGAGAGCTTGCCCCTGATCGAAGTCCCAGGACCATTGGACTTCACCAGCCTTTGTGAATTGCTGCTGGAAACTCTGTTTCAGTGGCTACAGAGGTTAGGGAGCTGTGACCGACTCTCCCGACCGGCTCGGTGTCCTGTTGGCACCGCATCGAGCAACGCCTGCATCTTGCAACGCACGGCCTTGGTCTCACCGACTCCGTCAACGAGCCGCTGCCTGCACCGCATCGATGTGAGCACCGCATCCTTGCAACGCCTCGCTACACCGAATCCATCTGGTCCGACCGACACGGTCACTGCTGCTGAGTTCGAGTCCTGTGACCGCACCGGAGTTGGGCACCGCTCGCACGCTTCGCGACGCACCGCCCGACTCGCACCGCTGTCCGGACTGATCGACGCCAGCTCCTGAATCCGGCTCCGTCGCCGCACCGCAACCTGCCAGCACCGCATCGAAGCACCGTCTCGCCCTGCAACGCACGGCCTTGGTCTCACCGACGCGTCAACGAGCCGCTGCATGCACCGCATCGAGGGACAACGCGTCCTGCAACGCTTCCATTTTTGCATCGCGACCGCGACGATCAGCCATCCGGCTCGCACGCCCGTGCCTGCCGCTTCAAGTAAAAGGTACTGTGACCGAGTCCGTCTACGCTGTGTTGGCCCGTATCGACGCGGTCAGCTGGATTTGATTAGACTCTGTTTGTTCTTGACATCGCAGTAGCCGGAGAAGGCTACCGACTCGCACAGAACCTTGATTTAAGCATTTTTAACCAGAACTCTTGATTTTTGACAGTATTGTGGATTATTTTTGTCGTTTATGGTCTTGTGGTAATTCTATATAAAATATTCTTATTTTTATAAATATACAAACTGTGTGGTGTCCATTTGTAGTGTTGTCACTTGATTACTGTATGTGTTCACAAATGCTTTACACACTGCCTCTGAGATAAGCCTGTCTGCTCATGCCAAGCTACCAAGAGGGTGAGCGGGGTTATTTTAGGAGTGTACCTACTTTCCCTGACTAGACTCAAGGGTCCCTATTTGGACAAAGGTATCTACCTCTGCCAACTAGAGACCCCCAAATCTAACATTGGTAGGCAGCGGTGAGGATTCTGGACTTGCATTTGTGACTCATGTACAGTGATTGGTGAACACTACTTAGTGAGTGCAGACCAAAACGCAAACACATACTTTTATAGCATTTTTTTCTGGGATGTCCTATTTTTGCCACTGCCAAGTTTAAATCACCATGGATAAACAAGCATCTGTAGCATCTGTCGATTGTGATTGGGAAGAGGAGAAATTGGATTGCTACACTGTTAACCAGCTCAAGCAATTCTGCAGGAAATTCAAAGTTTCTATGGCCGGCATCTCCAGAAAGGAGGATTACCAAAAGGCGCTGAGGGCCTGGATGCAAGCTAGGAACCCCCTGAGAATGAGGAAGGGGATGAGAATGCAGATGAGCAGCTGGAAGGGCCAGTGGGTCCAGGGGGAAGAGAGTAGTCTCCCCAGCAGGTAGCAGTGTTTCTGCCAGAGGTCTGTCTCCAGAGGAGCTGGAAGACAGAGCCAAGAGCAGGATGCATGAGATGGAGATGGCGAAACTTAAACTGAATGTGCAGATGGAGGGTAGGAGATTAGCAATGGAAGAGAAGAGAATGCAGTTTGAGCATGAGAGGAGTTTGAGGGAGTTGGAATTGAAGGCCAAAAGTTTAGAGATTACTCCCTCTGGTGGCAGTGTACTGCCTGTGCCTGTTGAAACTAGGGTGTATATTCCAAAAGATGTGGTTAAGGAATTTTTTTTAAATGATGACATTGGGCAGTGGTTCAAAGCCTATGAGGTAGCCATGTCTTCCCACCGGTTCCCTGAGAAGGATTGGGGAGCGGGGTTGTGGGGACGGTTCCTTAGTGAGGGGCGGGATACCTTGTTGGATTTGCCCTCTGAAGTCTATAATTCATACAGCCACATGAAAGATGCATTGATGACTAGATATGGTTTAACCCCTGAGCTTTATAGGCAGAGGTTCAGGAACTGTAAGAAGATTGAAGGCAGTACCTGGGTTGAATATGTGACCTTCTTTTGCAGAGCCTTGGATGGTTGGGTAAAGGGTAGCAAAGCGACTGATTTTCAGGCGCTCTTTGATTTGATTGCCTGGGAGCACTTGTCCAGTAATTGTTTTCCTGAGCTACGCCAGCACCTGATTGATAGTAAGCTGACTAACCCTAGGCAGCTTGCTGAGGAGGCGGACCGCTGGGTGAGTACCCGGGTCCACAAGGGTCACGTGGGAGACTCCGCCAAGGGTGGGCAGGGTCCCCAGCAGAAGAGTGGGGGACAAGGGCAAACAGAGGGAGTTCCATAAAGGGCCCCAAAGTAGACCCCAAGGGAACCAAGGGAAAGGTTCCCAGCCTCCCCTGAGAAGAAGCCAGTGGCCCTGACAGGCCCCCTGTTCACCAGGGACCACTGGTGTGTTACAAGTGTGGCGCCCCTGGCCACAAGGCAAACGATCCTCGTTGCCATTTGCATGGAAAACCAGCACCCACTGGTGCAGTCCCCCGGCAGTTGGCTAGTGTAGCCCTGGGGGAGGAGTGGGGTGCCCAAGGTGGGGGGATCCCACAGTGTTTTCCCTTGTCTCCTTAGGAGACTCTGAGATGGTCCCTAGGACCCAGCTGCCTGACAACACTAAGAAATACAGGCAGTGGGTGACCATCAATGGCCATAGGGTGCAGGCTCTGAGAGACACAGGAGCCAGTGTGACAGCTGTCAAGTGTCACCTGGTCTCTAAAGAGCAGGTTATCCCTGATGCATTCTATCCGGTTGTTGCCGCTGACAACACAGAGAGTCACTGCAAGGTGGCTCAGGTTCCCTTTGAGTGGGGGGGGTCTCGGGTACTCTTCAAGTAGCTGTGAGGCCAGCCATGCCTGTTGACTGTTTGTTAGGGAACGACTTGGAGAGCTCACCTTGGGCTAAGGTGGAGCGGAGTGCGCATTTAGAAATGTTGGGCTTGCCTGATTGGGCATGTGTGACCACCCGGTCAATGGCAGCTAAAGATGTTCAAGAGGACCTGGAGCCTGAAAGGGAGGCCCAGGTGCCTGCCGGAGAGAGAGGAGGCAGGGGGCGCGGGAAACCGGCCCCCGAAGTTCCCATGGTCCAGGAGGAGGCAGACCCTGAGGGGGATGCCCTGGAGCCTACAGGGGAACAGGTAGCTGAACTGGGGGACCTACCTGAGCTGACCCATTGGCAGCAAGAAGGAGGACCCTCCAGGGATGAGTTCTGCGAGGAGCAGAACACATGCCCTTCTCTCGTGGGTCTGAGGCAACAGGCCGCAGACCAGGCAGCAGGTGATCAGTCTGGATCACATTGGATTTACTGGGAGAATGGTCTCCTGTATTCAGAGCCTAAGGTTGCTGAGCCTGGGTCAGCCCGTGTGCTGGTGGTACCCCAGCGCTTCAGAGCCTTCCTACTGGGGTTGGCTCATGATGTACCATTAGCAGGACATCTGGGGCAGGACAAGACCTTTGAAAGGCTTGTCACCCATTTCTATTGGCCCCAGATGCGCAGGAGTGCCGCCACTCACTGCAGGACATGTCAGACTTGCCAGGCAAGTGGAAAGAGTGGGAGGAAGCACAAGGCTCCTCTCCAGCCATTCCCTGTGGTCAGCACCCCGCTTTGAACGGGTGGGTATTGACATTGTGGGGCCACTGGACCCCAAGACAGCCATGGGCAACAGGTTTATCCTGGTCTTGGTGGACCATGCCACCCGGTACCCTGAAGCCATCCCTCTGAGGACAGTGACGGCCCCCGTGGTGGGACGGGCACTGATGGGAATTTTCTCACGTGTAGGATTCCCTCAAGAGGTGGTGTCTGACAGAGGTACCAACTTCGTGTCCAAGTACATGAAGTCCCTGTGGCAGGAGTGCGGTGTAACTTACAAGTTCACCACTCCTTACCACCCTCAAGGAAATGGGCTGGTTGAGAGATTCAACCGGACCCTAAAGGGCATGATTATGGGTCTGGAAGAACCCATGAGGCGTAAATGGGACGTCCTCTTACCATGCCTATTGTTTGCATACCGGGAGGTGCCACAGAAGTCTCTAGGGTTCAGCCCCTTTGAGCTCCTCTATGGACACCCGGTGCGAGGACCTCTGAGTTTGGTCAAGGAAGGCTGGGAGCAATCTCCCAGGAAACCTCCCCAGGATGTATACAGTTACATGCTGGCCTTCAGGAACCAGACTAGGCGTTTCAGAGAGCTTGCTGAGGCAAATCTGGAAGCCAGCCAGGAGGAGATGAAGCGGTGGTACGACCAGAATGCCACTCTGGTCGAGCTTCAGCCTGGTCAGAAAGTGTGGGTCATGGCCCCTGTGGAGCCTTGTGCGCTCCAGGACAGGTGGACCAGCCCTTTCACGGTGGTGGAGCGCAAGAGTCCAGTTACCTACTTGGTGGACTTGCAGTCTCCCAGGAACCCCTTGCGGGTCCTGCATGTGAACCGCCTAAAGCCCCACTTGGAGAGGTCCCAAGTGGGCATGCTCTTAGCTACAGATGATGGGATGGAGGAGGAGACCGAGCCTCTTCCTGACCTCCTGTCAGCCCGAGAGCAAGATGGATCAGTGGAGGGAGTAAACCTCTCTACCTCCCTCACACCTGAGCAGCAGGGTGACTGTCGCCAGCTGTTGGGACAGTTCCCTGACCTGTTCTCCCTGGTTCCCAGTGTCACTCATTGGTGCGTCCATGATGTGGACACTGGGGACAGTCTTCCTGTGAAGCACAAGGCTTACAGGGTGACTGACAGGGTCAGAGCCTGCATCAAGGAGGAGGTCTCCAAGATGTTTGCGCTAGGGGTGATTGAGTCCTCTAACAGCCCTTGGGCCAGCCCAGTGGTCTTGGTTCCAAAGGCTGCCGCGCCTGGTGCCACACCAGAACTCCGGTTCTGTGTGGACTACAGGGGACTCAATTCCGTCACCAGGACTGACGCCCACCCCATCCCCAGAGCTGATGAGCTCATAGATCGGTTAGGGGCTGCGCAGTACCTCAGCACGTTTGACTTAACGTCTGGGTACTGGCAGATCGCCTTGACTGATGGGGCAATAGAGAGGTCAGCATTCTCCACACCAGATGGGCACTACCAGTTCCGGGTGATGCCCTTTGGGATGAAGAATGCCCCTGCCACCTTTCAGAGGTTGGTCAACCAGGTGTTGGTTGGACTGGAGGATTTCAGTGCCGCCTACCTGGATGACATCGCAGTGTTCAGTGCCAGTTGGGAAGAACATCTGCGCCACCTCTGGGAAGTGTTGATGGCGCTGCGGAGGGCAGGCCTCACAATAAAGGCAAGTAAGTGCCAGATTGGGCAGGGTTCTGTGGTGTACTTGGGACACCAGGTTGGGAGCAGCCAGGTGGCGCCCCTCCAACCGAAAATTGATACCATTCTGGCTTGGAAGCCCCCAAGACCCAGACAGAGGTGAGAGCCTTCCTAGGACTCACCGGGTATTACAGGAGATTCGTCAAGGGGTATGGCAGCATTGTTGCCCCCTTGACAGAGCTGACTTCCAAGAAGCAGCCCAGGAAAGTGATTTGGACTGACGCCTGTCAAAAAGCTTTTGACACCTTGAAGACTGCCATGTGCACGGCGCCTGTGCTCCAGGCACCCAACTTCTCCAATGAGTTCATTGTTCAGATGGACGCTTCAGAGCATGGTGTAGGGGCTGTTCTATCACAGATCAATGAGGAGGGCCTAAACCAACCTGTAGCCTTCATCAGTAGGAGGTTACTTCCCCGGGAACAGAGATGGAGTGCTATTGAGCGTGAGGCATTTGCTGTGGTCTGGGCACTGAAGAAGCTGAGACCATACCTGTTTGGGACTCACTTCCGGGTTCAGACAGACCACAGGCCCCTCAGATGGTTGATGCAGATGAGGGGTGAGAATCCAAAGCTGTTGAGGTGGTCCATTTCCCTACAGGGGATGGACTTTACGGTGGAACACCGCCCTGGTACAGAACACGCCAATGCTGATGGTCTGTCCAGATTCTTCCGCCTTAGTGATGAGAACTCCCTAGAGGTAGGATAGTTCTCCCCACATTTCAGCTGGAGGGGACACGTGTTAGACCTGGCATCCTTGGCGTGGGTCTCCCTTCCATTTTTTCATAATGCCTCCACTGTTGTCGATATGTTTTTGCTGGACTAGATGCTCATGGGCACTTTGCCACTGCTAATCAGTGCCAAAGTGCAAGTGCTCCCTATTGTAAATTGTGTTATGAATTAGTGACTCCATGTTTGGCTTATTTGACTTACTGTCAGACCCTAGTACAGTGCACTGAGTGTGCCCAGGGCTTGTGAATCAAATGCTGCTGGTGGGCTTGCAGCACTGATTGTGCCAACCACAGAAGCAGCTTGTAAAGTGTGTCCAGGCCTGCCATTGCAGAGCCTGCGTGCAGTCTGTGACTGCCATGTCGACTTGGTAAGTGCACCCACTTACCAGTCCCTAAACCTTCCCTTTTCTTCATATCAGACACCCCTATGGTAGGCCTACGGGCAGGGTGCATCGTAAGGATAAGGTGGGACATGCCCTGGTGTGTGTGGCATGTCCTAATAGTGAATTACAGCCATTTTCGTTTTTCACTATTGCAAGGCTACCTGTTCCCCATAGGCCAGAATGGGCAGTTTGATTATAACATCTTATAATCCTTAACTGACTCAGGGAACTAGGTAGAAATTCGAGTTTAGTATGCCTGAACTCAAAATGATAAAATGCATCTTTTAGTGAAGTTGATTTTAACATTCTGTGTTTGAAAATACCACTTTTAGAAAGTAGGTATTTTCTTGCCTAACTATCCAGCCTGCCTCTGCCAGCTTGTGTATTGTGTGTCTGGTTTGTGCGTGACTGGGGCTGGGGGCAGCTACAGGAGACAGGGTGAGGCAGCACAGGGCTGAATAGAGAGATCTGCATCCAGAGTGGAGGGAGGAGTTGCATCTGGGTCTGAATAGGGCTGTGCCTGCCTTCCACAATGCTGGCTCCACCTCCTGCCGGGCGTCTGAGTACCCTGCCCCACATTCTGAAAGGAAAAGAAGGAGACATGTACACAGAGTGCTCCAAAGCTGCACAGAACTGGTTTAAACTAGGCAAAGGCCTCTCTGCCTTCAGAGAACAAAGAGAAAAGGAGTACAAGTACTGGGGCCCAAACCCAGGAACTTTAGATCACTTTTGGGAACAAGAAGAAACCTTTGCTGAGGAGCGGAACCAAGAAGAAACTGAGGAGAGACTATCCCTAAGCCTGAAGTGCTGCTTGGGGGATTGGCCTGCAGTGGTTTGCCTGACTGCCAAAGAAAGGAGAAAGGAACTTTTGCTTTGCTGTGACTTTCATCAACTTGTGAAGGATCTCCAAGGGCTTGGAAGAGAGCTTGCCCCCTGATCGAAGTCCCAGGACCATTGGACTTCACCCCCTTTGTGAATTGCTGCTGGAAACTGTGTTTCAGTGGCTACAGAGGTAGGGAGCTGTGACCGACTCTCCCGACCGGCTCGGTGTCCTGTTGGTACCGCATCGAGCAACGCCTGCATCTTGCAACGCACGGCCTTGGTCTCACCGACTCCGTCAACGAGCCGCTGCCTGCACCGTAACCTGTGAGCACCGCACCTTGCAACGCCTCGCTACACCGAATCCATCTGGTCCGACCGACACGGTCACTGTTGCTGAGTTCGAGTCCTGTGACCGCACCGGAGTTGGGCACCGCCTCGCAAGCTTCGCGACACACCGCCCGACTCGCACCGCTGTCCGGACCGATCGACGCCAGCTCCTGAATCCGGCTCCGTCGCCGCACCGCAACCTGCCAGCACCGCATCGAAGCCCCGTCCCGCCCTGCAACGCACGGCCTTGGTCTCACCGACTCCGTCAACGAGCCGCTGCCTGCACCGCATCGAGGGACAACGCGTCCTGCAACGCTTCAATTTTTGCATCACGACCGCGACGTTCAGCCGTCCGGCTCGCACGCCCGTGCCTGCCGCTTCAAGTAAAAGGTACTGTGACCGAGTCCGTCTACGCTGTGTTGGCCCGTATCGACGCGGTCAGCTGGATTTGATAGACTCTGTTTGTTCTTTACATCGCAGTAGCCGGAGAAGGCTACCGACTCGCACAGAACCTTGATTTAAGTATTTTTAACCAGAACTCTTGATTTTTGACGATATTGTGGATTATTTTTGTCGTTTATGGTCTTGTGGTAATTCTATATAAAATATTCTTATTTTTATAAATATACAAACTGTGTGGTGTCCATTTGTAGTGTTGTCACTTGATTACTGTATGTGTTCACAAATGCTTTAAACACTGCCTCTGAGATAAGCCTGTCTGCTCGTGCCAAGCTACCAAGAGGGTGAGCAGGGGTTATTTTAGGAGTGTACCTACTTTCCCTGACTAGACTCAAGGGTCCCTATTTGGACAAAGGTATCTACCTCTGCCAACTAGAGACCCCCAAATCTAACAATGACCATCTTGCAAACATATTAGTTGGCAAACTATCCTGGCAGATTAGGCTATGAAAAGCAAAAGCATCATGAGTCAGTATGCCAGAGCAGTCATACTTTCCCAATAAATGTGGCCGAAGACATATCTAGCCAGCTCTTGAAGCCAATAGCGGCTCCTGGTGGGAGTGCTACCGGGCGGTGACGTGGGGCGGGGGAGGGGCAGGCTGGGGGGTAGTAAACACTGGAATACGGATGAATGCAGGGAAGTAGACAATTAAATCAATAAAACGAATTTCGTTGCGCGCGCTAGGGATTGTATTTCACTTGATGTCCGAGCCACCTGTAGCTCGAATGTTTCACGGGCCGAGGTCAAGGTAACTTCATGTTGGAATAACAGTGCTTTGAGCCTACTTAATTTGTTAAAGCTTGCTTTCATTGGGGGAACAGAAGGCCACAGAGAGCTATCAGCAATGCCATGCGGGGGCGGAAACAGGACGTTGCTGCAAGAGGGACACTGTTGCCGATACAACGGCGTGCGCCGAAGCCATGCCCTCATGTGCAGCTGTGATAAACGCATGTCTGCGGTCCTCGTTGGGAATCAGCGGATCCCCAACGGAAGGAATTGTTACTTGCGGAACTTGTTCCAGGGACAATTGGTATTCATATTTGGACGGAAACCCCTGTGGGTATTTCGTCCCGTCTCTGGTAGCCGCTACGGCTGCCAGTATGTCGGTATCGACTTTTGTCATAGACCTCGTGACTGCTGCTATTGAACAAGTGGCTACTGCATTTCTGGCTGCCTCATCAGCCAGAGTGTTGCCTACAGCGTGTGGTCCCACGCGCTGATGGCCAAGAGTATGTATTACATGTGTAAGTGGCAAGCCCTCTTTGAGAGCAGCCACTCGTACCCAAAGCGTTTTATGCTTGATCATGTTACCCACATGACATGACATGACATGACAGTAGCATGCACCCGGAGGGCGGGCTCGCCCGAATGGAAAGATGAAGGAGCGCTCGGGGTCTTGGCTCATACATGCCAATTGTTGTGTGTGTACCTTCATTGCCACAGCATAAGCCAAAGGCTTAGCCTCAATCGCAGCGCGAGTTCAGCCAGGCCTGAACTCCACATCTGTGTCCGCCCTATCCTTACCAAGGCCTACGCACACGTGGCCGCCCACCTTCAACGGCCAACATTACAGTGTTGTTGTCAGGCTTGCGGACATGCGCAGACAGGCATGACAAAGGTGTGCCGTAGGAGTGCAAGTGATGCAACCGCGCAGCGCACACAAGTAAATAGGCCCGGCGGGAGGGAGGAACAGCTGTGAGGCTACGTAACACACATTGACCCCGCACATTTGCCAGAAGCAATACATGGCAAACATAAATCCCAAAGTCACACAAATCACACACTACAAAACTTTTAAGTCTGCCAACACAGCATGCAGAACCACCAGTTTACACTGATCTCACTTAACTCTCACAGGTGATCAAGGATATGCACTATGCCCGTGGATGATGGCACCCCTCCGAGCCCCGAACACCCCGGCCCAGAGGCAGTACAATGTGGCCCACAAACGCTCCTGGGGCATTGTTGAACGCACATTTGGCATGTTTAAGTCACGTTTCAGGTGCCTGAACATCACAGGTCGTAGACTCCTGTACAGCCCAGAAATAGTGTGCAAGATGATCATTGCATGTTGTGTATTGCACAACATATGTGTACGCAGCAATGCCCCATGGATCCAAGTGCCAGATGCACCGGACGGTGATGAGGAAGATGAGGCAGGTGGACCACACCCCACTGCAGCTGCAGCAGGAATGGCCCGAAGGAACACAATCATTGACAATTTCTTCGCATGAGCACGTCACATTGTGACAGTCCTTAGCAATCATGGAACAGTACAAAATGACCACATGACCAGCATGTGCAAATAAATTCATTGCAACACAGATTCCCTGTGTGCATGTCACTCGTCTGCATTAGCACATCACTCTGACAAGTGTAAGTGCAACATTAAGTGCTAACAATCTCACAAATGGCAAATAGATGGTGGGTATGTCACCTCTGTACAGAGAGGCTGTTCAGGGTGTCACGTATTCGGGATGCCATTTCAGGGTGTCAAATGTAGTACGTAATCCCACTCATCAGCGTATCACATGTGTACAAAAACATGACATGAAGGCTGTCATTGGTGTTCCAAAAAAGACAACAGGGTGTCATTCGGGGTCAGATATGAAATTCCGGCTGTCATTTGGGGTCAGATATGAACCACCCTGATGCAGAGATGCACCCTGTGACTCAAGTCCCACAACATGAGCAACATGGACGTAAGCAACATGGGAGATGCACACCAGCTGAGAAGTCAGCAGGAATACCGTGCCGGAAGGCGAAGCAGTGACATCCCCCCCCCCCCAAACCACATCACTTTACCAGAATGCAAGCAGATGACAAACTAACTTTAGGGATGAAAGCTCCTTTGTCTGAACTAGAAGGCGGTAGCACATCTGCACCTCCGACCTTGGAATAGCATGCGCCCAGCATCCCCTGAGAGATACCATAGCAGCTGATGACGACTCCCACACTACGCAAAGCGCTAACCAAGGACCAACGTATACACACCCAACACACAGTGGTCCTTGCTCGCAGTTCTCTTGCATGGAATGACCTTCACACTTACGCACAGACCATCCCAGGAGTCCAACCGCTGCACACTGAAACAAATCATTGCTCCGAGCTGTGGCATCCATATAACTTAGACTTAGGCATTTTTACACACAGCCCTATTTCCTACAATGACGTGGGGCTATGTTGGGAAATTGCGAGATTGTTGTTTAGGAGCACTGAGACCACAGGTAGTTCACACATTCCCAGTCATCTCACTGCCTGTCTGGGTCACGGTCAAACATGCGCATTGATATCAGTTCCCAGGGAGTACCTTTTTCTGGTATCACTGCCCCTACATTCATCCATGATTTCATACTTGCTTGCTAATAGACATGACACATCTGTGTGAATTGGAATGTTTTGGTCACATTCGGTGGAGTGTTGAAGCTGGACCAGTACATGGACATGCATACCCCACTTTACATTGTTGCCCCGTGGGGGGCCAGCCTTGTGCATGTGCATGGGTTTGCACATGCATGGGTTTGTTGTGAGATTGGTGATGTGTGGGGAGGGCCCCCTCTGGGCACATTGTCGACGGGGGCCTACATGCTGTTTCTATGTGTGCTGCAGTATGCCAGGGAGATCAGAAACATGATCCATAGTCATTGTGGGTGTACACTGTGCTATACTTAATTGTGCATGTGTGCGGTTGTGCCCATCTCCCCCAGTCCCCCCAGTCCCTGGTCGTTACTCACCCTGTTGCTGTTGGGTCAGGTCATGTTGAGCAGTGTCCGGTCCCCCAACTCCTGCCACCGTCTCCCCACTGATGACTGTGGACACCATTTCCTCCATCTCATCCAGCTCCTGCTGTGGCGCTGGACTCCCACCTCCAGTCTGCATTGCTGCTTTCCGGTTGCTAGCGAGTTTCAGCTTGGTTTTGCGCTTCACATCATTCCAGCGCTTCTTGCAGTCGTCCACTTCCCTTCTCTTCACTCCGACTGCATTCACCTTTGCCAAGATGGACTGCCATATTGCATTTTTAGTTGCCAATGACACAGTGGAGGTGATGAACAGTTGTTGGTGGTGTTCTATCACCTCCGTGATCAGGATCTTGTTTTCCTGTGGACTGAATCGCGGGTTCCTCTTTTTCTTCTCCTTGCCCTTCTCCTTCCCCGAGGTCCCTGGCTGGTCCTCCAGGGGTTTGTGGGGTTCTGGTTGGGCTCTGTACTCGCTCCAGCTTCCTCCATGGTGCTTCTCAGTAGTTTGTGTTTTATTATGTTTTTTTTTTGGCTGTTTTTATGGTGATTTTTCCCGCCTGACGTGGGAATAGCAAGCCTGACGCTGCTTATCACTGATGTTTTTATCGCTGTTGGGCCCATCGCCACTTTTTTCACGTTCGGGTTTCCTTTTTTATCGCCGTCCCGGTAATTTTTACGCGGACATTTGACGCGTTATCGGGATACTATCGCCTGTTGCCGGCATGTTGTGAATACGCCGTTAACACGGCGTTAGTTTCCCGCGATGGACGGCGTTATGTAAAGTTGCGTTAACCTAGGTTGGCGATAATTATCGCCCGTTCTTGAGAATATGCCCCACAGTCTTTTACTGGACATACAACAACAGCACTTTTGTCAATGTCAGTGCCTGCTGAGAAATGTTATTCATGACTCAGATTCTTTCTGGCTGCCTTCTGCTCTTTAACGCTTCTAGCAGGGCAATGTCAAGTTAAATGCTAGAATGTTTCTAGTTTGATTTCTCTTTAAATTTGGGGGATATTCACTAATCTTTCACACAACGCAGGGCAGGAAGCAAAGTTGCTGTACTGCATTGTGTGAAAGGGAGAGAGCAGAAATGCTCATATTCACAAAGATATGGAGCATTCTGCTCTCACCTTGCTCTGGCGCAGTGTTTGCTGCCTAGGGCCAACACAGACAACATTGCACCACAGTGCAAGGGTGCCTGCATCATGGGCAGGACTGATTTTGTGCAGGAAGGGACACCTTCCTGCCCAAAACAACCCTTAAAGGCATTTTCCTTTTTCTGTGTGTGTTACAGAATGCAGCACATGCAGAAAGAGAAAAATAACAAGGAGAAATACAAATATTTCTCCTTGTCACGTCTCACTTGGAAAGGCATCGCATTTTCACTCAATACTAGGGTTACTAGCTTTAGTAAATCTAGGAATGTTCTCATATCCATGGACGGATGCATAGGAACGGCCATGCTCTACCCATGGAGCGCCTTCCAAGTTGAAATGTAACATAACACAGCGCAAGCATCTGTGTTGTGTTACATTCCTTTACAGAGCCACGCAGTGTGGCGCAAATTGCCCCTTGCGTGGCTTTGTGAATATTACTGAAGCCTTTGCATTGTCGTTGCACAATGCAAAGGCTTGATAAGTCTGGGTCTAAGTTGTTCCTTAAGTGTCTTTGCTGTTTTTTTTTAACTCACCTACAGACAGTTTAAAGTTGTATTAGAGCGAAATGTGGTCTTGTGAGGCTTCAGTCTCGCAAGGCTGGATCGCTCCAAAAATGTCTCTTGTCACAATATTGTTCCTGGAAACAAGTTTCTGGCCTGCAAAAATTATGAACAATTTCAAGTAATTTCTGGAATTACCCAAATTAGGCAAGTGTAATTCAAACTTCTCCCGGGCTTAATCCTCATTCAATTGCTTCATCCCTATTCTTGTGTTCATCTCCCCTAGGCAGTATTGCTGCCTGACACTGTTTCTGAGAGGATGAGTTGTGGAATTCCACTGCTGACTTGAGGGGGCTTTTTATTATTTTTCATTCAGCACTTGGGTGTGCATGTCTACTTTCCTTGCTCTCTCCCTGTCGGCTTCTTCTCTCTTTCATAGTCTTCACACATTCATTGCCCTACATTGCCACTGCCCATTTCTTTTTTTTTTATTCCCCCTCTCGAGGGGCCCCACCCCTGCTCTAGCTGCTCTATCCGTTCCTTACTCACTCAATGATCCCCAGTGCTCCCCTCGAAAAGAAAAACATTCCCAGATGGTTGACGTGTGAGAACGTGTCATGATGCATTGGTGCTTATTTGGCTTTTTTTAAGTTTATCATTTCAACATGGCCAATGGTCCTTGTTGAACACTAAAGTAAAAAAAAAAAAAGTATGTGGGAGCACCAATGCAAGCAAACATTGGCACAACCACTAGTTTAATACTCACGTCTTAAATGTAAGACCTACTGGCTTTCCCAATACTTGTTTACACTATCAACACTACAGTTGTATGAGCCATGAGCCTTTAGTAGATGTCTGCCCTGTAAACCTTAATGTCTCTGTTGCCTGGACGGTTCCTTTAGTGTCTCAGCTTTTAGGATTGCATTCCCCGCCCTGAACCTTGCAATTTTCAGTCATATGTGTTAAAATATAGTCGACAGAGATAGAATAGAAAGCAAAATGAAGCAAATTATAGAATTAAAGGAAGATGATTTACATGCCAGGATTGTTTGAACTGTTTGTAAAACCTACTGTGTTTTAACCAAGACTTAGCCAAACTGTCCTGATAAAGGCAGCATTTTATCACCCATAGTTTGGGGAGATGAATCTTCCAATACTCTTTTGGGGATTTAGGTCTGCATACCATGAAGGTTAGTGTCACTTCCGAATTGACTGTAGAACCATTAGCTTTTTTAATCAATGTATGTGAAAGTTGTTCTGTAAAATGTGGACGTTGGCCCTATTTGTCCTATTACGAGGGAGTGAATCCTCCTACATTACATTATGTTCACTCTGTTCTTCTGGTGCATTTTTGGGCAGTCATTTAAACCTATTACATTTAAAGTTTGTTCAATGGAAATTATTGCAGGGAATTTCTGGACCAAAAAACAATTAACAAATGGGTAACCAGAATTCCAGTGGTATTGCTATATCAGACAATGGAGTCAGGTAAAAAAAACACGTGGCCTAATAACCTCTCTGTGGCTACATGATTAATACCATGCCATATGAAAGGCGTGAATATTAAATCAACTAAACTATTACAGCATACCTGACAACCACTCTTTTATGCCAAATGAATATAATTTAGTGCAACCGAACATTTTGTATTGTGCAAATTCAAAGTGACAGAGAGATTTTTTGCAACTCATGTTAACATAGTTCACAAAAATATCGCCTTCCTGTCCAGACAGGACAAAGTAAGGCTCGCTGTTTTATTGTGTTTTTTTAATATTTTTTAAGTTTGTTAAATTTGCTGACCTTGCACCTATACGCTTACTTGCACTGATGTGCACAGAAACGCATGCCTGGCTGCACATCTCTAGCTGCTATTCACTTGTATTCTCATAACTCGGAGAACGGGTGGGGGGCCCGGAAGGAGAATATTTTTTTACTCAGTCTTATAGAGTGACTTTCTTTAATTAGTCCTGTTATATTTGAAATTTGGTGCTTGGGGGCATTTTCGGTAGACAGGCTCTCCCTGGCCATGTTTAGAGCCCGTTGCCTCCTGATAGCACCCGAGTGGATGCTTTTTAGTTTGGCGGTCCAGCTTTTCTCTTCGCCCGGCCTCACTCTTTAATGAACCCCAGTGCAGGGAAGCGCAGCGGATGCAAGTAGCGGGCGCGCCGCTGCCGCGCCAAAGATGCACCAAAGGCAAGTGCGTCTTAAGGGCCAGAAACTTTGCCCCTCTTGGCTCAGATCGTATGCACTACACTGTGGAGGTCTTGAAAAGCCTTAACCAGCTGCCCAGGAAAGACTGTTGTCACTTCCTGCACCCGGCTATCATGCCTAGTAAGTGCTCGAATTGTAACTGAATGCTTAACCCCATCGCTGACAGAGCCATTTACGGGACCTACACTTTAGGGAACGTACAAGCGCCTGCAGCTCTTAAACAGCCTATTCTTGGCTGGCAAATGTTCCTTTTGAACTGTGGGTCGCTCCCTTAAAAGATGTGATTGGATATCTGATATTGACCAATGGCATTGTATGCTCCTTCTGTTTTTCACAACTCGTCCAGAGCTACCCTGAACCTAGTCTTTCCCTGGTTATGACCAAGCCATTTGCCAGCCAAAATCACCTAAACTATGAATCTAGTTGAAGAATGAATAAATTATTTATTTTTGTATTAAATACCCACTGGGGTATTAAGACAACATGCAATATTTTTGTCCCATAATCCCTTTGCACTGATAAATGTGAGAATCAGGGTATTAGACCTGGTATTTACAGTGGCACTTTGAGGTCATTATTATTGATTTAGGAATCGGATAGACGTCTTCACAGAGTTAAGAGAGGATAAAAGACAAACACTGTCCACTTATTTATATTCAGTATATATGTCATTGCGAGGGTGTAATCATCTTTTGGTACCAAGCCAAACTGGGATGAATAAAAACAATGCCTGACACATGTTTCGCTCTTTTTACAGCTCCCCAGAGAGGTGTAGCTCTGTCCAGACACAAAGATGCACCCAGTATAATTCAAAACAATACCCTTTCAGGCTTAGAGTGCTGCAAATGTTTGCAAAGGGAAGCAGGGAACTTTGAGTAGTTCCCAAATTTTGGTGGAGAGCAGCTCCTATATAGAGCCCCCTACAATACCAGCAACACTCTAAATTTGCTCACCTCTTTCCAGGTGAGTTTTTAAGCATATGATGAGCATGGTACCATCCGAACTGGAAAGAGACAAAGCCTTTTGCCATTTTTTCAGCAAAGTCTTTGAGCATAGGATATAGCGAATATATATAGATAGATAGATAGATAGATAGATAGATTTTATTTCCAGAGAATATTCACAACAGATAAAGATTTTCCTCATTAAATATATGTTAGTATTTTGAAACAATATTTTTTTATAATTATATATTTTAATGACATTAGTTTTTATTTTTAATATTAAAATTAAAGGGTGATTATATATGTATGTAGATATTTTATTTTTCATTTTTTTAATCTTCTATATGATATATTTTTGTGTATTTGAATATATTTTGGCTCATCCAGCGCTGGGAAGCCTTTGGGCAGCCATGCGCATTAGACGTCCACATAGCATAGTATAGCATAGCATTTTGTTTTAATAGGATAATTTCATTATTCATTTATTTTGATTTTATAATATGTTTTTTTTAAAGTTTTTGAGGTTAAAAGTACTTACAATTAACTATATTTAATATTTTTTAAATATGTCTAATATATATATATAAATAATATAGATAGATATTTTTTCAGAGATCATTCACCAACAAAGATGTTTCCTCATTAAATATATGTTAGTATTTTGTAACAATATTTTTTTATAATTATATATTTTAATTACATTCGTTTTTATTTTCAGTATTAAAATTAAAGTGTGATTATATTTTTATATAGATCTTTTATTTTTTATTTTTTTAATCTTCTTTATGATAAATTTTTGTGTATTTGTATATATTTTGGCTCATCCAGCGCTGGGAAGCCTTTGGGTAGCCATGCGCTTTAGAAATCCGCATAGCATAGCATTTTGTTTTAATAGAATACATTTCATTATTCATTTCTTTTCATTTTATAATACGTTTTATTAATATGTTTTTTACGTTTTCGATGTTTAAAATTACTTACAATTAACTATATTTAATATTTTTTAAAGATATCTTTTTAAGTCTATATTTTGGATTTCAATATCTTCTTCTTATTTTTAATGTTAACTTAAAAGTCTACATTATTGTTAAGTATATTTTGGGTTTTGATGTTTTTAAACTTTAAATATTTTTTAGAACAATATATCGGAATCAATATTTTAGTAATTTTAATTATTTAAGTATAGGGTTGGCAATATTTTAGGTGTCAATATTTTTCTTCGAAAATGAGTGTATATATATATATAAAAAAAAAATATATATATATATATCTCAATATTGGTGTTATCGATGTTCAGTAGTACAACTGTGTGATACAAGTTTGTGTAAGATTCTAACAAAATAAAGTAACTGATATTTCCGGATCATATGCTGAAAAATGGCCTACAAGTTTGTGTAAGATTCTAACAAAATAAAGTAACTGATATTTCCGGATTACATGCTGAAAAATGACCTTCATTTTTGATGGAAGTTCTTAGCATTAGCTTTAAGGTTCTATTTAACATTGTAAGTAATAACTCTGTTTTACCATATCATCTGAAAATATTGTCATTATCAAAAAATGTAAGTCTCACAAAAACCTGAAAAATCCTGACAATACAAATAAATTGGCACCAGCTAATTGGTTTGTGGTAGGGTATCCAAAACCTGATGCACATGTATAGGAGTTTGTACAAAACACTAATTAGATAAATTAGATCTTTTTAGTATTGCTCATTGGGACATGGCTTTGTGTTTTTCTGCGTGTTGGATGCAATACTCAGACCTGGATACACTCGAGCTGACAGTCTCATCTCTGCATGATGGTTCATGATCACTTCTAAAGACACTCTGAAGGACTGCTTTGAATAATCCTCTGGACATTCTCTTCTTCTTTCTCCCGACGAGGAAATAGATGTAGGGGTTGGCACTGCTGTTGACAGTGGTGCAGAATATGTGAGCAAAGATGATGGTCAAATAGTTGAAATAATTGTGTCGGATGACTCCGAAGTAGAAACACACCCCTAAAAGTCTTGTGGGAAATGTGGTCAAAAGAAAAACCACAACATTGATTAGTATAACTTGATAATGCCTATTTGATTGCCTCTTCCTCAAGCTTCTTTGTACCTTGATAATCAGAGCAAGGCTGGAAAGAATCATGACCGGACAAATAATTCCAAAGGTCAAACTCAACAAGAAGACCATCACAGCTGTACAGTGAGGGGCAGACACATACAAATCTCTTTCTGTGCACAAGAGACACTCTATCATTGTAACTGCAATGGCAAAGATCCATAGCAAAGATGACACAATGGTTGACAGATGCTTTGCTCTGTGGCATTTGTACCAGATGGGGTGCAGAATTGAAAGGCATCTCTCCACACTGATAGCCGTCAGAAGGAAGAGACTGGTATTGTAGCCAAACTGGAAGAGGATCCCAATATAAAACAAGGCAACTTCATTAAAAAATAAAATTATTTCCCCAGCTGCACTAGTCAGAATATAAACAAGAATAACTGTAGTGCAGAGGAGAAGGAAGCAGTCAGCGGCAGCCAAGTTCAGAATGTAGACAGTGAAGGGGTTCCTCTGCATTCCTAAACAGAGGAACCACAGGACGATCCCATTGCCAGCTATCCCTAGGAGGCAAATGATCTGTGAGGGCAAGGACATTGTTAGTAGCATAGTTAAAGTAATGTCAGTTTGGTTAGTTATTAGTCCATTGGTATCATTGTAGGGTTGAAAGTTGCTGTCCGACATCATATGGTCCACAAGAGATTCTGTTTTCTATAATGTTGCCTGTCAAGAAAAAAGGAAATGCAGCCATATTAATGCTATAGTATTATATAAACTTTCTGCATCTGGATACTGTTCACAAAGTCAATACATAGGGAACCCCAATCCCACTGGTATGGTGATCGTGATCACTAATGTCAAGAGATTCAGCACAACTTGATGCGCTGCCAGTGGCTTTTAACAGGACGTTGCGCTGTAGGGAAGTTATGACTTAGAATTGCCCAAATTCTACTATATTCTGCCAACTCTTCACATTTGCCTACTGAATATGATTTAGGGGTGACAGGCAATGTGTATTGCTCACCCTCGAAGTGGAATCAATATTATCTAATTTACTATGATTTAGTTGCAAAACTAAGGGGGTCATTACGAGGGCAGACGGAAAAGCCCTCTGACCGCCATGCTTCCGGAAAAAAAACGCCTGCATGTTCTGCTGCAATTCCGGCAACATGTAAAATCTGACTGCGGCAGTAGGATTTCACAAAACACTGTCCACCACGGTCGGGAAATCAGAAAATCTGACCGAGGCGGATGGAAAAGCTGTGTCATGCACTAAAAAGGCCGATTCACTTGCGGTATGACCGCACAGCAAATCAGGATGAGATGGCGGAGCTGTCGTAACGATTATTGCGTTGCGACAGCCGTGCTACCGCTGCATGAATGACAGTCGAATGAAACCTCATAACAAGACCTTCAAATGTGCCGGTTCTCTCCGCTGCCAGCAATTACATCTGACAAGGCCCAATGGTAGACCGCCCCCAGTTTTTCCAAAGCACTGAAAGCCCTGGTCATAATTGAAAAATACATCTGATGGTCATTCCTCATGTGGACACACCCACATTGCAGAGAATAAAACCAACCCCTTCCCTGACCATCATCCTTTGCAAAACAAGAGCATTGAAGGGCCAGACACCACAGCTGTTAGGAGAGGCAACTTATCACACAGCACACCAACACGACCACCTATCCACATACCCCAAGACTTTTCACACACACACCTGGCACACCTCCACCACCACCACCTCATTCCCTGCACTTGTCTTATATTTGCACAGCATACACCATGTCACAGAAAAAAAATGCCCAAATTCACAGACAATGAGTTGTCAGTGATGGTAGATTAAATAATTTGAGTAGAACCACATTTGTTTGGAACCATGGTCCAACAGACCCCACTTTTTATAAAAAATCAAATGTGGGAAAGGATTGTCAACAAAGTCAAAGCAGTAGGTACCACCCTGCGCACACTGCGTGACATCAAGAAGAGGTGGCATGACCTCAAGACCAGGGTGAAATACCATGCCAACAGGAACCATGAGGCGGCTCAGAGAACTGGTGGTGGCCCTCCCATTCCACCACTAACATTCACTGAATGGGAGGAGAAGGTGCTTGTCATCCTGCATCCAGAGAGTCTCACAGGAATAGCTGGGGGAGTGGAGACTGGTAAGTACCAACAGATTTATCACACCACACTGTCATGTACTGTCATGCACAACCATTGAGCTACAATTCCCAGACAACAATTAACTCATGTACAACGCACTATTTCAAAAACATGTCAAACATTCCTTCCTCTGCTTCACCTTACAGGTAGGTAGCCATCTTAGTAGAGAGGGGGTTGTTGGGACATGAGATCAACACTACAACTCCCACAAGGCCCTCTGGCCTCCCTCTCAAAAAGCATGGAACACTCCCCCATCCCAGAGCCATGTGGCAGCCATCTCCCACCACAGTACCTCCTCACAGGTAGGTAGCCAGCTCATGCTCTCTGGCCTCCTTCACAAACAGCATGGAACACTCTCCCCCAACCCAGAACCATGTGGCAGCCATCTCCCTCCTCTGCTTCACCTTGCAGGCAGGGAGCCATCTTAGTAGAGAGGGCGTTGTTAGGACATGGGATCAACACTACAAATCCCACAAGGCCCTCTGGCCTCCCTCCCAAACAGCATGGAACACTGCCCCCACCCAAGAGCCATGTGGCAGCCATCTCCCTCCACAGTACCTCCTCACAGGTAGGTAGCCAGCTTATGCTCTCTGGCCTCCTTCACAAACAGCATGGAACACTCCCCTCAAACCCAGAGTCATGTGGCAGCCATCTCCCTCCTCTGCTTCAACTTACAGGCAGGTAGTCATCTTAGTAGAGAGGGGGTTGTTGGGACATGAGATCAACACTACAACTCCCACAAGGCCCTCTGGCCTCCCTCCCAAACAGCATGGAACACTCCCCCCACCCCAGAGCCATGTGGCAGCCATCTTCCTCCATAGTACCTCCTCACAGGTAGGGGGCCAGCTTATGCTCTCTGGCCTCCTTCACAAACAGCATGAAACACTCCCCCCAAACCCAGAGTCATGTGGCAGCCATCTCCTTCCTCTACTTCAACTTACAGGCAGGTAGCCATCTTAGTAGAGAGAGGGTTGTTGGGACATGAGATCAACACTACAACTCCCACAAGGCCCTCTGGCCTCCCTCCCAAACAGCATGGAACACTCCCCCCACCCCAGAGCCATGTGGCAGCCATCTCCTACCACAGTACCTCCTCACAGGTAGGAAGCCAGCTCATGCTCTCTGCCCTCCTTCACAAACAGCATGGAGCAATATGACCAACACATCCCTCACTTGTTAGCCAAATCTACAATGCTCCATATTTCACATCCATTGCGCACACAGCTAAGCTCACGTATATGTCACATGAATCACACTTTGAATCACAGAGTCCCATCGTAAGAAAAGCAGAGCACAAGCACGATATGCGAAAAATTATTTTTGGAAGTCCCAGTTTTGGAAAGCATGAAGGCTCATATACATGCATGGACACTCATCCAAAGGACACAACACAAATGATGTTAATGCAAAATGACCTACAGAAATTAGGAACTGTCTGCATAGTTGAAACATATTATTAGCAAAGTCTACAATATCCCTGCCTAAACTAAAGTTGATGAGCACCAAGTTGGTAGATGATGACATGTCCTTGGAAACACTCTATCTGTACATGTGAAAAGTTTGGTATTGCCATGTCACCTTGTTAACACTTAATGGATGTACCTCAACATCATGTCATAAAGCAGATGAACTGTTACAAATGACTAGTAGTTTTCAATATTAAAAGTTTGGTCTTCTCCACTAAAACAGCAATGACAGTGTCACCAAAGTTGTGGAGTGTACTTAACATGCTGACAATGTAACCTCTGTTTAACAGGTGAATCGCAATCAACAGCTGGCAAGACCACCACCAACCAGCAAAGTCAGATTTCCCCCCCGGAGCATGAACTCTCAGATGCTGATTATCTCCATTTCTCAGATGAGGAGCATCAACCTGGCCCTTCAGGCCTGCTTGGGCTTACTCAGTCTCAGGGCCTCATTGCCCCCACCACCACCACTCTCAACACAACAGCAACAACAACAACACAGAGCCATGCAACAACCACCACCTGTGTAGCAACCACCTCCACCATCACCACTGCTGCCTGCAACACTGTCCCTGTCTCAGTGGTTACCAACACGACCACCCACGCCGAGGATGCTGGGGACAGTGTGCAGGTGCATGTGCAGCCAAGGCCACAGGTAGGTGTGAGCAGGGCAGTTGGGAGGGCATCTGGGTGCCAAGCACAGGGGGACACTGAGACTGAAGCCCTGGCCACTGTCGCAAGAGTCCTTGGGGCGTACCAACAGAACCAGGGACAGATGGGCCAGGTTGTAGAAGAACTGCATGAGCTCCGCCTGCTGCAGAGGTCCATGGACACCCGTATGGGACAACTGGTAGATCTCATGGGCCAGCTTGTGGGTGTTCTGAGGGACATACATGCAGCTCAAATAATGCCTCCCCCACCCTCCAGTGGCCAGCCTGCTGATATTTCCACCACCTCAGCAGCGGCCACAGGGAGGAATGAGCTGCAAGTCGATGACTCCTCAGACACCTCTGAGCCTGCAGCAGAGCCCCCCCCCTGTCAAACGCAAGACGGGACATCCGAGAAACACCACGGGAGGATCACGTGGCAAAGCACCAAGTCAAGCCAGGTTGCTGAGCCAGCCATGATGTCACCAGTGTTGCACCGGACATTGACTTTGTTGACCATCCTGTCCCACATTGCCATGTTGATGGCAGGAGTCTGTTGGACTGTGGAATACCACTAATGTGGTGACTACTCTATTTGTCTCTGTTACCATCACTGGCAACTGAAACACTCTGTATGCACAATTAACATCTCACTCACTTTAAAACAAACACCATGTTATTGAAAATAAACACAATTAACACCCATATGCCTTTGTGTGAGTGCTAGATTTATCAGAGTAAGTACAATGTAAACTCAGATTTCAATGTACCACAAGATTTGATTGTGACAATCCATTGATAGTGCGGAGGGACCTAGAACAACATAAGAAGATAACATTGAGTTGTCATATGATGCATACAGCAACAATACACTACTGGTCAACACTGTACAAGATTCATTTTTGATAACACTGACCAACACCATCAATATAGACATCAGGTAATTGGAAATACAAACACAGCGATGCACAAAGTACCCCACAGCAGTGTGCCAACAACAGCCAGCATCACAAAACATCATCAATGCTTCTGCCCTAACAGCAAAACAAACTGACACAGTCATAGCTGATCAATGCTAACTTACACTCAAGGGAAGTAGTTGTTGATGAGCTGTTGACGCAGGTCAAGACCTTCCTCCTCACCACTATCATCGTCACTGGGCATGTGTGGATTTGCTGCGGGGGGCTCCTGCTGCTCATCATCGTCCTGAATCAGGGGGATCTCTTTGCGCAAGGCCAGGTTGTGGAGCATGCAGCAGGCAACAGTGATCTGACACACCTTCTGTGGAGAGTAGAGAAGTACACCACCACTCTTGTCCAGACACCTACATCTAGCCTTCAGAAGTCCAAAAGCTCACTTCACAACACGGCGTGTCCTCCCATGAGCATCATTGAAGCAGACTTCCCCTGGCGTCCTTGGATTCCTCAGTGGGGTCAGCAACCAAGGCCGGTTGGGATACGCTGAGTCACCTAGTTGTGAGAAATACAGACCAAAAATGTAATTGAAGTATTTGAGGAGACCAGCATGTCACACATACACCACAATTATTGACACAGCTCACTCACCAACAAGCCAGGCCCTCTCTGGATGAAGATTTGCCATCAATTGAGGGATGATGCTGTTCTGCATTATGTGGGAGTCATGTGCAGACCCAGGAAATTTGGCACACATGTGGGATATTATCAGATCGGCTTGGCATCCCACTTGCACATTTATTGAATGGTAATGCTTCCTGTTACATTAGATGTGCTCCCGTGCCTGTGGTGGAACAAGGCCATTGTGTGTGGCGTCAATGGCTCCAACAACATTTTGGATGTGACCAAGGTCATAAAATTCACCCTTCACATCTGCCAATTCTTGTCTCCTTGGAAAGTGGATGTAGCTGTCCTTGTATGTTAACAATGCAGACAGGACATCACGCAACACCATGCTGAACATAAGTTGAGACATCCCACCTGCGATGGCCATCGTGTACTGAAACAAACCGGTTGAAAAGTAATGCAGGGCGGCCATCACCTTCACTTTTGCTGTCAAAGCTGTTGGGTAGGTTCTGTGAGGCTTCAAATGGGGCTCCAACTGAGCACATAGCTCTTGAAGGATAAGGCGATTGAGATGGAATTTCTTTATGATGTCTGTATCCTCCATTGTCAACAGGTCTGGTATAGGCTGATACACTGGTGGTCTTCTCCTACGTAATCTGGCAGTGGGCACATGTAAAAATTGTCAAAAATGAGATGTGGGTAACAGCTTACAGAATGACTCACACAACCACAACCACAACATTGACAGGACTGTTGAACCTGTTTAAGGCACAAGTGACATGCATAGACACCTTGATCCCCTGTAGTCAAATAGGTAGCCAGGGTGTACATACTAACTCTTGTCAAATCACAATTAGACTATGTGTATGTGTTATGGTACACTGCTAAATCATGTGTACCCAGCCCTGTGGGTAGATGACATAGCACAAGTGGCAAACAGTATCAATGCAGACTTGTATGTAGCTGCTGTCAGTGCACAAAATCCACCTTGAGTCCCACAAAACACAACATGATGACAAAATGCTGCCAGTGAGTGTAAGCTGGACAAGAATCCATACATATACAACACTGTGTACAGAAATATATGCATATTACGTGGGCAGACCATCCTGACTGTGGTAGGAGTTGGCATTACCCACATTGCGATGTCCCCAACAATGAAACACAAATCCACATGAAATGTGTATACATGCACCCATGGATAAAAATGACATGTGATGACGGACAGACCAATGCATTTTATCCCATGTGTACTTCCATTACATGTGTGGGAAGACTAAAGTTAAATTTCACACTGTCCAATCCCTTTACAAGGTGCAGTTATTTGTGGATGATTGTGTTGGGATCAGTGATGCAAGTTGCAAATCGATAATGCAAATGCTCAATGTGTTTACAGGTGCAGTAGCTGCCAGCCACTGTGGTCACAGGCATTGGCCCCAATTGAATGATGCCGGGTAGCGGTGGAGACATCCTGACCCCCGCGGTATGACACCATCTATGCGAAATACATTGCATCCAATGGGAACTGCCATCACGGTAGTGCCTTACATATTTGAACGTCGCGGTAGGCGTGCTCCGCCACTGCGGGCACAGGCATTGGCCCCCAATTGAATGATGCCGGGTAGCGGTGGAGACATCCTGACCCCCGCGGTGTGACACCGCCTATGCAAAATGCATTGCTGCCAATGGGAACTGCCATTGCTGTAGCGCCTTACATATTTGAACGTCGCGGTAGGCGTGCTCTGCCACTACGGGCACAGGCATTGGCCCCAATTGAATAATGCGGAAGAGGCTGACCAACGGCATTAGCAGAGTAACCCAGAAACAACCCCAGGGGCCTATAAATGTGTGTGAAATGGCCACACTTGTCACTTGCCTACAGACACTGCTGCCTGCCTTTCCTCCCCACCAACTGCTGCTGTACATCAGTTCTGGAACCAGTAACGGCTCGTACTGAGAACATCAGGGCTCGTCCCTTCACCACAGAGGAGCTGGATGTCCTGGGGGACGAGGTCCTTGGCCAGTACGGACGGCTATATGGTGCTCCAGGGGTACTGGTAAGTGAATGTGTAACTTCTTTTGAGTGATTATAATGCTCATCCTATGTGACTGAACACTATTATGTGCTTCAGAGTGCAAGCCAATGTTCATGCATTCAGATTTTGACATGTGCATGGCCCATACATGACGTACAAATTGTTGCACTTGAGTATGTGGGGAGGATGGCACCATTGTCACTGGTGCAGCTCCCTTAAACCCTTAAATCACACATATTGTTCTCTGAAGGAGTAATGTAAATGTGTGAGATGCTGTGTAGCAGAATGACTTCATGTTGATGGTGTGCAGAGCCTTATTCCCCTTGATCCCTGACTGCATGCAATGATGATTTGTACATACCGGTTTATAGCAGTAGTGCAGTCACACTGATGACTAGAGCAATTCTCACTTTGAACACAGATTCAATGTCAAATGTCATGTGCAACTTCAGTAAGTTTACCTATAATTGTTAGTGAGATGGTACCTGTCAATTGGACAGAGGATACAGATTGGTGGGTGTAATGATTTGCCAGTTACACTATGGAGATGAGTCCAGTCAGCACAAGAGTTTAATGCCTGTATCTGTCTAGATTAGTGGCAACTCACCTCTCACACATCTGCTAAATGTACAGTGGACATGGCATCCTTATTTTTGGTGCCATTATGTGTAGAGGCTCACATGTGTATGTTCTGCATCATCATTCTCATTCTACATGCATGTGAAACTTGTGATGGCCCACATTTTGTGTCTACTAAAACACCTAAGGCCCGTACTGTAAATGCACAATGTATCTGCCCACATCACAAAAAGGACTTTGCAAGAGATATGAGTAGACCACCCTACTACATATATGAAGCAGCATATAGAGGTATGAGGAGTACACAAGACAGGCCTACACCTTGTCACTTGAGTAAGAGAATGTAGTGTCAGGTACCTTATCGTGACATCCATGACATGTGTAGCTATACAATGGTCCTGGACATTAATGGGTCTGTAGTGTTAGATGCAGTGAGTATGACCACTAGGTATCCATTGCAGTGTATTGTCTGTCAGGCTCACTCACATCATGCACCACAGATGACGCCCTGTTTCACCTTGCTTTCAGTACATGCCCTTTGCATGTGAATGATATGTGCAGGTATGTGGTCCATCCTCATAGATGTGTACATTGGACTCAGCAAGCTTGGTCAGAGTGAAGTATGTAACATGGTCTATGGACTCTGCTGTCTATTGATCTATGTGTGTAATATGTGTATAAATGCTTCAGGACTGGCACACAATGGTCCACAACACACTGTTTAAAATGTCCTCATCTTGCCTCCCATGCCTACAGCTCAAGGTTCATCAGTGAAAGGCATTATGGAGGGCCATTGCCCTCAAGGTGCGGGCCCTGGGGGTCTTGAACCGGCGACATACTCACTGTCACAAGAGGTGGGATGACATCTGCCGCATCAGCAAAAATGTTGCAGAAATGACGTTGCGGCTGGTCCCTCAAAGTGGCAGGTTGGCGTGCTGGAGCATGACCCCACTATTGGCCCGCATCCTGGCAATGACACAGAAAGCGCTGGATGGACACTTGAGGGCCCAACAGCAGCAAGTTGGGGGTAAGTATTGGGCTAAGTGTGACTTGGTGCATGACTGACAGCATCAATCCCAACCATGAGCAAACCAGGAACCTCTGAGATGTCTCTAGTATGATGCAATTGCTTCTAAGTAGCCTCAGTGGTGAGGGCAGAGGTTTTGCATGTGTACAACATTTGTATTGTCATGTAGGGAATACATGAACAGTGTCATTGCAAATCATCTTTACATGTTTGCATCTACCATCTTGAAAATGGTGTCTGAACTGAGCCATTCCTACACAGGAAAAGAAGTTTTGTGAAGTGTCAATCACAGTACACTTATCAGCCTTGTGTGTGCTGTGTGGCTCCTTCAATATTGTGACTCATGTGATGAAGTGCAAGTGAATAGAGACATACTCAAATGTGGACTCAGGGTGCAGTGAGTTAGTAGAGGTTACATCTGTCCCATGGGTGGAGTACAGCAAAATGATACTGATGACAGCATTACAGCGACACATGTAGACAAATATCAGCAGCATGGCATCACATGAAGTCATTCCCTGCCACAGTGACAGCAACTGCACACAGGCCCTGATGGTGTAGATGGTGTTGATTGCAGTGATGCATTAGATGATCTGCATTTTCTCATTGTGCACATGGCAACATGTCTTTGTGATGGTTAGACAGTGGAATGTAAAAGCTATGGAGCTAAACGTGGCTATTGTGAGATTGAGTTGGCCCTAGGGCATAACAGGTTGGATGTGATCAGTGTGTACGGCAAATTTTGATGTAAGTGAGGTGTTGTACTGTAACTTAACTTAATATGGGCCAGATTCACAAAAGTAATCTGAGACCAAATCCTAACTTTACACAAAAGGCATTTAGGAGTAGTAAAGTTAGGATTCCTAACTTTACTACTCCTAAATGCCTTTTGTGAATACCGAAAGTCGTAAAGTTAGGATTTTATCTCAGTTTAGGAGTAGTAAAGTTAGGATTCCTAACTTTACTATTCCTAAATTCCTTTTGTGAATACCGAAAGTCGTAAAGTTAGGATTTTGTCTCAGATTACTTTTGTGAATCGGGCCCTATGTGTGCATTGCGGAGGGGTGTCCATATGCATCAGTGCATGGTCAAGTTGTGGCTACTGGTTTACATCAGTGAGTGATGTCTTGTGACATTGATGTGTCCTGGATGCCAGCATTCAACACAACGTAGGGATGTCAGATGCCAGACCCTAGCTATTAGCACACATTGGCTGTCCTTATGGAGGCCACTCAGAGCTTCAACTACACATGGCACTCTCATGCCTTGGATCATTGACGGCTTGGCCAGAAATTGAAATGGTGTTGGTTTGTGACATGTCACAAAACGCAAGGCCCTTGCGTCACATTTCCCTAGTCATGCTAATGTGCATTGTCTTTTTGACAACATTAGTACTGTGGAAAATTAATTTGTATCGATAAACATTGTCTGCGCCATCTTGCCCTTTTTCCCAATGCCACACTTTCGTCGTCCGCGGCGGCCATTTTAGCTACCTTGATCAGACCCACTCTCTGCACACCGCTAATCCCCAGCGCGGCTCCACATCCTCGCAAGCCCCCCCCGAACTGGTCACCCTCTCTCTCTCTCTCTCATGCACGGGCCATTAACCCCCTCCAACTGCGCTGCACTTCCTGGGAATCTCACCCCGGGCCTGCCCGACACCTCCCTTTCCTCCTATACACTATCACACCCTCTGACACCCCTCTTCCTCCGTATCCGATTCTCCAGGCCGGTCCCAGGCTATCACCTAGCCCTGCGGATACAGTTTATGGCCCCGACTGTAAGGAATCGCCCCTCTTCAAAGGAGTTACAGTAGATCAAGGCCCCCACCCCATGAGATCCGTCACACCACATGCATTCCGGGAACCGGCGGAATGCCCTGCTGATCCTGCCGTCTGATGACGATTCTGTATGGTGAATGGGGAGGGGATTCTCACTGTAAGGGTGCGTGGGAACGGGTCTGAAGCGGAAGATCCCAGGGATGTCTTTCATACTTCAAAGTATCTTTACTGTAATAAAGAATGTCTTCCTGCCATAAATGTGTGTATAAGAGGCCAGGCCTCAGAGATGCACGGGGCACCTCGTGAAGATTCCCTGTTGGTCTGATCTGACGTGTTCTCCTTCGGAGAGAATAAACCTTTGTTTCCTGCCTTCCAGTCTCCAGCGCCTGCCTCTTCATTGATTCATATTTTGGGGAATAGAGGCGACATCGCCGGGCAATACTTAAGGTTATTCCATTCGTCGATTGCCTTCCTGTTTTACAATTGGCGTCCCAAGCGTGGGGCCCATCAGCGACACGTGGATCCAGTGGGAGAGGTCCTGACGACAGAGTGAACGACTGCAACGATCGGGAGAGCTCCTGTCCGATAGACCCTCGTCTGACAGCCGATCATCCGAACTTCACTGGTTCCGAACAGACCTCTCTCGAGTGATCTACGGTCCTGACTGGGAACCATCAGAGTGCCGCGATAGAAGATAGAGGACGATCGGGCGCTGGATTCGGAAGACAAGAAACAGCCCATGCGGTCCGGGTAAGGTCGTACAAAACGACAAATTGTGAAACGATAACGGTTCTTTGAGACATTTGCTGCTTACAAACGAGGAAGAGTACAAATACTCTATCTTCCTTTGTGAACAGTGAAGGGTGGAGTAACGCGGACTTTTGTCCCCCTTTGTAATCTGTCGTACCTATCTTTTCTCCCCACTGATTGTTTGTTTGATTGATTGTCAAGGGTAGCTCCCTTTTTCTTTGAGTATCAGAGTAGCTCCTTTTTGAGGCATTCCCTGTCTACAAACGGCGAGGGATAGGAATATTCTCTCTCCCTTTACAGATAGTGAAGGATGGGTAACGCGGACCTTTGTCCCCCTTTGTAATCTGTCGTGCCTATCTTCTCCCCACTGATTATTTATTTGGATCTAGTTCTCTTGAAACATTCATTGTCTGCAAACAACCTGGAATAGCAATATTCTGCCTAGTCTTTTGCAGGTAGTGAAGGGTAGGTAACGCAGACTTTTGTCCCCCTTTGTAATCTGTCATGCCTATCTTCTCCCCACTGAGTGGTAGCTGGTTCAGCCCGGACCGCTTGTTAGAGGTGAATCATCCAGTCCCACTGGAAGGCACCCCTAACAAAGACATGTTCACAAAGCATGGACTAGTCGCTATAGCATATTGCAAATTATGGCACAGGTATACGAAGAAGGAACCCCAGAGTCAGTGGCCACTGATAGGATCCTTTGAAGAAAGCAAACTAGATGCACTAGATGAAGCCCTAGAAACTCGTAGAACGACACCGACCATGCTAGACAGCGTTGGCCTGTGGCGCAAAGAAACTGTACAGCGAAAGAAGAAAGAGGAAGCTAGGTTAGACAAAGAGCTACGTAAAGCAGCCCACCTAGCTGCAAAGAAACTACAGGAAGAAATAAAGAAGAGAGAGGAGGCTAAGCGAAAGCAAGAGATCGAAACACCGAGCCAGTGTCCTGTTAGAACACCCTCTACGCTCTACCCTGAATTACCTTCGAAACAGCGAACCAACGATGATCTCTTATTAGGTCCTCCGATCATCTACATGCCCCTCCATATGCCCCTTCCCAACCTTCAGCGCAACACTCGCAACCCCCAAGCACAGACGAGAGTAGCGCCAGGGCCTCGGCCCCCAAGGCCTCCACACCGGCGGAATCCCTCGCACCAGATACAAAACAAGCAGCAATATTAGATGACCATGAGGCCCGAAACACAGAACCCACAAGGACGAACAGGTTGGGCAAAAACGAGCAAGAGAGGATTGACAAGGTAGTCAAGACACTAGTAGAACGAAAGGAGAAGGAGGAACACGTTATGGATATATTCAACTCATATGCGGGAAGCCACAGACGACACTTTGTCGTACGATTATGTTATCATGTCCTAAACGCTTATGAGGACCGATATCGAGATAGAGGTCCCGAGAGCCCTAACGACTCTGTATAGAAAAATTGATATCGGGGATGAGGGCGAGTGTGACGTGACGGACCTCCTTGCGTGTACACTTAGGGTTTTCTGCCACCTCACTGAATCAGAGGTGGAAGCTAAACCTACGACATCCGTAGCGGCCGAACCACGAATAGAGCAACCTAGCACCATGATGCCGATAAGAGAGGCCGCCCCCTATTGGGTCCCCCACGAGGTCAGGGAACACACGATGATGTTAACCATACGGATGCAAAAGGGAGGATAGTGTACAACTGGGTCTACCAACCATGGGATCGACAGGATATTCTGACGTTCCGAAAATCTCTGCCCGATTTACGAAAAAACCCCATTGCCTTCTACACTGAACTAGGTACAGCCTTAGGTTCCACTATCATGACCCTAACGGACCTCGATTTGTTCTTCGGGTTATGTCTGCCAGCTGATGTGTGGAAGCAGATCCGCAAGGTCGACCACCTTGAGCTGTTCGGACATACCTGGAAACAACTCGATGAGTTCGACAAGCAACGAGGAGCCGGGCAGAAACCCGTAACGGCCATCCTTGAACTCCCGGACAAGATCGTCCAGAAACTCAAGACCCTGATTCCCGAGAAGAAAATAGACTGGTCAATAGTGACGGCCTGTAGACAGAAACCACAAGAAGACGCTTCGGAATACTTCTCTAGGTTCGAAACGGTGTTCTCCGACTACAGCGGCCAAGATATGGCCACTGCAACCGGACACCACTTGTTCGTTCAGAATTTCGTGAAAGGCCTGGTGCAAGAAGTTTCTCAAAAATTGCAGGCGAGCGAAAGCAGTTGGGCAGCCTCTAAACCCACGGCTATCCTCCAGATGGCCCAATACTATGAACATCAGAAGAATGAGAATGATAGGGCATCCGAACGTAAAAAGAAGGAGTTGAAAGAGCGGGTCATGATAGCTCAACTGCAGGGGGTGACGATAGGTAGGGAACCCTCCAAGGGGAACTACCAGCCGACAGCCCCTAAAAATACACCCTCCAGAGAACGAATGCCCGTACCCTATACAAGCCGAAGGGACTTAGATGAAAACCAATGCGCGTTTTGTAAAGGATACGGTCACTGGAAGTCGCAGTGCCCGGTCCTTCATGAAGCAAACAAGAACCGAGAGGCTAGGGATGGGACAAATGGACAAAAGAACAGGGACCAGGGACGGGGACACACCAATGATGCTAACTATGACAGACCAAGCCGACCTAACACATTTGACCGCCCACGACAGAATCAGTATCAGCAGTCCGATTGCGAGAACGTCCGCGATTTCGCATAGGACAGCCAGGGACAAGGGAGGGATCCAGTCGAGCTTTGTGTTGACCAGCAAGGTCCTTATGTCACTGCTAAGGTCCTGGGTACGAAGTCCCCATTTTTGGTGGACACTGGGGCAACACGTAGTGCATTATCCAAACGACTGATTCCAAGGGCACCCTTGTCTGGCTCACACGTGACATCAATAGGCTTTGATGGAACGCCCTCTACTAATCCCTTATCTACACCGATTCCCTTTGACTTAGAGAACAACATCACGGACACGACCTTCCTGCTATCTTCCAACACCCCGACGCCATTATGGGTCTTGACCTCCTGAAGCACTTTCGAGCCACCATTCGATGTTCCCCAGACGGAGTACGAGTCATACTGTACGATAACCAGAATCTGTTCAGACCTTGTCCCACCCGACGCATGTTTTCCATCACTGACGCTGACTTGTCCTTACTAGACACTTTACCCCCGTACCTTTGGGCCAAGACCGACTCAGACGTGGGACGCATGATGATAGACCCTGTGCACATCACTGTACGGTCAGACGCTATGCTCCCAAAGCTCCCACAGTATCGGATATCGCCCGAGGGCGAGAGGCGTTGGTAGGAATCATTCAGTCCTTAGTCGATGCAGGAGTGGTAGAGGAAGTAGTCAGTAATATCTGTAACAGCCCTATCCTACCCATTGTCAAGAAGCAAGGCGAGGGAGATGAGAAGGCTTATCGCTTCATCATTGACCTCCGCGAAGTAAACAAAGTAGTCGTACCTCAGTACCCAGTAGTCTCTGACATCACCACCATCTTGACCCTGATCCCCTCCACTGCCACTGTTTTCACCGTCATAGATCTCAAAAATGCTTTCTTTTCTATCCCCATCCATCCAGACAGCCGATACCTCTTCGGCTTCACCCTAAAAGCCCGTTCATATAGATTCTGTAGAGCACCCCAGGGCTACACTGAGAGCCCCAGCATCTACAGCCAGGCTCTCAAGAGACAGCTGGACGCAGTCCAGCTCCCGGACGGAGTGGTGTTAATCCAGTATGTCGACGACATTCTCCTGGCTGCCGACACTACGCCACTTGCCACCACAGCCACCATCCAACTCCTGCACTTCCTCGCGGAGAATGGTCACAAGGTCTCCAAGAAGAAGCTGCAGTTCTGCCAACCACAGGTGACATACTTAGGCCACCTCCTGTCCAAGGACGGAAGAAAGCTCACACCCGATCGGATCCGGACCATCCTAGAGACCCCCGTTCCCAAGACTCAAAAGCAGGTTCGCTCCTTAGTAGGCCTCACGTCCTTCTGTCGGCAGTGGTTGCCAAACCTTAGTCTCATAGTCAGACCTCTACTCTCTCTGTTAGCGAAAGACGTTCCCTTCCCACTCCCTTGGACCCCTGAATGCCAATCCTCCTTTCAAGAACTACGAGATGCCCTCTGCTCAGCCCCTGTTCTAGGAACCCCTGACTACACCAAGCCCTTCTCCCTCTTCACCCACGAGAGGGAGGGGTGCGCTTTGTCTGTCCTAACGCAACCCATAGGTCCCAAACAACGCCCTTGTGCCTACTTCTCTGCCACTCTTGACCCTGTAGCCAGAGCTCTGCCCGCCTGCCTTCGAGCGGTAGCTGCCGCTGCCGTCTCTATCCGACAAAGTGAGGGGATCGTACTTTCGAATTCCCTCACTGTGCTGGTCCCCCATGCTGTCGACACACTCCTGAACCAGACCAAGACTCAGCACCTGACTAGCGCACGACTGACTGGTTACGAGTTAACTCTGCTTACACCCCACATCACGTTGAAACGATGTACCACTCTGAACCCTGCCACTCTGTTGCCCCTCCCCGATGACGACCCCAATGTGTCCCCTATGCATGACTGTGTGACCCTCACGGACGAGCAAACTAGAAGTAGAGCTGACCTCCGTGACACTGCCATCCCAGACCCTGATGGAGAGCTATGGGTAGACGGCTCGTGCATTAAACTCCCCGACGGCACGACCTCGGCTGCCTATGCAGTCACCACAGCCCGGACGGTAGTTGAGACGGCCCGCATCACCCAACGGTCCGCACAAGCGGCAGAACTAATTGCCCTCACACGTGCATGCGTCCTAGCAACAGGCAAAGTCGCAAACATCTACACCGACAGCCAGTATGCCTTCGGGGTGGTTCATCATTTTGGGCTCTTATGGAAGGAAAGGGGATTCCTGACTTCGCATGGCACACCCATCCTTCACGGAGATCTAGTCTCTGCCTTGACCGAAGCAGTCCTCCTCCCCGAACGACTTGCAGTCATCAAATGCCAGGCACACAAGAAAGTGACAGACATCATTAGACAAGGAAATGCACTAGCCGACATCACTGCTCGAACCACAGCTGAGAATAGGACGACGACACGCATGTACGTGACTAGGTCACAGACGGAAAAATGGAAGGACGCTAGAGAGCACATTAGAGACATACAAATGGCCTGCTCCCCCAAGAACTGACTGAATGGGCACGGGTGGGACTGAAAGATGATGAAGGCTGCTGGTTGACAAAAGACACGAACAAATGGCTGCTACCCAATTCCTACTTGATCCCCATACTGACTATGGCACACTCCCCAGCACACATAGGATCTGCCCCCATGATTGAACTCATCACCCAAGTCTGGCACAACGACAAGATTCCCGACTCTGCTAGACGCCTAGTTCAACAATGCTTAATCTGCTTGCAACACAACCCAGGGAAAGGAACTGTTGTCCCTCGGGGTGGGTTCGGGGTCCTACAGATGGATTACATTCAGCTAGACCGTTGCCTGGGTTTGAAGTACGTCCTTGTTGTCGTGTGCGCCTTCAGCAAATGGGTGGAGGCCTATCCCACACGCGACAACACTGCCATGACCACTGCCAAAGTCCTGTTAAAAGAGTTTTTCCCCCGATATGGCCTTTGTCGGATTTTATGGAGTGACAACGGCCCCCACTTCATAGCTGAAGTCATCCAACTTATCTTAAAGGGATTGGGTGTAAAACAGAAATTTCACGCAGTCTTCCACCCCCAATCTGCAGGCCTGGTCGAGCGACACAACGCCACACTCAAGCTAAAAATCTCTAAGATTGTTGCCTCCACCGGACTGAAGTGGCCTGATGCCCTCCCATTGGCATTGCTATCAATGCGCTCCACCCCACTAAGCACCACTTGACCCCTTACGAAGTAGTATTCGAGCGGCCAATGAATATTTGGGCCGCGCCTAGGCCAACTTCGATCCATGACGTCCCAGACGTCCTAATGTCTGACTATCTGTGCACCCTCACTAAAACCTTAACTGTCATCCATCAACAGGTGCTACAAGCCATCCCAGACGCTTCCAGGGGCCCAGGACACGACATTCACCCAGGGGATCACGTCTTGATCCGCAACTTCCAGCGTGCCAAAAGCTTGGAACCTCGGTGGACGGGCCCCTGGCAAGTCCTGATCACTACACGGACGGCCCTTCGAGTGGAAGGCAAGCGTCACTGGGTGCATGCGCACCATTGTAAACGCGCCCCCAACTCTGACGACGGAAGAAGACATCGCGACTCAGGAAGAGCTCCTGACAAAAGACAAACCATCGTTGAGCTGTCACACCGACACAGAAACGCTCGAACTGGCAGAGTTTCCCGATCCCACCGTACCGTCCAGGGAAGGGTACAACCTACGTAAAAGGGAGGAGCTTCGGCAAAGCAGACCACTGACTGGGTAAAATCTCAGAACGGTAGCCTAACACACTCAAGGTTGCCCGAAGAGAAGTCAGAGAAAGTCGGTGGTTCTGCCCGCTACCGAGCACTCTGAAGATGATGGAAGCGCCCGACTCCCCAATGATGGAAGCAACTGGATATCCGAAGAGGACCTACCGAAACCCAAAGACTAACAAACTGCACAGCTCAAAGACTATAGCCGTTTTCATTACCCTTCTCTTTTGCCTCCTCCTCATGACAACCTTCTGGATCATCGAAGAAAGCACACCCGCTCACAAAACATTGCTCCCCGCTGAACTGCCGATAACTACCAAGGAACACTTCCTGATTGCCCTTTCTCCACCGCTCTGAGAGAGACGCAGGGAGTTCTGGAATAACTCTTTTGTGCAACTGCTGCACCAACACAACCTTGCCGCTAATGCCACTAATTGCTGGATCTGCGGGCTGCTGCCCCATGCAGCCGGACACTCCATCCCGTTCATTCCTTCGCCCTTTTCCATCCACGGCTCCTGTCTTGCCTGGCTGATTCTTCTGCAAGAAAGCTTTAAAGACAATGCCACATCAGAAAGAACTGTTTCGCATTTCTACCACGAGGCATGGCTGAATAAGACTGGGCGAACCGCTACTCCTTTTTACCCTCTGACCTCTGGTACCTCTATTCACATGGACATCCCTGCCAAAGAACGAGTGGAAATGCAAGTTTTCCATAACCCAGCCAGACCCACTTTCTCCTACCTCCGGAAACGAACAGCCACCACTCTGACAGTGGCCTTGTCTGTTGTCAACGTCTCGGGCCTTGTGTGCATCGAAGGCCTGGGGACGCAACTGGTGGGCCGCAGCGCCTGCGTCATCACCAGAACACTGGATTCATCCGACCCTCCCTCCTTTGTTGCTTCTCCAAATATGTACTTTGTTTGTGGCACCAAAGCATACACCTGGCTCCCCAAAGGTTGGGGGGCACATGCTACATTGCCTTCATCCTCCCACCTACGTATGTGGCCCCAGCAAGCCATCACCGGCAAAAGCGTGCAAGGGACATCGACCAGGCCGACTCGACAGGAGCACAGTTCTTGGATGCCGCGAAAGGACTTGTGCCATTCTGGGGTCCGATGACGAACAGCCGCGCCATCCGACACTTGACCCAGGCAGTTGAAACCACCATGAACATCACAGCTGGCATCTTGACCAATAACACCGCAGAGCTTCAGGCAGTCCGCCTGGTGGCTCTGCAGAACCGCCTTGTTCTAGACGTGGTTCTGGCAGACCGAGGAGGAGCATGCCGCATCATTGGGTCCAGCTGTTGCACCTACGTGCCAGACAATTCACCTTCTGTTTACAAAGCCATCGAACACCTCCATAGACTGTCCTCTGAAGTACACCAGGAGCAAGAAGGATGGTCGCTTGGGAGCTGGTTCTGGGACTTACTGAAAGCCTGGGGGTGGAGGTTGTTCACATTCATTCTGATTCCGATTGTGGTGCTATGCGGGTGTTGCTTAAGTATCCAATGTCTGCCTCCTCTGTGTTCATTATTTTCAAATTGCATTTGCCCAAAGACTTTGGACTTACAGGCTGAACACATGAAAACTTTGTATGAGACAGAAATACGTGGCATTATGGGGATCGACCCGAATTAACAAGTTGGCGAGAAATGTTAAAAGGGAGGACTGTGGAAAATTAATTTGTATCGATAAACATTGTCTGCGCCATCTTGCCCTTTTTCCCAATGCCACACTTTCGTCGTCCGCGGCGGCCATTTTAGCTACCTTGATCAGACCCACTCTCTGCACACCGCTAATCCCCAGCGCAGCTCCACATCCTCGCAAGCCCCCCCCCGCACTGGTCACCCTCTCTCTCTCTCTCTCATGCACGGGCCATTAACCCCCTCCAACTGCGCTGCACTTCCCTGGGAATCTCACCCCGGGCCTGCCCGACACCTCCCTTTCCTCCTATACACTATCACACCCTCTGACACCCCTCTTCCTCCGTATCCGATTGTCCAGGCCGGTCCCAGGCTATCACCTAGCCCTGCGGATACAGTTTATGGCCCCGACTGTAAGGAATCGCCCCTCTTCAAAGGAGTTACAGTAGATCAAGGCCCCCACCCCATGAGATCCGTCACACCACATGCATTCCGGGAACCGGCGGAATGCCCTGCTGATCCTGCCGTCTGATGACGATTCTGTATGGTGAATGGGGAGGGATTCTCACTGTAAGGGTGCGTGGGAACGGGTCTGAAGCGGAAGATCCCAGGGATGTCTTTCATACTTCAAAGTATCTTTACTGTAATAAAGAATGTCTTCCTGCCATAAATGTGTGTATAAGAGGCCAGGCCTCAGAGATGCACGGGGCACCTCGTGAAGATTCCCTGTTGGTCTGATCTGACGTGTTCTCCTTCGGAGAGAATAAACCTTTGTTTCCTGCCTTCCAGTCTCCAGCGCCTGCCTCTTCATTAATTCATATTTTGGGGAATAGAGGCGACATCGCCGGGCAATACTTAAGGTTATTCCATTCGTCGATTGCCTTCCTGTTTTACAGTACATGGTGCTTCGTAGCACTTTATCCCTACAAATGTGTCTATGTAACATATGCAGGGGTGTAAGCCTCCGAGACATCAACTGGCAGTGAACAGCAGTGAGCATCATGGTAGGGTGTGTTGAAATATTTGTGGTGTGCACTTCCATGTCATTGATGACTCTACAAATTGGTAAACAATGTTCAGCAATAGTTGTGCTGCAGTACCAACATAGTTGGATGGAAGGATCTATTGTCACTTGACAATAGCCGGGTTTCAATTTGTATCTGTAGGGTTCAGTGAACTCATACTCCAAGTGGGAGTAACACGACAGAATTGGATGTGTAACTCTCTTAACTAAAGGCATGTAGGTGTGTCTACAGACAATAGGATGTGATGTTGAGATGTAGACACATGCACAGCAATTTGGCTGTGTCAACGCATCATGGAGCATGAACGTCCAATAAACATGTGTCAATGCATCAGGTGATCTGGCATGAGATTGGGCTTATGCAGCCAGTACATGTACAAGTTAAATGTGGGTCTTAAGTCAAACGAATTCTGTTTGTATTTCATGTCATCTTTGTGAGCAGGCCACTTTACTGAACCTATGTCTCTGTCTCTTACAGCATCTACTGAGGGCAGGGAAGGAGAGGGGCCCAACACCATTGGGGAAGCAACTGGCATTACTGGTACCCGGGAGTTCAGCGACACTGAGGGGACCAGTGCCTCGGAGGGGGACAGGAGTGTCCTGGAAGAGTCCAGGCCAGAAACACCTACCTCTACATCTTCACACTCCAGCGGTGACTCCTTGGTGTTGACAGGCAAAGGAAGTTCGAAATCTGCTTCTTCGTCTGCCACACCCCGTCCTGTGTCCACCCTCCCTGCTGCTCTCCAAACTGGTGTCCGGTCCTGCGGCCCTAAGAAGGGCAGAGTCTCCTTCCCCCCAAGCACCGCTGCCCCTGTCTCCCCTGCTGCCCTCAGTGTGGAGGCCATAGACATCTTGCGGAAGTTGTCTGTGGGTCAGACTGCGCTGCTGAATGCCCTCCAGGATCATGGCAACAAGTTGTCACAGGTTGTTGCATTCCTGGAGGGCATTCATTCGGACATGAGTGGCTTGCACAGTACTGTCCAGTCTTTGACATCCACACTGACAGCAGCCATTCTGCAGTCCCAAGCTTCCAGTCCTGCTCCTGTACCTTCCGCAACCACCCTCCCAGTTCCCCCACCTGACCAGAGCACACACACCAGAGCACTCAGGCACCCAGTCATCCACAGGCAGCACACAATAACACCAATCAAAATGACACAGACACCATACACCATCCCCAAAGCACACAAAAGCACACATGCCAGCACAACAACAAGACCATCACAGGACACTCAGAAACATAAAGACAAAAAACATGCATCCACATTGCATACCTCAGATTCCTCCCCCTCCAAGAGCCCTCCCATCCCCACACCTCATCCCAAAGCCACCCAAACACTTGCCCTGGCTGCCGTGGACCTGGTGCCTGCCACAACTGCCCCCCCCCCTTCAGAGGGCTGGTTTGCCAAAAACTTCCACTTCCACCCACCCCCCTGTGAAGCATGGAAACAAGGCTAAAGAGGCAAAAGTACCCCCACAAGAGGGGAGGCAGGGGAAAAGGCCACCCCTGCCAGAGCGTACCACCAGATCTGGTAAATCTCCAGTTGCGGCTCCTCCATAGGGGCGTGGGGGCGTCGCCCCACTGCTTTCTCGCAGTGCGAGAAGGCAGAAACATAAAATGGTAAAACTACCATTTTATGTTTCTGCTTCTCACATTGCGAGAAAGCAGAAGTGCCTGAAGTGCCTGATTGTGGGCGGGCGGTCCTGCTCGAGGGCAGGGGGGGAGTGGCTTTGCCCACTGTTGTGGGTACTGACTGTTTGGTCGGCCCCAGGGCCGACCAACCCAGTCATGCGCACTCTCCCTTTTTCTTTAGGGGAGGGAGGCTGCCTGCTGGCTGCTTCCTGTTCCTCCAGGATTCAGAACACGGGGGACCGGCTGCGCCATTACACCGGCCAGGAGTGGACTCGGAGGCGGCGTGGTACGGTACATAACTTTTTATTTTTTATTCCCCCACGCGCAGGGCCAAGGTGTGCTGCCTGTCATTGTCATCGTCTTTAGAGTGAAGAAAGGGGCAGAGAGCAGCGGGACCTGCCCCCAAGTGAAAATGCCCTTTTAAGGACATGCATTTTAGCCGCACTCTCACGAGGTGCTTTTGAATAACAAGAAGCCTTATGGTGTGAAATACCTGCTAGACATCCTAAGTTTGTGGTTCAGACCCTACTAATACAATGCCTACACCTTCCTTGGCTGCTTCACGGGCATGTGCATCCTCAACTCTGCTTATGTATCGATATGCACCGCGGCTATAGTTCCTCCCAGCCCACCTTATAAATACGGATATTGTTTCTCTACACTTCTGCGTCATTGGCTTTTAAAACCGTCGCAGAATTGCAGCGTAAGCAGCCGAGATAGGTGTGTGTGAACTGCACGTGATCGAACCTCAACGTGGCTCTGTCTGCTGTTTATCCTTCCACCTGGGGCAAATGAAGACCGTTCCTTAGGTGGCAGACTTGTAAAATTACAGTGCTTGGAGGTCGCTCAGAGGCACGAACTATTTGAGTGTTACATTAAAAAACATGTCTCTTCAGCAAACGGCACACCACCACTGCGCACACCTTATGCCACTAAGAAAGTGTGGCAGGCAGACGCAGTGAGTTGGCGATATCTTCCGTCCATCTTCGCAGTCAGCACCCCTGAAATCCCTAAGCAACGCTCAGATTGTCAACATGAATGCTCAGAACTGGATGTGTATCTGCGGGCCTGGGTAGTATCAGATGATCCGAAGTCGATTAACTCATCAGATGTCAACGAGCTCGTCCGATGGGACACCAAATGTAAATAGAATTTTGAAATGTAATACTGTCAGATATCAGGATTTCAGAAGCCAAATTATCGAGTGCCATTGTTTCAGATGGCACACTGTAACGCCAGGTTACACACTGCGCCATCATCAGATGTCAAGAAGAGCATTAGAGCCGCACCCACTGTTCTCAGAGAGCTGTTCCAGGTGGACCCACCTCTCTGCCCCCAGAAGTGCGGGCAGACAGCATAATAACATTAGATATTATCCATACACACAACTAATAAATGCCGATTTGACCTCTGTGCCGTATAGCAAATATAGTTGCAAAAAAGATGTGATTTATTGCAGTAAAACTATCTCCATCCTCCCATTCCGTTGTATCCGCTCACCGAAGTATTGTAAACCTGATTACTTTTAATTATCTTGCACCAAACTGCTGTGCTATCCCTTTACACAAAGGAATCCGTTTTATGGCGGGAAAGTCGATGCGAGTGTTGTGCAGTCAGCAGAGCTCCATGGCAAACAATGCCACCGCTTCCTGTGGGGCCGTCTCTGTGGGCTGCCCGACGTCCACGAAGGGGACCTCCTAAGAGGGCGGCCCCTTTAGTGCCACAGGATGGCACACGGGACAGCCCAGCGTCGCAAGACCCCTTTGGGGTCCCGCTCGTCATTTCCGGCCCAGGTGGGGGAAGGGGAGAGGTATAAGGTCCTCCCCCGCCCACCTAGCGGCCTCTTTGTTCCTCACCCCTGACGCCGTTTAGACGGGTCTCCCTGGAGCTGTACCACATTGCGGTGAGTCGGTGAACTCCGTCCCCCCCCATTTTATTAAATAGGCATGGCATCCTGAGCCCGGCCATCGCCGCGGCTGCGGATCGCCAGGAGGGGGGGTGGTTGGTACAGCTCCACAGGTCCATGCATGGCGTCCCTGGGCGTGGGTTGCGGCTCGGGAGGTGTCTCACGGGCTAAGAGGTCTCCTTTGCCCGGTACTGTGCGCAGGGTTTAAAAAACCGTTTGACGGGCTTTGTCTGGGCTAGGAGCCATCGGGGCTGGGCTCACCGCTGGGATGGGAGTTCTGGCACCCGTGGTGTTGTCTTCGTAGTTGCAGAGTCTGGACAGTGCTGCATCACGCTAGCAGAGGATTTGTGGTGAAATGCTAGAATGCATCACACTCGCGCCCAAGACGGGTTCACCAACTGACGTATGTGTAACATCGTGGGCGGCTTTTAGGGTACTTGTGTGCTAATATTAATAGGAATTGGTCGGTTACATGTTGCTGGGTCTGCATGCCAGATGCACTGTGGTTGCGTTCCAGGCCTCGTCGGGTTGCACGCGTGCTCAGTTTTGAGAGTAGTGCTGGAGAGAGACAGGCATGGCAATGTGGACATGGCACGTCTTGGTCCTTTTCCTGTGGAGAGTACGTGCGGCCATATTGGGCCAATGTAAGATGGTAGAGGCGGTGTTTTACTGTGGGAGTGTGGGGGCTTTAATAGCCCCTTCCCCATACACCGTAATCGTTCCCCATCCATGCATCTTGGGTCTTTGACTTTTTGGTTGGGGAGCCCCGTTCCAGGTAGAGCTGTGGCGGCGTTCGGGACATGGTTCTGGAGCACTTCTCCAGGCCTCGGGCCAGCCCGCCGTGTGGTGGAGGGGGCGTGTCTGCGGGATCCGGCACCCAGCCTAGCGGTGCGATAGGGGGTTTTAAGTGCCGCATGTTAGCAGCAGGGGAACAGTTAAGCAGCGTGTTCGGTGGCCCGCAGCCCTGTCGGTGCACGGGCCCCCCAATTGTGTTGGTTCGAGCCGCAAAGTCCACATAGGTCACACGCTATGCAGCTTTTCGGTCATCCCTGTGTTACATACCCGCGATCCATCTCGGAAGGGGGGGGGCACTCAGGGCAAGAGAACAGGCATAGACTCAGTGTTTTCGGTGCGGTTGTGGGCTGGTTGCACTGCCGTGGATTCGCGGCCGCCGCCGCATTGTGGGGTTGTCGACCTGATTGGAGGAGGTGCCCCAGTGTAGATTTCTGTGCCAACTTCTGTTCTGGTCTGGTGAGTTTCATGTCTGGCCTAAGCGAGACACTGGCATCCCGTGGCAGGGGATTGGGAGAGCGACGTTTGCATTAGTGAATTGTTTGTATGTTATTACGGTGAGTGTGAGGGCATGGTCGCCCCCCCCTTAGGTCTTTACCCTTCGGGATATGGCTGTCATGGGTTGTGCTGGGTGACCCCCTTTTGGCCTGGCGAGGTGTGGTGTTGCGGGTCAGCATGGGCCAGGGCCCGCGGCTGGGTGCGGGCACGGCTTTCTGGCGTGGCTCATGGGGGGTGGGGGGCGGTCGCAGAGCATGAGTGATATTGGGCGGCATGGTGGTGCTCCCTCCTCCCTTACATTCTCATGGGTTCCATGCGCCTCGTCGCCGGACAGTTGCGGCTCAAGAGTTCCAGGCTGTGCTTTGGGCAGTCCGACACGATTCTTGGATAGGATGAGCCAAGTGTGCGTCGGCACCGGGGCTCGGGCTCCGGCCCGCGCAGGCCTCAGGTTGCGGGGGGGCGGGTTGGGGGGGCAGCGGCTGTTTGCTCCTCCTCCCCCTTCCGATAAGGCACTTCTTTGGAGACCTCATGCCCGCAGGGATCTGTTGTGGCAGTGAGTGTCGCGGGGCTCCCTCCCCAGTTTAGTCAGGCCTCCCCATATCAGGTAGGGTTGGGGCAGCAAGGGTCGCGTGGCGCCTCCTCTACCCCTTCACGTTTGGCGTTCCTCTGGGCCGTTTGGTGTCCGGCACCATCGGGAGAAACTTTTAAGTTTGTCAGCAGTGTCCCGCTGCATTTGATTGAGTGGTGGGTTGTGGCTGAGAGGAAGAGTAGAGCTTGTTGCCCGGGAGGGGCGACCTGCCGGGGGTCATCATCTTGCCTTTGCGATGCGGCCGAGGAGAAGCGGTGTGGGATTTGGCCAGTGGCCTTCTCCGTCTACCGGGAGCCCCTAAAGAAACTAATGAGTTTAATTTTAGCCATTTCGTACCCCTGTGCAGTTTTTCTGCACAATTATACTGTTTAAGGTGAGGTCCCATGGAAGCGGCGAACGGTCATGTGCCCGAGGTCCACACATCCGTAAAGGGAAGAGGCCCTGCGGGTTGGTCGCGGGCTCTCAGCATGAACGGATTCCGGGGAGGTTGTGGCTGGGCAGCTGCTGCCTGAATGGTGAACCTTGAGTAAGTTTTCTCGGCGGGCTGGCCTTGCACCGGAATGCGTCCGTGTTGTTTGTTTGATCTGCAATTTATGGGGCACGGCCTTGGCCCGCAGGCATCAGACGGTTGTACAGCAGTAGCAGGATAACATGTGGGCAGCGGGTTGCGGTGTGCAGTAATTTGGCACAGCTGCCGAGATTTCAGATCCCCTAGGTGTAACGTTCTATTTTCGGCGATGGTGTGTGGCGTTTCAGCCACTATGGGTGACACTTCACCATTGCAGTAGGGGCACGCATGATTCGTTAGGGGGAGAGGAGGTGGCCTAACAGCGAGGACGGTCGACCCTGTAGCTGGGGAACCGGATTCGAGTCTCGGCAACCAGGCGTAACATCCTGTGATTCTGTGCAATTCACTTAATCTCCCTGATGAATGTGTCCTTGTATAACGCAACTGGTGCTTATGTAAGCGCTCTGACACCTGTTACCTTCGGGTCTCGGATTTAAGACGGTCTGGCGGCTCAGTGGGTTAGGCATCCACTCCAAAACCGGTGTATGACCTCTTGGCCACTGGTCAGATACGGACGGCCAACTCATCCTTGCAGAAGGGAGTGTGATCCTCGCAGAAGGGAGTGTGGCTGAGCGGTCTAAGCCGCTGGATTAAAGCCTCAGTCTCTCCGGAGGAGTGGGTTCGGATCCCACTGCTACAGATGACTTTTCAGTCCGGGCGTCATCTGTTTCCCAGGCGTCTCCTGTTTTGTTCCCTACAATGGTTTTGCCCATTGCTTGGGAGTCCTTTCCGGCATGGGTGCGGTGACTCCGGTGGTGAATTTTGTTTGGCTTATTGTTGACGCCAGTGTGGTGCCGGGGGAGTGGTCTTGTCTGGTTGCCCCCCTCTGCCCATGGGGCGCCTAGTTCCAACGGTCAGCACGCCGGAGCTCGCCGTGGGAAGGGTGGCGGTGCATCCCCTGGTGCATCTAAGAGTTGTGGTGGGAAACAACACACCTAATCTTCCCGCTTTGTCCTCGGCTCTAAATAGTGGCAGATTGCACGACTATCTAGTTCTGTTTTCATTAACAGTACACTGCAAGTTTTGCACTTAGGTCTTAGTGGTTGGCATGGGTTAGTGAGCACTCGGGGTATTGTGCTGTTGGTAATTTTATATGGCACAACCTACTGTCAATATGTGTGTGCAGTGCTCTACCAGTGTTAAATCTGTTATTTGTCAGTTGCAATTGGGCCAACCCGTGGGAGGACTCCTCAGCAGGTTGGCCGAGGCTCGAGCCCTACCATTACACGCAAGCTAATTTTGCTTGGCTCTGCGGTTCAACTCGTAGAGCCAGCCTTGAATGGCACATAGGATGATTTGTCATCTCGCAGGCACTGCCTTTGTACGCTGTGTTCGCGGGGAGAGCGGTAAACAGGCACTTTCCTCTCCACCTATGGAGCGCTGAAAACAGACGCTGTCATGGCTAGCCCACGAGGCGCTACGGAGGGAGCAATTTGAGCAGCAGGTTTGCTGATGTAGGCTTGCACAGGGGGCCTCAAGGATGATTTGAGCAGGTGACGCCTTTCTTTGTGCGCGATGACTCAAATAGTGTTCCCTTACTGGTGGTGCCCTCGTCTGATGGGGTCTCTGTTCCGGCGCCACGGCAAGCAGAGGGAGAGGCGGGCCGGAGACATGTTAAGGCATGGGCAATGTAGGATCAGGCCCAGGGCTCCAGCCTTCGAAGGGGCCCCCTGATAGAGACAACTCTGTTCTGCAGAGTCTTGTCCCGATTGCCTAGGTATATCTTTAAAGGATTGTTTTAATTTCTGTTGCCCAGAATGCAATTTTAACGTGGGCGATGAGTGAGAAGATATTCGTTATCTTGCAGAGTAATATTGTGTGCTTCGTACAACATCCAAAACAGTATCTTAAAACATCACAGGACCTCAAAAATGAGGGGTTGGGGATCATATATTATTGACAGTAATATTAGGGAGCTGCTGCTGAGTTCCAATGTTGAAAACACGAGTCACTATCCCTGAATATTGGCGCAAACACAATTAGAACACATGGGCCAGCAAGCGGGGAAGATTTCGGCAATAGGAGGACCAGGCTTGTTAACTGATACTTTGTTTCGATCTGAGGGAATACATGTGCGAATATGAACTGTCGGTTTTAACACTGCCCACATTTACATAAGTTGTATCACAGCATCGCCAGTTTCTTATACTCAGGGCCATTGGCATTATGGCGATGCGGCAGCAATTTGCACAGATCTTTGTGCCTGCATTAGCCACACATACCTCCTCCAGTCTGACCCACACTAAGACCATTCAGCTCTGGCTCCACCTTGGGTCTGGCTGATACAATAAAGCCTTTAACTGGTTTAATCTCATTGGACACATGTTGGCACGTTAATGGCCATGTAGTGTTGTGTCTTAGCAGGAGGGCCTGCGATTGGTTTGGCTGGTTTTACTTGAAGGGTCCGGATGTGGTCAGGCAAAAACAACAGTTAAAAACGCAACAACAGGGGTTCACACGCAGTGGAGGGCCCTTGGCGAGGTGCACTGGTAATCTTTTCCCTTAGATAGTATTTATTTAGTGGTTATACAGGTACTAAGGTGGGGATACCTTTGGCAGTATTTCCATGCCTGGAAGTACATAGTGAGGAAGTAATAGTGTCCCAAGTTGCGCAACATGATATATACATTTGTATTGGGTGCTTGTTAAAAGCTTCCTTTGGTCCAACGGGTGCCAGGCAAACGGGGACGACTTGTACAAGAGACGAACATGAGTAGTTACTCAACACGGTGTGTTAGAAGGGATGTTGTCTAAGCAGAACTCAAACTAGCCTTAAACGCATGATGGAGACAATTGGTGACATGCCTAAAGCGGTAAACCTTGTGTTAAAGGGATGGCATGCCAAGGGAGATATCTTCCATATTTCACGGGATCCCCTCAATCCAACACGCCTAAAGTAAGCGGAGAATGCTCGAGTGATTTGTTGGACCTGTTATTAGTTTTATTAAACACACCAAGTACTGTGAAGTAGTGACATTTGAACTCAAATCAATGGTACTTCCAGGACACATTTCCTTCAATACACACACCTCCAGACAGGACTGCTCTCCCCTGGAGCAAAGGGAAGCAAAACACTATATACGGCATAATGCCAATGTCGGGAAGCAAGAAAGATGGTGATGGAGTGGGGAGCGATGTATCTTGGTCTGCTCGCACAGACAGGCGATTTCTGCGGGGGCTTAGCTAAGCTTGCTGCCAGGCAGTGGTCTTTTCCAACTAATGTGATAATGTTGAATGGGTTGCAAGCATGCACCAAGAGATGGGTCCTCGAGACCATTCAGGACTTCAACATGGTTGGAGTCAGGCCAAGGAGTGGCCGTGTGCCCACCGTGTGCTGGAGATGGTTGGGGGGGTTGGCATGCTTTTACAGAAGTTTGTGGCAGGCTCGCACATGTGGTTGTTCCGCTGAGTTTGGGGGCAGGTTGGCATGCTTTATCTTGTCTCTGCCAGAGCCAGCAGACCCCCAGGGTGACAGCGCGCTCAGATACATGTCATGTTGGCACATATTTACAGGACTCGTAGGCATAGCTGCAGGTCAGGCTTCAAGGATAGAGTTAGAGATCTGAAGGACCAATCTCCTACTCCATGGCCTCAGATCCAAAAGCTGCATGATACAGGTTGCTTCAGTTAAGCAAGATATCCTTGGGAGCGGTCAGCATCATGCAGGAGGAATGATAGAAATCCCAAAGTGTAAAATGTACATCCATCCGCAGCCACCCAAGGGAGTGGCCGGAAGTCAGGTTAAGTGTTTTATGGACAGACGAATGGTGAGTATACCAAAGGCACTCCTGTGAGGCATGCGCTGGAACAGCTTCTGTAGAAGCTGCGGCACGGGCCGGGGGGGGGGTGTCTCCCCTCCCATCACTGTGGTCTGACACCTGGGAGGCAATGATTTGACTGTCCAGGGTAGGAGAAGGATAAATAGCTCCATGCGGTTTCCCAGATGCAGTTTGCCGGGATGGGGTTCCCCGGAATGTGATGGAGCTGCCCCGAACAGATCAGGGCAGAGACTGGCGGGAGGGGAAGGTTTCCTTAACAGCTTGGTGAGCCACTTAGGGGGCCCCGACCTCACTGCCATGGGTAAGGGGGCATGGTTGCAAGCAATGAAGGCTGATCTAGGTCCTGGGATTACAAGGTATTAAGTCGAGAGCTGTATTGAGCATCAAGGGTCACAGCTGGTTAGCAGGTATGTGTGTATCTGTGATCAAGCTTTAATTAAGCAAGCCTGGTAGGTGGCGTAAGTTGTCACTCCAAATGGTTGCTGTGACTGCAATAGTGTGCGCAATGCGAACAGCACAGTTCGCCATGGTTTAGTATCATAAAGGTCTGGCACATGTCGGGTCAACGTCAACAAAGTAGAGGCACTCGGCTCCCAGGACGGGTAACGGGTTGCTTCAAGTTATGCATATAATGCCCCGCCCGCATAGCCATAGTATTAGGCTGGGTGGAAGCGGTTCGCTAAGCAAGTGTGCTGCTGTTACATAAATGCGGGAAACGAGTGTTGGAGAACACGAAATGCACATGTAAGTAGGAATGCCGGCCTTGGTCGGGGGCCCTGGCTACGACGGTCGCCACACCCAGGGCTGTGGCGGAGTTACAGGGCGATCCAGAGGCGGAAAGGTACTCAGGGGTACCCTCTTCATGAGCACAAAGGGTGCTGAGGCCTAATATCGCCAGGAAGTCTTTGCGGTGGACCCTGAGGTGTGACGGCGCCCCGTCTGTCCTACGGGCGGTTGGAAACCTGTACAACCGGGGGTCGTTTGAACGCTCCGCACCTCGTAGGGTTGGAAGGGCGTGAGTAAGGGGGTGGACCGACGGTTCACCGGAAGTGGGAGGGGCTATCCCCTCACCTTAACCGCTAAGCACCGATTGGCTAAGGCCACAATGCAAGTTGGCCCATCAGGTGGTAGGCCGCGAGGGGCGGCCTTTGGATCGCCTGTAAGATAACCCACCATGTTGGCATAGTTGGTATGCTAATAAACCTGCAGCAATTTTCTCCACGAAAACAGTGTCTTGTCTGTTTATTTATTGGGTATGATGCTGCATGGGGGGTGATGAGTGTTGCCGATATTGGCACTATGTGGGCTGCCCGACGTCCACGAAGGGGACCTCCTAAGAGGGCGGCCCCTTTAGTGCCACAGGATGGCACACGGGACAGCCCAGCGTTGCGAGACCCCTTTGGGGTCCCGCTCGTCATTTCCGGCCCAGGTGGGGAAGGGAGAGGTATAAGTTCCTCCCCCGCCCACCTAGCGGCCTTTTGTTCCTCACACCTAATGCCGTTTCCTCCCTACCGCTTACCCGGCGTAATCAGGGTGTTGGGGGGAGGAATTTCTAATCTGTTATTTTGTGTTGCAGGCGGAGTTACAGGGCGATCCAGAGGTGGAAAGGTACTCAGGGGTACCCTCTTCATGAGCACAAAGGGTGCTGAGGCCTAATATCCCCAGGAAGTCTTCGCGGTGGACCCTGAGGTGCGACGGCGCCCCGTCTGTCCTACTGGCGGTTGGAAACCTGTACAACCGGGGGTCGCTTGAACGCTCCGCCCCTCGTAGGGGGCGTGAGTAAGGGGTGGACCGACGGTTCACCGGAAGTGGGAGGGGCTATCCCTCACCATAACCGCTAAGCACCCGATTGGCTAAGGCCACGATGCAAGTTGGCCCATCAGGTGGTAGGCCGCGAGGGCGGCTTGCCTTTGGATCGCCTGTAAGATAACCCACCATGTTGGCATAGTTGGTATGCTAATAAACCTGCAGCAATTTTCTCCACGAAAACAGTGTCTTGTCTGTTTATTTATTGGGTATGGTGCTTAATGGGGGGTGATGAGTGTTGCCGATATTGGCACTATGCAGCAGGACGACCTCGAAGCCCTCTCTGGTTACCACAGGGCGCAGCACACGTGTTTAGCGGGAAACTGACTGAGCGCGCTGTGTTTTAGGAAGAGGGGTTTGCTGCTCAGATGGTCTTTGCGCTTTGGCATTCAGTGTTTTGTAGCTGTGCAAAAATAATGAGGTGGAAAGAAATGCAACCTGCCGGACATGCAAAGCAGGAACAGGTGTGGCACAGACTGCTCCTCAGCCGGAGGCAGAAAAAGGCAAACGCAATTGCAAGAAAAAGAATTGCGTTGAGTGGCGGTCTGGGGATGGAGGGGGAAGAAAGAGTGATTATGTGTTACGGTAGCAGGAAGTAGGAAAATAATCCTCCTCTTGTGTATGTAAGCTCTGCTACTGCGGGATGCAGGGTAATAAGCTCACATGACATGCCTGGAGGTGAATTCCGGCCTGCACTTATTTGGGTGAATATTTAGACAAAGGCTGATTATCCAAGCAAGAAATCGGACTGTATCAGCCACTGGACCAGGTACATTATAGTTCATAAAATTTGGCACCTTTGGAGCCTGGAATGTGACTATTAGAACTGAATCCTCATTGCCAGCATTTTTCTAAATCACAGAACTTGAGATTTCAGTCGGTGCAAGGCCAGCTTTAACTCTTGGCATGCAGGAATCGGCTGTTGCAGGCTATTTTACCTAAATGTTTCCTGGGGATGCAGGAGAATCAGCTGATGGCATTTTTTTGTCTCGTGTTTTTTGCCATGCGGAAATGGATGTCTTGAGCACATTGTCCTCTCACCCCCTTTTCTGTGACATGCTGAAAAAGTGATGAAAGTGAACAAGATTGTCGATTAAAAGTGGAATTAGACATGCAAAACGTACAATTCTTCCAGTTTATTGTAAGAAACGTTACGGTCATTGCCATGACTTCTAATTTCTTAAAATATGACACTTGGAAAGTGGTATGAAGAATTTGATGTATATATTTAAGCTTGGATTTTAGTGCCTGAATTCAGAGGTACAAGCTTGAACATTTGACTAACTTTTCCCCAGTAGAGAGGTGTGTGTACACCTGTGAGTGAGCATAGGTCTCTGTGGAGCTGGGTGAAGGTACAAGAGCAAAGCTGTGTGAAGTGAGGGGAGGGGATGTGCAGTGACCGATCTATGTTTATTAGGCCCAGCACTAATTGCTTTATTAACCTTCATGCTTCCTCAAATTGCTTGAAAATGCACCATTTGTCCACTCTTTTTTCAAAATTTTCATGGGGGGAGAGCCCCCCCAAACCCCATGTAGGGTGTTCGAGCTCGCTCGCTACGCTCGCTCGCCGCAGTGCAGTACGACAAGAATGTTACGCACACCGTTTCAAATGTCACTAGCCGCCACTGTAAATCTCCCTGGAAAGAGGCACCACCACCTGCACCACTTTCTGGCAAGAAGGAGGCTGGTGTGTCAACCGCACTCCTCCCAAGGCCCAAGACGCTTACAGGCACATGCATCAACCATTTTTGCGAGAGCAAACGGTGCGATTCGCAAAAATCGTCCGTTTTCGCCCGCAAAAAGGGCATTTACGATGCATCAAGGTTCAAGGAACTCGCAATTTGAGAATTCGCAATTAATTGCGATTTCTCAAGTTGCAATTGCATTTAAGGAATCGCAATTTGCGATTCCTTAAATGCAATGTAAGAACCACTTTAGAATAGCGATTTCGCTACTAGGGCGCAAATTACCATCAAGTTGGACTTGATGGTAATTTATAAAGCTTGAAAAATGCACTAAAGTGCATTTTTCAAAGTTATAGATTCACACACACATGCCCTTGGGGCGTGTGTGTGCGCAACATGTGTGCACAGAGCAATTTCAGGGTGCAACAGGGTGTCCTTTTGACACCCTTGCACCTTGAAGTACATGCGCAATTCTACGAGTACCTATTGGTACTCGCAAATTATGCATGCAATGTCCCATTCATTCCTTAATTGCGACTCTCAATTTGCGAGTCGCAATTAAGGAATGTTTGGGAATCGCTAATTTTATAGTGATTCCTTCATGCATAGGCTTTTGCAATTCCTTTATTGCAATTCCTTAATAATCGCAATTAAGGAATCGCAAAGCCTACATTGATGCATGTGCCCGTAACAGGCACATGCATCAACCATTTTAGCGAGCGCAAACGGTGCGATTCGCAAAAATCGGCCGTTTGCGCCCGCAAAAAGGGCATTTCCGATGCATCAAGGTTCAAGGCACTTGCAATTTGAGAATTCACAATTAATTGTGATTTCTCAAATTGCGATTGCATTTAAGGAATCGCAATTTGTGATTCCTTAAATGCAATGCAAGAACCACTTTAGAATAGCGATTTCGCTACTAGGGGCGCAAATTACCATCAAGTTGGACTTGATGGTAACTTATAAAACTTTGAAAATGCACTAAAGTGCATTTTTCAAAGTTAGTAGGTTACACACACGCATGCTCTTGGGGCATGTGTGTGCGCAACATGTGTGCACAGAGCAATTTCAGGGGTGCAACAGGGTGTCCTTTTGACACCCTTGCACTCTTGAAATACATGCAGCAATTTGCGAGTACCTATTGGTACTCGCAAATTGCGCATGCAATGTCCCATTCATTCCTTAATTGCGACTCTCAATTTGCGAGTCGCAATTAAGGAATGTTTGGGAATCGCTAATTTTATAGCGATTCCTTCATGCATAGGCTTTTGCAATTCCTTAATTGCGATTCCTTAATAATCGCAATTAAGGAATCGCAAAAGCCTACATTGATGCATGTGCCCGTTAGTGGATATCGTATCCCTAAACAAGTGAGACCCAGCCCTCCACAGGCAACATCATCCACTGAGCCTCTCCCCAGCATTTCTCTGCCTCCCCGTGCCACGACTCCACCATGTCCAGCCAGCCCTCAGGCTCCCACATCAAGGGATCCCTCTACCTCAGCCAGTTCTCCCCCTCCCAGGTCTAGTCCTCCAACTACCCCAGACAGTCATCCCCCTCCCAATTCCAGATCTCCCCAATTTTAAACTAGAGTCCCCCTTCCCACCCCATTCCTCCCTGAGCGGTGCCTGTACTGCCTATTTGATGCCCCTATCCTGGGGAGATTTCCATGGCAGTGGACTGTGTTGCAAGTTTGTAGTGCAAGTTTACATGCACACAAGTGCGGACTCTATTTTGGACAGGACGTTGGCCTTTATGTTTTGCACTTTCATTACAGTTACAAAGTTTATGTGTTAACATTTATATCTTCTGAGCTTTGTCACTGGCCTTGCTAATGATGCAGTACAATGTATGTGTATATGTTCATCTGTTCCATGCTCTGAATGCAACATTCACATTGGCATGGACTTGATTTGCTATTGCAGGTGTTCCCAGAGGTTGCAGCAAGTAATGTGCTTATTGACTCATAGGGTTAATGGGGCCATGATGCCTGTCTGTGATGGTATACTCTTGTCCTCTACATTAATTTGTCGGTGGTCTACTTTTGTACACGTCATATTTGGATCCTCTACATCAACAACAGCTATTTATTTTTACATGATGACTTGAGGGTGGACAGGGTACATCATATGTGGGTGATCTATCTTGATGTGTACACACCAGTGTAGGTGTATAGTCATCTTGCATAGATATGACTTCATAGTCACATGGGTACATTTACATGTGTGCACTGGAGTACTCATGCAGTGTGATTGTCATGTCATTAGCTGATGTATGAATGTGTATGTGCCCTTGAGCATGACCCTTCCACACATGTATGATCCAGTTGATGAGTGCCTGTTTGTTTACATGATCAGACACCATGCAGGAGGTTGTGTGCACAGGTTGAAGTTGTTGCTGGAGCAATGCGCAGTGTGTCAGTGTGACCTCGCAGTCCTAGGGTACACATACTTGTTGTCCACATTATTTGTGAGTATGCAGAGTGTCGCACTGCAATGTCTGTGATGTGAGTTTTGGGATCAGGCATAGCTCTTGTTTAATTTGTTCTCACTGTGCTGACTGACTCTGGTACACATACATTATATGTGACATTTGCCATACACTGATGTCACATTACACTTTATCTACTCCACTATGTGGTATTCAAATACATACCAGTGTTGTACATAAATCCAATCTCTGTTACTCCACTGTGTGCTGTGACAGTGTACCTGTGACCACTGTATGACAGTACAATCACAATGAGACCATTTGAGGCCTACACAATGTGAGATACTCCACTATGTCTTTTGGCTCTGTCCACTCCTCACCTCTATAATACTCCTGCATACACCACTTCACTCAACAATATTCCACTGCAAGCCATGCCAGTGTTTGACCCTCCCCACCACTCCATAGTGTGACACTATATTGTGGGAGTATGTTTTCTGTCCAAAACCATTGTGCCCCTCAGCACTATTTCACTATTTGATATGTGCTCTTTGATTCTACTTAATTGCAGTCATGGGTAATCCAGTATAGTACAGATGAGTTTACAGCACAGTCCTCTAGTGTTGCTCCATGCATATGTGTTTGCCTGAGTTGTCTAGCAGTAGGTGATAGCAAAAGTGTGTAGTTCTTTGCTGAGGCACTACTACCCATCTTGTGTGTGAAGTGATCTGTGTGCTGTGATGATTTGTGATGTTCTTGTTCATGGTGGTGAATTCAGATATGTCTGTTACTGGATTTAGTGGTGTTCACACACTGCTTACTGTGCATGCACTGCTGTCAGTGGATGATGCATTGTCCTTGACAGGTGTGAGTCCCCCTACTGTCCAGCTTAGATTGCTATGGAATGTGTTAGGATGTGCACGTTATGGTGTCGTTGGGGAGGGTTGCAATCTATGGCCTGTATTGGCTCTTTCTACTGACAAGTCCATGTGTGTGTTATGTTGTTTTTGCAGGACATTGTGTGTAAGGAGTGTGTGTATTTGAATGAATTCAGATGGGTGTGTATTTGGTACTGTGCATTTCTTGTGTGTATGTCACATAATGCAATGTGTAGTCTTGTTTATTTGCTGGTTTTGTGGGCAGATTTGTGCTATGGCCCCCTATCTTTGAACAGTCACTTTTCAGGATTGTGCCTGGGAATGCTTGTCCGGCACACTGACACCATGGTCACTTTGTAACCGGTGGAGTGTCTATGGCTGTCTTTGCAGATTTATCTGGATGCACACACTTTGGGGTTAGATGTGCCATTTGTTTATGGAGAGTTTTCTTTAGATGGATTATGCAGTCTGTGCAGTTAGCCAGAGGTGAAGTTATATCTGTTCCAGGGAGGACTGGGAGCAGATTGGCTATCCACTCTTTTGCTGCACATGTCTAAGATTGTTGACTTCTTTTGGTGTGGTCTGTGATACATGTATTTAGTAATCGCATTGAGCTCAGCATTTGAGCAGACATCCTTGAGTTGAGCTCTGTGATTTGGAGATACACACCAGGGTGTAGCATTGTGTAGCAGGGAACTCATAGGAGTAGATTAGCAACTTTATCAGAGATTGTCCCAGGTGTAGGGCAGGGAAGGTGGTAGATGGCTAGGTGAGGGGTAAGTGTGAAGGTTAGTATTTAGTTTAACAGTCAGGGAATGTCACCGTGAGGCATGAGTGTTGTGCCAGTGGCATACACATGACATATTAGTTCAGACAAATTAGGTGCTGTTCTCTGTATGTCTAATGACAGGTCATCTCATTGTGGTCCAATGCCTTACTTGCATTGCTGGATCACAGTGAGAGTGCACTGATGATAACTTTAATTCGATTAGAATCTCTGTGCCACACATGGATTACTTGATTTGCTAAGTGTAGTGTCATATGTGGGACCTCTTACATTCCATTAACATTTGGTAGCACACATTTCTCCATACATTTCCTGCACTGTTCCCTCCACTTTTGAATAGTTCACTTGTTCTCATACAGTGATGGTGACTTATAGTTTATGTAAGAGGCAAAGTAAGAGTTTGTGAGCTGTATCAAGGAGTTAACATGCAGACTGGCCAGTTCCAAGGTTTGTAATCTGTACAATGACTCTTTATTAATTTAATTACTCACATTTATTCACATGAGTGGAAGGCAGGTGTGAGGAAGAGGAGGTTTGTCATGAGTCTTAGTTCAGAGTTTGCTGCTATCAAGACGGCCTCTTCCTGGTACTTTGGCATTCATTCAATATTTTCTAGATGTTGCTACATTTAGAGAGGTGGAGTGATGGTTTGAAGGTGTTCAGTAAAGTGGCAGAGTAGTCAGTATTGCTGATGTACAGGACATACTCACATGGGGTCATTTAGTGCAGCAGCACACACATGAGACAAATGCACACTGGTGTTTACTTTGAGTTTGCAGTTTGAGTCAGATGATTTCTACAGTGTTGCATGGTATGGCCTGTCATTATGTGGTATTGCCTGCCATTGTATGTGATGAGCCTAGCAATGTCTGCTTAGGGTGTGTGCTGAACTGTGATTAAGTGGCAGTGGTGGCTCTCTTAATATGTCATCTGTCTTTGCTCTCTGACTCATCCAACACCTTGTTGTACTACTGTGAACTCCCCATACACATCCTGGTTGCTCTGGCCTCCTCTAGTCCACCTTGGATCTTGTCTGACCCTGATTTGAGTGCAATGATCACTATTGTCCATTTCAGGTGACTCTTGCCTCATTCGTCACTCATGTGCTATACATTTTATTATGGCCCTACTGAGATGTCACTATGAACACTGTGCCTGCACATCACTCCTTGCAGCAGCTATGTTGTGGTAATTTCAGGCTCATTTGGATTGGGTGTGGGCTGGAGTATGGTATTCGGATATTGCTAGCCTGGGACCATGTGCTGGACTTCTACAACCATATGGGCAAGTTTGGCCACCGCTTCACCGCTGCTGTGATGTGACCGCCACGGCCAGGCTAGATGGCATCATTTCTATAGAGATGGGTGCCCCCGATGCTGAGGTGACAATGTACCTTCGTGCGAGGAATGGGTACTTTAACTCTGGTATATGTTTCTGTGTCCATCAGGGTGTCCGAATTTGACAGGTAAGTTATACCTGAGCGATTGCTGTGTGTTATTGTTATCAAGGGGTTGCATGTGGGGAGATGCTTTGGACTTACCTCTGCTGTTGTTTGCGACGGCGTTGTATTTGCTGGTAGTGGATCAGGTAGAGCAGCGGCAGTGCTTGTAGAGCAGGATCCATGACGTGCAGGAACGTGGAGAGGTGTCTCTTACTCGAGTTTCTCTCTCCGTAGTTTTGCTTCAGCCATCTATGATGAGCTGGTTTTTATCACCGCGTTCCGATGGCCTGATTGATGCATCGTGATCTGGTGGGTGGTTGGAACGTCATTCTGCACGGCTGCCTTTCTCTATTGGCTCCCTCCGGCACCATTGCATAACGAAATATCTGGCGGATCCGGAAACACGTGACGGACGGGAAATGGGCTATCTTTGCCCATTGTAATATGGTGGTCACAATGACTGCTTCCGTAGTAACTAAATCGGTTTTCCGCCAGCACCGCGGAGGTGCCTACGACCGCCATTGTAATCAGCCCCTAAGTCATCAAACTATACATTTTCTTGCAAACTAAAAAATTTCTTCTTCTTATATTATATTGTGTTATGAAATTTGTTGTGATCCTCGGGGTGCCAGAGAGCCAGCCATAAATATGGCTTACTCCTCAGGCCCGTCTACAAATAGCTGCACCCTTGCTACACTAAAGGGAAATAATCAGCTTTACTGCTGCATGGAGGTGTCTGGAGGCACCCGGAGTGGACTGGCACCGTGGGATCTGGTGGTGCGAGCTAATTTGCAGGCTAGGTGAGGGCAACTCGTGACCTGCACTAGCTGACGAGCTGAGGCTGCAAGCCTGGGGCTTTGTTGTCGACCTGTCCCCTCGCTGTCTGTTGCCTGTCTTGAGGACATACTCCGAAGCCTCTTCGGGGGCAGTTCAGGCAGAGGCAGCGCACTGCTCCTGTTTAGCCGAGTGGCTCCTCATCCTGCCCCCGAGTCTCTCAGCCTGGTGCAGGCTTGTGCAGTACCATGCACCGCCTACACCGGTGCTTGCCTCGTCTTGGTGTGACGCCTCTCCTTGAATGATTGAGAGGCTCCCTGGGGACTGAGGCCAGGGAACCAGTGTGGAATATTGGGAACCATTCACTCAGCAAACCCTGCAACCCTCGCCCTAGCAACACCAAGCTCCTCTGCCAGTTAGCCCTCATCAGTTTTCAGAGGCCTACCACCTCTGCACTGCATAGTAGATCCTGGGCACGCTCTGCCGCTGTCCCTGATGCCCTTTCTGACATGCCACCACCTGTCACTCTCCTTTACTAAGTGAGTCACTTATCATCTACGATGGGTAAAATAGACAACAGGCAAGCTGAAGTCCAATTTGACAAGAGACAATCTGTGGCGCACAGCAAGAATCATGCTGTGACCTCACCAGATATGCCTGACACTAATGTTTTGGCAATGTTTAAAGAGGTAAAAGGCAGCTTACAATCCATTGATGGCAAAATGGATACTCTCACAAACAGACTGAAAAGATTCCATGAGTGAGTCAATAGATATGACACCAGAATCTTGCAGGCTGAGGCTAGAAAATCTGATCTGGAACACACACAACAGATATCTGACCATGCCTTAGCCACAACCAATTGGTAATTGAAAGCTATTAAAGCCAAAAAGGAGGATTTGGATGGTAGATCCCGTTGTAGCAATGTCCAGATAATGGGCATTCCCGAATCCAATACTGGCAGCAACGTGAAAGGCTTCGTCGAGAACCTGCTTGACACTTTGTTTGGCCGGAGCAAAGTTTCACCTGTTTTCATTGTGGAAAGAGCACACAGCGCTTTAGTACCTAAACCTAGATCTGGTCAAAACCCAAGACCAATAATAGCGCAACTGCTGAATTACAGGGGCAGGGACCTCATATTGCATCTAAACAGAGAAAGTCAGAGTGTCTTTTTATCCTGATTGTACTCCAGCAGTGCAGGAGGCCCCACACTCTTTTAAGGAGGACAAGAAAAACCTTAGAGCTATTGAGATTAAGTACTCCAAGCTGTTCTCAGTCAAGCTATGTCTGGAATATAAGGGTAAAACACACTTTTCTCCACCACCGGGCCCTGCTCTTGAATTTATTGAACAATTTGATTCACCCCGAGGAGCCAGATCTTCAGAGTCAGCCAGCCCTGCCTCCACATGCAGTGGATAGTTGCATGGTCCCTCCATCCTCACCGACAACGAACAAATAATTGTTTTGTTCCTGTTCATCTGGTGCTTTATCTGAGCAGATATGGATTGTTAAATGTCATGTCTCGCTTTGTTAACATTCTCGATTTGTATGATTTGTGAATAGCCTCATGCCACATTTCTGCTTTTTTCTGTAGGAATTTATGGTTGTATGCTAGCATTTTACAGTGGATGACTTGGGGGGGGACTCTAGACAACTCTCCTGAAGGTAGCACAATTGGCGTAGGCTAGAATATTCTTACTTAATTATACAGGTATGAGCACACCTCACAGGGCAGTGCCGGCTCCCTAGTCTCCCCCATGCGTGGAGCGCACTCCTGCTGTTTGTGTTAGTACGTGACTGTAGTTTCCATACTTGATCATCTTGGAAGGGGTTTTCGCTGACGGTTGGGGTTGGCGGTGGGGTGACAAGTTTTGGGCTGTTGCTTTTTTGTTATTGGTTTCACTTTTCAGTTTCATTTTCACAGCCATTTTGACAGATGCGAGCAATTTATACATGTCCAGCATTCAACATTGATTATTGAGGTGGTCACCATAAATGTGTGCTATTACCAGAGCCTGCACTGTTTTTGACAATGGTTACGCTTCTCTCTTGGAACATATGCAGGGTGAATAATCCTCGTAAGGCCCCTCAAGTGCTAGTGTACCTGGACCAGCATAAAATAGATGTCACCCTGCTGCAGGAGATCCACTGCTCCCCTATGGGTCACTCCCTCGTTTGCCTTTTCAAGGGGCACATATCGCTACTTCTCCTCATACTCAACCTATTCTCGGAAGTGGAGATTCTCATTAGAAAGACAGTAAACTTTACAGTGGTAGAACACATTGCAGATACAGCAGGAAGAGTGGTTGTAACTGCTAGCGTCTTGGATGTGCAGCACTTCCTACTTTTTAAAATATATATGGTCCAAACGTAGATGATCCAGATTTTTTTCGTTGAAGTCTTATGGCTGTGCTCCAAATACAATGACTGGCCTATGATTTAGGGTGGCGACTTCAACTTGACATTCCCAATGAGTCATGATAGAACCTCTGTGATGGCATGACTCACATCACAAGCTAGTTCTCCACTCTCACACATAATGTGGCTCTGAGATCTTGTGGATGCCTGGAGGGCATTCCATCTCTCACTCACTGAACATACATTTTATTCTCCTGTGGATGACATGTCTCTTGTCTTGACATGTGGTTGGTATCCTGGTCACTCAGGCAAGACGTTAATACTGTTGATATACCTCCCCGTACTCTATCGAACCACTCCCCGGTGACGATGCATTTACATAACACCTGCCTCTAATACGAGTGATGCTCCTGGAAACTAAGTACGTGGACAACAAAGATCAGGAGCTGTTGGCCCAGCTCCAGCAATCACTGAAGGAGTGAGTACATAGATGTGGCTGAGCTCGAAATCCTATGCTTAGGTTGTGGGGCCTGTATGAGACGATATGGGGAGGAGAATAGACCGGGCAAAACGCTCACCTGGATTACTAGGAATGAGCGTGAGCCTGAACGGATCACCCACTTGATCTGCGATGGGCCGGGGTGACATCAGATGTGAGCTCCATACTAGATGAGTGTAGGCGTTTTTAATAACACCTTTATACTCCTATGATGTCCCGAGATAAGGAGAAGGTGGAAGCTATCCTGACCAGGTTGCTCTTGCAAGACTTGATGAGGAGGCCAAGGAAATTTTAAACTTTCCGATAACGCAGGAGGATATTAAAAGTGCCATATAGAGTCTCCCCATTGGGAAGGCCAACAAAGGTAATAGGCTGCTGGCAGCATTTTTAAAAATGTATTTCGATATTCTCGCCCCAGGCCTCCTGGATATGTATAACGCTACGATCGGTAAGGGAAATCTTCCACCACCACAATGGAGGTGGTTATAACGGTGCTATTGAAGCCTAACAGAGATCCCAATATCCTCTTCCTACAGACTCAATACGGATAACAACATTTTTGCAAAAATCTTCGCAATTTGCAGCCACTTTGACCATGTTTAAAAGGGGATCACAGGCACTTTACTACTGCATTTATTCTTACACAATTATTGGCTATACTTCACAGAGTTGTCTCCTAGTAGTCTGCCGTTGCTGTCCTTTTTGATGCTGAAAAAGCATTTGATTCACTAGAGTGGCCGTTCATGTTGGAGGCGCTTTGCAGGTTGGGCCAAGGAAAATACTTCCTGTCGCTTATTATGCTACTATACACAAACCCCAGCACTAGAGTTTGCGTGAATAATTCCTATTCATGATTGTTGTTGGTAGAGGCACTCGTCAGAGTTGCCCACTCTCCCTTGATATTTACCCTAGCAATAGAGCCACTAGCCTGCTTCATGAAGGAACTGCACTCCTATCGAGGGATATGCCTCAAAAGCAGATCATTAATCATATGTCTGTATGAGGATGATGTGATATTATATATTCAAAGGTGCACAGACAGAATATCGAGTTTAAAATGTCGACATACACAAATATTGCGTTTTAAATATCGTGATAAAGAAATATCGACAGGAAGAATATAGTGGTCAAGAATATCGACTTGCAGGTAAGAAATATTGTTTTTGGAAATATCGAAGTTGTTAATATCGTTTGCAATAATATAGTTGTTTAAAATATCGATGTTTTAATTAGTGTTATGTATTTCAGTATGTACTTTTAAAGTATGTGATCTATTTTTTTGTATAAGATTTTGTTTTGTTTTTTAATATATGTGTTAAATTTTTAGTAGTTTTGAGTTTTTAAGTTCTGTAGCGGGTTGTGGGCTTATAGGGGAATAGGGTGGGAAGTAATTTAATGATAATAAATGAATGATTATTTTTTATGTATTAGCATTTATTTATTTTGGATTTTATAGTGTTAATTGTGGGAATTAATTTATTATTAATTATTTATTAATTGGTTGTTAATTATTTTTAATAAATTAATTGGCAATTATGTTAATTGTGTCATTTTTTTTTAGGAGCGGGTTGTGGGTTCATAGGGGAATAGGGTGGGAAGTAATTTAATTATAATAAATGTATTAATATTTTTTATTTATTAATATTTATTTAATGTATATTTTATGGTGTTAATTGTGGGAGTTATTTTATTATTAAATATTAATTAATTGGTTGTTAATTATTATTGATTAATTCATTTGTCATTAATTATGTTAATTGTGTCATTTTTTTAGGAGTGGGTGGTGGGGTTTATAGGAGAATAGGGTGGGAAGTAATTTATTTATAATTAATTAATAACTGTTTGTTTATTAATGCTAAATCATTAATTAAAATAAAAATATGGCAATTATGTAATTAATTTTTGATGTAAGTTGTGGGGTTTATAGTGGTAAAGGGTGGGAAGTAAATTATTTTAAATTAATTAATAAGTTGTTAATTGATATTATTTATTATTGTAAAATTAGTTATGGAAATTGTGTAATCATTTTTAGGTGTGGGTTGTGGTGTTTATTGGGGTAGAGGGTAGAAAGTAATTTATGTTTAATTAATTAATAATTAGTTGATTATTATTATTAATGTATCAATTGATAAATATTTATGGTAAGTGTTTATTGTTATTTTGTGTGTGTGTTTTGGTTTTATAGGGGTAACATTTGGGGAGTAAATTAATTTTTATTTGTTTTAAAGTTTTTAATTTAATAATATTTGTTTAATTGATAATTAATTATGTTAATTATGGAGGTATAATTTTATAAAATTTTAAATGTGGGTTGTGAATTGTGTGGTGTTATAGGGTAGGAAATAAAAAATATTAAATTCATGTAATAATATTTTTGTTTATAAAAATGTTCTATTAAAAAATAGTTTTTGTTTTTAAATTATTTTTGAATTTTTTTAAATAAACTTTCTAGGTATTTGTTAGATCTTTTTAACATTCTAATCTGTTTCTATCTTTTGTAATATTTAAAACTTTTATATATGTTTTATTTTTATTTTTTTAAATCTTTTGTGTTGCTGTTGTTAATTTGTTTGTTTTTAATTTTGAACTGACTCCAGTGGAAATATTAATTTTTACCCCTCCGCTATCCAACACTTTCCATACTGTTGCACAAACTGGAGTAGGAATAGTAATTTTTACCCCTCCGCTATCCAACACTTACCCTACTGTTGCACTCACTGGAGTGGGAATAGTATTTTTTACCCCTCCGCTATCCAACACTTTCCCTACTGTTGCACTCACTGAAGTGGGAATAGTACTTTTTACCACTCCGCTATCCAACACATTCCCTACTGTTGCACCCACTGGAGTGGGAATAGTAATTGTAACCCCTCCACTATCCAACACTTTGCCTATTGTTGCACTCACTGGAGTGGGAATATTAAGTTTTACCCCTCTGCTATCCAACACTTTCCCTACTGTTGCACTCACTGGAGTGCGAATAGTAAGTTTTACCCCTCCGCTATCCAACACTTTCCCTACTGTTGCACCCACTGGAGTGGGAATAGTAATTTTTACCCCTCCGCTATCCAACACTTTCCCTACTGTTGCACTCACTGGAGTGGGAATAGTAATTTTTACCCCTCCGCTATACAACACTTTCCCTACTGTTGCACTCAATGGAGTGCAAATGTTTTAATTTATAGTATAATGTTTTTTATTAGATTTTATGTTATAAGTGTATGTAAATATATATATATATATTTATTTGTAAATTTTTATATATTTATAAAATTATAAAATAAATTAAAATTAATAGTTTATTAATTGTTTTAAAGTAAATAGATATATATATATATTACATTTTATATATGTATGTTTAAATATGTTTTACTTTACATTTATTTATTATATTTGTTTAAATAATTGTTTTAAGTTAATTTTATTATTTAATATATTTAACATTAATTTTTATTTAAATAAAAAGATCAATATTTTGTACATCTATATTTTTTACATCAATATTTTTGTTTCGATATTTTTGTACTTACAATTTTAAATATAGGATGTCGATATTTTTGACATCGATATTTGTGTATGGGGATATTTTGGGCATCGATATTCTATCAGTGAACCATATTCAAAGGGCAGAGGAGAAACTTTCTATCATTATTCGACTTGGGGGGTACTCTGGGCTGCATATCAGCTTGTCCAAATCCAAGGTGTTCCTACTCACCGATTTTCACTCCACACCCATCAAGGATTACCCCTTACAGTGGAGTCTGGATGGGGAATGATATCTAGACATCTGGGTCACTCATGACCACTGTTCCCAATAAGGTGCGCGCGCGCGCGCGCACGCACCTCTCTTCCCGTGAGCGCGCACTCCCGTTAGTGGAGCGCGCACAGACTCAGGACATCCAGCGAGAGAGTTCGCGCCGCCGCTTTAAAAAGCGAGCGGCGCGAAAAACAGGCACTTCCTGCGGTTTTGCCCGCGTGAGCCAGGAGTGCAGGTAAGGCTGGCTTGGAGGCTTGAGGCACTTGCTGTATTTTGCGGTGCGGGGCAGATTGTGGGCTTTTGTTTAAGTATTCATGTTAACCACAGCTCCTTCACGAGCTGTGATTAACACGAATACTTAAACAAAAGCCCACCATCTTCCCGCACCGCGCTTTACTAACAAAGAGTAGAGCAAGTTTAAAAACACAGCGTGTTTTTAAACTTGCTCTACCCTTTGTTAGTAAAGCGCGATGCGGAAGATGGTGGGCTTTTGTTTAAGTATTCATGTTAATCACAGCTCGTGAAGGAGCTGTGATTAACATGAATACTTAAACAAAAACCCACAATCTCTCTCGCAGCCAGCTTTACTAACAAAAGAGTAGAGTAAGTTTAAAACACAGCGTGTACTTTCAGAAAGTACACACTGTGTTTTTAAACTTGCTCTACTCTTTGTTAGTAGAACCATAGCTGCCAAGGTTTCAGGTTGCCTATGTGACATTTTCATAATTTCAGTGAAATTATGAGTGACATTCAATGACTATGAGTGACCCATTCTCAGGAGCAAAATCGAGCAATGAAGACGAAGGAAACATCAGAAATGGCACCCATTTGAATGTAGATTGTGAATCTTTAAACCTAGCTTTGAAGGAACAGCATATTTTTCATAGCTACCAAGGTTTCAGATAGCTAGGTGTGACATTTTCATAATTTCAGTGCAATTATGAGTGACATTTCAAGGAATATGAGTGACACTTTCTCGTGCGCAAAATCAAGTATCAAAGACTAGGGAAACATGTAAATATATGAAATTACACGTATTTGAGCAATAAAAAGCTCTAAGATCTTGCCCCAAAAATAAATTGTCCTGCACAGAATCTGGAAACCTCCGTGAGTCACGGTCTGTCTCTCCACTTATCAATATTGTGTGATCCTTGTCAAATCACCCGATCTTCATGTACTCAGCTCCGTTACCCACAAAATAGGATTGCTTGGAAACAGGTGCCTGCCCGTATTAGATGCTGTGTAAAAACAAACACCCACCCTCGCTTAGGGATTATTATTTCTGAAACGCTCATTTTTCTAGAGCCGCTTCTGGGGTACTGTATGCTTGAAATTGTTTCAAAGGGGCTACAGGGGAAACATGTTTTCTAAGAGTGACTATCTCACCAGATACCAAGATGTGTTTTCCGTGAGCTATTTCAGGACTGACCAGTGTTTTACCTCAGTCCAAAAGAATTTAAAAAAATAGCACAGGGTAGAAGAACTTCAGCTATTAATACGACTGGCACTGCAGCAGCTGATCGCGTGCTGCCACTAAAAAGCAAATTTAATTAACACACTCGGCCGCACTCAGTTGTGAGGCCGCAAGCCACAGCAATTGGTCCAGTCCAGGCCGCTGCAAAGTCACTCCCTTCCTCAGCAATTCGCGGCGGGGTGAGGGTCACGGAGTGCAGTGTACCTTCCATCGCCAGTGAGAGAGGCCCCAACACAACATGATCCATGACCGTGACCGTGAGTTACAACACTCACAAACGACAGTCAGGTCTCGTGAGCACTGCAGCCTCCCACTCCAACTGCAGGCAGCGCTGCCAAATTTAACACATCTCTGACGCACTGTGTACTGTCACATGGGGAGGGTGTTCTACTTACTTGTTGCTGACTCTACTGTCTACTTGACTCGGACCCCAGGCTTGTTCCGTTGGTCGGCTCGGCAATTTCAGCCGGAAGCGTGATTGGCATGTCGCCGGACGGTGACTTGCACTGCAACAAGGCTGCTGGGTGCTCATGCCACGAGTGAGCTACCCCCACGGCAATCTGCCTTATACTTCGGTCCAGGCTGCTGCTGTCCTCACGGAGACCTGGACCTGACAGTGACGGTCAGTCATGGCTCCGTACCCATCACTGCACAATTCTCTCTGCGGCCGGCTCGGAAATTTTAAGTGAATGCTGCGGCGGCCTTGAATATAATGGCCTACAACACAGTGTGGCCGGGCCATCATGTGCGAGCAACAGCGCTGCCTGCCCCATAATTATTTACGGCCGCCTTGGCGCCTTCCTGAACAATAAACTCCCCGCTCTCGGAGCCAGCAGGATGTGACATACCCCTGCGGAGCCCTAGCTATTCATTGGGCAACGGACTTGACGTCAGGCAGGCTGACTCAGAGCCGCGCGGCACCGCGGCCGCAGGTGATATATTGTAGCAGAGAGCCTGGGACTGGCAGGCCATATCTTAGATGGGATCACAGCCTCAAGAACACGGAAGCAGCGCGCCGGCACAGGCAGACCACAGGCAGTGCCTGCAGCCAGCTGCCACACTCACGTTTGCAGCCATCATGTACACCTGAGACTGCCACTATGCATTATGCGTGACAACGCATTTCAGTGCGATGATGCGGAGCACCACACTGAAATGCGTTAGTGTCACGTCTGATGCGTGATACTTGGCAGGACTGTTTTTTATTTCAGAGCAGGGTCAGGATTTTCTACATCTGTTTCAATGTCTAGTGCATTCACAGTTAAGCATTACTCTACCTGTTTGGACCAGATTAATTAGGGAGAATTGTACACTACCTCACAGCTTATGTTGCCCCATGCATGCTGTATTTCTTCTAGTGTTCAACTTTTTTATATCTGCATACCAGAACAACCTCGGATCTCAGTCGACCAGATCTCACTTTCTAATAACTATAAGTAGGTAATTACAGCTCCTTTAGGCCCTGTAGCGGAGAGCGATGGTGCTAACTGGGAATACATGTTCTGATCCTTTAGGAGAATCTCCGTCATCGACTGCTTTGTTTAAACCAGAATCCCATTTTAGCACAAGCTGTAATAAAACAATGCAGGATCGACAATTTTAATCTCGAATGTCTCTTTATTTAGGCAGAATTTACAAGTGATGTTGCGCACTGCATTATAGCGCTAAATTTTGGCACTTAATCTAAAAAAGTGATCAGAAATCAAACATGGAATACGTACCTCCTCTCACTGTGACTGGACACAGCCCCAGCGAACACCACCCCACACACAAGCATGGGAAGGCAGCACGTGCCGAGGAGGACACTCCTTTTCCTTTAATTTAATTCCGGCAGCAGCAATTCTAGGTGGCCCAGGCTGGCTGCAACAGGAATTTGAAAGTGAAAATATCCTGCCTGCGCCGACTGGAGCCTTTCAGTCCCTGTCTGTCCACACGACGCACCTGCTGAACTTCTTCCTTTAGCTGCACTGACACTGACGGACTGCCTGGCAATAGTAAACTTCGTTGTGCTTGCAGGCCACATGGCTGCACGCACGTGTGCACTACTACTGACCTTTTGGTGCCGGGGAGGTAGCCAGGTCAGCCTGCGCTACGCAACACCAACAAAAGACAGTCCAATAGCCAGCCCGGTCCCAGCAAAGCATAACAGCACTCGCATTGACTGCTGTGCGCCGCCTACAACCTCACAAAATATTCGACTCTACAAAGCATTAAAACAGGTAATACACTCAGCTTTTTAGTAAGCTGATTTGCGTGACAATCTTTTTACATGCGGTAATGTGACTTAAAATGTGTTAGTGTAACGCGAGATGTGTGACACTTGGCAGGGCTGTAAGCGCGGCTGCCAGAGCAATTGTGGCCTTTTGTTTAAGTATTCATGTTAATCACAGCCCCTTCACGAGCTGTTATTAACATGAATACTTAAACAAAAGCCCACATGCCTTTGTAAATCTTTACTACTCACCTTTTTAATTTTGCGATATTCTTGTAAAATTTGATCATGGATATTCTGGAAAAAAAATGTAAAAGCTTTTTCAGCATAAACATGATAGGGCCACATTCTTTGATATCTATGCTTATGGAAATGCGCCACATTGGTGCAAATCTGCCTTAAGCCCCTTAACTTGGGTTGTATGTGTGGAAATGCACCGTCTTTTCAGTTATTTTAAGCAAAAGTTTGGAGTGATATTTGGCGCTGCGCACAAGGGCAGTCTGGTTCCTGGCGCACATAGCCATGGCTGCAGCGCACAGAGACCCTACACTGCCGCACACAGAGGAAAAAAATTAGAGGGAACATTGCTCATGACTACGACGACTTGTGAGAAGTAATTTTGGCACAGCGCTAGACAAAAGCGTCTTCCTAAGCCCTTCTGCGTCAGGGACCTACTGGCCAGCTACTTCTTAAGGGAAAGAAACATTCATCAATTTCTCTGGCCCCTTTGGACATTTTTAGATGAGTTGCCTGCATTTTGCTCCTGGTCGGATGCTCTAAAAACCAGGAATGTTCATTTTAGGACTCATAGACTCTAAGGGGCCGATTCCAATTCAGGCCGGAAATCACTCTGACCGTGCCGGACCCGGAGAGATTTCCGACCGAATCGGACTCTAGCAGCCCGACCGAACGAGTACGATGCGTACGCATGCAATCGGACTCGATTCGGTCGGACTCCCATTGAAGTCAATGGGAGCCGGTCGTACAACGCGTACGCGGGCTCCCATTGACTCAATGGGTGCGAGGCGACCAAGGGCCCCCCCTACAGCGGGTACGCGTCGATGCGCCGTACATGCACAGGTAGGGGGGACCCATGGGTCCCCCCTGTGTGCGACTCGCGCGGCTACGCATACAGGGGGGTCCGACACGGACCCCCAAAGTCCGGCTCCGACTGCAATTTAGAGCCGGACGGCACGAGTCGGTCGGACTGCTTGAGGCGCGCATCGTACTTGCCCGGCCGGGGAACGTCTCCATTGCGCGGTGCGAGTCGTGTCCGTGCGAGTCGGTCGGAGCGGTTCGGACCCGCAAACGAGTCGGTCGGCGATTTCGCGTGCGCTCGCATCGTACTCGCTCGCCCGGACGCACGTTCGAATCGGTCGGGAAAGGGGGCTCCGAATCGGATCCGGTTAAGCCGAATCCGATTCGGTGCCTTACCGGCCGAGATCGGAATCGGCCCCTAAATGTTTGAAATCTTCTGTTGGAGCTGATTTGTAACTGCTCTACCTCCAATAAGGGAATGATCAGAGCCTGTCCTCCAGCACCAACACCATAGTCCACTCGCACAGCCCACACCTGGGTGCACAAGTGTGTGCACACATTATTATGTGTAAACTGTCAGAGCCTCATATCCCCGCTGTGCAGAAGCAGATCTTACTCAAAATACAAGGGTTGGTGGTTCACACTTAAATCCACTTTACAGGAGCTTTCGGTAAATGTCACCATTCTTCACAGCTATTGAAAAAACAATTTGTGCCCAAATCATTTAAAATGCATTTATAAGGAGCATGAAGAACCTTCCACATTAGGAGCATGTAGGAAAAGGCATTTTTTATGAAAGTGTCTCAAAAAGAGGGATATTCACTTCTGCTGGTTCAATCTAAATTTCCAAACTAGTGTCCTCCCCAGCCCGGGTACTCGTGAATGACTATGCCACACACAGAGCTAGAATTTAGAACAGCTTTAATGTTGAGCTTTTCTAGTACTGTACGCTGGACAAGTTTCTTTAGAGTACTCATGAAATGTTTGACAAGGTCATTGGTCTATGGCCACAGAGGAGTACTCTTCTGATGTTTCACATTCAGATGACTGAGAAAGTCTTTGAATTCCCAACTGTTGAAAGGTGGGCTGATGTAAGACTTTAAAATCGTAGGATCACCCCAGGTCATGAAGAGGCTGTCTAGTCTCAGTGACACATTCTTGTGTGATAAATGAGAGCTCTTCGGGCAATGGAAAATGGGAATGTTCATCAACGATCACCATCTGGTGATGTCCGTTGTCAAGAGGACCAAAGAAGTCCACTGCAATTCCTTCCCATGCTTGCCTTATCAACTCTGACACGATCAAAGGGTGTTAGGTGGTTTTCAAGGACAGGCAGTTGCATAGATGACAGGTCTTTAATTCCTTTTCAATCCTTTCATTGAGATGAGGAAAATAGACTCGTTTCGGACAGCTCGTTTGGTGACAGCAATTCCACGATGTCCTTCATGCGCCACTTCAATTATCTGTTATCGCAGACTCTCCGGAATGGCAATTCTCGACCCTCGTAGAATAATACCTTCTTAAGTATTGGACAGTTCATCTTAAAAATTCATAAACTTTTGATATTCACTGTCGCTGGTAAGATGTCGAGGGTGCTGGTACCAAAACTGATATGTAAGAATGTCTTTCAGTTTCAGCATGTCACTGTCTTGACTTGTGGCAGTGATAATTTGTTCTATTGAAATGGCAGCTGGGCTTCACTATGAAACTTAGAATAGGTGCTAGGGCAACATAGAGGCACTCATGAGAAGTAGTCGGCAGGGTTCTGATCTTTTTCTGGATGATAGAGTAATTATACTCTTGCAATCGCAGACCCCAACATTCAATCCGCTGAGGCATTTTTGCTTTTTGTATTGCCAAAGATAGTCAATAATGCTTGATGATCAGTCACAAACTTGAAGGGCTTCCCATACAAGAATATGTGGAAATGTTCCCAAGTCTACACCACTGCCACGCTCTCTTTCTCAGGAAGCGTTTGCCACAATACATCTTTGAGCATTTGGGTGTTCACTGTGCTGTGCAAGAATGGTGCCCAACCTGACAGGGCTAGCATCAACAACAACCTTTGTATGATGCTTTGGATCAAAATATGCCATTTCAGTAGCGTTCTCAATAGCTTGCTTGATTTTTGGGAAGCTTTGCTTGCATTCATGTGACCAAAGAAAAGGAAGATTCTTTTTAGGCAAGTCTATTAATGGCGCACTGACAGTGGCAAAGTCTTGTATGTATCTAGAGCAACAGCTGGACATGGTGAGGAATTACGTAACATAGAAACATCTTGTGGGGGACAGGCAATTGACAGCACTTGCACTTTAACAGGATCAGGTGTCATACCCCCATCAGAAAAGATCTGGCCAAAGATTGGAACTTTGTCTTATGGAACTCACATTTCTCAGCATTCAAAGTTAAACCGGCATCAGTGAGCAACTGACACACTTGACTGATAGCTTTCTCATATTCCTTTTGTGTAGCTCTGAAAACCAGTATGTCATCACTGTAATTGAAAGCATTCATGACAGGCTGTATGAGACGTCGAATGACATCTTGGAATAGCTCTGTAGCTGAGGACACACCAAAACTTAGGGGCAGATTTACAAGCCACTTGCGTCACTTTTGTGCCGCCCTTGCGTCACTTTTGTGACGCAGTGATAGCTTGAACAATGCGGCCAATTTACAATGTGACGCATCTAGGGAGATGCGTCATGTTGTAAATCCCTGCGTCACATTAAACCTGCATCAGGTATAATGTATGCAGGGTGGGCCTTCCCTTGCAGGAAAGCTTTATAAAAGTGATGCAGTGAAATCTACTAGATTTCACTGCGCCACTTGTAGGACGCCGCTGCGTCAAAACCTTACGCCTGCTTGAAGCAGACGTAAGGAGTGACACAGTACAAAAAGTATAGACCTAAACATGCATTGCAGGAGTTGCGTTGTGCTTGGGACACAACTACAGCAATGCGTGACTTTTGGGCCAACAGATTCGTCAGAATTTCTGACGCATCTGTCAATCCTTGCGCCATGGTGTGCCATATTTTAAATATGGTGCATACATGGTGGCATAAGGGTATCGCAGGCTGGCGCAGGGAAACTGACACATCTCTACAGATGCATCCGTTTCTTGTAAATCTGCCCCTTAGTCTCTAGTAACGGAACAGACCAACATGTGTAGGAAAGGTTGTAAAGTACCTGCATGTCTCCTTGAGTTCCAACTGTTGATACCCTTTATTCACATCCAGGCGAGAGAATACCTTTGCCCCGTTCAATTGTGTTATCATGTCAGCAATGTGCAAACCCGGACGTTGTTCTCTTTCAATGTCCTTGATCGCTTGGTGCATATTCATGCAAATTCATACAGCTCCTTCCCTGTCCTTTTTGGGTGCTACGACTATGGGAGAGACCCATGGAACTGAACCAGTAGAACGCTTAATTATATCGTACTTGAGTAGAGATTCATTCTCTTTTTCAACAGCTTCCTATAAGTGAAAGGCAATTCGTCTGAGTCATTGAGCAATAGGACGAATGTCCTCATTAATGTGTAATTGAATTTTCATAGTTTTGAGTTTTCCCAACCCATGAAACAATGAAGGGAATTGACTTACTATTTCGTGATGAGCATTCATGTTGAAGTTCATGGATATCAGTCCCATATAAGCAGCTGTGATGAAGCTGAATAAACAGCTGCTTGATGCCATATCTTGAAGTACATGACTGGGTGCTTGTACTTGTTTTCTTATGCTTCATCGTTGCCACAAATGATTGTTAGGTTTTTTAGTGTCGTCAATGCAGCCACGTATACCCTTTAGTTTTCAATGAGGTAAGTTGGGGCACTGAAGACAGTTCATTATATTTCTCCTCAGGCATAACATTTATTGATGCATGACTATTGACAATGAAAGGTGTCGAACAACCATTGACCTTTACTGTGATCTTCAGACAATGTTTGAATGACTTTGGTGCTTTGTCCTGTCAATTTCTCTATGATTGATGTTTCTCCTCACAAGCAGCCAGTCCAACATGTGCATACTTCTCTGAGGTGAATATGGACATGTCACACCCCTCTTCTTCACTTTCAATTGTTATTGACATGGAATAATTTTTTGATGAAGATTTAGATGTCAATCGACTTTGTTTGATGTCAATTTGCCTCAGTTGATACAACCACTTGGCCTTATGGGCGTGCATCGAACCTAGCTTCTGGAACATTCAGGTGGCCATTTTGTCTTCACCCCATGACTCACCTACTTTTTCTTTTGCCCTGCACACCATCACAAAATGGTTCTCCACTCCACAGCCTTTGGAAATCTGTCCAATGGTGGCACATTTACAGCTGTGTGGAAATGAAAATCCACACCAGAAACACAACTTCTTTTTCTTTGGAGAATTCACTCTGTGTCCCTCAGCCTTGTGTTTTGCCTTATTTCTCACATTCATGACTGACTCACTCTGGGCACCTCCAGCCTCAATGTTAGCAGCTTGTCGATCAGCATGCTCTTTAACTCTGGCAGCCATGAGAACTTCATTCAGCTTAAGAGTTACTCTCAGCATTCGTCCTCTGAAGGAATCTGAGAAGCATTTGTCAATCACTCTGAGGCATATAGCTTCCTCATGGGAAACGACCTTTACAACGCGGTCATTACACCGCGATACCTTTACAACGCGGTCGTTACAACGACCGCGTTGTTAGTACGCGATGTAATGACATCGCAAGTATTTACAACAAATTCCACTAGGGGGCGCTGAGGTATTGGAAATAAATTTCCAACACCTTCCCTACTAGTGACCGTCTTCGCTCTACAGGGAGAGCTCCTTGGATTCGTTTGTAGCCATATTCAGGCTGATCAGGTATTTGTCCTGTGATCTTAAACCCACCAGATTGAGGTGTGGCAACCGATAAGGTCTGACATGGTGTAATCAGACCTTAGATCTTCTACATTGGTGATAAGAAATACTCTTCACTGTGATATTTAAAAAAGTGCGTGTAACCTTGACCTACAAATCTACTTACTGTGAACACCCCGACGTTGATTCTGGTTTGGAGTGTCCGGTTTCCTATCTTTATGCCCTGAAGAAGTCCTTTATTGGACGAAACACGTCGGCTGTCTTTTAAGCAAGTTTATTACAAATAAAAGAAGAATTCAAAAATTATATTATGGATATGGATTGTTATATTTTTTCTTATTATTGTTCAGTGGTGCACCTTTGTGGTTTTTGTTTAAATTGTTATAATCCTGTATTGAATTGCACCGTGGCAGTGGGTGCATTAACGGTGTGCACACATGCGATTGGAGATTTCCAACTTTAGAAATAATAATTAGGGATAACGGGTCAGGTGCTTGGTCTCTACAGGGTACACTGCCAATAGTTTGTTTTACCTTCCCTACTGTTGCGCAAACTGGAGTAGGAATAGCAAATAATACTATTCCTAAGTCCAGCGTGCCCCCTAGTGGAAGTCATTGTAAAGGCTTGCAACGTAATACATCGCGTACTAACAACCGGTCGTTGTAACGACCGCGTTGTAATGGCACGTGATGTATTGCATCGCGTTGTAATGTGCCATATTCCTTCCTCATCATTAAATTATATTAAACTTACAGTGTTTGATGAGCATATCCAGTCTCTCAACAAATTCGTAGGTGGTCTCACCAGCTTTCTGTCTTTCTTGACTGAAGATGTGTCTTTTCTAATCTGCAATCGCTATTGGATTGAACTTGAGATTTGAGGCTAGTTTCATTTGATGGTATGTCATTTCATCAGCTCGTAGCATTTTCTTTATGACTTTTTTTACACTATCTCTAGCAAGATTTTTAAGGTACTTGATAATTTTCTTGCTATCTGCTTCTACAATCACATCAATAAAATCATCAAATGTCTTTATCAAGGCAGTCCATCTGTCGCATATATTCAACTTTTTGACGGTATTAAATGGCAGTGGTGGTTTCAAGAAGGCGGCAGCATTGTAACCATTTACAAGATTGGCTGACACTGAGGGCTCTATGATTGCCCTTTGCCTTTAGGGGACCTCTGGACTTGCTCAGGACCGCCACCCAGCAGCTTTGATGGTGTGCTGCTTTGGGCACCTCCGTAAACACAACGTGTGCAGTTCTTCTGGGGCCACTTCACCCAGCTCTCTTTACTTAGCTCTGGTAAGTAGATGAATGTTCCTGATATTTGAATTACTTTGTCAGCATCTCCTTGTGCTGTCTGACACAGGTTTGATCTCTGCCTCTAGCCTTGTCACGCCGTATGTATGTATGGCTTTGAATTCCGTAGTAGTGCAGTACCTGTCTGTGCGGCCTTCCCAGCAGGTTCTCGGCCACTGATGTGTAAACCTTCCAGTAATGCTTTCATTAGCGTCAAATGCTTTTCACAGAACTGGGGCTGCACTTTGACTCCAGATGCCCCAAATGTCGCTTCCGCACTTTGGCGGAGGCACATGTGGCACGCATAAGCAGGTTGCTGGACCCCGGCAAAGTCTCTGGGAGAGCACTGTCGATCTTTGGGTTACGTATCCCCTCTCTCGTCGCCAGTTGTAGCGCCCTCCCCAGCCCCGGTACTCGCCAAGGACTACGCCACAAACAGAGCTTAGTATAACACATCCTTATTCTTCTGCGTGTAGCCGTGAACTCAACATTCTAAGCATTCAATTCACTATGCTCTAATGCTTATGTCACAGTTCTACGGAGTCCATCAGGAGCCACAATGGTTCCGTCATTACATACTCACACAACACTACAGTTGTCATGCTGCGTTGCTTGACTTTTAGTAAATTTGGGCCTTCATTTGTCTTGAGGGAGGTGTTGGACATTAGTGGATTTCCCTAAAACATTTTGTTTTGCTTTTTCTCCTCCTGGTTTTTGCTGATTCTCTTTCCATGACGTTAGAACTCTGGGCACTTTCTCACTGTAATGCAATGTGAAAGGACGCACACCTTTCCTACACATGCTGGGAAGTGGTGCTAGGTGTTTTACCCATGAGTGCCCTGTAAAAAGTTACACCACATACCGAGGGCAGGTACTGCACTGGCTGATGGTGGGACGCAGCACTGATTGTGCCACCCACCAGAATAGCCTTTCAAATATGTATCAAGCCTGCCATTGCAGGCCTGAAGGTGCACAGTTGTGCCTATGCTCAGGTTGGCATTTTTTACTTATTAGCCAACCATGAGTGGGCCTTCCACTACCAGTAGAGCACACCTAGGGTAAACACTGAGGGGTGGAGAAAGTGGTAGGCGAAAGGCAGGACAGGTACACAAGTGTTACCTTCGCAGGTAGTGAAGAACTCCCATGTGAGTTTTCCATACGTAGGAGGTTGGCTCATCCCACGGGACAATGCATGGGTTTTGCAGATTCTCTTTTAGAGGTCCTAGGGCCATGGGCACTTTCCCACTGTAAATGAAGTGTGAAATTGCATGCACCCTTCCTACACACATTAGGATTTGGTACTTACCTGATGCTTTTAAACATGTCTCATGCTTGCCATTGCAGGCCTGGGGGAGCGTGCTTGCACGTATGATGTTTTAAAAAAATGTCTCCAGCCTGCCATGGCAGGCCTGTGTGTGCGCACTTGCACCTATGGTGTGTTTAAACGTGTCAAAGCCTACCATTGCAGGCCTGTGTGTGCGCAATTGCACTTATGCTCAAGTTGACCTTTCTAAACCACTGGCCCATCATGAGGGGACCTTTCACTACCACTGGAATACCCCTGGGGTAAGTCTTAAGGGGTGAAGCAAGCGGTAGGTGAAAGGCAGGGCATGTACACATGTATGCTCCCTGCCCAGGTAGTGAAGAATACCCATGTATGTTTTCACTACCTATGAGGTTTGCTCTTCCCATAGGTTAACATGGGGGAATGGTTGAAATTACTTCAAGCTGCAATAATGGCCTACAGTGGAGCAGCCTCATAATGTTAGAAATCAATGCATTCACAATGACAAATCCTCTCCTGTGGTAAAGAGGGATTTATCATTGTTAACTTAGAAATGCCACTTCTAGAAAGTAGGTTTCTTAAGGGGGAGTGATTCAGTTTAGGACACAAGAGGTTGGAATCATAAATGTTCTAGAAAGTAGGCATTTCTTTAACACTCTTTGTGTGCCTTTTAGTTTGACTTCAGTCCACACTGGAGGATAGGGGAGCTCATCTGTGCATTCTCCGGAGACAGCTTTAAACATAGGGCATGCAACTGGAATGACAGACCTCTGCCATTTCACGGTCTGGCTGGATAGAATGGAGGAAGAGGTTTTGGCACTTGGCCTCTGAGAGCCAGATCATGGCCCCACTAAAGATTAAGATCTGCATTCCACACCACCATGGCAGACAGGACTGAAATTTAGGGGGGATATCTGTGGTTCAAAGGGAAACCCTCTGAACCACCCCCAACTTCAAAGGCGCACTATAGTATAACTACTGATGTAATACTACAGCAGGGCACAAATACACTTGTGGGAACGTGGGACCAGAGATCCTGAAACTGCGTGGTGCACACTGACAGTGGAATCTGTTGTGCACAAGGAGGATTACTGCCATTGGAAGGAACCGTGCACCATTACTGAATAGTTGCTGGCCTGAGCTGACAATCTGCTGCTGTGTGGCACCCTGAAGTGTGCTCTCCAGGGGCTTGTTGCCCCCCGTTTTTTGGTGGAGGTCTCAGGGACATCAAAGACCTCCTGCCAGGGACCCACACCATCTACATGTGACACCTGCACAGCTGTGCCCTCTTAAGGGGCCACATCTACTGCTGGATCCCAACTGACAGTGAGATATGAGTGTGTAACTAAGAATTGTGCATGGACACCGGAGTTCCTTGTGCAGAGCCCCAAAAAGTCCTGCCCGAATCTAAGGAGTGTGGCCCTGCATCGTGGGGCCTCAACATGCATAAGCTTTTTGTTGGTGGTTAGCAGATTTCCTGGTTGCGGGGACCCGCGTGGCCCCCTTCGTCGATCATGCTGCATCTCTCTCATGCGACATGCCGACTGCATGCTCATTGCGTGCGGTGTCCGATTCATAGGTTGCGACCCTCGGAGGTGTGGACATACCCATAGTAGTGCCTCATTCCACCTCGTGCTGCACTGCTGAACATGTGCCTGTGTGTGTGATCGGAATTGTCTGGTGCGACTCAGAACAATGCGCACCAGCCTTGGTGCCTCATTTCCAGGGAGGTACAGAATTTGCAACTCTTCCTTGTGTGTGACTGGAATTGTCTGGTGCAACTCCAAACAACGTGCACCAGATATTGTGCCTCATTTCCAGGGAGGTACGGACTTTGCAACTCTTCATTTCATTTTTTGTGACCGGAATTGAATGGTGTGACTCAGAACAATGAGCACCAAACGTTGTGCCTCATTCCAAGGAGGTAGAGAATTTGCAACTCTTCGTGCGTGTGACTGGAATTGTCTGGCGTGACTTGTATTGACACACACGAGACATTGTGCCTCATTTCCAGGGAGTTGCAGAGGAATAGATTAGTGTTATGTGGTGCCTGGATTGCCCGGGGGCTACTTTGATCGACATGTGTCTGACAGGGTGCCTCTTTCTTCCGAGAGGCTCGCCCGCTTCATCCCTCCATTCATCATTTGTTTCTTTTGTGCCCTCAGTGCGGCAGACCAACTGCCCTCTCCTCACCCTGCCCGACGACTTGGTGTTACCAGGTAATACTTCCCAGGCCGGGGGTGGTGAGAGTGACTGACTGCGATAAAGTACGCTTCCGAATTTGATTGGAAGCAGGTCAAGAGACTGCGTGACCCCCCCCGTGCTTTGCAGAACTGTGCTGGTGCCGGAAGGCACAGTGTGGAATCCCTTGAGTGAACAACTGTCGCCTCAGCTCGCTTCTGCTCCGCTTACCATGGGCGAACTTCCTGAGTAGTGGCCAAACCCCCATTTGTTGACGGATGCCTAATTAGCCCTGCTGCCTACCTCCACCTTCTTCTCTGAGACCCTGATTAAGTGTAACTCTGGCCGCGATCGGCCTAGTATCCGGAGGAAGGTTTTCTTTATCTCCAGAGCCCGTGGGTGTAGGTTGGTCAGGGTTAGCTGACTGGTGGATGAGGGCTTGGGCCACATGGTCTGCATGTGCATTATCAACTGACCTTCTAGATATCAGTGCACCGTATTAGGGTGTTTTGTGTGTGTTTGTGTGTGCGAGTGCGCCCCATACGGGCCTGCCTCATATCCGTGGCACCACGAATCAGTGCTGAGTGTGTTGGAGTGACTGGCAGTAATTACTTACACCGCATGGCAGTGTTGTTCTGCACATTGATTCCTTGCCGAAAGACTATTACATTTGCCATTGGTTTTTACCCGTGCAGCCTTGACCCACGGTGATGCTTGAAAGTGTTGTAATTATCTGTGTGCACACATTTCTGATATTGTTATGATCTGGGGTGCACCCTATAACTGTGTGGTATTGAATTATAATAATTGCTGGGATGGGCTTCGTTCTGACAACCTTTTGCGCCGCATAAGGGAGCTGGGGAGTAAAGTAGGAGCTTTCCCAAGTGTGCATATTACTGATGTCATTTTAACACAGTTAGGCCTAGTACTACTAGTGATATTTCCTAATGTAATTTATGCCCAGTAATATATAATTTTCATGTTGTGTTAAATAATTTGTGTTAAAAAATGTGTGTTGAATACAAACTTCATTTACATACACCACGCATGAAGTCTCTTTTGTGACGCTCAGTGTATTTTTTGTGTGAGAGTGCTGTGCCAATGCTTTACACATTGCCTCTGTGTAAGCCTGACTGCTCAGTGCCAAGCTATCCAAGAGTGAGCGCAGGTTATACAGTGAGTGTAATCACCCGCCCCTGACAGGAGTGGTAGGTTCTGCCTGGCTAGGGCCTCGCCTCAGCCAACCAAAAAGTGCCAGTTCCAACAGGAGGTCACTCAGATGATCCAGTATGTGCACTCGCATTTTGTGTTATCTTAACACCAGAGTGACATCTGTAGTTGCCTGCCGAATGTAGAAGAAAAAATGTTGGTTTTTCTTATACCCCATGATGTACAGATATCAGATTTCTTTTCCTAGAAGGGTAGCGATCGAATACACTTGACTTTTCATTTGCTCAGAGCCTCAGTCACCAGAAAGAACAAAGTGGAGTTTGAGGAACCTTAATGCTTTTGTCAGTTCATTTGCTAATGGAAGGCAGAGGGATGTGGGTACCATATATTTCAGGTCAATTTCAGCACTTCTGGTTAAAGAGGTATTCCTGTTATCTCGGATGATCTTGAAACTGAAAGAACAGTAACCAGTGCTGGTGTGGTACTCGTTTTAATGCCCATCTGTGCTATCATGTCATCCAGTAGCTTGTGAAAGAGTTTTCTTAAAAAAATCTTTGAGATCATTCCACTGCTACTTACGATCTTTATTGTGGTTTGCAAATGGAGTGTTGATGAGAATAGAGAAGTGTGAACCCAAATCCTGGATCAACTGCAGTTGCTAGGAAAGAAGAAGACCTTTTCATCTTGGCAAACGGATAGCTTCCCATCATCTTGGCTGACATCCCTATTGGTACAGGACTGAGATCAGGAATTTGGCTGGAAATAGTCCTGGGACTGGTGGCAAATGAAGGGTCCAGGTTCTGAGCTTCAGTGATTGTGCTTATGTCTGCCACAGTTCCCTGGTAATCCCAAGCTTTACCTGTTGCCCCATCTACCTTTTTATTATTGTTATTATTATTTATTTTATTGCAACTGTCACCCTACTGGCATCTTGCGCTAGTAACTTATCAGTGGATAAGAGAGATCATTATTACTCTTAACTGCAGTTGGTAAGTTATTTCAGGTAACCATCTATTTCCAAGGGTTTAGCCAGGTTTTTAGGTTCTTCCTAAAACTCAACAGATTGGTAATAGTTCTTAGGGAACGTGGGAGATTATTCCAAAGTTGAGCATGTTTGTCCTGGAAGGTTCTACGTCCAAATCGCAGTTTTTTTAAAGGGGGAGTAGGTAGGAGGCCAGCATGAGATAATCCTAAGGTTCTTGCAGGCTTATACGGCTTAATTTTTTAAGAGCTTTAGGTCCAGTGCCATTTACTACCCTGTGTATGATGCATAGAGCCTTAAAAAATGCCCCTCTCCTTTGTTGGCAGCCAGTGAAGTTTCTGTAGTGTTTCTATAGCAGAGTCCTTTCTTCCCTTGTTTAGTGCTAATTTGGCCACATTCACCTGGATCCTCTGAAGCCATTTGAGTAGATATTTGGGGCTACCTAATAGCAAAGAATTACAATAGTCCAGTCTGCTTAATATTGAAGCCTTACCACAAGCTTCCTGTAGGACTGGGGAGCAGTGGGACTATTTTTTTTAAATTCCTAAGTAGTCCATGGCATACTGCTACTTTGTTATTGATATGGGGTTTCATTGAGAGTTATTGTCAATTTAGATTCCCAGATTTCGTACTGAATTAGTTGTATCTAGGTCTGAGTTATTTGCCCACGGCCATAAGTTGGCTAGAAGTTGCTGTTGTATGTTTGCCTGCGAGCAGCACAGGAATTCTGTTTTATCTCAATTGATTTTTTTTTTTTTTTGTCCTCATCTCACCGATAAGCTACTGCAGATCTTAAAGCCGTCAATTCTCACTGGGCGCCCTGCTTTACGGCTAGCTGCACTTGCTCAGGCCATCGTGACCAACCCCTGGTAGTAAGGGCTTGGTGTAATCATGGGACCGGGGAGGGTACAATCCCGTACAGCTTATATTATCAGTTATTGTCAGTTATTATTCTCAAGTCCCGGCCCCAGCTTAGCAGAGGCTGCCAGATGTTGATTAAATCTTCCCGTTTTTCATCTTGTTCCAGGCATGCCATAGCAAATGCAGCTTTAAGCCACTTTTCTCCAGTCGGTGGATTTGGATCTTTCCATTTAATACAAATCTCCCTCCGGGCCAAAATCACTAAATATAACAACAACCCCCTCTGGGGAAATGACAAGTTAGAATTGGATAGTCCATTACCCCCAAAGAACACCAATGGGAGGTTCACCTCTATATTAACTTTAAAAATTCCGGTTACAGTATCTTCCACCTCTTTCCAGTAAGTTCTCAACTTGGGACAATCAAAAAAGATATGGATATCATTCGCATTGGGTATCCGGCACCTGGGGCAATTTGGGGGGGCAACGGGGCGAACCTGGCAATCCTAGCCGGCGTATAATATAACCTATTAATAACAAAAAAGTGATTCTTCTTTAAACTAGCTGGTTTGATGTATTTATAAAGAAGTTTCAAGGAGGGCTCAAACTGGTCTACTGAATAAACCTCTAAGGGGGATTGATTCCAAACTGAAGATTGTACAGGTAAATCTATATCATCAGCTTCTAAAAGCTTCATATACCATATAGATATCTCTTTTTTCCTTGGTTGAACTGTTTGTAAAAAGTGCTCTATTTCCCAGTCCCCCTTATTTCAACCATTTCTGCGTTATACCAAGATGTAAGTTGTATATACTTGAATTTAGAGAGACCAGGGCCCACCTTAGCTCTTAATATTTCCCATGGGAGAATCCCTTCTGCGGCTACCAAATCAGACCACTTAACCACCCCCGCTCTCTTAATTGGTATCGCCAAGCTATCACTTAAGCAAGGCGGAGTCCCTGGGGAATCCCATATGGGGGCAAAGTCAGAAAAATAACCTATTCCCCATCTACACCTTACTTTATACCATGTTTCCAAAGCATTTTTAAGAACCTTAAGCCGTACCCGTTTGAAGTATCTTGGAGCTCCAAACTTATATAGGAAGCCCTCCCCGCCTCCGCCTCCCTCCATCATAGCCAACTCGCCCAACAACCTACCCCACGAAGTCCCCTCTGGGTTTTAAAGCAACATCCTGATGCCTTTAAACTGAAACGCTACTAGATACCATCTAATGTCTGGAAGAGCCAACCCGCCTTTAGTAGGCTTCCTCCTCAGCTTCTTCCAAGACATCCTTGCACCTTTATCTCCCCAAATAAAACTCCCAATTTTCCCCTGGATCTTACCTATGATCTTACTAGGAAAAGCCAGAGGGACAGCATTAAACAGATAAGTCAACTTGGGAAGAACGACCATCTTCACCAAATTAACCTTCCCAAAAATCGTCAAAGGTAGGTTCCCCCATCTGGCAAACAGGTGGTCGATTTCTTTCGCGATTTTATTCAAGTTAATCTGAGGGATTTTATCTAGATCTTTAACTATCTTAATACCAAGGTACTTTAACTCACTACTGGGAGTACCTTCCCATTGGCCAATATTCCAGCACATCACTTCCGTTTTAGAGGAATTGGCTAAATAACCTGAAATAGAGCCAAATTCCCCCAAAAGGGCCCCAATCCGAGGAATAGCCACCCCCGGATTGCTGGTATAAATAATAATGTCGTCCGCATACAATGCTAACTTACACTGATATGATTGAGATTGAAAGGGACAGATTGAGTCATCTTGTCTGATGGCTTGTGCCAACGGTTCAATATAAATATTGAACAACAAAGGGGAGATAGGACAGCCCTGCCTAGTTCCCCTTTGAATATCAAAACTAGGGGTCAATGAACCATTTAGCAAAATTTTTGCAGATGCTCCCTGATAGCAATTTCTGAGAGTTTGAATAAAAATGGGACCAAATCCCATTACCTCAAGTACCTCCCAAAGATACACCCAGCACACCCTATCAAAGGCTTTGGCCGCGTCCAAAGCCACTACTGCTCAAGGGATCTGATCTTACCACGGCCAAGTCGATGTTCCCGATCAGCATTTGTATCTGTTCCTGAATGTATCTTCCTGCAATAAAGCCCTTCTGATCTATATTGATCAAACTGGGAGCCAGTTTAGCCAACCTCCCTGCTAGAATGCCCATAAAGATCTTATAATCGGCATTCAGCAGGGAGATAGGACGATAGGAATCGGCCATTAATGGATCTTTCCCTGGCTTTAATATCAGTACGATAATTGCTTCCTTCCAGGAACTAGGGACATTACCCATTGGGCTATAAACTGAATTAAACAGAATATCCAATATCGGTATCAGATCATCTGATAATAATTTATAAACTTCACTCGGTAGGGCATCCAGCCCGGGGGCTTTGTTATTTTTAGAGTTCTTTATTTGATTTTTAATCTCTTCCATAGTAATGGGAGCATCAAGGAGAGCCCGACTAGACTCGGTTAGAACAGGCAGAGATTTACCCTGTAACCAGGATTGCATTTTATCTTGAGAAGGGACCAGATTCTCTTTATAGAGGCCCGCAAAAAGGGAAATAAGGCAGGATTGCACGTCCTTTGCATTACTAGATTTATCCCCGTTGTTATTAATTATTAGTTCATTGATATTATTTTTAGAGCGATCTGCTCTTGCTTTCCACGCTAATAAAGCGCCTGCCCTTTCCCCATATTCAAAATTTTGCATATTTTTAATAAGCCATTGAGCCCTACACTTCTGATCCAGTTTATTCCTGAATTCCAACCTGGCCCCTTCAAGTTCCCTCTGAACCTGCACTGTCCTTCCTGAATTCCCTTGGCTACCTTGGTACCTACATTCACTTTCTAATTGGGAGATCCTTCCCTCTATTACTTGTAACTCCTTGGCCTTCTCCCGATTTTTGTACAAATAAGACCATGCAGTCTACCCCTCAAACAAGCCTTATAGGCATCCCAGACAAAATCCATAGTCGTCGAGCCCATGTTTAGTGAAAAATATTCTGAGCAAAAAGATTTAATGGCCAAGATAATTTCGGGGTCTAATAACATTGTTCTATTCAACGTCCATCTTGTTTGTAGAGTATTACTTTCCCCAAGATACAACAACAAAATAGGGGCATGATCGGAGAGATGACTGGGAAGAACAGATATCTCTTTTATACTCTCCAGAGCATCCCGACTAGCAAGAATATAGTCTATTCTTGAATAATGGTGATATTTTTTGCTATGGAATGTAAAACCCTGGAGCTCTCCCCTTTTAACCCTCCACACATCACCCAAATCCATGTCATGCATCAAATTTTTCATGGCTCGACGTGATCTTGGGGCCCCTACAACATAACTCGCATTCGACCTATCCCTTAAGGCAGTGGTTCCCAATCTGTGCCCCACGGCACCCCAGTGCGCCATTAAAAGTAGCCAGGGGCGCCGCGAAAAGATGTGCACCAAGCACACAGTTTGGAAACTACTGACTGATACACAATAATAAGGGTAATACCAGGGGGTGGAGGGCATCATGCTGCAGACAGGGATTTCTAATCAGTGGCAGCTTTATTCTTGCAGTTCAAAAGCTGGAGTTCCAGAGGCCGGAAAAGTGCAAGCGCTGTAGCACATTCATTAGCAGTTCAGGCAGAGCCTTTCTGGGGAGGAGGATGGGGCCTGAGTGGGAAACACAAGATAAGCAAGCAGGTAGACGGGGCTGCCGGGATGTAGGTCAATGTGCCTGGAATGAGACTCGAAGAGATACTGAATAAGGAAATAAAACATCCTGCAGCAATGAAAGTAAAAGTAAACATTTGCAGACAGCCTGATTTTGCACACAACGGCCCTTGATAATGATTTATAGCGCCTGGGAGCCACCTCCGGTTCAGCGCAGCTGGTACAAGTGGGCAGGTGAAAACTCATGGCTAATAGCCACGTTCTCCAAGTTACACATATTATGGGAAACTATCTCAGTAGGTTAATGTGCCTGCTGCTAAGAGCTGTGTAAAACCTGTGGGTTAGAGCGATTTTGGAAAGACTAACCCTGGATTAAAATGCAAACGGTGTGCATTTGCTTCCCTAATTTATGGTTTGAGCGCATTACTTGCCTATGTCTGCTGCTATTAGTCATTTACATGACATTTGCTATTTGTTTTATTTATGTCCTCCTTGCATGGACCAAGTAGTGTGTGCTCCCCTCTGGGTATAGGCCCCACCACCCACTCACTGATCTTCATTTCCTGATATGCCCGTGACTACTGAACTTTGTCTTTGTCTTCCTAATTTTCTATTTTGCACATTTTAAACACAACGGGGCTGTGCAAGCACAGTGATTGCTTTTCAGTCTTTTATCTAGACATGTGCACTCAGACACATCCAGCACCTCCCTCCTGATTTGCGCCACAGATTGAACCAAACCTCTTGTTAGAGTTTGCACAGTGTCACCCCAATAGTCCATGGATATTTTTGTCTAATATGTGTCACTGCTTTGAATGTCCTGTTTGAACAAGCCAGGTTTTGTGTGCGTCCCGGACTAGACTGATGCAAAACAAATGGACTGCTGAAGCATCGTAAATTGAAATGTACATTAATTAATATAGTGCAGTTTACTTATTGAATCATAAGATAGTTTGCAGCATTGAAATCAGCCTCTCCAATCATGCAGCTTTTGGTCCTGGGTTGGACTTGATGCCGGCAGCACTGTGCTCACATGAATATCGAAGTCGATCTTCGAGTCTCTTAAGCTGCCTGCTCTGTATTCTCAGTGGAAATGATTTAGCAATGCTTATTGTGCAGTGTAGTAAACAGGGCATGGTGGGACACTGATAGCAGGACACGATCGCCGCAATAATCAGAACAGCAAAACTTTAAGTACTAAGGCAGCAGGGAGAATCCTGCTTCAGATTCCAGGTCTGTCCGTGCACACCACAATGCTGCCAATGCGCATTCCAGATCTACCAGTACATTTCACAGGGCTTCCAGTGCACATTTCTGGGATGGCAGTCAGTGCCAATCATAGTACTATCAGAGCCAATGCATGCCAAAGAGCCCTTAGTGCGCATTCCAGTTCTTCCAGTGCATCCAAGGAATATAAGAGTTGCTTTGCCCTGCCCTCTGCATGATCCGAGTGCCCATTGTTTGGTGAAGCTCAGCCATGTGCCACTTCATTCTACACATATCCATTGTGCTTTACCGCCACAAATTATGAAACACACAATAGCTGCACTCATACACCTAGAGATCTTGAGAAAGATGCCAATGATAATTATTTCTTTCGACCCCCCGCCCATCTCCCCCCTCCATTTGGTTCCCAGGAAAGAGGCCCACATCTATGATTATTATACCTTCATCGGCTTCAGCCCAATTATTTTCAGGGAGAGAAATGGAAGTACTCCAGAGGCTTGGCTTGCATCCTCCCACCCGCCCAAAAAAAGGGAGATAATGGGGAGCCGTGGCCAATGGGCAATAGATCAAGGGAGCCGCAAGTCAAAAAAGTTTGGGAACCACTGCCTTAAGGGGTCCAGAAGAACATTAAAATCCCCTCCTATAAGCAATGGTGGCGTTGCCAATAATAAAATTCTCTTGAAGTTTACAAATATAGTTAGGATCATCCACATTGGGACCGTAATAAGAGGCGCAGGCTAGTTCTAACCCACCCAAATCTAACTGTGCCCCAATCCATCTCCCAGTTTGATCGGTCTGGATGGATTTAATGACACATGGGATCCCTTTCTTTACCAAAATTGCAACCCCCCTACAATTAGTTGTCTGTTGCGAAAAACAGTAACAATTCAACCAGGGAATTTTGGAAAAAATTGACCGACTTTCTGCATAGGTCAAATGTGTCTCTTGTAAGAGGAAGATCTGGGCGGGAGAAAGCTCTAGATACTTAAATATCAGCCTTTGCCTACGTGGGCATCTCATACCATTTATGTTCCAAGAGATGAAGCCAACTCTATTATCCCTTGTGGGATTACCTGCCATTAATTTGTGAACGCCCAACCCTAATTAAACAACCTTTCTTCCAATACCAGCAAGATGAGGAAATTTTTTCATTTTTTCCCATTGCTCCCCACCCAGTGCACCCCAACCACTCCCTCCCCCCTCCCTCCCCTCTCCAGTGCCCCCCATCCCCCTGAGGAACCCTCCCTTCCAATAGGCTAAGCCTATTTGGTCAACCCTACCTCGGGAAAAAACTAAAAGTGATATATTAAACCTGAGAACTTAACACCAGGGGCACCCTTAACCACGACTCCCCCCTGCATTGCCCTCCTTTTCTCTCTGAATTTTTTCAATAAGGACATCCACCTCCTCTGTTGTGTGAATCAAATGCATGTGGTTATTCCACATTACACGTAATGTGGCTGGGAACCTCAACTGAGCCTTAGCCCCCAGGCTATTTAATTCATCTAGCCTCTTTCCCAACTCCCACTGCCTTGCTGCAGTTATGTAAGAAATATCCGATCTAATAAGAAAAGTAAAGGGGGTTGATCAGTAAATGTAGATGCTATCGTGCCTTCCTTAAGTGCCAAAGATAGTATCGACTCCTTAACAGAATAGGACAGGAAATTAACCAGAATCTTCCTTGGCTTTTGCCTGCCTGGGTTCCTCTTAAAGGGATCTCGATGGACCCTTTGGATCTCCTGCACAAGATCTATACTGGGCAAAGTTTTTGCTACAGTTCCTTTTAATAAAGCGACCACGAATCCCTTTATGTCCGACCCTTCCAGGCCTTCTGGAACATTTAGAAATTTCAGATTGTTTTTCTTGACTGATTTTCCAGACGCTCAAGACCGTCCTTTAATTCCTTATTTTGAGCAGATAATTTTACTAAATCTGCGGATGTTGTATGGATCACTTCTTTGAGCTTAGGAATCTCTGACTCAATTGCATCTGTCCGCAAAGTTAAGTCTTCCACTTTCTGAGCCAGCGCCTCACAGGAAGATCGAATAGCCACCTGGTTTGCTTCGGATACTAAAAACCTGCTGGCCAACTCTGCTTGATTCATCTCCGATACTGTGAACCTGCTTGCCATCTCCTCCTTCAAACCCGTAAGTATATCTACTAACGAATGGATTATAGGGGCTGAGACAACTCGCTCCTCAAGACCCGAAGGACTTTGCTGAATACACGCCTCTTGCTGGACTTCCAATGACTCTTGCACTTCCAAGACAGAAAATCTATTAGAGAGACTCATCGCAGGATGGATAACAGGTTCAGTTACCGAGACCGTAGGAGAGGCTGTAGCCTCAGCTGTTATTACTACGTGAGACACTGCGGAGGAAGATTATTCAAAGGTATTGATGATCTAACCCCCTTTAGCTTACTCGATGCAGTGGGAATCTCCACTTCTGATGCTTCAGGGGCTTCTTCTACTTGCTCTACAGGCTCTACAGGCTCACCCTCACTACCAACTAAGGAGACCAACTTCCCAAGCCCGGTCCCTCCTGAATTAGCCCCTGTTATAATCTTCATAGCGTCAGGAGGTATTTTGGCAGCCTTTATGTCGGGAGTAGCCGAAGCCATAGGTGAGGACGTAGACATGGAAGTAGACGTGACTTTATAATAGGTTTCAAGAGACGGGGTAATTTTAGCCTTTAATGAAGTTGTTTTCTTGCCTTTTCCTCCCCCCCTTATTAGCCTCTCTTCCCCTTTTAGCAGATCCACCGTCAACCAAAACCCCCCGTGGGTTTGGCAGTGCTCTAACTTTAGAGATGGGAGGAGAAACTCGGGGGGGCAAACTGGACTCAATAATTGCAATGTTGGAGGCAAGATGGGCAGCTCTAGCGCGCAAAGTATATCTACTTATTTTTGGAGGAGAGAGACCCACTGTTGTCTCGTCATTTATCTCCATACGGCAGGGGGGTGCTTCTCCCCCCCCTAGCGCCCTCAAGGTCACAAAGGCGCTGGTCAATTGCGGGGGGAGGTAGTTATCAAAATTACTATACTTCCCAAAGAGGGTTAATATCCCCCTCTTACCTTCACATAGACTAATACCATCTCGCTGAGTCGAACACTGGTCTAGGCGCAGGCTTCCAAATTGATCGAGCTTCCTCTGTTGCTGCACCAATCCCCCTCCGTCATTATTCTTAACCACGAAGCCCGAAGAGATGCCAAGGAAAATGCCACCTAAACATGTGCTGACTCTGCCTTTCATGAGCCGGAACGAGAAGCAAGCGTTATTCTGACGCCTCCTCTCGTGCGCGGCTTCACCCCACCTCCAGCGTCGATCTCCAGTCCCAAGGCAGCAGGAACTTTCCCCCGTCAATCCGCCACAGTCTCCACAATCAACGCCGCCACACCTCTCCCGCATCGCCAAAACAGGTAAAATTATATGCAAAAAAGAGACAAAAGAGCAATAAAAAAAAAAAACAGGGAAGCGGTACTTCTACATAAATAAACGGGGCTCCGGTTTCAGTCCTCCATGTGGATCCCGAGGCAGCGTGACCGCGGCCGTTTAGCTAGCGGCCGCCATGTTCCTCTCCGTTCATCTCAATTGAATTTTAACATGTTATCATCCAGCCATTTGGTCATCTGTTTCAGACAGGAATGGAGATTATTTAGTTGGTTAGGATCGTATTTATCCAGGGATATTATTAATTGTGTATCGTCTGCATAATTTACAAACAATATCCCAAACAATTTAACCAGGGTTAGCAGTGGTCTTAGATATATATTGAACAATGTGGGGCTTAGGGCAGAGCCCTTGGGGACCCCATGCTCAATTTCCTTGTATTTCTAAGTGAAAGGTGGAAGGGTTTCTGCCTGTAGTCTATCCGAGACGTAGGACTTGAACCAGTTGAGCATTGTGCCTCTCAAATCAATCTCCTTCAAGCGTGTAAGCAGGATTTGGTGGTTGACAGTGTTGAACGCAGGAGATAGGTCTAGCAGAATCAGTACTGTAGTTCGACCACTGTCAACTTGCATTGATACTTCATTTTTGGCCATAATCAGTGCTGTTTCTGTTCCATGGGCTGGCCTAAAGCCCATTTGTTCTGGTTCTAACAAATTGTTGCCCTCAGGTAAATCAGCTAGGGTCTTACTAAGATATTTTTCGAGTATCTTGACTGGGAGAGGGAGCCTCGAGATAGGGCAGTAGTTGCTTGGTTCCTGAATATCAGCCAGGGGTTTTTTCAAGAGCCCTCTTCCAGGCTACTGGAACCATATCGGTGTTGAAAGATTGAATACAGATTAGTCGTAAAGTAGGGAGGAGTTTGTTTGTTCTGTCTTTCCATATTCCTGTTGGAATGGGGTCCATAAGGGAGCCTAAATAGATTGATAAAACAAGATCTCTGAATTTTGTCTCTCCTAGAAGATCAACCATCTCTAGGCTTGTCACACTGGACCATTCTTGATTTGAGTCTAGCATTTCAGTCCCATTATCGGGTTCTTTATTTTGGTTAGGTTTGATCTTGTTTTGTATGTCTGCTATGACCCATTTAGTTTTGTCATGAAAAGAATCTGAGAGGTTATTGCATAGTTCTTGTGAGGGCAAAATATTTAGTTTTATACATTCTGGGGTGGTTAATTCTTTTACCAGATCAAATACTTTCTTTGATTTATTGGACACTTCGAGGATAGTAGCTGAGAGGTAGGAGGCTCTGGCCTTCTTTATTTTTATCTTATATTCCTTGTAGGCCAGTTTTAGTAGAGTTTCATCACTATCTGTGTAGAATTTCCTCCATTGTCTCTCAAGTTTTCTGCACTTTGATTTTAGGTATTTTAGGGTTTCTGTGAACCACTGTGCTAAATTCCTAGGTCTGTTTTGATTACTTTTAGTGGAGCTACATTATCTAGATTGTCTACAATGGACTTTTCATAGTTTGCGTAGTTTACCTCTCCTGTATTGGAGTCTAGTTGTAGTGTCAAATATTATTTCCTTATCAAGTTTCTTTAGTATAACACAGGGTCTTTTCAATGATATGTTTCTGCTAGATTTATTATCCTTGTTTTCTATAGTGGGTATTTTTTTTTTGTGGTAGAGACTTAAAGTTTAATTTGAAATTGCTTAACAATTATTATTATTTTTTTTAACTTTATTTACCATTTTCAACAAGGTACAATCATCGGGTACATATTCACAACGCAATACTTCGATGTAATAAAAAGCACAATTACAACATAACAGCTCATGGCATCCGCCCCAACCCACAATGACCCCCAACTCAATACACATTTAGACCTCTGGTATAATATGACACAGAAACTACTTACAGGCAAATATCTGAAATGTCATTACAACATGGTACCTTAAAGATTCAACCCACTCCAGTGGGGACTATCCCAGATGAAGTTTGTGGTGAAGATGGTTCCGCAATTGCTAAGAGGTAGGCTTTCAGGGGCCCCCAAATGTCCCTAGGTCTCGAGGTCATAGGCAATGTAGAGGAAAACAAACCACTGTTAGTGTTACAATAGATTAGGCTACTCATCCATGCTTTTTCAGTGGGGACTCGTCTACTACCCCAGGCCACCGCAATTTCCCTTTTCGCCAGCAATAACACTATGGAGGTGTATCTTCGCAACTTCTTGGGAATGTTGCAAACATAACCTAACAAAGCCACTTGTGGCGTGGGCAGTAGGTCCAGATCAGTCATCTTGCACAGTACCTCATATACCTTAACCCAATATGCAGCAATTCTCGTGCAATTCCAGGTCATATGGGCAAAGTCAGCCTGTAAACCCCACATTTAGGGAGTGTGTGTGGTCTGGATTGGTCAATGGAATGAAGTTTCGCAGGGGACATATAGGCTCTCCACAGGAACTTAAAATGCAGCAACTAGTGCTTGCTGTTCAGTGATACTTCCTTAATTTGGGAGCAGCAGAACGCCCATTGATCATCGTCAATAGGATGACCCAAGTTACGTTTCCACACTGCACGGATTTTTGTGTCTCTGGCAGGTAATAGGGACATAGAAGTCTTGTACAACTTCGAAATTAAATGGTCGCCCTGTACGCTTGTGATCAAGGTGGTCAGTGGTGTAAAGGATTCTGGCTCTAAGGGGTATTCAGGCAGTAGTGTCCGAAGTGCACAGCGTAGTCTGTTTAGCGTGAATCTATCCATGAAGGAAGCATTCAGAAACCGGGCATCTTCTGCGCTATGAAACATCTGTCCGCTAGGAAACAGATCACCAAAGGTGTGTAATGCGTAACGGGTGAGTGTTCTTTGGACAATTTTTTCTTCAGTAATAGGCACCCATGGGTTATTAGCAAGCGGAATAGCTGATGAGTATAACTTATGGCCCCCTGTGACAATAGCCAGCTAACGCCAAGCCCAGCTAGTAGTGGAGACCGTTTGAATGTCGACTGGTTCTCTGGGGAACTTCTTGGGTAGGATCGTGTTTAGTGGGATCGGGCTAACCAAATCAGCTTCTAGTTTAGAGTAGGGAATGCGTGCATCCGGGTGGTACCAGGAGTAAGCATAGCTACACTGCGCGGCTAGATAGTAAATGTGAAAATTCGGCACCCCCAAACCGCCTCTCTCATATGGAAGAGTCAAAAAGTCCCATGAAACTCTGGCCCGCTTCCCACCCCAAGTAAGTCGAAGAAGATGTGAGCGCAGTGTAAGAAAGAATTTGTTAGGGAGCGGAATAGGTATATTTTGAAATAAATACAAAAATTTAGGAAGCACGATCATTTTGATCAATGCCACTCTGCCAGCTAAGGAAAGAGGCAATTGAATCCATCGTTCCACTTGTTGCTCCAGGGCATAGACAGCCGGACCATAATTTAAGCGAATGACTTGTTCAGCTTCCGTATGTAAGTGGATCCCTGTAGTGGGTATTTTAAAAATTTAAAGTGACCATATAGTGGTCTGACCAGCTAATAGGGATGGGGTTATTTACTGTTACCATATCTGAGTAGGCAAAAATTAGGTCCAGAGAGTTTCCACCTACATGAGTCGGCTCTTTAACCTGTTGTATGAGACCCAAACCTTTGCAGGATTTTTAAAAATCCATTGTTTGATTTTGATGGCTGTCTTGGGTCCAGATGTTAAAGTCACCCAAACTTAGGCAGTTAGAATGGGACATTACAAAACTAGCTGTTGTCTCCAGGAAAGGTTGGGCAAACTCCATTGGGGTCTATAGCATAATAACCCAGATAGAATAGCACATTCTTTTTCTATAAGTGAAAAGCCCAGTATCTCTATTCCTTGACTTTGCTCCACCTCCAGTTTTGCTAAGGCCCATTTATCCTTAAAGAGTATTGCAACACCCCTCTCTTTTTTTGGTTCTAGACTGAAACAGGGCTTTATAGCTCGAAGAGCACACACTTTCCAAGGTAACCCCAGGTTCCTGGAAATGCCAGGTTTCTGTGATAAAAAACAAGTCCCAATCATTAGAGGTTATTAGCAAGTTTACCTTGGCCGTGTGTTTTCCCATGGACCGAGTATTGAGCAACCCACAAGATATGCTATTGCTCCTTGTATCATTGGCGCATTGTGAGTTCCTTGGGCTGTTTTTGTTATTAAAAGCGGCTACCTTGGGGTCTACATCAGTGCGCTGAGTGTCAGTGCTGTTGGGATTTAGTTCATGTAGCTCTTTATTAGTATAGGTAATTCTCATTTTACCTTGTATAGGATGTGGTCTAAAACCGGCAGCATGGCTGGCGCTGGCCGCTTCCGGGACGCTGACGGGCTCAGAAGGGCTTGCCTTTGGCGCGCCTTCGGCATGCCGCCGGCGCGCCTGCGGCACTGATGTGCCACAATGCCATTTATGTAGCCCTCCCTCCTTGGTCCTGCTAAAACAACTGTACCGCTCACTCTGATGACCCCAAAATGGCGGCCATCAAGCGGTTCTAACAAAACAGGGGAAGGTCAGGAGTAGCACCCGCGATTGCTTCCGAGTTCCTTACTTTGTGTTACAGGTATTTACAGTTCAAATTTAATTGCAACATTCAATTTTAGTTTCATTACTCATTCCATAATCATTCCCTTTATAATTTCTAATAAGCAGTTAGTATACCATAAAACATTAAAACCGTCCTATCGGGTATTATGCCAGTTCGTATTCATTTTCTTTAAAATGCTTTAAATGTTCTTGCTATTATTTCCCGCTAATAGATACCCTTCCCAGAGTTAGCTTAAAACAAGGTTCCCCTTTAGTAATTCTCCATGCAGAGTTCAGGTTATCTCGATCTAATCTTTCCAATTGTTACCTGCGCGGTCGCGCCACTATGCTGTTTATGTAGCCCTCCCTCCTTGGTCCTGCTAAAACAACTAGACCACTCACTCTGATGACCCAAAAATGGCGGCTGTCCAGCTGTTCTAACAAAAGGTCAGGAGTAGCACCCGTGATTGATCCCGAGTTCCTTACTTCGTTTTACAGGTATTGACAGTTCAAATTTAATTGCAACATTCAATTTTAGTTTCATTATTCATTCCATAATCATTCCCTTTTTAATTTCTAATCAGCAGTTAGTATACCATTAAACATTAAAACCGTCCTATCGGGTACCTTCAATAGCTTTTCAGTCCTTATACAAAGTAAGTATCTGTCTACTGAAGTCTTGACCAAATTTATAGTATGGAGGCTCTATGAAATTTGCAATGGGCAATAACAAGGCTAGGCTCGCCCTCAATAGGCCTTTCTTCTAAAGTTAGGCCAAGAGAGCACTTTGGGGAGGCCAGCAGCAGTGTAGAACTGGGTGAAACATTTTTACTATGACCGGTACACTCAGACCCTGCGAGAAACTTAAAGTGTGTTCTGGTGTAAAGCATGTAGTTCAGCTCAGAGTTGCCTAGTGTCACAAAACCATTAGCCACTAATACTCCAAATGAGGCCCTTCTCTGATTGTAAGAACTTAACTTGTTCACAAGGTATCTTGTTAGTCATAGTATACAATGGTGTAGTTGACTTGTTACCTGGTTCTTAAGACTCTCATAGGTCTCAGAGGTTTCAAAGTTTCTTGTACGGTAAAAACTCTAATGGAACAAAAGTCTTTAGTCTTACTTTATGTAAGTCTTTGATTATACAAAAATTCAAATCAGAACTAACGTCTCGAAAATCCAGAAATGTTGGATTTTCTTGTATTGGTTAAAATGTTCTGCATGTGCCTACGGGAGAACTACCCTTATTTTTCTTCTATTTTCTTTAGATTCCTGATCTGAAGACAGTATGCTGTAGTATGGTTTCCTCTTTTGATAAAGGATGATGGATATTCCTCAACAAGATAAGTCTTCTTTCTTCCACGATGCTCAAGAGCGTGGATGTGGGCGTGGTCTTTATAGGCACTATGCCCAAAATGGCTGCCGAAATTTCAAGTTCTCAACGTGATCTTGGGCAAAAGATGTGACTCATGAGTATGAGAACTCAATCCAGTTTCTAAAGCTGGTTCAGAAGAATGGTATTAGTAAGCCCTGGAGATGGGTCTTCTCAGGTAGGGATATCTGGCCTTACCTGCAGAGAATAAGGCCAAGGCTTGTGGGGAGTGAGCTGAGATTCGATGAGGGTTAAGGGCTGAGGACTGTGAGCTGAGAATCGATGAGTGAAGCAAGAACCATATTAATGAACTGAAGGGGGATGTCCCCTCGACCTCCTCTGCACTGGCACAGAGTGGTGGCAGCATTTATAGGTTTCTGGGTACAGTCTTTGCAGTTATGGGAGATGCCTCCAGCCTCCTTGCACAAATTAAGGTAAGTGTCTTAGAGCAGAAGGGCCAATAGTGTTTATGTGTTTCAAATGTTTAGGAAATGATGTTCATAATAGTGACACCAGTGATGGTGAACATAGGACGGTGTGCACATGGAAGATGGTTCATTACAGCTAGTTACCCTTACGTTTTTGAGACTAAAGTGCTTTTGTTTCAGACTACATGTCTCAGTTTGTCAGGTGTTGTCCTCCACTACATTAGAGGTGAATATTTCACTGCCTCATTTTGAGTTCACTGCCTTCCAGTGGAGTGGCTGGTTCAGCATGGAAGGAGTCATTTTGAGAGGGAAACTTTTGGCAGAAGTTCGGCCAAAACCCATTGTGCATAGCGGAACTACTGCCCTCATTACTGGCTCTGAAAACATACTCCAAATGTAACGAGTACTTTGCCAGTCAGTACCTACATGTCTAGTCTCCCTGACATTCAGGGCGTGCATGTAATGAACTTTGCAAACTTTGTTGAAAGTCTGCCCCACTTTCCATGACGGGTTTTCATGTACCTAAGGGTGTCAATTAGAGAAGGGCAGAGGGCCTGCGGGCCCCCCCGGTTAGTGGAGCTTTTTGCCACCACTCCCATGACGGGGGACTGACTGCCATGACTGAAAAGCCACGCCTACCTGGTGGAGATCTCTAAGCCTCCTATGCAGCAGCAGTAGGTCCATGGTTTTTCACCGGATCAACACAATATATTTTTTTCAATAGCAAACTCTCAAAGCAGTCATTTGTTATTCAAACACAAAAAACAATGGCTATGATGCACAAAGAGTTTTCTCTCAGTCCATAAAAGTCATTTGTGTAGTTACCTGCCTGGACTGCCACAATGATACAAAAACACACTCCTCAACCTTAACAAGCACAGCTACAATGTGTAAAGAATTATCTATATTACATGAGCTCTTTGTCTATTAGCTTCTAGCCTATCGCATCACTTTAACAATCACATTATCCATTTTTGTGGCCATTTTAAAACACATTGCCAGGGTCTTGGTGCTACAGAACTCAGATGAGCGAAAGGCGGAAGTCCTGGCTCAAGCAGGTAGAACACTGCAACACTCTTGGTAAAAAACAAGTAATACATTTAACAAAATCATAACATATAGGCAGGAGCTTTGGAAATAGGGGTGCAGTCGGTGCTGCAGCACCCCCAGACCTGGAGGCGGATCAGAAAGATAATCGAAGACATGAAGGATTTCAATCAGTTTATTTCATGTCACATTATCAGCTTGTCCCAGGGGAGTGAAAGGTCAGTGGTAATTAAGAAGAGCACGAAAAACAACGTTTACCAAATCACTGCACATTGCGGGGCTTATTTACAAGCCCCTTGCGCCGCCGGTGCGTCACTTTTAACATGGTAAAAGTGACGCAAAAGTGGCGCAGGGGGCTTGTAAATCTGCCCCTTGGGATCTTATTTACAAGCGCCTTGCGCCGCCGGTGCGTCACTTTTAAAATGGGAGAAAGTGAGCAACGGCGGCGCACGGGCTTGTAAATAAGCCCCCGCGTTTCCTAACAAGCGTTTGTTTGTCCTCGTGTGATTCGATCCTATGGAGAATGAATGAATGATGCACATGAAAATCACCAATGTGAAAAAATATTTTCTTTTTAAAGATTACAAATATCGAAATTGAGGCTGATTTTTTTTTGGGCGTTTTAATCGTGGAAAGTGGTGTGAGGTGAAGTATGATCAGAAAACAAACAATACTCTTGTATTTTACCCTCGTGTCCACCGCTCTGATCTATGAATGGTCTCTTTTACATATTTCCCTTTTTGACTACAAAAATGACACAATTTATTGATATATTCAAGAATACTGTATCATGATGCACTATTGAACTACATTTCCACAAAAATGTCTTGGACTATCATCTTCATCTCATAACCTCTCCCACACGCGCACACACGCGCACACACACACGCACACAATCAAAATCTCCTCACTTAAAGTTTTTGCTCATTTTCTGCACGCACTCGTTCAGTAACTCCAGGATTTTAGAACCCCTGCAGTTTTATGAGCTGATGCTCATGGCCAGCACCCCCAGTGAGAAAAGTGTTCCAGTGAGACTGAATATGCGGCTGCCCGCGGCCCCCGCAGGGGGCCACCCTAAACGGGCGGCCCCTTTAGTGCCATTTGGGCACTTCCCCACCCCCAATGATAATGCGGAACTCGAGGAGGAGTCCCCTTACCAGACGCGTCACTTCCGGCACGCAGAGGAGGTGGGGAGGTATTTATGCCTCCCCGGCCATCTTGGCGTCCTCTTTGCGCCGGACACGCCGTCTGTTGGTCATGCTGCGGGTTGCTGCTGACGGTGCCCTGAGGTCGTGCTTTGGCGCGTTGTGAAGTGAGGTGAGTGCTATCAAAACCCCCTAACCTGCCCCGTCCCAGTCCCTCACCACAGCCCCGACCGCGGGCACAACCCAGCGGGCTTCCGCGGCGTTGGGCCTGAGGGATTGCCACTGGGACAGGGTCCCACACGGTTCATGGCCAGCGTGGTGGGACCCGAAGGGGGGGGGACGTAGCGCTCGTCCTGAACCAGGGAGTGTTTCAGCTCCTCCCGCTTCCAGCGATACCCGGTCCCTCCCGGCATCGGCACCCGCAGGGCCACAGAGGGATGCTGCAGGGGGCAGCAAGTGGGGCAGTGGGCACGACTGCGTGGTCATGCCGGTAACGGCCCATGTGGGATCCCCGTCCCAGTTGGTAATCAGGGGCTTGCTGCCCATGGTTTTCAGGAGATCGCGGTGGCAGTGCCTGGTGTCAATCGGGGCGATTGACTGAGACAGAGTGCAGGCAAAGGGGTGGTTTCTCGTCCTACCCTTCCGCCGCGCAGACCAGTCGTTCCACTGCGAGCTAGGCTGTGGGTGGAGCGAGGATGAGGTTGCCGGGGAGTTGCCCATGTTATCCTGAGTGGCGCGGGCCCTGGAGTGCCGGCCATTTACCGTGCCACGGCGTGGCTCTCTGGTTTGGGGCTGCGGGTTTTAGTTGTTTAGAACCCTCGTTCCCCGCACTCCTCAGTCCCCCCAGAATGGGCATCTGCGCGCCGCGGCGCTGCTCCCTCGGTCCCTCACCCCCGCCTCTCTGGGTTGGGGGCCATTCTCCTTCCTCCGGTGGGGCATCCCCCCCTCCCTCCCCTGCCTGGCAAAGTGGGCGCGACGATGCAGCGCCATCACACGAGGCGAAGGGGGCGATGGATGGCTGGTCAGGACACGGATATTGACAGCCCTTAGTGTGCCATGCCAAGAGCCGGACGCCCGGCCTCCGCCTGACCCTGCGAGCTGGCCCATGAACCCAATGGGTTCTACTCTCAGAGGCCGTTATTCCTTTGGGGGTACCCCGCCTCATAAAACAAGCTCCCCCCTCCCTCCACGGCCATAATTCGGCTGCCCGCTCGAGGTCCACGGGGACTGTGTGCTGGGCGTGACTGTGGCGCGCGACAGGGTCGGGAGGCGCGCGGGGGTAGGGGAGAGGGAGACAGCCTCGTTCGGCCTGTTTGTCCAGGTCCTCCGATACCGGGAGGCCGCAGTGTCAGGGGGCTTTACCGTGTGCTCTCCTGACGTTTCCGACTGCACGGCCTCATCACAGGAAACTATCCCCGGGTTTTGAGTCGGCCTCTGCCTGGGGGTATGGTCTACTCGCGTGCCCCCCGACCTCCCCAGCAGTAGCGCGGGCCTGAGCAGGAGCATTTGGAATAGAATAAAATCTAGAATGCCCTGCTCTCCCGTCCTACCTTCCTTGCTCACCGGATGGGAGCGAGCTGTCGGCAGGCGGCCGGTGATGGGGGGCGGGGGAACTGGTAGTCGGCCTTGCTGTAGGCTGGGATAGCCCTGTTGTCCTGCCGGAATGCCCCTGGGTCATGTTAGGGAGTACGGGGTTGGCTCACTTCCTCCCCCTGCTTTTAGACTGATCCTGCCCTCCATGGGGGTGTGGTCTTCCACGGGCCTGTGCTGGCCCAGCGCTGCCCACGGCTGGCCCCCCTGCCCACATGGCAAATGCTGGTCCTCGAGGGCTGGGGCCGTGGACACAATGCGGCGAGAGGGTTCGGGCCCACAGTGTCGGGGGTTTGGGCTGCGCCCCGCACCCACAGCTGAACCTGTATCGCGGGGGTTGCTGTCGGCCCGGCTCACGCTTTAGGGGCCCAGGAAACCCTGTTTTCGGCGGTTCACTGCGCCAACATATTTGCAATGCTGGGGCTAAATCTAGGCCGAACAGGAGCTTCAAAAGACACCCGGCCGCTCAGCCGTCGTTAAATGGAGCGGGCCAGGCTCCCGGTCGGGCTGCGCATTGTCGAGGTTTCGACATGGTCCCTTGGTTCTCGCTGTGGTTCCCCCGCTGTTGTATTGCAGGGGACCCTGAGCTGGGAGGCAGCATCAGGCGACTGTGAGTTCTCGAGAAGGGCCTTTTTTCTATACTGCGAGGGTGCCATAATGGTGTTATGGCCACTGGGTGGCACTATTACCTACTTTGGCTGCACGTAAACGATTAAATCTATTTATCGCGGACGATCAAATGGGGTATTGTCAATCCTTTGTGGCACCTAAGGAAGCGGTTCGGTATCCCTCTAATTTATTTGTTGGGCTATTCATACTAAGTTATCTCAGTTAAAGTGAATGCGGTGGTTTGAAGATGGTCCCATTTCTCATGCGTGCCCACTGTTTCTGTTTTAGTCTTCAGTCATCCTATCTGAGTAGTGCCACTCCAAGAATAGGGATGCTATTTTACCATTGCTAGGTCTGCCTTGACAACGTAGCTGCGTGCACTCCCATTGCTACCAATTCTTCATAATATACAGAGTTGACTGTGACTCACTGAGAGGGGTAGTCGCCTATCCTCAGGGGGAGTGCCTTAGCACCAGATGGCACTGTCCCATGGTTGTGCTTTACGTTCGGTCGAAGGTGTCTACAGCTTGGCATGCTGGAGCCTACAGTGATCATAGTGGGGGCAAACCGCAGCAGGAAAACTACAGAGTCAGGCGCGATCTTATAGGCCCCAAAGTGCAGCTGCACGATTTAGAGGATTTCCGGCAGAGGTAGTGTGGACTTGTGCGATAGCTGAAGAAGTAAGGACACCCAATTCCCCCGGTGTTCCTCGGCAATTTGTTTAATTGTCTGGGTACTTGCGTTGCTCAGGCACGGGGTGGCGCAGAACAGGCAACGTCACATGATGTATGTTGGTGGGGTGTGTGCTATTAGGAGTACGCTTTGGCAGCTGGATCATTGGTCGCAGCGCCCTTATTTGGATGTACTAGGAGCATTTTGTTTACGAACATGTGCTCACTTGCCAACTGCTATTCACGTGTCTTTTGTTTGTTTTCCCCCATGAGGATGTAATTTAACTGGGGCACTTGCGTTTCCCAGGTACGGGATATGTTCGGTGGTTCACGGACACGCTTTGGCTGCTGGATTATATGGGCGCAGCGTCCTTGCTAGGTGGAACAGCCCTAGTTCCTGCATAAGGGCGATAAAGCATTCTGTTCATAGCCAGTTTGTGGGCACAGGATTACATCACTGTGTTTGGGCAAAAGATTGAATTTTAATAGCACACAGGTTAGGTGTTTGATGTCACCGTGGACCGGCAGCTGTAAACTCCGGGGTATCGCTCCAGGTCTACCGGTGTTCGTTCTGCATGAAATGACAGTGTATGAGCGACGGGAAGTCGTTTTCAGCCTTCATTATTCGCAAGGTGCACTCAAGGTTTATGTAGGGGCCGTGGTTAAGGTGGGGTCCTTTCAGCAGGGCCTTTGTGAGTGACCTGCACAGCGGATTGGCTGGTGGTGGTGCCTTTCCTTGGAGTTGGGATCCCCGGTACAAACTTCGGCTTGTCCCGTTGGCGGCTGTGGGGAGCGTGCGCTGTGAGCAATCAGTTTAGTTTTATTGCATTGAGTGAAGACTTTGCTGCTTTGACAACAAGGTCCTTGTGCCACCAAGGGATGGAACATGTGTGCATCTCGCAAGGCGCCTCCAAGCCCGGAAATGCGCACTAAAGCTGCCTTAAACCTTAGTGGTCTTAGAGTTTCTCGTTGGTCTAATGGGTGTAATTACTGATATCGACATGTCTCCCTCATCTTCATTGTTTGATTTTGCTCGCAAGAAAGTGTCAGGCATAGTCATCTAAATGTCACTCATAGATGTTTTGGGATTATGAAAATGTAAGGCATAGCAATCTGAAACATTGTCAGCTATGGATGGGGGCGGCTAAGCTCTTGGTTGGCTATGCAGCTGAGCTATAATTGTGGCTTTTATCTGATGCAAGTAGAAGCATTGACTAAGCCAATAGATGGGCTTGTTGTAGGTGCAGTGCTCCTTTTGTAATAAATATAGGGATGCAATGACAGCGGCTAAATACCAGGCAAGGGCAGGGCACTGCCTTCCTCAACAAGCGTGGGGGGCTCTGACGCATTAAAAAACACGACATCCTGGAGGTTTGAGGTCAGGAGTGCATATACTTGTAATCAACAGCACAAGCTGTAGTACTACCAGCTGCTCTGGGGCCAAATTATTGGGGGCACCTGTTTGCAACAGCCTTTAATTGGCACAGCTCAGTGCTTTCATGCCCACTGTGGGGAAGGTTCTGAAAGTGCACTTAATTGGCACCAATGCTTTAGACCTCTATTCCGTCCCACGAGTCCTAGTAGTGCTCCCACTAAGCGGACGCTATTGAGAAGTTGGAAACATGGCGACTGATATTGGCACGATTGCCGAACCTCGCGTGCGCCTTACAAATCCAGGTTCAACAGCATAGGTACTAGTGGAGAAATCCCAGCAAATGGAATTTGGTTGACCAGAAAGGAGAGAACTGGTTGACATGTTGGGTAAGGGGTGATCTAGCCAGCGTTTTGGGGCGTGATCTCAGCCCCCTCCCATTTGTGTTGTCATGGCCGCGGACTGCTCTTTTGTGCGATTGTGGGGGGGCAGCCTGAGGGGGTAGAAGCTGCACCCTAGTCCCGGCGTGAAGCCAATTGTACACAACACTTTGGTGATATGTGATGCCTCAGTTGGGCTTGAGGTACTTATGATATGCGCCCTGCTACAAGTGTTAGTAGGGTACACTGCTGATTGAGTGGATGCATAAGGTAGTATGCTAAGTACAGTTCCTACCAGCAGCAACAGGGTTGTGCTAACTGAGCTGTAGGACGGTGGCCCGATTGACCTAGTGAGTTATGTAATCCCTGTGATGTCATGATGAGGTTTGGTAGCACAGGGTAATGGGGGCAGATGGAACTAAGTTTCTCTTGAATGGGCGATGCGAAGGGTAATTAAAATAACCTGGTATGGAGTCTCTTCTGTAGTGTGCCACTGTGGGAGTGCGGTTGGCACATTAAATCTACACTGCCTCTGGGATAAGCCAAAGTCTCTGCCTAGCCACCTACCGGGTGGGCAGGTGTCAGCTTAAGTGTGTACTCCCTTCTCCTGACTAGAGAGGTGGGTTCGGCCAGGCTTAGGTGCATACCCTAGCCAACCAGAAACTCCATTTACAACATTGGTAGAGAATGCCTAGGGGTTGTTTGCAGCCCATTCGCAACCGCCCCACCGGGCGAATGTTTTAGGCCACAAGGTTTGTGGAGGGCTCTTGTGTGGGAGCCTGGTGAAGAGCTAAGGTCAGGCTAGGATGTCTCACGCTTTCGCCGCACTGTTGAGTCCCAGTCATGAGCGGATTGTATCAGGGTGAGCTGGCTGTGGGTCAGGAAGCGCCAAAGCATAAGTGGCACTGAGCGGCTTACAGCCAGATGCGTTATCCGATGCAAGGGGCATCTGCTAGACCAGAGCCCTACTCAGAGGTACCGCCTTTAGTGCTTGGAGGTCTGTTAACACCGCCTTTCAATGGAAGCCATTGTCTAGCGGGTTGCTCTGAGCAGAGCATTTGCAGGCGTAAGTAACAGTATCAGCTACCAGTTCAGATGTGCATCTTTCACTAATTTACTCAGATTCTGGGACCGGAAGTAAGTCGGGCTGGATAACTCTTCTAACTGCATTGGCACATCTTGTCAGGAGTGATTGTCAGGGATTGCACTTCAGCCAGGTAATGTTAGCACCCATCCACACCAAGCCGATTGTTTAAGGTCACCCTGGGCCGCAGTTACACAGCCCAGTATTAGGCCCTTGTGGTTGTCAGTGCCATGAATTACTAAATTGAACTGAACAGGAGGCTTGACCGTGGGAAGCACCAGCAGAAGTTTGGGGGGAGCTAGACTCCACTCATGGTCAAGGTGCAGGTTTAAGTAGTGGAGTTGGCACTCTTATTTGACCAGGGGTTCGATGCTACACGAGGGCATCGCCGCGTGCGGCCAGAGCACGGGCATTGTGTGTTTCCCAGGGGGCAGCAAGTGAAGGCAAGGCTCCTTCCAAATATGGCACCAGAACACAAGGTAGTCTGGGCCAACTTGTCTGTTGGGTGACTTGTGTAGGCTCCTGTGTAGTGGTCACTCCACGAAGGGGTGAGTTGTCTTCAATAGTGGGCACAATACATATATTGTTTCAAACCAGATTTGACACCATTGATGTGTTCACCAGGGTCTAGCAATCAAAGAGGTCTGTGGAATTGTCTGGTCAACGGGCGAAGTAAGTGCACTCTAGAACCAAGGTCAGGTGACACAGGAGGATGGAGGGTGATTAAAGGGACACAGGTGGTGTGACGGCAAAGCGAGACTGTCAGCTTATGCTGGGTAGGAGGTTCCGTATCACCAACCAGAAGGGTGCCATGTGGCAAAACCAGTAAATAATGTTTAAGAATGATATAGATGCTGGTCAGGAGAGGTTTGTCAAAGGTATTACACTTATGCCTGGCATTCACAACCCATCCACACCAAGCCTATTGCCCAGGTCCTGGGCCGCATACACACAGCCCGGTACTAGGCACCTGCGGTTGTCAGGCCATGAGTTACTAAATTACAACTGTACAGTGGGCATACTTGCTGACCGGGCAGTATTGCTACGGCCTCCAAGGGCTGAATAGTCAGACACCAGTCGCCTCAATCACAAGGAACACGACCATCATAACTCGAATCTTTGCCTTGAGAAAGCCCTCGGCCGATGGGCCACACGGGCGAAACACGTGTCGACTGTTTTTGTCTTATGCCTGTTTTTGTCTTATGCATGAGAATAAGAATAAACACTAGGCATTTGAAACCTACCAAAGAAATATTGGAAATTATTCCGTCTACTAAACACAAATTAAGAAGGCACAACCCTCCACCCCCTACCTAAACCAGTAGCAGTGAGTGTGGTTTGCCCACAGTGCAGTTGTTAGAAGAATTTAAATTCCATGTACAGGTTATACTGAACTTGCTACCAGCGGGTCTAGTGTGTGAGCGGGTTAACTGCTTTGAAAAAGGCATAAAAGGAGTATGGCATAACGCATAGACCACCAGGAATTAAATCGGGGACCAGCTACTCTTACACATGGATTTCGGTGGAGGGCAATTAAGTCCGGGGTAACCAAGTGTACCGGGTCGAGTGCTTTGCATCTTGGGTCAAAGCGGGTTGGCACACAGGGGGTGTCTAGGATCGTCCAGGCACACTCTGCAGTGTAGAATGCAAAAGAACTGCACGTTGCCACTATTGTGAGTGACAGTTGCAACAATTTGATCCCGGCCAAAGCAAACCAAGGTTCTTATGGTCAGATGCACAACATACAACCGTTCACTCCAGCTTCACTGAAGGTAGTCTGTTAGCAGAGGTATAGAACGGTGATGTCTTGCGCCAGGGTGCGGACATTGCACAGGCGACACAGCAGATAGGCTGCTGTCAGACGAGGGTGCTTGCGGGCTAGGAGGCCAGGCAATGTAGCAGAACCAATTCTAAGGACCTCTCTCCCCCACCGGACTGCCCGAGAATGTGAGTGCTGTGGGATTTGCTATGTTACAGGTATTTTCCTGCCCATACAGGGGCAGAAGGGTACATTGCAGGTATCTGCACAAATAGAGTGGGGGCAAGTACCTACAGACGGTGTGCACCGGTAACCCCAAGAGGGTGGTGTTAAGATCAAAATCTCGCAGCTGCAAGTTAGCCAGGTGGCATGCGTCAGTTGGTTAGACCAGAATGTGTGCCGTGGCTCCAAGAGCGGCTTTAAATGTGTTGGAGCTCTATCGCTGACCATTCCAGAGCACACACTGCACCTCGGCCCAGTAGGTGAAGACCATATGCTCAGGTGCGGCTTGATCTTGTGGAGGGCAATATTCCCTGGAATAACAAGGTACTAGATCATCAGCTGGGTTGAACATCAAGGGTCACAGCTGGTTAGCAGGTATGTGTGTATCTGTCATCGTGCTTTAGTTAAGCAGGCCTGGTAGGTGGCGTAAGCTGTCACTCCAAATGGTTGCTGTGACGGCAGTAGTGTGCGCTATGCGATCAGTCCTGTTCGCCATGGTTTATTAATCACAAAGGTCGGTGCACATGTCTGGTCAACTTCAACAAAGAGGGTGCGCTCTGCTCCCAGGGCAGGTTATGGGTTGCTTCAGTTAAGCATGAAATGCCCCGCCTGCACAGCCAGAGTATATAGCCTGGTTGTGGAAGCGGTCTTCAAGCAAGTGTGCTGCTGTTCCATGTATTGGGGAAACAGGTGTTAGGGAGCACGAACTGCTAGAAGGCCTGCAACTTCAGATTGCAGGAGGTGGGAGCCACATCAGCTTGAAGGGTAACATAGCGATGTTTAAGAGTAGAGCTCCCTCCTGAGAGGCCATCACACTCTTGCAGGTCATGCGAGGCACTGGTACATTCCCAGAGAAGGATAAACCGCTCCATGCGCAAGTTTGCAGAGCAAGGGGCTTTGGCTTCATCAGGCATGAGCTATGCCGGGCGAACACCAAAGGTTAATTTGACAATGTTGGGGTGCACTTGGCACAGGTGGGCTTAGATCTGTCCCTACTGGACATGAAGGAGGCCCGGGAAATTGCAGGTTGCAGTGAGACAGGAACCGTTTTGGTGGGGGGCTCTTTAGGTGACGGTGGCCGCCTCCAGAGCTTTGGCGGAGTTACAGGGCGATCTGGAAGCATATGGGTACAGAAGGGTACCTCTGCAAGAGCACAATAGGGGTGCCAGAGCCAAATCCCAGGAGCCTCAGGGGAGAGTCCTGGAGTAATTACGTCGGCGCCCCGTTAGTCCTTCGGGCGGTTGTGGGCCTGAACAACCGGGGGCTTGTCTTGCTACGCTCCGCCCTGAAAGGGGCGTGAGTAATAAGGGACCAATGTGTCACGTGATCCAGTAAGGGGATCACCCCCATAAGGGTAGCGCTGATTGGTTACTCCACAGTGCTTGGCTCATCAGGCGGGCAGGGCAGCATAGGTTGGTACAGCTGCCTGCCCTTGGATCGCCCGTAAGATAACCCACCATATTGCATACTTTTGTATGGAATAAACCTGCAGCAATATTTTTTCCCAAACAAAAGTTGTGTTGTGTATTTATTTATGCATGCATACCCTGTTGTGGTGTGGGTGGGGTGTGTTGCCAATAATGGGACTATGCGGCTGCCCGCGGCCCCCGCAGGGGGCCACCCTAAACGGGCGGCCCCTTTAGTGCCATTTGGGCACTTCCCCACCCCCAATGATAATGCGGGACTCGAGGAGGAGTCCCCTTACCAGAAGCGTCACTTCCGGCATGCAGAGGAGGTGGGGAGGTATTTATGCCTCACCCGGCCATCTTGGCGTCCTCTTTGTTCCGGACATGCCGTCTCCCACCCTACCGCTTACCCGGCGTGGGATTGGCAGGCGAAGTACATAGAACGTTGTAATGTTCTCTTTCTCATTGCAGGCGGAGTTACAGGGCGATCTGGAAGCATATGGGTACAGAAGGGTACCTCTGCAAGAGCACAATAGGGGTGCCAGAGCCAAATCCCAGGAGCCTCAGGGGAGAGTCCTGGAGTAATTACGTCGGCACCCCGTTAGTCCTTCGGGCGGTTGTGGGCCTGAACAACCGGGGGCTTGCCTTGCTACGCTCTGCCCTGAAAGGGGCGTGAGTAATAAGGGACCAATGTGTCACGTGATCCAGTAAGGGGATCACCCCCATAAGGGTAGCGCTGATTGGTTACTCCACAGTGCTTGGCTCATCAGGCGGGCAGGGCAGCATAGGTTGGTACAGCTGCCTGCCCTTGGATCGCCCGTAAGATAACCCACCATATTGCATACTTTTGTATGGAATAAACCTGCAGCAATATTTTTTCCCAAACAAAAGTTGTGTTGTGTATTTATTTATGCATGCATACCCTGTTGTGGTGTGGGTGGGGTGTGTTGCCAATAATGGGACTATAAGCTACAATGTCATTTTCCATTCACTGCCGAGTGAAATCCGCTGCAGAAAGACCGCAAGGGTGGGGTGGGCTCAGAGGTGGAAGTACCCTCTCGCACCCCACTAAAGAGCCTCCGCTGGAATAGCCTGAATTTGGTGTCATTGCTGACTATGAACTGGCTTCTTTTTTTCGACAAACGGACATTCGTTTGTTCTGCTCTCCCCTCCCCCACTCCCTCACACCCATATACACACACACACACACACACACACACCTTCCTGGACCGAGAAATTAAACATACAAGTAGCTCACCTTAGAAGCCCTCTCGGTTGGTGGTTTTCAGTGTGTTGTGTTGCACTCTCACATCCTTGCAGTCACACATTCACCTCCCCGGGAAGCTGGAATTAAAGGAAACTGAGCTCTCATACACTTGATGAGCATTAACTAAAATTGACTATTTCCTTGTACTTTGCCACATCTCAATACACATTTTCTTTCTAATGCCCCTCTTCAGATCCCCAGGGGAATTTTTCGTCCATCCCATCCACTCACAGCAGGGCACTGCACAGGATGTTCGTTCTCTGGTAACCACAGCGCAGACAGAAATCCTTGTTTTATGGATACCACACCCGGTGACTTGGCTCTCGCAGTCTGAGGCACAACAACAACAGGGTGTGGCAATATCAGGAGCCTTTTCAAGATCAACAAAAGACGTAGCGTAAACATCAACAACAATAATAATAGTAAGCCCAACTTTGTGCTTGTGTGGACCGTTATCAAAAAAATCACACCATGGTACAAAAAACACTGTCACTATTACCCAACTCAGTGGTACTCGTTCTCTGGGCCTCTTTTGGTTTAAAGTGTGCCTAGTGGGATTCAAACTTGTGTGTGTAAGAAGCTGACTTTTTATGTAGAGCACAAATAATGAGGTACTCTATGCAGAAAGTCTAAACGACCCTTGTTGGGTTACATGGCTTAAAGTAATAATCCCAAATGCTCTCTTTGTGGTAGTGTGGGCGAGCAGTTTAGGCTTCTCAGAGGGTAGAGTTAAAGAGTGATTGCACACACAGAGTCAATAAATGAGACACACACTCAATAAGAAGCTCAAGACCAATTTAGAAAAATAACAGACTTTTATATAATTTTAGACACCAAGATTATCAGAATCAGGTAAGTACTTTAGACGTTATCAAGTTTTACAGTAAAAACCGTAGAAAATGACAGCATTGACTGCATAGGTACACTTACAGATGACTTACAGGACTTTTCTTCTGTACTAAAGGTAAGTAGGGGCCAAGGTCCAAGATAGCACTAACAGTTCAAGTTTATCTGCCCCTGGGGTGTCCAGGTGCAGAGGCGATTTACGCAGTGGCAGGCTCAAAAACAATCTGTTAAAGTCAATAGGGAAAGGTACCTGTAAGAAAAGGCTGCAAGGAGGGGAAGTCGGGCTGCATCCCAGTACATCATTATTTTGCACGCCATGCCACCTCAGATTGGGCCCAGCCATATGCAAATCAGTCTTAACCCTGCTCCTATTGGAATAGTTCAGCCCAAACTGCCAAGTCAGGTCCTCCCTGACCCTGAACACAAGCAACCCAGGACCGATTTTATCCCAGTAATGGGCTCATCAGCCAGGTGCAGCTTGGTTCCAGTAACATAGTGCGCTGTGTGGCACCTAAATCTGATTTTTGTCTATTTTTGTCATTTTGCTTATTAAAATGTTTTTGATTTTTTCTAACTTTATTTATGAGCTGCATACCTGCCAACTTACAAAATAACTTCACCATGTGAGGAGGAGGCGGGCCTTGGAGGGGATGGGCCGGTTGCCAAGAGCTATCTAGGAGGCACTCTGCCCCTCACCAAGCCCCACACCCCTCCCAAAAAAAAAAACCAACGGGCTATTGAGGCTGTCACCAATGTCCTGGGGGTGTTTTCACACCTCTTAATGGACATCAGCTGCATACTGCTGCTGAAAACGAGCTGGAAATCCAATGTTTATAGTGGTTTCAGCTCGTATCCCTGCCAACATGTTATTTCGGCTTCTCACCGGGTGACCGTGTGGAGGAAGCCGCAATCGTGTGACTCACGGTGCCACCGTGTGAGTTGGCAGGTCTGGAACTGCAGGTTTCTTTGGGGAGAGTCCTTTTGCCTGTGCTGTAGCAGTCAGGGGCTGCACATAGGTTACTCTGTGATTTGTGTTATAAAAATAGTCCCTTATTAAGTCAGTAAGCTCTCAGACTCCCAAATTGATAATTCACTCATTGGCAGCAACAACACTAATAAAGTACAGAAATGATAACATTCAATGTCTGTGTTCTTTCTAAAACTAAAACCAAACAAGCTGTAATTCTTTTATCTATCTTCTAGTGATTCCTGCCCACACATTCAAAAGAGGCTTGACACTCTGGGGCATATGTACAAGAACTGCGCTAACTAACGCTAACACTAGTAAGCGGCAGTTTTCTTAACGCGGCCAATCACCAAAAACTATCGCCCTGTTAGCGATGTATTTACAATACGTCGCTACATGGCAATAGTTTCAGGTAGCTGCGGTGAAAACTGCCGGTAATGCTAGCGTGAAGGGGGATACAAATTCTGACGTTCGCGGGCGAAAACTGATGAAAGGCCCATTAGCGGAAAAAAAACTCACGCTAGTCAGCCCAGCGTGACTTTTTTTGCCTCTAGAGGTGAAAATAGCATATAAGTCCACCTCCAATGAAAAAAAGGAAATAAAACCAATGGAATGCACCGACGTAGGGAGGTCTGCATCGCATACTACGACCCACTACTACCCCGGGGTGCACGAAGGAGATTATCAATGGTGTGCCGCGCCTCTCTGCATCACAGGCCGTAGGATGCTGTGCTGGCTGGACGCTGTGGAGGGTGAGGCCCCTGAGCTGTACCAAACTTGTGTGGCGGGAGCGCTGCAACTTTGCGCCTAAGGGGGCCCTGTTGCCACACCTGTTTGGGAGGTTCCCCAGCGGACTTGGCGGGGACTGCTGTACCCAGGCTTGTGAAATCCCACCTGGCTGAGGCTCGTGCTGGCTGAGTCACAGATTTGGAGAGAGTGCAGCTCATTGAGCCCCGGTGTCAATGTCCAGGTGAGGAGAAGGTGGGATGCGTAGCGGAGGAGGCCCGGGGGCGAGTCACGCCCAGGCCTAGCGCCTGTGGGTGACGTACACTGTGCCCTGAGCAACTCCTGCGCTGCGGCTGACCTACATCACCGAGGGCACCGCATAAGACTGGTAGGGGACTCCACTAACTCGCTCAATTCGCTGAGAATGGCCATTGGTGGTAGTGGGTGCCAGGGGCACGGGGGCCAGTTCTGGCCCAGGCCCTTGGGTATGCAGCTTGATCCGCCGTTACTCACTGGGGAACACGGAATCTGGTCACCACTATCAGATCGGAAGAGGCAACCAGGTGGTGCTGCCTTTCCTTGCCCCCTGTTAGTTTGCTTTTGGGTGTACGGGGGACTAACCCTTATTGGACTTCCTCTTTCCACAGCGCTGCGCAATCTGGTTGCTGCTGCTGCTATCCCCATCTGCTGCTGCTGGTTCCTCTGACACGGAGGTCAGGTGTTCCAGTCCCTCCTCCACCCGCAAACTCCTGCCTGAGCCTCATCCCTGGTGGTCCAGTGGTAGAGCGTCTCTGCTCTGCAGCTTGACTGCCCTCCTGTCCCTCTCCTTTGCTGTTCCTGTTCATCTTTCTGCTCTTCTCCGTTGCTTTCCTACTTTTTACTTTATTTTTTTTATCTTTGCTGTGTTTGGCTTTGTTTTTCCTGTGCTCTTTTGCAGTTCCTTTTTCCCTGTCCTCTCCCTCGTTGCCGCTGCAATCCCCCACTGTTATATTCCATATAGGTACCCTATATAGGCGCAGGTAACATTGCAACCTTTCACCTATTTTCTTCCCTACATTACATACATAACGGTTCTTAGGGACTGACATTTTACCTAGATACAACACTGCATTCAGAACGCGGATTTCCCCCTAGTTTGAATCTCATACATTATGCATGAGGCTTCTTGGAAGCACAGCAGGACTAACATCTCCTGTATAATATCTCTGTATAAAGTTCAGGCCCGACATCATCCTTTAGGCCGACACAGTAACACAGCAAGGTAGGACCCCTGGGGAGACCTACGGGTATATATACATCACATCTTGCTTAGAAGGACAGAGGAGACCGAGACTTCCCGGCTGACACACTGACCAGAGACGCTGAGGTTCCTGCATGCAGACGCTCCAGCTTGCAGTGGTCTAACATCCCTCGCGGGGTGTCCAACTCGAGACCAGGATGGGTCCCATAGTCTCTCATTCTAAGGTAATGGGGTTGACTAGATCCTAGAGGGATTCTTGGCATAACACCTACACAGATGCTAGGTACATTTAGGTACATCTAGGTAGGGAGGCATTGTAGGAGTACGCACTTTTTATCATGTGTTTTATGTACTTGTATATATTCATGATTTCTGCAGGATGGTAGAACTTTACCATCCCTTTACTTTCGTAGCACTTCTAATCATATATCTCTTCTACTGTCAAATGGTTGTTGCAGCTCATCTATTCTACACTAGAATAACAACTGTTCAATAAATATTTATTGAAAACGCCCAGCCTGTTTATTCTGTGTACCTCTCTGAGACAAACTAAGTGAGCACGAGTGACTGACCGAAAGGTAGTATATTGTTTCCACGATTCTGAGGGATCAGGGTTGTCATGTTCTGAGGTTGCCAGAATCTATTCTCTCCTTGGTAAGAGGGGACTATAGTGGCACTGTGAGCTAGCTGATACAGACAGGCTAACGTATCCGGTGGGGGTGCACGGAATCAGTCCGCCACCAATCCCACAGTTTATGTTATCCAAACATGCAGATCCTGTATAGGTTATATAGGAACTACACGCCCCCTCCAGTGTCCTTTACCGCGTTTCCCACCTCACAGCTGTCCAGCCCCCTGCAGCACTACTTGATGGCAGATGCTGTGCGGCAATGCGCAGCGGGCATGCCACTGGTGCGCCGAAGGGAAGCCAAAGGCAAGCTCATCTCTGTCCGTCTGGACCTGTACCGTGCCCAGCACCAGGGACCATGCCTCTCGGACACTCCACCACTACGACGCCAGCACCCTCCTCACCCTCAACCTTGGACGCCACGCCGTCTGCCATGTAGCATCACCGAAGAGTACCCTTGCACCCTGCGCCTGTTGAAACTGCACATGCACCTTCTGCCACATCAGCACACCAGCGCCTCTTGCCGCCCAACCGACCAACAGTGCACCCGACCGGCTCAAATGCATCCTCCTCAACGTGCGGTCCTTCCACAAATACGCCACAGACTTCTGGGACCTCCTCGATGCCACCTCTTCAGACATCGCCTTCTTCACGGAAACCTGGACCAACCTCTGCTCCGGACCGGACATCGCCATCGCCATCCCTGACGGCTACTAAATCACCCGCAAGGACCACCTCGACCGTCCAGGAGGAGGCATTGCCATTGTCTACAAGAGCACACTCCGACTGACCACGCACTCTAATGACCCAACGGTGACCATGGAACACCTCCACTTCCAGATCCGGACCAACCCCAACACCATCCTCTGTGGCACCCTTATCTACAGCCCCCCGTGCCATGGACCCCCATTCACCAATGCCATTGTAGACCTCATCGCACCCCAGGCTCTCCCATCCACCGACTACATCCTACTCGGAGACCTCAAGTTCCACCTGGACAACCCCAGTGACCAGAACACCACCCCCCTCCTGGGGAACCTCGCCAACATCGGACTCAAGCAGCTAGTCACCGCACCAACCCACATAGCTGGACACACACTTGAGCATGTCTTCTTCGCCAGCGGGAGCTTCAACTACAGCCACACCACCGGACTCTCCTGGACCGACCATCATTGTATACATCACGTCTTCAACATGCCCACCATACACCACCGCCATCATCGCCCCCCCCCCTCGCAGCTGGATCAAGGCCACCGAAGAACTTCTCGTCAAGCCCCTCAGCACCACCACTCCGCCAATGCTTACAGACGACAACACCGCAGCGCGCAACCTCCACCGATGGATCCCCAACTGCGCTGACACCCTGGCACCCCTCAAGAAAAGACCAGGCAATCAAACCTCCAAGAAGGCCAACTGGTTCACTCCTGCCCTCCATTAGTCCAGACGCACCTGCAGACATCTCGAGAAGTGATAGAGCCACAACATCAATTAACTCTGCAACACAGTCACCCTTGCATCATGGAGCAAGGGTGCCTGCGTTGGAGCATGGCTGCCATTGTGCGCCAACGTTGGGGAAAAAGACAGGGGGGCTTATTCATGAGCCCCTTCTGACATTTTCACCCCGCCAGTGCATCATTTCCTTGACGTACTTGCAGCGAGATTCTTGCATCACGTTGCGCCTTATTTGCAAAGTGACGCATCTAGTCATATGCGTGACCTTGTGAAGCCCTGTGCCACATTATACCTGCATCAGGTATGATGTACGCATGGTGGGCGTTCCCACGCAACAAAGCTTCATAGGAGTGGCGCCGTGAAATCCATCAGATTTCACTGCAACAATTGTAGGATGCCACTGCGTCAGTACCTTACGCCTGCCTCATGGCAGGCGTAAGGGTGGCGCAGTGCCACAGGGATAGGCTGGCCCCATGCATTGCTGGAGTTGCGTCATGCTTGTGACACAACTGCAACAATGCATGACTTTAGCGCTGACAGATACGTCAGGATTCCAGATGTATCTGTCATTAATTGCGACATGGAGCGCCGTACAGTGAATACAGCGCATCCATGGTGTCACAAGAAGGGCGTAGTGAAAAGTGTTGCAACGCTGTTTTATTGCAGCGCTGCAACACTTTTCCTGAATGAGGCCCAGGAATGCGCCCTATCTTATTGATTGTACGCATTCCTGCTCTGTAGTTTTGTCGCAGGGCAGTGCAGCAACATTACTTGCAGCGCTGTCCAGCACCAAAATCTTCTGAAATGAGGCCCCAAGTGTTTGCACCATTTTTAAGACAAACTATTTTCTGGTCTTAAAAAACTGCCTCTAACTGCAGTTAGAGCCAGTTTTTTTGGTGCTGCGCCATACAAGGAATTCCTTGTAAATATCGCAAAGTGGGGTTAGCGGCAGTTTTTGCACGGGAACGCCTACCTTGCATCTCATTTTCTTTAACGCCCGGTAACAGAAGTGGAGATCTTAAAAATGCACGTTTTTGCCAGAAAACTGCCGCTAACTGAGGTTAGCGGCAACTTGTAAATAATGCGATAAAAAAAAGCCGCCATAACATAAAAAAATTGACACTACGGCGACGTAAACTCCTTGTACATATACCCCTCTATCTCTAATTAGCATTTCACTTGTTAATGTCTTTTGTTAGATCTCTTGGTTTATCAGTGCATTCACTCACAGGTCTGTAGTTCCAGTGTTCACTGAAACCTTTGCATCTTTGTGTGTCACGGGTTTCAATTACTTTAAAATGTTACATGAGTCCTTCAGTGGTTGACAGTTGGAAGTTCAAGTGCCCTTCTGTGCTTGGCGCTGGCAGTAGTGGGGCATGTCTTTTTAGGGGTGATAATGGCAAGTTTAGGTGTGATAAAATGCTATTGAGGGCACTGTATTGACAAGAGTGGCATGTATTCTTCTGGAATTGACACTGAACAGTGGCAAGGTGATGTCTCAGTGTTTGTTTTGGGCCAGGCAAGGGTACCTGGTGTGAGAAGTTGGCCTGGCTTATGCTGTCCACTAATTATAGTGGGCACCTTGCACCAGTCCAAACAACCCCTTATTGGAGATAGGTTAAAGACAACCTTTATTGAAAGCTATCCTAGTGGTAGCTATGGAGAGCAGCCTTCAGGCTAAGTCTTGAAGGAATGTAAAGCAGCTTGTTTTACCAGTCTATAATCTCTTGAGTGACCAAATGAAAGAGGACCACACCAGGTATATATTCAAAATATATGTATTTATTGCTAAACACACCCCTCTAGTCTCTTTATGAGGCTAGAGTTCGAAGTACATAAGTTATAAGTTAGTTATCTACAGTAATAGCACAAATACACGTTTGAGCCCTAGGGCGTACCAAACCATATACCAATAAAGTGGTATAAGAACCACGACTGAGCTAGACACAGGGCCTGGAGCCTGTAGAAGTGCTTGGACCACAAGGAACCACCCAAGGTAGTGACACAGGGGACCCACGGGGACGCGTGCAGTGTATGAACACAGCCGCGAATCGCCGTTGACTTCTATGGGGAAAGTCGCGGTTGGAATTTAAAAGAAAAGGGACACTTAGAGGAGGACTTGGAGCAAACCCTTTGAGAACTAGGCTGTTCTAGTGTCAATACCCACGAGAGCACCGGAGTACTCGAGTTACCTCACCTAGGGGAGCCGGGTGCATAGGTGTCTTTCGGGGTCGGGTTTCGTCGTCGCTTTCAATGGCGATCTGCTGCAAAGTGCTGCTGGCGGCCAAGTCGAAAGTGTTCGGGTGGATCCAAAGGTGGATCGAAGATTTGAAGAACCTGAAAGCAGAGGGGACAGAGTCTGGGTCACTAGCCAGTGACCAGGAAGGCGATGAGCAGATGCCCACCGATGTCGAGTGCTTCAGGTAGGTTGACGGTCGTCTTGACTCTTCAGCCACGAGGTCCAGGAGGCGTCGACGACAACCAGGAGCTGGATTCGAGCTGTCCCACAACGTCTGTCAATTGCAGGGGTGTCGGCGACCGGATTGGACCCAACAAGCCTTGGCAACGGCAAGTCTCATGGAAATGGAAGAAGGACGATGTTGCAGACCAGCAAGGTCTGTGGGACTCACCCAGCGAAGGTAAGTCAGGGCACGCCTGGAGCAAACAGGGAGCCCAAGTAGAAGAAGATTGGCCTTTGGGATGGCCTACTAGCCAACGGACTAGCAACCGCAAAGGAGCCTCGAGTCGACGCACGTGGAGCTGGCTCACAGGACACTCATGGAGTGGAGGCCAGTGATCTTCGGTGCAGTCGGTGCTGGAGGCTTAGGCTACTCAGAGCCCAAAGCACGACTTCATGGGAGACCCAGAAGAGGATGCACTTGCAAATGCGATCGGTGTCCAGGGGTCACGGTTCCACGTTACCCACAACAGCTACGGGCCTCAGCTTTGCTGGGGACTCAGGGCAGCCTCGGGGAAGTCTGGAAATCCACCTCTGGTGATGCAAAGACTTCGGCGTCCGGCGGGAGCTTCAGCGATGCAGACCGGACAATTGCTTCTTTGGTGCCTGCCAAGCAGGGGAGTCACTCCTTGACCCCAAGGGAGATTCTTCAGTCCTCTAATCTTGAAGTAGAGCGTCGAAGGTCCAGGATTCTGTGTCAGAGTTTCGTCCAGGTTAATCTAAAGTCCTAAGGACTGGGGTCCCATACTTATACTAAGGTAGGGGGTTGGACATACTCTGTGGACCCACCTATGGGAGGGTCAGGGCAGAGGGGTGGTTACACCCCTTTCCCTTTGTCCAGTTTCGCGCCAGAGCAGGGGCTGGAAGCCCCTGAGCCGGTTTGAACTGGGGTATGCACAGGGACACCAAATGTGCCCCCAGTGCAGGACTTCAAAGCACCAGAGAGTGCTCCCGCCCAGCCCCAATACACACTATCCTGTCTGGGGAGGTGGTTACACCTCCCTGGGACAGGAAACCTATTGTCCAGGCCTCCCCTGCCGGAGTTTCGGTCAGCAGCAGGAGGCCAGACTCGTGTCTGTGGCAGCGGCATCCATTTTGTGATGCCAGGGCTCTGGAAAGTCAGTACCGGGTATACCGGTGTGTACATGTCTCTCCCTCTAGAAGGGTGGAATGCTACTCCCGCCGCCAGAACTGGCGGGGGGTAGTATTCCAAGATGTTTGACACCAAACACGACATGTTTCCGTGCAGCCATCCCAAAGTTAGCATTTAACGCGAGGTTATAATGCGCTTAAGAGTATATGGTCGGGCTGCACTACAAACAGCATCAGAGAAGGGTCTCCGAACGCTGCAGAGGGGCCCAGCTCATGCAGGGGCACCCTCTCACATAGGAACCACGCACTCTGCCTTCAGGATTGATAAGGCCTGCCATAGGAGTGACTTATAGGTTTATATGTGTGTATGTATGTAGTGATATAGGTAGCCTATATCACAGTAAGGGGTGCAGGCACCACCTTACCCAGGCTGCAGTAGCAGACCTGTGGTGTCCTTTGGCTGGCCTTCCAGGGGTGGCACAATACATGCTTCAGCCCCTGGCAGGCCTCTGAGGTACCTATGCCCTGGGTACATAGTATACCATATACTAGGGACTTATAAGGGCACTCCAGATTCCAATCAGAGATGTGCCTAAGGCACATGGAAACCATTTTAGAGAGGAAGCAGCTAGGCTGGGGTTCTGATTAGCAGGGCCCCAGCCAGACTAAAGTCGAAAAACAGTGAAGCATCAGCAAAAGTGGGGGTACCCATGTGAAGCAGATCCTACTCTCCTACACAACCCCCCCAAACGTAGGGACATTAAACTAACCTTGCCCAGTTAAGTCTTCATGTTCTAAGTGGAAGTACCTAGAGAGTCCATCTGCATTGGCATGGTTACTCCCAGGTCTATGTTCCACTGTGAAGTCCATCCCCTGTAGGGAAATGGACCACCTAAGCAGTTTGGGGTTTTCACCCTTCATTTGTTTTAGCCATAAGAGGGGCTTATGGTCTGTTTGAACAAGGAAGTGAGTACCAAACAAGTATGGCCTCAACTTCTTCAGAGCCCAGACCACAGCAAAGGCCTCCCTCTCAATGGCTGACCAACGTTTCTCTCTAGGGGTCAGCCTTCTGCTAATAAAAGCTACTGGCTGATCCTGACCTTCATCATTCAATTGTGACAGTACAGCCCCTACCCCCAATTCAGATGCATCTGTTTGGACAATGAACTTCTTGGAGTAATCAGGACTCTGTAGAATGGGAGCAGTGCACATGGCCTGCTTTAGGTCATCAAATGCCTTTTGACAGCTAACTGTCCACTGAACCTTTTGGGCATTTTCTTGGAAGTTAAGTCATTCAGGGGTGTCACTATTGATCCATACCCCTTGACAAATCTCCTATAGTACCCAGTCAGGCCTAAAAAGGCTCTCACCTGAGTCTGGGTAGTTGGAGCAGTCCAGTCCATGATGGTCTGGATCTTGCTCTGCAGTGGTTGAACCTGGCCTCCACCCACAAGGTGGCCCAGGTACACAACCTGACTCTGCCCTATCTGGCACTTTGTGGCCTTGATAGTCAGGCCTGCTTTCTGCAGGGCCTGCAAAACATTTCTGAGGTGGACCAGGTGATCCTCCCAGGTGGAGCTAAAGACAGCAATATCATCTAGATATGCTGCACTATAGGCTTCCAGACCTGTAAGGACTGTATTCACCAACCTCTGAAAAGTGGCAGGTGCATTCTTCAGACCAAAGGGCATCACCACAAATTGATAATGCCCACTAGGGGTTGAGAATGCTGTCTTTGGCTTTGCATCATCAGCTAGTCTGATCTGCCAGTAGCCAGCTGTCAGGTCAAATGTGCTTAGATACTTGGCTGAGGCCAAAGTGTCTATTAGCTCATCTGCCCTAGGTATTGGATGGGCATCAGTCCTAGTGACTGCATTGAGACCCCTGTAGTCCACACAAAACCTCATCTCTCTTTTCCCACCATTGGTGTGAGGTTTTGGCACAAGGACCACTGGACTAGCCCAAGGGCTATCTGAGGGTTCAATAACTCCCAAATCCAACATCTTCTGGACTTCTGTCCTGATACAGTCCCTGACATGGTCAGGTTGCCTATAAATCTTATTTTTAATAGGCAGACTGTCCCCAGTGTCCACTTCATGAGTGCACCAGGTAGTCTGACTGGGTGTCAGTGAGAATATGTGCCTGAACTGATTGAGCACCTGTCTGCAATCAGTTTGCTGCTGGGCAGTGAGGCTGCCTGCCAAGGCTACACCATCCACTGACCCATCATCAGGGTTCTGTGAGAGCAGGTCAGGGAGTGGGTCACTCTCTTCCTCCTGTCCCTCATCAGTAGCCATGAGCAAGCCCATGTCTGCCCTGTCCACATATGGTTTTAACCTGTTGACATGGAGAACCCTGTGGGGACTCCTGGGTGTTCCTAGGTCTACTAAATAGGTAACCTCACCCTTCTGTTCAACAATGGTATGGGGTCCACTCCATTTGTCTTGGAGAGCTGCTGGGGCCACTGGCTCCAACACCCACACCTTCTGTCCTGGCTGGTAAACAGTCAGTACAGCCTTTTGGTCATGCCAGGCTTTTTGCAGTTCCTGGCTAGCCTCAAGGTTTTTAGTTGCCTTTTTCATGTACTCAGCCATCCGGGAGCGGAGACCAAGTACATAGTCCACTATGTCTTGCTTTGGGGGCTTGAGAGGTAACTCCCATCCTTCCTTCACCAAGCACAATGGACCCCTGACAGGGTGACCAAACAAAAGTTCAAAAGGGCTGTAGCCAACCCCCTTTTGAGGCACCTCCCTGTATGCAAATAAAAGGCAGGGCAAGAGTATGTCCCATCTTCGCCTAAGCTTTTCTGGGAGCCCTTTAATCATGCCCTTCAAGGTTTTGTTGAATCTCTCAACTAAACCATTGCATTGTGGGTGATAGGGTGTGGTGAACTTGTAAGTCACTCCACACTCCTTCCACATTGCTTTTAAGTATCCAGACATAAAGTTAGCACCCCTGTCTGATACAACCTCCTTAGGGAAGCCCACTCTTGAGAAAATTCCCAGGAGGGCTCTTGCCACCACAGGCGCTGTAGTGGTCCTAAGGGGAATAGCCTCTGGGTACCTGGTGGCATGATCCACTACCACCAGGATAAACCTGTGCCCAGATGCTGTTTGGGGATCCATGGGACCAACAATGTCAATCCCCACCCTTTCAAAGGGAACCCCCACCACAGGTAGTGGTATTAGGGGGGCATTTGTAGTGCCACCTGCCTTGCCACTGGCCTGGCAGGTTACACAGGAGCGACAAAACTCCTTGGTGTCTTCAGACATGTGGGGCCAGTGAAAGTGAGGGACAATTCTGTCCCAAGTCTTGTTCTGGCCCAGGTGACCTGCTAAGGGAATGTCATGGGCTAGGGTCAATAGGAAGCCCCTGAACTTCAGAGGTATAACCAACCTCCTGGTGGCACCAGGCTTGGGGTCTCTACACTCTGAGTACAAGAGTCCATCATCCCAATACACAGTATGGGGACCACTAGCTTTCCCAGCAGCCTCAGCAGCAGCTTGCTGTCTGAGGGGTTCAAGAGAGGGGCAGCTCTGCTGCTCCTGGCTCAGATCTGCCCTGGAAGGGCCCCCTGTCCCCAAGAACTCAACCTGGTCAGGTTCAAGCTCCTCTGGGACAGTTCCTTCCTCAGGACTGAGATCATCCCCTCAAGAGACTGATCTTCCTTCTGAGCCAAGGGGGAAGGCACTGCCTTTACCCTACTACTCCTCTTCTTGGAGGGCACTTGGTCCATTATTCCAGAATCCAAGGCCTGTTCAGTGTTAGACATTTTGGCTTGTGACCTGGTCACAGCAAACACATCTGCAGGGATGCCCAGCATTTCTGCATGGGTCCTGAGCTCCACTTCTGCCCAAGCTGAAGTTTCTAAGTCATTGCCAAGCAAGCATTCAACGGGTAGGTCTGCACTTACCACAACCTTCTTAAGGCCAGTTACCCCTCCCCAGGAGAAGTTAACAACTGCCAGAGTATGGTCTGTTCTGACGTTGCTAGCATTGGTCACTTGGTACATTTCACCAAGTATAATCTGCCCAGGATTCACAAGGTCTTGTGTCACCATGGTGACACTTGCCCCTGTGTCCCTAAATGCCAAAGCCTCTTTTCCATTGATTAAGGGCTGTTGCCTGTACTTGCCCAGATTACTGGGACTCACAGAGGAGGTCACATCCATGCCTCCATCACAGACTAGGACAGCCTGAGTGAGTTCTCTGACTAGGTCAGAGCTCATCTCCTTACCCAGGGTCAACCCTACTAAACCCTTAGCTTGTGTAGTCCCACCACCAACTGTAACTGCACTAGGGGGAGCAGGTGCCTTAGGGGCATTGGTGGGGGCTGGAGTAGAGTCTTTGGACTTGGTGCAATCACTGGTCCAGTGGGTCTTTTGCTTACAGACCTTGCACCATGGTTTCTTTTGGCCTCTTCCCTTGTTAGACTGTGAATCCCCACCTGAAGAAGATTTTTGGGGGCCTTGTGAAGACTTTTGGTCTTTACCCTTCTCCCCACCCTTATCAGAGTTTTTAGAATCTTGCTTCTTAGGGTCACCACCTTGGTTCTGTACCTTCTGCCTCACCCTGGTTCTGACCCATTTGTCTGCCTTCTTTCCCAATTCTTGGGGAGAGGTCAGATCAGAGTCCACCAGGTGCTGATGCAACAGCTGATTTTGACAATTGTTAAGGATCTGCTCCCTCATGATAAGATTGTACAATCCTGTGAAGTCACATACCTTACTGCCCAATAACCAACCTTCCAGAGCCTTGGCAGAACAATCAACAAAGTCCACCCAGTCTTGAGTCTGTGCCTTCTGGGTATCCCTGAACTTTAACCTGTATTGTTCAGTGGTTAGGCCAAACCCATCAATCAGAGCACTCTTCAAGACTTTGTAATTATCAGCATCCTCCTCTCTAACAGTGAGGAGCTTATCTCTACCTTTGTCTGCAAAGGAGAGCCACAAGATTGCTGCCCACTGCTCCTGAGGGACCCTCTGTACTTTACAGGCCCTCTCTAGAGCAGTTATCCATTTGTGGATGTCATCCCCACTCTGGTAGGGAGGGACAATCTTGCTCAGGTTTCTATGGTCATAAGACCTTTCCCTATCTCTGGGGAAATTGCTGCCACCATGGGACTCTAGTCCCATCTTTTTCTCTCTTTGTAGAGATCTAGGGACTCCCTGTCTATAGCCAACTGCTGTTTTCTGAGTTCAAGCTGGGCTTGCTCATACTCAATCAGTCTCTTTCTCCTGTCATGAGAGGATTCTCTCTAGTGAGAGGAGACAGAGGTCCCTATTGAGGTGTCAGAGTGGTTAGACTCCTGAGAAGGAGATCTAGACCTTCTGGGGACACTCACTATTCTTCCTGGGGGGACAAAGGGGAGGTCATTCTGATCCTCCTCCTCCTCCACAGGAGGAATTGCGTTTTCCAGGACAAGGTCATTTTCACCTTCTTGGCCAGTTTCAGAGGGGGGGGGCCTGGGTTTCTTCACCCCTGACCCCTTCCTCATCTTCTGCCCCACCCTCTCTGCCTACCCCTTCAGACCCTAGGGGCCTGCTGAGATCATCAGCCAGTAACACCTCCCTGAGGTGTTGGGTGCTGGTACTTTGCCTGCCTTCAGCTTCCTAGTATTGCATAATGCTCTCAATTCCAAGAATGGGAGTTTATCATACTTGGAGGGAAGAAGCCCACTGGCTTCTGGCAAGGACTCACTGGGTCCTGGCTTTGAAGACATTACTAGTGAGGTGTGGTGTATGCACTACCTACTCTAGTGTGGCCTACTAAACTCTCTTGAGTTGTAGAAAGGGTGTGCTATCCCTTAACACACAACTCTAAGTTCAGTAGAACTTACTGTATACTAAGCTTGATTTATATGTACCTTAGGTACCCTTAGTGGTTTTCAGTTGATCAATTCAATTGAGATTATCTGGTAAAACAATAGCAAGCTGGAATCCCACACGCTGCACACCAATGTGAGAAGTTGGCCTGGCATATGCTGTCCACTAATTATAGTGGGCACCTTGCACCAGTCCAAACAACCCCTTATTGGAGATAGGTTAAAGACAACCTTTATTGAAAGCTATCCTAGTGGTAGCTATGGAGAGCAGCCTTCAGGCTAAGTCTTGAAGGAATGTAAAGCAGCTTGTTTTACCAATCTATAATCTCTTGAGTGACCAAATGAAAGAGGACCACACCAGGTATATATTCAAAATATATGTATTTATTACTAAACACACCCCTCTAGTCTCTTTATGAGGCTAGAGTTCGAAGTACATTAGTTATAAGTTAGTTATCTACAGTAATAGCACAAATACACGTTTGAGCCCTAGGGCGTACCAAACCATATACCAATAAAGTGGTATAAGAACCACGACTGAGCTAGACACAGGGCCTAGAGCCTGTAGAAGTGCTTGGACCACAAGGAACCACCCAAGGTAGTGACACAGGGGACCCACGGGGGACGCGTGCAGTGTATGAACACAGCCGCGAATCGCCGTTGACTTCTATGGGGAAAGTCGCGGTTGGAATTTAAAAGAAAAGGGACACTTAGAGGAGGACTTGGAGCAAACCCTTTGAGAACTAGGCTGTTCTAGTGTCAATACCCATGGGAGCACCGGAGTACTCGAGTTACCTCACCCAGGGGAGCCGGGTGCATAGGTGTCTTTCGGGGTCGGGTTTCGTCGTCGCTTTCAATGGCGATCTGCTGCAAAGTGCTGCTGGCGGCCAAGTCGAAAGTGTTCGGGTGGATCCAAAGGTGGATCGAAGATTTGAAGAACCTGAAAGCATAGGGGACAGAGTCTGGGTCACTAGCCAGTGACCAGGAAGGCGATGAGCAGATGCCCACCGATGTCGAGTGCTTCAGGTAGGTTGACGGTCGTCTTGACTCTTCAGCCACGAGGTCCAGGAGGCATCGACGACGACCAGGAGCTGGATTCAAGCTGTCCCACAACGTCTGTCGATTGCAGGGGTGTCGGCGACCGGATTGGACCCAACAAGCCTTGGCAACGGCAAGTCTTGTGGAAATGGAAGAAGGACGATGGTGCAGACCAGCAAAGTCTGTGGGACTCACCCAGCGAGGGTAAGTCAGGGCACGCCTGGAGTAACCAGGGAGCCCAAGAAGAAGAAGATTGGCCCTCGGGAGGGCCTACTAGCCAACGGACTAGCAACCGCGAAGGAGCCTTGAGTCGATGCACGTGGAGCTGGCTCACAGGACACTCCTGGAGTGGAGGCCAGTGATCTTCGGTGCAGTCGGTGCTGGAGGCTGGGGCTACTCAGAGCCCAAAGCACGACTTCGTGGGAGACCCAGAAGAGGATGCACTTGCAAATGTGATCAGTGTCCAGGGGTCACGGTTCCACATTACCCACGACAGCTACGGGCCTCAGCTTTGCTGGGGACTCAGGGCAGCCTTGGGGAAGTCTGGAAATCCACCTCTGGTGATGCAAAGACTTCGGCGTCTGGCGGGAGCTTCAGCGATGCAGACTGGACAATTGCTTCTTTGGTGCCTGTCAAGCAGGGGAGTCACTCCTTGACCCCAAGGGAGATTCTTCAGTCCTCTAATCTTGAAGTAGAGCGTCGAAGGTCCAGGATTCTGTGTCAGAGTTTCGTCCAGGTTCATCTAAAGTCCTAAGGACTGGGGTCCCATACTTATACTAAGGTAGGGGGTTGGACATACTCTGTGGACCCACCCATGGGAGGGTCAGGGCAGAGGGGTGGTTACACCCCTTTCCCTTTGTCCAGTTTCGCACCAGAGCAGGGGCTGGAAGCCCCTGAGCCGGTTTGAACTGGGGTATGCACAGGGACACCAAATGTGCCCCCAGTGCAGGACTTCAAAGCACCAGAGAGTGCTCCCGCCCAGCCCCAATACACACTATCCTGTCTGGGGAGGTGGTTACACCTCCCTGGGACAGGAATCCTATTGTCCAGGCCTCCCCTGCCGGAGTTTCGGTCAGCAGCAGGAGGCCAGACTCGTGTCTGTGGCAGCGGCATCCATTTTGTGATGCCAGGGCTCTGGAAAGTCAGTACCGGGTATACCGGTGTGTACATGTCTCTCCCTCTAGAAGGGTGGAATGCTACCCCCGCCACCAGAACTGGCGGGGGGTAGTATTCCAAGATGTTTGACACCAAACACGACATGTTTCCGTGCAGCCATCCCAAAGTTAGCATTTAACGCGAGGTTATAATGCGCTTAAGAGTATATGGTCGGGCTGCACTACAAACAGCATCAGAGAAGGGTCTCCGAACGCTGCAGAGGGGCCCAGCTCATGCAGGGGCACCCTCTCACATAGGAACCACGCACTCTGCCTTCAGGATTGATAAGGCCTGCCATAGGAGTGACTTATAGGTTTATATGTGTGTATGTATGTAGTGATATAGGTAGCCTATATCACAGTAAGGGGTGCAGGCACCACCTTACCCAGGCTGCAGTAGCAGACCTGTGGTGTCCTTTTGGCTGGCCTTCCATGGGTGGCACAATACATGCTTCAGCCCCTGGCAGGCCTCTGAGGTACCTATGCCCTGGGTACATAGTATACCATATACTAGGGACTTATAAGGGCACTCCAGATTCCAATCAGAGATGTGCCTAAGGCACATGGAAACCATTTTAGAGAGGAAGCAGCTAGGCTGGGGTTCTGATTAGCAGGGCCCCAGCCAGACTAAAGTCGAAAAACAGTGAAGCATCAGCAAAAGTGGGGGTACCCATGTGAAGCAGATCCTACTCTCCTACACCTGGTATTCAGCGACCAAAACCGTAATGAAGTCCAGAAACCTTTTGATAAATCAGCTCTTTGCAGTAGCAAGTAGGTTATTTTTATCTTTTAATAGAACACACGTACAAGACCCACATCCTCTGCCTGGATATGCATGTTTAGTAAATTAAAGCATGCACCTTTAAGTAGACCTAGCTGGTAAAGGAGAACTGTGAATGGCGCCTTTAATCTGTTCTACAAAGAATATTTGCAAGTAGTTTGAGTACCATTCTTTTTCCATTGTCAATTTTTAAGCATGTTAATTTCAACATGTGTGTTGGACACTGGACGAGCCAACATTTTAATAGCAACCATTGGCAATTTCTAAATGAAAGTTTCCAGCTTCATCAGTGTACACCTCAATCCTAAGGATTCCATGCTTGACATGTGTGTGCACATGCATGAAGACAGAGCTCTCCACTGATTGCAAGACTTGTGGTTGGCATGTGAAAATCATTTTTTGGCAAGTCAGCAAGTCCAACAAGTCCAGAAATTCCATATATTCTGGCTCATTCTGCTTATGCCACAGATTAAGGCATGCACCTGTAAGCAAATATGGTTTGGCAAAGTTAAACTACAAATGGCTTATTCAACCAATTGCAGGTCTTTGCTCGCAAGTTTGTCAAACTTTTAGCTGAAGGTCCCTTTAGGCACACGCAGAGCATGTTTTTAACTTCCATGTCTTACGGTGGCCATGTAAAATATGTACTTTGCAAATCGGTCACAGGGATTTTTGGGAACTGCTAATACGTTTCTGCAGCTCAAAAGTTACATTTTTTCAACTTGCAAAGTGAAACTGGCAGGTGAGCCTGATAGTCAGATACCAAACTTTAATGAAGTTCACAGACCTTTTCCCAATGGAACCCTTTGCAATGCATGAAGTGCATTTTCTTTCATCTTTAGGTGGAGTGTAAGTACAAGATCCACTTCTCTGCCTTGATGTGCTTGGTTCAATGGTTAAGGCATCCATCTGTAAGTCGACACAGCTGGAAAAGGGAAGCTGCAAATGTTTAATTCACTCAGTTATAGTTCCTCGCCATGAAGTATGAACGCTTAGGCTAACAGCACTCTAGGATGATGCACAGCAGTTTTTTCTCTTCCATGTCTTCCTATTTATCAGTCAATAAAGAATATGTACATGTTCCTAAGTCTTGTAGCAGCGTTTCTTTGAAATATGAGGGTAAAACTGATGATCTCTCTGGTGATCCTAGAACTATAACATGGCAATGGCACAGGCATCAAGAAAATAAGGTAAAGTTAATTTTTCTCATCTTGAATCATTTCTTGGAGCAGCCATGCAAAGCAGTGATTCACAAAGGGCACTGTACAAAAGTGTCATTTTAAACCATCATATTGCTCTGATAAACAGTCTACAGAAATCCACCATTACTAGCCACTGTCTTTCACAGGGGAGATTACCTGGCATAGGAGGAACTCCACAGTACTTTGAAGGCTCCTTCATGCTCTCTTTTCAAAGATGTTTGGCAGATTCACTGTACAAGATGCAATAAAGGTGGTTTCTCGTGCAACAAATTGTATGCTGAGAGGTGCTTTCCACATATGCCACCTCCTCATCCATGCCAATTGCAATGAAATTACCAATCTCACAACTACATGTTTCCAGAAATGTAAGGGCTACATTGGCTATATTTTCTGCACAGGTCTGCTGTAATTGCCAATGTAGCTGCTTACACGTTTGTTATGCTTGTGATTGAAGTACTTAGCACAGATGCACAGCAGGTGTTTACTTCAATGGCCTTTGAGTAATCAAACAATAAGAGGATAGAGATTATGATATTTTCGTAGGCCTTCAAGGGGTGATAGAGTCACGTTCAGGTCTGAGAAAGTGTTCTTGCGGTCCGGCACTGGCAAAAGTGATATATATAGCACCTTACCTTGGCCAGTAGCAAATTCAGATCTGGGAAGGTGTTCTTCTGGGCCTAGCAAGTACAATAGTGGCAAGCATCCTCTGGAGAGCAGACTGTTGGATGTTTAATCACACATGTTGCTGTAAAACTTTGCAATCAATTCCAAGGGGAGCACAAATTAATATGGCTTAATTCCAATGCGGTGTAGTCAAAACTTTATATAAAGAATATTTTACGTTAGTTTTGGGCCCTTTATGTTTCATCTATCATTTTTCACTATTGTCATTTAAGACAAAACCCTTTCAACATGTGCAATGAATATGGGGAGAGTCAACACTTTTATAGCACTCATTGTCAGCTCCTCAATTTGATGCTTTCCAGCAGTATCAGTGTAACTATAAAGTTCCAACTAGAAGTATTCAAGGTTTGAAGTCTCAGCAAATGTGCATGAAGAAACAACTCTTCACTAAATATGTGGATATGTGAAAAATATATTTGCTAAGTCAGTAACAGGAGGTTTGGAATTGGTGACTACTTTTCCTGGGATGCAAAGTTCCAGTTTATTTAGCATACTGAGGGAATCTGGGAAGTGTGACTCATAGTCAAAACCAATACTTTCATTGAGTCCAGATACCCCTTCACAAACCTGTCTTTGAACAACAGAGAGATTACTTTCTTATAGCTTTTGGGGTAAAATGAGTTCAAGAAAGATCCACATCCTCCCGTGAAGGATATACTGCAGACCTTTGTAAATCATGGCCCTGCAACTTCTGTTCATGATTTTAGATGAAACAACTAGGATTAAAAATCCTTCTGAGCATAGACGGGAATAGAGTGTATAAGTCACGGAATACGTGGAGGGCATCACCAGATTCCAGATACTTTAATGAGTACCTGAATTTAATGAATGGGGATGTTCTAGAGGAGTTTGAGAGCGAGTTGGGCTAAGTCATGCTGTTCCCCCCAGCCCAGACTGCCCACTGCAGCTCTTTTAGTTCAAAAAGTAAGTTTATTAAAGAAAAACAATTGATACAGTACAGTACAATATGAGGGGGGTAAAAGAACAGAAAAGGGAAACATAAAAGTTAAAAGTATCATGTAAACATATCAAGGTTGGAATGAAAAGGCATTAAAAACATCGATATATCTATAAAACAATACATTGCACGTAACAACCATGTAGCAACGTTGCATTAACCAAAATATAACAACATATTATAATGTATTAACATCTAAGATATGGAATATCATGGAGGCCGAGCAACCTCTTGTTGAGCGCGAGTTAAAGAAAAAGAGCGTTTAGCACTACAATCAATGAACGTAACAGGTGACCATATAAGAGAGCGCTTCATGGCTAGATGAATGGGATGAAAACATGCTGTGTCCAATCTGTGATGATAGTCACTGAAACACACTGCATACCACCAAGCTTGGAAAGATAAATTTGTAAAGTCCTTCCAATTTTTAGTGATCTGTTGAAGGGCAACTGCCAACAATACGTCTACAATCTTGGTATTGGAAGTATGATCCTCCCAGATAGGAGATAAGCTACCCAAAAATGATGTGTGATAGAGAAAGGGAAATTGGAATTTAAGATAGAGTTAATTTGACCCCAGACAGATGTCCAGAATTTATGTAAGTGAGGGCAAGTAAAAAGCAGGTGTTTTAAATCAGCTAGTGGAGAGGAACAGGACCAACAAGTGTCTGGTACCGTGACATGCCTTTATGTAATACAACTGGATGTAGCAAAAGCCTGTTATAAATAAAAATAACGTTTGCGTTACATTTGCCGCTCTAGAAGTTTTCCTAATTTTGGACCATATTTTATTCCATAGAGAAGAAGGCCAGTCAACTCCAAGATCCTCCTCCCAAGACATTTCAACTTTGGTCTTTGTTCTAACGAGCTGCGAGGATCGTATATGAGTATAAATATTGGATGCTTTAGGAGAGGAAAGAAGAAAGGCTAATAAATTGTTAACCGCGGGAGATATCGGGTGTATTTGGATTTTGAGTATATGTCGTTAAAAGGGCCTGTGAGATTAAGTTATATTTGGAATGGAAGGAAGGGGGTAAATGAAAAAGTTGACTAGCTTCAGAAAAAGACAAAATCCTATTATGAGAAAACAGTTGATGCGCCCAAATTAAACCTCTGTTTCTCCAAGATTTCCAATAAAAGGGTTTCCCGCCAACTAAAATAGATGCGTTATGCCATAAAGGAGAGTTAAGAAAGGAATCTAGGTCGGTAGGAGACGGGGATGAAGAAAACCCAGAAGTTTGCAAGTATATTTGAGAATAGGAGTAGATAAAGATGGTGGTCTACGGGTAAAGGAGAGACATTCTTTAAAGAGAAAGGGGAAAGAAAGGAACGTTTGAGTACTACCCACAAAGGACATTCCAATGAGGAGCCAGTGAACCATCTCGAAGCTTGGCGAAGTAGGAAAGATCTATGATAAGTGGGGAAATCAGGGTAATTAACTCCACCCTCTGCTTTAGTTTTCGTTAAACGCAACAGTGACATGCAAGGTGGTTTTTTATTCCACAGAAAAGATGATAATATAGAGATAATTTTTGTAAAACATTTTAAAGGAATGGGGACAGGGATATTAGAAGTGGTGAATAAAACTAGTGGAGTCAGCATCATCTTGATGGTATCTAAACGACCCCACCAAGAGAGATATAGCGGGTGCCATTTAGTGGTTAGAGAGGAAATTTTGTGTAAACATTTCTCCATACAGAGAGATAGCATTGTCGAAATTAAAGGAGTAAAATAAAGACCAAAATATTTTATGTGGTGTGAGTTCCAAGCAAAGTTAGAAGAGCTAAAATCATCTTTGAATGTATATTTAGTTAGAGGTAATATTTCACATTTATCACGATTAAGCTTATACCCAGAAACAGAAGCAAAAAGCTCCACTTCTTGTAAGAAGGCAGGGACAGAAGATTGAGGTTCAGAGAGAAATAATAAGATGTCATCAGCATAAGCTGCTAACTTAAATTGGGTGTCTTTAGTTTCAAATCCCTTTATGTCAACATTTTGACGAATCCTGGACAAAAGAGGTTCCAAGGCTAGATTAAAAAGGAACGGAGATAGTGGGCAACCTTGACGTACCCCTCTTTTTAACTCAAAATAGGGAGATGAAGTACCATTCACAAAAACGGCTGCACGTGGATTAGAATATAGGATAGAAATCAAAGAAATAATTTTGGAGCCAAAACCGAACCATTTCAATGTGTGAAAGAGATACGACCAATTAACTCGATCAAATGCCTTCTCTGCATCTAATGCTATTGCAGCTAATGAATGGGGTAAGTGTGGGGCTTTTGATAAAATATCGAAGAACAATCGGGTATTGTCAGAAAGGAGTCGGCCTTTAACAAAACCCGACTGTTCCGCACCTAATAATTGGGGAAGGAATGATTCAAGACGGATAGCCAGGGCTTTGGAAAAATTTTATAATCAATATTTACAAGAGAAATGGGTCTATAGTTCTTGCAATATTGCAAATCTTTCCCATCTTTGGGAATTAGACATATTAGTGCTTCTAAAAAGGAACCTGAAGATTTCCCGGACTGTGTGAAAAGATTTAAGAGATTGAGTAATTTGGGAAGAAGGATAGGAGCGAAGTGAGTAAAAATTCAACTGTAAATCCATCAGGACCCGGGGCTTTGTCTTTCTTAAGTGATTGTAAAACACAAAGAAGTTCTTGTTGTGATAAATTAGCTTCTAAGGGGGTAAAATCTATTTGAGTGTTAAAGGATTTATGGATACTTGAAAGAAAATGTGTAATGTCGGAATCTGAAGGTGTAGTCTCAGGAGAGTATAATGATTTATAGAAAAGAAGAAATTAATTTAATATTTCTGGATCTTTGGTTTGTAGTGTGTTGTGTTCATCAAAGATAGCATCAATATCAAACTTGTTATGTTTAATTTTTAAGTAATTCGCCAGGAGTTTGCCAGCTTTATTCTGACCACCATAGAATTTAGCGCTTGACTTCAACAGATATAACGAGGCATTGTCGGTTGATTCCTTATTAAATTGAAATTTTGCCTTAAAAAGTTGTGAGATACAATTCTTGGATTTTGAGGAGTAATAGGAGTGTTCTAGCCTCTGTATCTCAGCCAAAAGATCACTGGTAACCTTACGGGCATTTTTACGTTTTCTGGAAACAAAACCAATGATGAAGTCTCTAGCAGCCGCTTTAAATGCATCCCAAACAATAGAAAAATGTAAATTATCGGTTTGGTTAAAAGAAAAATATTCATTAAAGAAGGAAACAAAAGAAGAGTGAAAATGTTGATCAAGAAGAAGTGAGTTATTAAATCTCCATCTTCTAGGTAAGTTAGATTTTAAAACTAAATCCAATTGAATGGAAATAGGAGCATGGTCTGAGATCAGAATAGAGCCAATTTCAGCGCTTCTTAAAGTTTGGGATATATTGTGTGAAACAAAAAAATAATCCAATCTGGATTGAGTTTGGTGGGCTGGGGAGAAAAATGTGAATTCTCTAGTGGTGGGGTTACAAATTCTCCAGGCATCAATGAGTTTATATAGCTTAATGGTTAAAATGAATAGTTTATGTGCTTTATGGGGTTTAAAAGAAACCAGTGAACTTCGATCTGTGAAAGGATCCATCACTTGGTTGCAATCACCAGCGAGGATAAAGTTATCATCAATGTACGAGGAAATTTGCTGAGACCTTCGAAGAACAAAAGGTGAGATTTATAACATTCCAACTATAAGAGCATAAAATATAATGAAAAAGAAAAATTGAGAACGATAGATATAGAAGTGAGCTAGAAAAAGAAACCAAGAAAAATAGGAAGTGAAAGACTTAGGTAGAAAAATGATATACAACAAGAAGAAAAAAGGAGAAGAAGAGAAAAAAGAAGAAGAAAGAAGATCATGAAAGTAGGAAAGTCAATAGAGAAAAATAACTGAGGAAAGTAGATATTCATGTGAGGACAGAGTAATGAACCAGAAGAAGGAGGAGAAGAAAGAAGGAAGTAGAAAAAGACGATGTAATACAAAAATAGGAAACGTGAAGAAAGGAAAAAGGAGGGAAAGAAAAGAATGACAATGAAAAAGAAACAACATACCTAATTCAAAAGACAACACAAAGGAGTGGGGGTAGGTGAAGCCACGAGGAACGAATGGCGCGTCCAGACTCAATGAAACGAGGACGAGAACAAACCACAGCAAATCAAATAAGGTGAGGGTACATAGTGAGTGCATACATCCAGGGACCTGTAGGGAAGAAGGGGAAAAAAAGGGACAACAATATTTATCATTACAGGAAAATAGAACAAGCATAATATAAACACAATACCACAAAAAGAGCCAACGGAACAAACGGCTAAGAACAAACAAATAATCTAAATAGAAGTATTAGACGCTAATGCCTAGAACCAATAAAACCAAGAAGAGAATTCAATATATTAGACATGAGAACCAATTAAACAGCTTGGGAATAAAACCTAAAAACAATAAAATCGAAAAGAGGGATCATTATAATAAACAAAAGAACCATTCAAACAGCTTGAGAAGATGAAGCTCCGGAAAAGTCCATAGAGTCAGTTTTGCAAAAATTGATGAAACTTTGCAATTTAACGGGATCATCATAAGTTGTCGTTTTGTTGTTGTATGTAACCTTGAAGAGGCAGGGGTGAAAAAGGCCGTATCTAGCACCCATAGCGCGTAAAGCAGGTCTCATGTTCAAAAACTCCTTGCATCTATTTGCTGTGGACTTAGCATAATCTTGAACAAAAAATAATGTAGAACCGGACCATGAAATACGTTGAATAGACTTGGCTGCTGAAAGCACCTTGAGAAGATCTGTGTACTCAAGGAAATACATGATGACCCCTCTTGGTCTCCAGGAAGAGGAGGTGTCTGCGCGTTGGTGACCAAGTCTATGAGTTCGCTGAATATTGAGCGAAGTTCCTTCAGGTATGTGCAATATTTTAGGAAGAAAGGATTTGAAGAAAGATAAGGGATCTGATCCCTCTGAGCCCTCTGGCAAACCATAAATGCGAAGATTGTTTCTTCTATTTCGGTTTTCCAAATCTTCAACCTGTTGCTGTAACGATGATATCTGAGACTGAAGCGAATTAATCTTCTCATGAGTGTGATTAAATGAAGAGATACTCTGTTCCACTGTGGTGAGACGCTCATTCATCTGAGACCAGTTCTCCGTTAGGAATTGCAGCTTTGTAGAAGTATCCTCCATAAAGGGGCGAAGCGCCCGTATCTCTTCCAATAATATATCCAAAGATACAGGAGAAGAGGCTTTCGGTGGAGAAGGCGGGTCTTTTTTCAGTCTTTTGGTAGTAACTTTGCCAGCCGTAGAAGTGCTTGCGTTCAAAGGAGCTAAAGCTTTGGTAGCAGATGCCAATGACTCCTCCATCTTAGAAAATTCAGAGAAGATTCTAGAATTTTTGATAAACGTATGCGTGGTGCAGAGGAGCCCAGCTTTTTAAGTCTTCCCATATGAGAGTAAAAGAGATTTTGTGATAAAGTTTAGTATTGCTATGATTTGATGAAACCACAACCACACCCTGTGAAGAGGAATTGTTGAGTGAGCCGCAGATAGAATTCAGTTCGAGCAACGCGATCAATAGAGAAGGGCTAGACGATGAGGAGGGTCATGCAAACAGGCTTTCACGTCCGTTCTTACGCACAAAAGGTTGAGGCATGTACACCACCTCTGATATTTGCCAGTATCTAAAGGATATTCCTTTAATATACCTTTCTCCTTGTTGGTGAAATGTCTAAGACGGCTTGGAGTCTTATTTAATCAGTCGCCAACACCAGGGCTCCTTCCAGGCTCAGATACAAGAAGAGGATGTAAAGAACAGTGTTCATCAGGCATGCATAGCAAAGGACACCATTTCCAATACTAAAGGAGTTAGGCAATCTGTGAGGTTATCGGGGTTTCATGACAGACCAACCTCCAAAATGCATCTTGACATGAACAAAGCGAAAGAGAATAATGATAGGCATTAAGCAGAATGTCTCATGAAAATATTAGTCCAATGGAAGGCTCCACAGATAATAAAAGCTAAGAATTCAAAGTATTCGAGTTTTCAGAAGAAGAAAATTGCCACATGCATGTGCGCGCCACATCTCTCTCACCAGGAATTCTCCTCAGATGGGATGCTGCAGACAAGATGGCAGCCGCGGTCAGCGCTACTAAGATGCCGAGCGCGGTATGATGAATTCTCAGAGCCAAAGGCAGCAGAAGGTCTCGGAGAGCGGCCCGTGCATTTCAGCACATCTTCCGACGTCTAAAACCGCTCACCTTGATCAAGAAGAAAGCCGCAGAATGTGGTTGTCACGAACCATTCCGCGGACCGTCACACGGACGCCGCCATTCGCGTCGGGCGCCAAGCCACGCCCCGTGCCCACTGCAGCTCTTGACAGTGAATGCACATCCTTTACGAGGGAACCGTGCACCGTCCGATACTTAGGTATCCGCATTTATCACAACACACAGGACCACATAGATGGCAAACTCACTAGGGCCATCGCCTCCCTGCTCTCGCAATTGCCATTCTGGAGCACACTCCCACTCACCGTTCAGGTCGAGTGTCATTGTCCAAAATGGTGATGCTCCTGCGCCTACTGTACTTTTTCCACAACCTTCAAGTGGACATACCCAGCAACACATTCCGTACACTACATAGCATGTTTGGGAGCTTCCTTTGGAATAAGGTTTGGCGCCGTGTTGCACTACACAAGCTCCTGGTCACAGTGGAAAACGAGGACTCGGAGCCCCCAACTTTGAACATATTTCCTGGCGGCGCAATTGCAGATGTCATTTCATTGGCTAGTGGATTCCTCCTGGAAGAACTGGGATCTCCAACAGCCGACCGAGCACAGCACATTGTGCAAGAGGCTTTCCTGCCACAAGAAAAGTCCCCAGATAGTCCAACAATCTCATGCAAATAGCACCAGCTACCTCAGAGGTCTGCGACTGATGCCAGCCCTGACACCATATACTACAGAGAGCGGCAGTAGTTCTATCTTCCCCTTCAGGGATTTGATTGGGAGGGAGCGTCTTGAAACATTGGAAACTGCTGGAGTTGACACCCTTGGTGCACTGTTTCAGAACAGCGGGCTCATTCCCTTTGTGCAGATACAGACAAGCCACAGATTACCAGTGGGCCACTTCCTGGCACATAACACACAGGTGGCCGAAATGCAGCGACTCTGGCAGATAGTCAACACAGAACTGGAATCACTTTCCCTGGTGCACACGCTCCACACTATAGGCAGTGGCCGCAGACTGATTATATGGTTCATATGGGCCCAAGCATACTCACTGCATGACCCTCTGCAGTCTGAACTGACACAAAAGGAATGGGGTAATACTTTAGCATACCCACGCAAACCATCTCGCAACGCTAAGTGCCAATATATCCAGCATGGTATCCTGCGTAGGGCATTTCTCACACCAGTGCGCTTACACAGGGCTTTCCGCTCCACCTCAAGCTGCCCTAGATGCAGAGCGCATGAAGCTGACATGGCCCACAAGTTTTGGAGTTGCCCGATGGTGGCAGCACTGTGGCGGAAGGTCACTAACGCACTGACTGACATCACGAGAAGATCGGGGCTGTGCTCCACGGAGTGCGGAATCTTGGGTTTATTCAAGCATCAAAAGACAGGGAGCACTATCAACCCCTTTTAGATCTGGCACTGCTCATGGTTTGGAGTTTCATCGCTATGCATTGGAAAGCCAGTACACTACCAGGTTTACAGTATCGGTGCACAGCAACTCTCAAATGTGGTAAGGCTGAATCTGTGGCCCTTAGGCGAGAGGAGGCCCGTGGCCTCCGAAGGGTTCCCGTAGCAACGGAATGGAAGGCTCTGCTACACGACCTGCAAGAACTTACGGAAGACCTAACAGAATGAGGGACCCCTTAGTTGACTGGTTGCCCACTACGGTACTCTGGCGCACTGCACAGCCTATTCATCTGTCTTTCCCATATAAATCCGTATTTGTAAAGCGCGAACTACTCACCCTTACGGGTCTCAAGGCGCTGGGGGCCGTCGTGGAAATTAAGTGAGCTATTGCCCAGAGTCACATGGTGCTGAGCTGAGCTGCCGCCGGAGCCGGGGATCGAACCGTGAACCCTGTGCTCCGAAGTTAGCTGCCCTGGCCGCTGCACCACACCTCTCCCATTAATCTGAGCTCCCACTTGTGGTTGTTATGGTATGAGACAATTTCTGAATCAATATGAGCATAGCAATACTTCTATATTCAAACAACAAGAGAGAGAGGGTGATACACACACTCTTAGTCCCCTGAGCTTTTATAAGTAAACAACAGAAGAGTGTAAACGACTAAAAAGGAGAGGACACCGCCGGGGTGGTTTGGTCCTGAAGAACGCCTGGTGAATTATTTAAAAGGCAGAAACATGTTGACCATTCACTGTAGGATATAACTGGTATAAATTAATTTGCAGTTAAATATCTTCTTTTATCTATGCCGGATTTTCCATCAATAAAGTTTTTGGGATAAAATCAAGGCATTTTTAAATCACTCCCCTATTTTGCACTCACTATTATTGCACTCCTCCACTACACACGAAATAACCTGCTCCGCTGTAAACAGGCGTTGTAGCACACCAGGGAGGCACTCGGCCTCTCTGGTGGGAACCCAATGATGAAGCATGTCACCAACCAGGTTGGTGAGTGAGGGTTCTTTTTACAATTTTTTGTGATTTTATGCTGCTGGCTCTCCTCTCCTTTTTTAGTCGTTTACACTCTTCTGTTGTTTACTCATAGCAATACTTCACCATATGGTGAGACACCCTTAGGCAGGAGGGTTCGCTCTTGGGGCCGGCGAGCGCATTCACCACTCCTTAAAAAGCTACATTGCATGTATGGCTGCTATGATCTAAATGTTTCTATTGTTCTATGATCTAAATGTTTCTATTGTTCATTTACCTGTTTATAATCTAGGAAAAAAGACTTCCTGTGGTATTATTCTTGCTATCATATAATGTCTAGGCCCTCTACGGGAACGCTAGGCATGATCTCGTCTCTTGTATCCATATGTATATGACATGCTTATGTGTTGCTATGTTAAAATCAATAAAAATGGGTTAAAAAAATAAATAAATACCTACATTTCTTAAACCACAGGCTTTGAGAACATAGGGCAAAGTAAGTTTGTCTCTCTTTAATATATTTCTTAGAGCATCCTTGCTGCACAGCAGTGTTTCACACTGGATGCTGTGCAAATGTGTAATATGAAAGCAAAATTCGCCTAATAAATGCTCAACAAAATTCACCATTCCTAGCCCTCCTGTTTTGCAAGCTAAAATTAATTTCAGGGGCATGCCTCCGTCCAGAGTGAAATTTGTATTTAGATTCAAACTGATGCCTGAATTCTACACTACTCAGAAGGCTGTCTATTGCTTTCTTACCAATAATGTCAAGGGAGTGGCAGATACACTGTACAAGTTGCAATGAAACTTGCTTCTTGAGCAACAAAGTGAATGCTGAGTGGTGCTTACCACACATGGCGTTTGCCCCATCCATACCTATTCCAATTAAATCAACAATTTTGAAAATGCAAGTTTGTAAATTCAGGAAAGTTGAGGACTACATTGGCTATATCTTGAGCGCAGGCCTGCTCTAATTATATCATACCATTGAAGCTGTTTATGAGTTATTAAGCTTTTGGCTAAAATACCCAGGTGCAGAGCAATTTATTCACTTCAATGTCTGTCGATTCATCATTCAATAAAGATCATCAATCGATAAAGAGAATGGCAATGTTTTGATATCTTGTTGCAGCTCATCTTTGCAATATGGCCTAACAGTAAATTAATACTACACTTTGTGCAGTGCTTACGAAACGCAGGAAATTAATCTTTTAGATTGTCTTCATATCCATCTACAATATTATTATGCAGCAGCAAGCAGTTTATGCAGCATATTTGATTTCTCTCCTTTTCCGGTCAATAAATATCGATGGAATGAGTTGTACAAAGGATGGACTAGACTCACACTGTGCATTGCATAGCAGTGTTATGTGGTTACTGCATGTTGCTTTAAATCATATACCTGAATGCTGCCTTTGTTATATACAATTTTACAGGGGAAAACCATTTTTTAAATAGGAATCTGGCTCCCACTCTTTTCTGTATTCTTTTAGGTCGAGCCTGTAGCGGCAGCGTGCATGCGCTGCTCAGCTCTGCGAGGCATGCAGTAATGGAGTATGGAGTGGAAGCTCCGCCCACTCTCCGCCCATGTTTTTAATTGGCTCGTGTCATTGTCTTTCGTAAATGCTGACTTCTGACTGAATATGAGGCTTGTTAGTCCCTCCTTATTATGGCCATGTCGTCATTGTATCCTTCCATGGCTACTGGCCCCTTTACTTCGAGTGTTGCACGGTATGTGTTATATAGATTGTGAGCACGATTTTCTTTAATAAGGTTGCCCGTGCCTTCTCCCCCTCCTGCAGTCCATGCCGTCTCGCCCACCCCGCACTCCCATTGTTCATGCCTTCTCGCCCCCTGCCCACCGCCCGCCCTCACTCCCGTTTGCAATGCAATAGGTCTCGCATAAATGTGAGTCCTATTGCATTGCAAATGCTTGTTTTTTCCCCTTTCTTCCCTCCCTGATTCTAAGTAATTATTAGCTCAGACAAAATTAGCCATCTTGTGTGAATTCAGCGAGCGGGTTCGACTGGGTATGGCAGCACGAGAGTTGAATAAACAAGAAATCAAAGGACTGGGTTCATGCGAGTTGAGCTTTGAGTTCTGCTGAGACGGCTTATCGTTCGCGGGGACTGTTCTGAGTGAGGAGGTAATGATACGCTGCCCGCCGCCTGCCCAGTCAGGCCAACACTGTCGTGCACGGGCGCTGCCGCGGGCTGTGCCCCCAGCGCACGAACCTGGCCCCGCTTTCCCATCCGAAGGAAGGACGCGCCCAGAATGCGTGAGCACCGCGCGGAGGGGTGGGCGCCTGCCAGATGATGGGCATAATTTGGCATAACAAACGGCCTCCTGAGGCCAACCTCTTATCAGGCTCTTGTGGAACAGGAGCGTTAATCTGTAGAGGGTGGCCCATCTGCCCCAAGTCCAGACAGCGGCTTCCGTAGATCACATCCTGGAGGGAAGAAGGTGGCTCAGGAGAGGAGAGGGAAACCAAGCATGACGACAGCCAGCCTGAGAGAGAAAGGCCAGGTGACCTTCATACTGAAGATGAGGAAATGGCATGGCGGGCATATTATGCCATGACGGAGCTGCATACCTATAGTGTGTACTAATGAAGACCTCGAGACCCGTAAGCAGTGTCTTCAAGATGCCCTCTATGTTTGCAGTCTGTATTGGCCTCTCCCAGGGCACAAGTTCTAAACAAGCATTTGCAATGCAATAGGTCTCGCATTTACGCGAGTTTAAGCTATTGGCATTGTAAATGACAATGCCTTTTATTTATGTTTTAAAAAACAACAATAATAGGCATTGTCATTTACAATGCCAATAGCTTAAACACGCGTAAATGCGAGACCTATTGCATTGCAAATGCTTGTTAATACTGTGCCCACTTTACCATTTTGCAAAATAGTAAAATTGCAATTGCTTGGGAGGTGGGGCCAGTACATTGGAATCTGTCTTTGTGAGAGGCTGTGGTAGTATAAGCAACTACAAAAGAACAAATGGCTGTCATTGTTCCTAGCTCATTGAAAATCATGTGCCAAACAATAACAAGATACTATTTACTGTACCTATATCATCACCGGTTACTGTTACCTAAACCTTCTATGTGTCCAAGAATGCTAATTGCTGATTTTGGGGTGTAGGCCGATCAAAATCAACGGATATGGAAAACAATTTGGCACATAAATACAATCTGGCCAATGTTAAGCCCTTTTCTGCCCTAACTGGTATTTCCCTATTTGTATGCAAAGGTTGTGCTTCTCCTTCGGATCTATTATTCGGGGCTTTCGAATTTCACGGGTTCAAGCTGCAGAAAAAGTAGTAGAGATTTATATTAGAATTTTGGCACTGACTTTACATTGGGATAATCAGACTTTTAGTCTACAGTGCCAAGGAACACAACAGGAGGGGGTGTGCTTCCTATGCATGGATCTGAGACACTTGAGAGCCCTGCATGATATGTTCAGTGAGTAGTAGGGGCAGCTCAATTAAGATGTGACATTAATTGAAAGCATTTTAGTTTTGGATGTTATCATTAGGCAGTAGTGCCCTTATAATAAAAAAAGGATGCTTCTTAAATACTTTAATTTAAACTAGTTTGAAAATGAGAGCGCTCCTCTCAACTCACTCTGAATTGGAAAGATCACTTTCGATGGACTTAGGGGCAAAGTTACAAGAGGACTGCACCACCGGAATGTCACTTTTTTGATGTTCTGGTGGCACCATGCCTTGCACCATATTTACAAAGTGGGGTTAAGCCATTTTTTGTGGCATAATGCCGATTTGTAAATATGATACTCTTTCACGCAGGTATTTGCGTGAAAGAGGCGTGCAATGGGTGTTGCTGTGCGCGTTCCACCGCAACACCCATTGCTTTTTGGCGCTGCCCCAGATTTACAAGGATCTGTAAATCTGAGACAGCACCAAAAACTAACGCCATGCAAAAGCAAGCATTAGAATGGTGCAACGAGGGAAAAAACTTTTATTTCTCCACGTTTTTGCTATTTCTATGTGTGCTGCATTCTGCAGCACACATAGAAAGAGCAAACTGCCATTATTGATTGATTATGTGCAGGAGGGGGTCCCTCTCTGCACATAAACAGTCATTAAATAATGGCGATTTGCTACTTATATGTGCTCTAAAATGTAGCACACATCGAAGTAACAAATCACCATCATTGACACCTTCGTGCACATAAACAATCATTCCCTGCAGCACAGGCACCCTTCCACTATGGCGCAAGGGTGTCTGCAATGGCGCTAGTCAGCTACATTTAGCGCCAGTGCTGGGGAAAACACAGGGGTGCGCAGTATTGTTGTAAATACGGCGAATCCCTGTTTTTAGAAATGGCGGAGCCTGGTGCTGCAAAATTTGTCGCAGCTCCGCGCTCCATCATCTCCTTGTACATATGCCCCCTAGTGCTTAATTTGAGCTGCTTGCTGCAGGTGGGACCAACAACACTCATTTATGGGAGCTGGAACTCATTTTCGGGGCTAGCACTTATTTCTACTCATAGGATTTTGACCCAGAAAAACAGAGAGAAAAACTCAAACGGGAGAGAAAGAGAAAGATGGGAAAACAGTGGCAAAGGGAGAAAGCAGGTAAGAAAAAGAACTTGAATGAGTGAGATAAAGGATCAGGAAGTATCTGGTGGTGGGTGAAAGAGGCATGCAGTGGATTTAACATTAGGCAGCTTGGGTATTTGACAACTTTGGCATTCAGCATCGCAGGTCACCTGAAAAATATTTTGGCACCAGCACTTATTATTTAGAAAATTACATTCTGCATGAAAACATCCTCACTTTCAAAACATGGTAAATGCCACACGGAGTTAATTGTACTATCTGCCCTGAAACACTTACCCCACAGCCAAAACCTTTTCTATCTCAATTGATTTCAGCTTATGCACTGCAAAATCAAACTTGGAATTTCATCAGCAGATGTATGGAAACATTTCCAGATGCAAGAACAGATTTAAGTGAAAAATCACATTAAAGTGCAGATCCACCCTCAACCCAACATTGGATTGCATAGACACATTTATGTTTAAAAACACATTGAGGAGCAAAATCCATATAGATGCACAAGAAAAAATAGGAAGGAGTGTGATGTCACATGTATTTATCACTCCGTACAGAACGAAAACTTGGCTGTATGATGCACATTATGTGTAAAAGTTGCATATTAATATGCACTCTCATCATGTTCATAAACCAGGCTACAGTGCAAAATCACCCTTGCTGCAACACCAGCATGTGTGTAGAGAACATTTAGGAGCACAAATCACATTTATGTTCAAAATCTATTTGAGTGCAAAATTACATTAAGGGGCAAAGATACCCTTCTGCAACATCATTTGGGGTTTGGAAACACTCTTTGGGACACACTTTATATTTGGGTGCAAAACTTCATAAAGGAGCTTATTATGCATGGTGCAACTTCAGCAGGTGATTTGAAACACTATCACAGCACACATCAAAATTAGGTGCTAAAGCATATTTTGGTGCAACTCACGTTAGGTGTAAAGCAAGCAACATTGTGATGCTCCATTTGACAGAAAATCACAGTTCGGAGCAAAAACAACCTTGCTACATTAACAGCAGAAGCATGGAAGCACTTTAAGTGCAGAATTTACACTTAGCAGAAAAATTCACTTAGGTACAAAATCATTGTAAATATACCATAGATAGGAATTTTAAAATGCCCTGGAAGTTCAATGTGCCTTTATTGCAGTGCATGGGTGATCAGCCCTGCCAAGTTTCTCCAGGTCCATGGTTGAATAGCCGCTCCATTCCAGGTTTTTGCATTGCATTCTGGGGCTTGTAATCTTATGTATTCCTTTACAAACCAGAATCACAAACAACAGAATGCATATAAAACCTGGATTGGGGATAGATGCTAGACTGTTGTTAGACCCGAAGAGAATGGAACTGTGAGCTGCAAAACTGGGGGAAAGAGTGGTCGATGTGGCAAGTGTAAATACTGGAAGGGAAAAGGGGTGACTGAAATAAATTCCATTTTAGATGGCTACCATCTTACCATAGAACCCAGAAAAAACTTATCTTCAAAGTATACCAAAATTCTAAAATTGTAAAGAGGTACGCTCAAAGTACGACTCAAAAACTACTAGTACTGTGAAAATTGTTTTGGAAACTAATTTCACTCTATGACAGTCAAGTAAAAGCAGTTAAACGTAATTCCTCTTGGCTTCCAGTTCATGGCATATCTGAACTAAATCGTAGAGAGCTGCCCTTTAATGGTGACATGATTGCTCCATCTCTACTGGACACCACAGGGCATATTTATGAGCCCCTTTCGCCGCAAGAGCATCACTTTTTGTGACATGTCGGCAGCACAAATCACAAAATCATATTTATTAGGCCATGTAAAGCCACTATGCGTGGCTTTGAATGGCATCACAGATATGGAGTAAGGCAAGGCAGTGCAAATCGCTGTGTTGCCTTAATCTGGGCTCGGCAAGCGTTCCATGGGCATTGTGGTGGGTTTGCCCACACAACAACCATGATTTACGAGAGCATGTAAACCTGGTGAGGGGCAAATCCTTAGGCCTCACCGGGGTGAGGCATAACAAGGAGAACTATCTTTATTTCTCCTCGTTTTTTCTCTTTCTATGTGTGCTACAGAAATGCCTCTTATATTTATTTCTGTGCAGGAAGGTGCCCCTTCCTGCACAAAAATAATCCTGTGGACAACACAGGCACCCTTGCACCAATGTGCAAGGGTGCCTGCATTGGCAGTTGGCTGCCAAAATGGCGGCAGTGCAGTGGGAAAGGACAGGAGTACACTGTAGTGAATTGCATAAATATGCCTTCCTGCCCTGTCACTTTGGCCTAGGGCAATGCAGCAAGCTGACTTGCTATGCTGCCCTAAGCCAAATCCCTGTAAATAAGGGGCCCACATTTCTATTTGAAGAAGGTGATCACTATTAACACCAAGTCTTCCAGGCCTCTGTATCTAAAGGTAGCAGATTTACATCACATTTGTAGCAACAGCGTAAATTATATGACAAGACAATCAGTGATGCTTCCAGACTTTGAGATAGCCAATATGGTCCTTTCTTAAACACCATTATCTATCCACTCAGGGCCTTATTTACAAAGAATTGGCATAGGGCAGGGCCGCAGGTCATTTTGCTGCGCTGCCCTACGCCAATTTGAAAGGGCAGGAATGCACTGTATTTATAAGATACGGTGCATTCCTATCCTTTCAGCCAGTGCTGGCGTACAATTTGTAGCCAATGCAGGCACCCTTGCACCATGGTGCAACGGTGTCTGTGTTGTTGGCATGAGTGTTTTTGTGCATGAAGGGGCGTTTTCCTTGTTCTATGTGTGCTGCAGAATTCAGCACATGTGGAAAGCGGAAAAATGAGGAGAAATGTAAATATTTCTTCTTGTTACGCCTGCTCTGGGGAGACATAAGGTTTTGGCACTGCCCCAGGTTTACATGATGTTGTAAATCTGGGGCAGTGTCAAATTCCATTGGTGTTCAGTGGAACATACACAGCAACACCCATGGAATTCCTTCTTGACGTAGAGAAAGTCAAGGCAGAGTTTTTTGCTGCCTTGCCTTACTCTATATCTACGAGGCTATGCAAAGCTACGCAGGGTGGCTTTGTGCTTGTAGTGTCCTGCTGGACACGTTCTAGTGTCTCAGCAGACACTGAGTTAGTAGCCACTCCCCTATGGGAGTGGGCACACTGCACCCCCACACCCATCCATCACGGGTGCCATGGGTGACGTGGCCCCGTCAATAAAAGAGCCCGGGTGCACGTGCTCGAGGCCAGTTACCACACCATAATCCCTAGTGTCTGTGTCCTTCGCTCCTCGCCATGTGGGCCTGAGGCCCAACATTACAATGGCGACGAGTGGGTCTTATCCCACGCATGCGATGGCGGCCGCCTCCCGGTTCCTGGGAAAGGGAGTGTAGCCTGGACATAGGACACCCCCGCACCTGCTGCGGAAGCCACCGCACCACCAGAGTGGTGGCACACCTGGACACACGCCCTCCAGTCTGCCCCTGCGTCCGCCCGTATGCTGACCCGGCTGCTGCACACCACACTGTCCGGCCCGGCAGCGTGAAATCTGAGGAAGATGGGGACCTGCTAATGCCAGCACCGGACTCGAGGTGACCCCGTGCGTTGCGATCGGCACCGCAGTAGGTGAGACGCCGCCCGCGCCAGCACCGCCCGCGTGGGGTGCGAAGACTGCGCCCAACCTCGGACCCACGGAGTGCCCAGGTGAGGGGGTCTGGAGCGGCCCTGCATAACGGCTGGGAAGGGAATCACCCCATAAGCCCTGAAAGTACCCTCAGGACGGGTAAGCGCTATCTCGCTCGGAGGAGGCCCCTGAGTAAGTAAGTCCGTTTTATATAGCGCACCTACTCACCCTTACGGGTCTCAAGGCGCTGGGGGCAGTAGTGGAAATTAAGTGAGCTATTGCCCAGAGTCACATGGTGCTGAGCTGAGCTGCCGCCGGAGCCGGGGATCGGACCGTGAACCCTGTGCTCCGAAGTCAGCTGCCCTGGCCGCTGCACCACACCTCTCCACCTCCACCTCTCCTGAGCAATGCCGCCAACGTGGGGAGGCCTGAAGACGCGATAACGGCGCGGCAGCGCAGTGCACAGGTCCATGCCCTCATACCTGCTCCGGCGCGAGGAAGCTCCTTGCCCGCCGCCAGCTGATCCAGTCATGAGGGAAGCACCGCCGGTAGTGAGAGCCCAGCGACGGTTCTGACGTCTTCCACGACCCGCAGTTGCGAGACAGACTGTCAACGCCAGCAGCGCCACCCGGCCGCCAGGAGCAGCAGCGCGTCTGCTCCAGGACGGAGTAAAGAGCACCGGCAAGAGTTGCCCTCCATGCGCCCACATCCCTGGATGTCTGCCACGTCGGTAACGCCACCGCAGCATCCAGCATCGACGCCAGCGCCACCTGGTGGTCAGCATTGCAAACCGCATCCACCAACACCGTATCAGGGGCCGCCCCTGCCTGAAAACAAGCCGCGCCAACACAGCACGGAGCCCTGCACCAGCCCACCCCCAGCGCCCCGAAGCCTGCAGCAAGCCGGCCAAGCTACTGCAACCCTCCAGGGACTGCCGTGGCCTTTGGAGAGCAGACTAAGGTACAGCGCCACACAGCGGTCGCATGCCTGCACCGCACCTGAAATGCACAGCGCCACCTGTTGGTCACACGCCGCACCGGCATCCCTGCCCAGCGAGAGCGCTGCGTGACTCGGCCCCGGGCCAGAACCAAGGAGGTTAACCGCCCCAGCCCCTCCGGCGGCCATCCAGAGCAATACGCAGCGCAACTGTGAAGAGACCTGCCTGGCTCACCTGCTCCGCACTGCGCAGAAGAGCGAGACGGTGGAAGCGGCCCCACCCGCTCAGGACCTCACTCTTCTGGACCACAGTCCCCCACAAGAGCGGTTGACGCCTGCGTTTGCTCACGACAGCCCTGCTTGCTGGCATCAGCGCTGCACACCGCGGCTGGCAGAATTCCAGCACCAAATCAGCACACAGCCCGGTACCGGCACACTCCAGGCAGAAGAGGCCCACAGTTTCCAGGTAAAGACTGCCGGGGCCGGGGAACTTAAACACAGCGCTGCCACCTAGTGGCTGTTTGAGGCAACACGCCCTCCTGCAACTGCATTAAGCAGGCTCAACACGACAAGACCTGAAAAGGCACCTTCCAGATCGGCAGGGACAAGAGAGGCCCAGACAAAGGGCCCCCAGCCCAGGTCGCCACCTACAAGGAAGCGGACACACGCAATATAGCATCAGATTCTCGCCTCCCACACTGCGAAGCACACCCTGCTGCTGTCATCTAGGAGCATTACCCCTGCACCTGCCTGCACCACACCCACTGGAACACTGCGAGGCCCTGATGAACATCACGGTGGGGGAAGAGGTACCGGCAGTGGTTCCGCCCCAGGTAGTAAGACGAGACATTGCGGGGTGGAGGACAGAGCTGCCCCATCACAGAAGTGTCAAGCCTCAAGACACATCATCCGCTCTCTACACGTCAATGAGGAAGAAGCAAGACATCTGCTGAGATCTGCCGGCACATGCAGCCACCATGTGCCAGAGATGCAACCAGGGGCCCAGGACTACCCCAGCACAGGAACATGCCAAGAAGCAAAGGACAGCGACGCCCAGCAAGACGGCAAACCTCAAGAGAAGCACACGAAGGCGGGGTGCGTTGCACGCCACCCCCGACAGGCCGACCAGACGTCCGAAGAGAAAACACTGTTGCACATCACCCAGTAATCCCAAGAAGCCTGAAGCTTCTCCAGCCCAGGCAAGCGCCGACCAAGCTCAAGCAACAACACCAAAGACGCTGCGACACAAGCCCCACTAGCAAGAGTGGACAACCAGCCAGAACAGCGATGTCTCAAGGTCACTACCCCCACCAACAGCTCAAGAGAGACAAGCGCAGAGCACGCACCACACGTGGCTACCCAGCGCCACCGCCGGAGAAGAGATCACATCACTTGCTCCTCCCGGTGTACAGGCACCACCGCAAGCTACACCACAGGCACACCAGAGGCCAGAAGAAGACGCCTAAGAAGAAGACGGAGCGCACTAGGTCCGAGGTGCGCAGAAGACGGTGCCAGTGAACCTTACAGCACGGGCAGGCACCCGGGAGATAGAGACATCTCCACGAAGAAGCACTGCTGAACGCAGCATCGAGAACGCCTGCATCTCTACTGCACCAGCAAAGCCCCGCAGTGGCCGAAGACCACACAGAGTGTCCTCCCTCGCACTGCCTAAAGACGGAGTCGGCAGTGACCCACGACAGGCAAGAGAGGAGTTGCACACCCCACGTGGCAGGCTGCCACAGCGACAGGCGCTCCAACAACCAGCGACAAGCAACCGGACGTCATGTCGCCCAGCAAGCAAGGAGCGCGCCGGAGCGAAGGCAGAAGCCGGCGCCATAACAGCGCCGCCTCGAAGTCCAATCGCAACACCCTCGAGAAAAGAAGAGTGACAGCCATGTCACACAGAAAATCGGAGGAACACAGGTGGGCTGAATAGACCGACAAAGGGAGAAGACCGAGGACTCACAGCAAGCCAAGAGCACACCCAGACACACCAGACAGCCACCAACGCGGACCGACGTCCCTGGATACAGCCTCACGGGAGAACCGAGCACAAGCCGCAGCAAGCGCAATCCGCGTCTCTCCCCAACGCTTCCCCAGGCGACCGTCCATCCCAGAGTGTCGGCAGTCTCAGTCAACGGCATCCCGGCTCCAGGCCGCAAATGCCGTGGGTGAAGATCAGCACTGAGCGCCCGCCCTCACACCGCCTCAAGATGGAGTCGGCAGTGGCCCCAAATCAGGCAAGAGAGGATCCGTACACTCTACGTGTCAAGCCGCCACCGAAGACCAACCTCAACAAGGCGGAGACACCTGGCTGCTAAGTCCCTCCTGACATCCGGACTCTCCCAGCAAGCCACCACCATCTGTCATTCCGACTCACCACATGGCTGGCAACCCACCATCACGCCAGCCCTCAGCACATGCGTCAAACACCACTACCACAGCACAAGTGGGCTGGAACCCTGCATCGTTGCCACGCCAGCCGACTAAAAGAATTAGAAGCCACCTGTGAACCTGGCCTACACCGGAACCGCGGCAGCGAGTGCAAGTCGGCCAAGACATCTCCACCCTAGAGGGTTGTGCGTGCGACCAAGTAACGGATCCTCGGTGGTCCTGCAGCTGCCCCCAGTCGGCACACAGGCGGCCCCCAGCGCAGCCCTCCTACAGTCCCGCAGCAACCCCGACGACGGGCCTCCCCAGGTGGGAGAGGGAGAAGAGACATTGCCCCACCGACAGGTTACCGGTAACAGCCAAGCAGCTCAACAGGGACAGTCGGTCCAGCAACACCTCTGTGAATCCTCACCGTGGGCTCCATCCAGGTTCATGACGCAACCCACAAAATGAACTGTTAGAACCTACCACAGACCATCCCGGACGTCAGCAACGGGGAGCCATGGAAGACTGCTAGACATGTCGTCACCAGAGAACTGACGGTATGCAGCGGGCGTCATCAAAGCCAGCGGTCGTGTCCTGAACACCTCCAGGTTAAACTACGAGTGCCTGCCGAGATGACCCTGCAGCAGGCGGAATCACCGGCCCATGCCTGATGTCTCCTTGCCACCGGACTCGTAAGGCTGATGGACCCTGTGGTGTTTAGTTGACTGTTTATTTCTATCCACAGGTTGAACTAATTGTTGTTGTCGTTCTTCATTAAAGTTGGGGAGGAATGTAGTGTCCTGCTGGACACGTTCTAGTGTCTCAGCAGACACTGAGTTAGTAGCCACTCCCTATGGGAGTGGGCACACTGCACCCCCACACCCATCCATCACGGGTGCCACGGGTGACGTGGCCCCGTCAATAAAGGGCCCGGGTGCACGTGCTCGAGGCCAGTTACCACACCATAATCCCTAGTGTCTGTGTCCTTCGCTCCTCACCATGTGGGCCTGAGGCCCAACATTACAGTGCCGTCTCATAGATATGATTGAGAGGCCTGTGCCACCGGATCGTCATAAAAAGTGATGCCCCAGTGGCGCAGATCTCTTGTAAATGAGGGCCTCGGTGTTTATACTCTCAGCCTGTGCTTGCATTGCAAGTTGCAAGTGGGCTACTTTATGATGAGTCAAACTGTGACCAGGCAAAACACGGATCTTTCCTTCAAATGAATCAACCACTAGAGTTCTCTTGCCATTATTGCCCACTGAAAATTGGCTCTAGTCCCACTAGTTTACCTCTTTCTCTAGGATGGTGGAAAAGTGTGACTCCTCTCACCTCAGATCTCATTTCTCAATATTCTTGCTGCATGGAGCATGGCTAGCAGAAGGGTGGTTGAGCGACTGTGTCAGTCTTTAGAGACAAGTGTAATAACAACAGTGAGCACAAAAAATGGTATTCTGCTCAGGTGGCGTCTCCACCCAGAATACACAACCATCACCCTTCCACATTTTAAAGAAGCGCCTGAGGGCCTCACGCACATGGACACAAAAGGTAGCAAGGGAGGGAAAAGGCCACAAAGAAGTTAATGCAACAAAGCTACACCTTACAATTAAATATAACTGAACATCATGCTAACTTTACAGTGTCAGATGCAGCCCTGCCAGGTGCCACTCAACTGGTGTTAGAATAACACATTTCCGATAATTTTCCTGCATTACCGCAATGTTTGAGTTCGTCACACAAAAGAACTGTGTACTGAAGTGCAATAAAACCATGCAGTTCCAGTTTCTTGCTTTGCTGGGACAGACGCATGAAAAATGAACTGTTTTTCAATGGCCACGAGATGGCGCAAGTTTAGAACGGGAGGCATAGGATTCTAAATATATTATGACGTGGAAATATCCTACTATCACAGAAACTCATATCCAAGCCAAATGATCTTCATAGCCACACACCCGCCTAATTAATGTAAAAAAGCTCCCCCACTCAAACCATAGTGTCAAAAAGATGCGGATGTCCAGCCGCAAAATGAAAGCTTTGAAAAACATGCCAAAAACGGGGTCAGTCTCAACTGCAGCAAAAGAGGGGCCTACTTGGAGAATTGTACAGTCGAGAAGAAGGAGGAGGCGGGATGAGATGTGGCCTAGCGACCAGAAATGTCTATTTTATTGACTACCGTCTCCAATATCCTCCTAATAATTTAATTTACATTTGTGTTACTACCCTAAGTCTCCCACATAAATAATTTTATTTACTTTTAAGAGCGCATGATGCGTCATGATCTTGATGAGCCTTAAAGTAAAATTACAGCTGCCGCTAAGGCCTCACAGCTGAGATCATGATCCACGTTAGGGCTCCTCTCACATCCTGTAGTCGGCCTCGGGTCCCACATGGCAGAGAGCCTGACAGACTCTGTCAATTTATCATGATCTGATCATGTCATTTATATGATTGATTGCCAGCCAGGGAGGAGCCAGGAGGACCAGTGCGGGTCGGCACCGGCTGGCTAAGGCAGGACATCTCTGTTTGATTTATTGTTTCTCTGCCGCCCCACCCGGAAACAGGTGTCCGACCTAGGCTGTGCCATGCTATTACTAAGTGTGCGTGACATTACATTGTTCGCGAGAAAGTGTCACTCATATTAGTTGAATGTCACTCATAATTACACTGAAAGTATGAAAAGTTCATACATAAGCAATCTGAAACCTTGGCGGCTATGCGGCTGTAAAAATTACATCTCTGTCCACTTGGAAGAAGTTAATCTAACAAATAGTGTTTGAGTTTGATTGGCATTCCTGTATTACACAAAGATAGTTCATCTAATCCCCGCGGGCCTTGCACAAGGTTACTGGATGAATCACTCAAACAATGTCATTCTTACTGGTGATAAGGTGGTTGTCTCCGAATAGGAATTCCTGTTTCCCTGGAATTGACGCTTGTGGGTATCCAGACGGTAACCCCAGTAGCCAGTGGAAGGAAATTGCGACAGTATAAGATCCAAACAGTATGTGACATATTCTATCAACATCTGTTACTGAGCTTTATAGCAGACCCAGAAGTTTTGATTGACCTCAAGAGATTCTCAAATTTGTCACCACCGAATTTGCTGTGTGGGCATAGAATCCTGACAATATTCCCAAAGGGTAGCCAATTTCCTCAGATCATAATAACATTTCATATTGGCTTGATTCCTTTAAACCTTGTTCCTCATAGTTTCCTCATTGTTACTTTGAATTGTTACATCAATAGGAGCTCCCTTTCCCCTTTTCTGAACCAGTGGGGCTGTAGCCTGGTGGATGCAACTCTAACTCTCAACAATTCATATGGGGCTGTACCTGTTACGTTATGGGAGTGGTGCGATACGCCCAGAAGCGAGTTCTCAGTTTATTCCGGTCAGGTAGGTTGCCCTTCGAGGCCATTTATATTGATCTCTTTAATGATAGCCGACTCAGCTTGACCATTACTCTGGAGATGGTACAAGGATGCTTTGCAGTGAGTGAATCCGCATGAGCTAAGATTTCAACAGCAAGGAATTGGGAGCTATTGTTGCTTATTATCTTTAAGAGAACCCCTTAACCTAGAAAACACCTGTTTGTAGAGTTTGAGTATGTTACCTGTGGTTGAAGGTTCAAGAAATTCCATGTCAATCAATTTACTATAATACTCTAGCATAACCACAGCATACTATACAGTAGAGGGCAATTTATTCATTGGCCTAATCAAACCGGCACTCAATTTCTGCCAGGGTCGCCCAGGCAATGGAACAGGTGACTAGTGCGACTTATACATCACTGTCCATGGCCAGCCGCCATTAGTTAATTCTTAGCTTTTTCTAAGTACCAGTCATACCTAGATGTTCCTCATGGATTAAAACAATGAGACATGGACTCAAATGAATGGGAACCACCAGCATGTCTTTGCTGACTATAACCTTCTCTTCAATTGACAACTTGCCCTTTAATTTTCAGTATGGTCAAAGGTTCACATATGAACCCTTCTCCTTGGGCCAACCATTCACAATGAGTGCAGATACCTTCAAATACTCTGAATCTTTAGCAATCACATTCATCCACTCAGTTCTACTCAGAGAACTCCCACAAAAGGGCTTATCCAACAAGTACACACCAGCCATATCACTCTTCATCAACAGACACAACCTCAAATGGCAAGTGAGATAAATAATCAACATGCATGTTGTAGCTACTAGGAATATGCTCAATATCCAATATATACTAATGCAACTTACATACTAGATGTGTAATGCGAGGAAATACCTTGTCCAAACCACCATTAGTCAATATACTCGCTAAAGGTTTGTGATTGGTTCTGATCAGAAATGTTCTTCCCAACAAGAAACTCTTATATTTGGCCACGGGCCACACACATGCCAATAGTTCATGCCTACTTGACTGGCATTGTTAGCCACCACGGAGAGCGGGGATTCGTTAAAAGGTTTCAAGGATGGTGCACTTTGTAGCTCTTCTTTCAATGCACGCATACCACATACCATCAGTGCATTCTTTGTTCCATACATAGTCTGTCTTGTTTGGTTAATTGGTACATGGGTTCTAACTGGGTTCCAACATTTCTGTGTAGTTTCTGACGAATTTAGGGTAGAAGTTTTTATTACCTTTTGGAGGACAGCAGAGGTTGAGTTGAAACCAAAGGGCATGCTGTATAATCTTCTAAAACAAATTCTGGCATCTACTTTTTAGGCAAAACCTCCTTTCTGTTGCTGGAGCTAGCCACACACTGATGAAATACACCAATGTTTCAGCCTTAAGGCCACAGATGCGACAACACCTGCCGGATATTTTGAATAATTTTCTGCAAAATGGGAATACATTTGTTTGCAGCTGTAGGAGCTAAAATAGTAAATACAGATAGTGAATTGGATGTAAAAGTGATATTCTTAAATGTAATTGTGGGTCATAGCTTTGGTAAGAAGAAATTACATACCTTGCATATTTTCACTTCAGTGAAAATTAAAACCAGTATAAAGCGCATTGTTTATCTTTCCTTTGATTTTGAGCATTCTAGTCTCTTTGGAGTCTTACCAGGTAAGCAATACAAGGGTCAGGGTAATTTCCAATATCTATAGTTAAGTATGCCAAAATCAGCTGCGGCTGTGCAGGTAAGAGCGGTGAGGCCGGGTTGGGGGTGGGATTCAACAGACGACCACGAGGGAAAATTAAATAAATAATTAATTTTGTCTTTCGAAATCCCCGCCCTACCGCTCTTACCTGTACGGGCTGCGGCTGGCCAAAATCGAACCTTTTAAGGCATCACACACTATAAAATATGATTTGAACATCTATGACAACAAGCATAGGCAAAGCGGATTTGTCAGGCCATGGCAATTTAGCACAATGGTTGATTTCTTTTTTCTTGCTTGCATAGGGCAATCTTTTAACTATGCAGACCATATGCTTGCAATACAAAAATTGAATACATGGAATAAAATTGTAATGTGATTTTCCTGAGCTGGTGTACTTAGAAGATGTTGGAGAGTGGATTAGTAGTAGTGATAAGTAGTGACTTACCACTAGTAATAAGGCCACAAACACAATAAAAGGGTCAATCAAGGTCTCAATAAATTATTCCCTTGCTCAACCCTTGGTCACTGGCAATGAGCAGGCAGGCGTAACTTAGGAGACAGGTGTGTAAAGCATTTAAAAACATCAATACATTAAATAAGTGAGACATAACACATAAAAATCCAACTCCAATTCATAAAGTAGATTATATTCTTGTGAATAAAAGACACAAGAATTATGAAAATCCAATACCTGGAACGGCAGATATGAATTTTTAAATAATAATCACTTTATAGTGCTTAAAAACTTATAGTGCCACTTTGGGACATCTGGTCACGCTTGACTGGGACAAAGTCAAAGTTTAAGGCTGACCATGATGGAGCCCTGGCCGGATACACTAAGGGGCCGATTCCGATCTCGGCCGGTAGGGCTCCGAATCGGATTCGGCATAACCGGATCCGATTCGGAGCCCTATTTCCCGACCGATTCGTATGCGCGTCCGGACGAGCGAGTACGATGCGAAATCGCCGACCGACTCGTTCAGGCGTCCCAACCGCTCCGACCGACTCGTTCCCGGGTCGAACCGCACCGACCGACTCGCTCGGACACGACTCGCACCGCGCAATGGAGACGTTCCCGGCCGGGTAAGTACGATGCGCGCCGCGAGCAGTCCGACCGACACGCGCCGCCCGGCTCGAAAGAGCAGTCGGAGACGTACTTCGAGGTCCATGTCGGACCCCCTGTACGCGTAGCCGCGCGAGTTGCACACAGGGGGACCCATGGGTCCCCTACCTGTGCGTGTACGGCGTGAGTCGCTCGCCGCGTACCCGCTGTAGGGCGCCCTTGTTCGCCTCGCACCCATTGAGGCAATGGGAGCCCGCATACGCGTTGTACGACCGGCTCCCATTGACTTCAATGGGAGTCCGACCGACTCGAGTCCGATAGCATACGGACGCATCGTACTCGTTCGGTCGGGCTGCACGGGTCCGATTCGGTCGGAAATCTCTCCGGGTCCAGCTCGGTCAGAGAGATTTCCGGCCCGAATCGGAATCGGCCCCTAAGTGGGAGACCTCAGTCAAAGTTGTACCTTCAAACTTAGGGCCTAATTATGAGTTTGGCGGTGTTACAGTGGGTCGGCACACCAGCACCCTGCTGCAACACCGCCAAACCTGTAGTCAGAACACCCGCCTGATCCCAACTGGAATCCAGGTCAGGCGGTCCTGTTTTGGCGGTCCCATGGCAGTGCCTTTCTAAGGCTCATATGCGAGCCTTTGAAAGGCAGCGCCGTAAGAGCACCAAAGCACATTCCTGAATGGCATGGACTGTGCAGTCCATGCCATGCAGGAACAGGGAATGCATACAGGCAGAGGCACACCCTGTGCCCCCTGCATGCAACCCCAGGTCCAGAGCCAACAGAGGGCCCTGTAGGGCCACCTTAGTTTCTTCACCACCACCCTTTCAATGGAGGGCTCACCGCCATGAAAAGGGTCGCATTGAGAATACTCGAAATATGTTTGGAAGTGCCGCAGCGGCACCATCAGCATATTGTGGCCTCTGACTGCTGTGCCACCGCCACGGGATTATGGATCTCCGGTGTTTGCAGCAGTCCAGTGGCAGTCCCACCGCCGCACTTGTAATACGGTGGTCAGACCATCAATGTGGCGGTGCACGGACCACTACCATGACTAAGACGGAACCTTTTCCTTGATATTCTACTGAAATGGATTTGCTGCTGTCGAAAAGCACAGAGCGAAAACAGCCTGAATCGTTAGCCCAGTGGCTTAGCACTTGAGTTGGATTGACTTGGCAGGTTTGTTCAAGTCCTCCCAGGGTCTTAAGAACCAAACATTTTCTAGTCCTTGGTCTCTGACTGCTCCAGTTGGAACTGGCCCTCTAGGCTCTTCAGTAAAAGGGTTTCTAGCAGCATGTTGTGTCCCTGTAGCTAAACAGGAGGCCAGCCAACTGACATTAGGAGTCCTCTTCATTGTGCTGGGTACAAGTGGGAGCAGGTCCAGAATTTCAGGTCTCCTCAACAGCAGGTGCAGTCATTCTTCTGTCTTCCACAGCTCCAGTAGTTCTCTGAAGAGGGTCTCCAGGGGTGCCACATTTATGCACTAGCCTGTGGGTGGGGGTAACTCTTGGCCCCTCTCTAAACAACAGGGAATCTGTACTAACCCGCTTTTTCAGCAGTTCCTGTGTGCCCTACTGCAAACAATCCCACAGTGCACCGCTCTACCTAAATCCAACATGGCAGAAACTTTCATCCCTGTTGTAGAACTCCTGTGCACATCCCTGAGGTGTGTCCAGAGAAACAATCAACCCCTCCTCTTTGGTCACTCAGAACTTCTTTTGGAAGAAGCTACTCTTCCACTTGGATTGGTACCTGGCTGACTAGAGAAACAAAGGAGAGGCCAGTTTTAGCCACAACTTCCTGTGACAGGGTAGGCCATTTTGAAGTTAATTAAGTTCCTGGGCACAGCTCAGATGATGCTCCTGCCAGAGGAGCAGAACACCTGCTCTGGGAGCAAGTTCACATCCCATCAAAGGACTTTCAGCTCCTGGGTGACAGTGGAAAGCTAAAGCAAATGGGCTTCTACTGGCTTTAGGCATGTACCAGGTACATTTCTAAACCAATCTGTTCTAAAATATATATTACAAATCCAATGAATTGGGCTTCTAATAAATATTTTTAAAAGTCCAAGAATGAACTTTGTAGCTGTCCCCTAGGCAGAGATAACATTATTTAATTTTAATCTCATATACCAACGCTTTTCTACAGATCTAACCCTACTACAATTAATATAGCTTTTGGGATCTTGTCGCTATAGGGACATGTTGAACATTAAACCTTTCCATGTCCTAATTTTAAATACCAACCTACCGCATGGACATTAGGGGTGACATAATATTTAAAGGTACAGTTTGGGCCTGTCAAAAGGTCTTATTTTGACTGGTCAAATTTGCAGTTTAAAAACTAGACAGACATGTTATAATGGTAGGCCTACAGTCATGTTTGCACTGTCACTGTAGTGGGTGGCACAATGGATAGTGCAGTCCACTAGTAAAAATGACTTGAAGCCCTCGGTACACTTTGTACCATATACTTATTCTATCCTATTAACCTATAATAACTACTAAAACACCACAAAATGGGAAACAGCCCTCTTCAGTGTAACACCTGTTAAACAGTTAACACTGTTAAACACCTGCAGAACCACAAACAAAAGCGTCATTCAAAGAAAGGAGAGTGTGAGAAAATGTATTATTTTTATTTCTCCCTGAAGATATCAATACAGTGTAACTTTGTTATACCAGCTAGCAGAAAGAAAGACTGATCTAAGATTCTTCTTCTTGTGTTGTGTTGTGTTGTGTTGGGATGTCACTAAAGTATTGTTTCTTCTTCCTTTTGTTTCCTTCAGTCTTATGTGCTTGTATTAAAGGACCAGGATTTAGAAGCATGTTTTTGGTCTGATGTAATTCTTTAATACACTGTAGAGAATCTGGGAATTTTTAAATCATATTTGATCAATTGGTAGGGTTTAATTCTTTCTCTGATTAGTGAAATGGCTGTCTCATAAGATTCTTGGTTATCACATTTACCCAAAAATAGAATGTGTAAAACCCTTTGATACATCTGTCCTCTTTTCTAAAAAAGCCTGTCTTAATGCAAGTTACCTGTAAAACACCCCAGGCTCTAAACACTCAACGCAAAGTGTAGTGACAGGTACCTTTAACAATAATGCTCTCACCATGCACATGGGATAGTAGTGAAAACAAGACACAAAACGTCCCTCATAACAACAAAAGTGATAGCTGTAAGGTGTCCCATTGTTATGTGTGATATCTTCAGGTAATTCTGGCTTTCTACTCAACCACACTTCATGCCGGGGGGGGAGGTTGAGCCCACCCATAGTTGTAATGTTAACAGCAACATTTCAAGTCCCAGAATGCAATGTGATGTCTGTTAAAAGGTTAGAACTGACTTAAAGTGAGACATCTGTAATGGGGACACCTGGCAGCTATGAATATCGTCTCAACAACACACAACAGCAGCACTACCTTAATGTAGTAAGTCAAAGAGTGCAGAAAAGCAGTTGTGCACATGCTTAAAGCATCATGGTGCAGGTGCCTTAGAATTCAGGGGTACAAATAAATCTGGGGTTATTCAACATTGCAAAGGTTTCACAAGGTACTATGCTGTTGGAAGGATTGACCATCCCTACAATGTTATAATATTCAGTAAGTAGTAGGTGAATGATTCCCAAATATATCCAGAAACTTGTTTATTAAACATCTAAATATAGCACTCTTACTTTTGTAATCCAATATAAGTCATGTAAACCTAACTGAGTGAGTGGAGAGGTGGTGAGATGTGAGAGAGGGTAATGAGATGTAGGTGAAAGTGCTATACATATGCTTTCTATGCTCAAAACAGTTTAACATAAGACCATTGAACACACTGCCAGCACTGGTAGTGGAAAGACGTCACATAGCCTGTATTACTTCTCCTTTAATTTAAATATGTGCTTTGTAAAAATCACTGCAAAAAGCAACAAGTTTTGTAAACAGAGGAAAAAACTGTTTTTGTCTATTTTTTGTGTTAAGCAGCTGAAGAAACACTGATAAGCACTCATTTATAAAAACTTGGAAAACACTGAGAAAACACCACTAAACTTCACACAAAAACACTGAAAACATTGGCAGAATACATTATATTTTTAATGAATGCACAGTATCAAACTATCCATTTCCCAGTGACATCATCTAATATATCATAATCAAAAGCATTCATTTTGTTGACCTCTGACAAACGAAAGGCAGAAGAGGCTTTGCCAGAATTCCCGATTGATCCTCCAGGCTTTGGGTAATGGTTTGGCTTTTCTCGGTGGCCCAAACCCAGTTACCTTATCATATATGGGCAACAGATGGTGCACAATCAATCTCTTTTTAGATTGATGTCAAAGCATAGCCATCAGGTGACTTCATATGATGTGTGTCTCCCGCCAGGCAGTCCTAACTGTTTTTGCTAACAATAATTTGGATTCTGGGATACACCATTTTGTTTTCACAAATTAAGATATTGTTACCAGTCCCAGCACACAAGTGGTGTGTTGCTTAAAAGGAAGATGTTCCGTGGGAGTCATACCAGCCTCTGACAACATGCAAATGTTCTTATAGCTTCATGGCAAAACAATTATATTATGCATTTAACAAACACTAACCTATGTACAATATTTTCTCTGAAAAGTTATTTCCACAGAGAGAGTTCCAAGTAAGGTGTGTGGAAATTGGAAAATTGGAAAACTGTCACAATGTGCTTTTATGGCATTTACAGGTCTGCAAACTAGTTGCAAAACCTCTAACTTTTATTCACTGGGTCACACAATGAATTTTCATAGATGGAAATGAGCAAGAAATTAAAATGTTTACTGTTTTAGCTACAATTTGCTGCAGGGCCTCTCTGCTTTTATAAAAGTGCTCTAGCACAGGTGAACATTGTGGGCCTTATATACGACCCGGTTATGCGTCGCTCTTGCACCACGCAATGTTGTGCAAGAGCGACGCAAACCTTAAGTCAGACTTTTAAGCCAGGCAAAGCCACTTTGCATGGCTTTGAGTGGCTACAAAAATTTGGAGAAACACAATGCAGCAGAAATCGCTGCATTGTGTTACTCTGCCCTGGTAGGTGTTCCATGGGCATTGCATGAGTGCTCCCACGGAACCCCCATGGTTTTTGACGCAGTCCCAGATTCACAAGACCTTCGTAAACCTGAACAGAAATCAGAAATATTGAGTTTTAAATATCGTGACACATAAATATCTTGATGAAGAAATATTGTTGACAGGAATATCGATTTTTTTTTAGGCAAGTAATATCGTTTTCAAGAATATCTGTGTTGTTAATATCATTTTCAATAATATATTTTTAAATTATCTTTATGTATTTTAGTTCATATATTAATTTTGTATGTTAAATATTGTTTGTATAATTGTTGACAATATTTTTGAATATAGATTGCAATTTAAACTGATTTATAATTTTTAATTTAATTGTTAATAATAATTTACAGTGTTGTAAAGGGTTGTGAGGTTTGTAGGGGTACAGGGTGGGAAGATAATAAAATATAATTAATTGTAAATAGTTTTAAATTTATTATTTATTATTTAATTCATAATTCCTTATGTAAATTATGTAATTAATATTTATTTTACGTTATATATTTAGGTGCAGGTTGTTGGGTTTCTAGAGTTATATGGTGGAACGTTAATTAAGAAATAATTATTTATTAAATTATAATGAATTATTTAATTGATGGTTAGTTATGTAAACTGTATAATTATTACATGTTTTAAATTATATTTTACATGCAGGTTGTTGGTTTTGTAGCGGTATATGGTGGGAAGTTTATTAAGTAATAATTGATTAATAAATAATTAGCGGCCCAGTATTAATTACTTAATTGATTGTTAATTATGTAAATTGTGTAATTATTATATTTTTTTAGTTATATTTTAGGTGCGTGTTGTTTGGTTTGTAGGGCTATAGGGTGTGAAGTTAAGTATTAAACAATTAATTACCGATTTATTATAATTATTTAATTGATTAATAATTATGTAAATCGTTCAATAATTATATTATTTGCAACATATATCAGGTGAGGGCTGTTTTATTTGTAGAGGCATATGGTTGGAAGTTATTTAAGTAAAAATGAATTAGCAATTAGTTATTCATTTAATAATACATTTTTAATTGATTATTAAATATGTTAATTGTGTTATACTTCTCTATTTTAGTTATATGTTAAGTGTGGGCTGCTACGTTTGTGGGAGTATAATGTGAGAACTTTAGTAAATAATAAACTAGTTAAAAAAATGAAAATTCTAAATTAATTATTATTTTTATATTAAGAGGTTTATATTTCTGGTCAACAAATAGGGTTATTAAAATATGTTACGTGTTTGAAGTGAAGTACTTTCCCTACTGCTGCACAGACTGGAGTGGGAATAGTAAATATTACCCCTCTGGAGGAGTCCAACACTCTTCCTCTTGCACAGACTGGAGTTGAAATAATAAATTTTAAGTCTCCGAAGACCAAAGCTTTCCCCACTGTTGCACAGACAGGAGTGGGAATAGTCAATTTAACCCCTCCGAAGTCCAGCGCTTTCCCTACTGTTGCACAGACTGGAGTTTGAATACAATGTTTTGCCTCCATGAAGTCTAACACTTTCCTTACTGTTGCAGAGACTGGAGTGGGAATAGTCAATTTAACCCCTCTGAAATCCAACACTTTCCCTACTGTTGCATAGACAAGTTGAAATAGTCAATTTTACCTCTCCGAAGCCCAATGCTTTGCCTACTGTTGCACAAACTGGAGTGAGAATAGTGAATTTAATCCCTTTGAAGTTCAACACTTTTCCTACTGTTGCATAGACTGGAGTTGGATTAGTACATGTAACCCCTCGTAAGTGCAACGCTTTCCTACTGTTTGCACAGACTGGAGATGGAATAGTAAATTTTACCTCCCAAAGTCCAACGCTTTTCCAACTTTTGGACAGACTGGAGTGGGAATAGTAAATGTAACCCGTCCGAAGTCCAAGGCTTTCCCTACTGTTGCACAACCTGAAGTTTGAATAGTAAGTTTTACCTCTCCAAAGTGCAACGCTTTCCTACTGTTGCAGAGACTGGAGTGGGAGTAGTCAATTTAACTCCTCTGAAATCCAACGCTTTTCCTACTGTTGCACAAACTGGAAATAAAATACTAAATTTTACCTCTCTGAAGTCCAACGATTTCAGTACTGTTGCACAGATTGGAGTTAAAATAGTAAATGTTACCTCTCTGAAGCCCAACTCATTCCCTACTGTTGCACAGAGTGGAGTGGGAATAGTAAATTTGAACCCTTCGAATTTTAACACTTTCCCTATTGTTGCACAGACTGGAGTGGGAATAGTACATTTAACCCCTCCTAAGTGCAACGGTTTCCCTACTATTGCACAGATTGGATTTGGAATAGTAGATTGTACGTCTCCAAAGTCTAACGCTTTCCCTACTTTTGGAAAGACTGGAGTAGGAATAGTAAATTTAATCCCTCCGAAGTCCAAGCATTTCTCTACTGTTGCACAGACTGGAGTGGGAATAGTGTATGTTTTATTTTCTGATTCAAATACCTTTAAAATTGTTGACTATATATACATTAGTTGTTTTTTTAAATTCTATATTATTTGTTTATATATAGATTTTTTTTAAATTTTGTAATATTTTTAATTTTATGGTTTATTATGTTTCAATAATTTGGTAATTTAGTTTAATGTTTTATACTTTTGTTTTCATATTGTTGCTGTATATTTAAACATATAAATATATATTTATATATTTATGTTTTTCATAATAGTAAATAAAAGAACAGTAATTTCCATTTTTATATAAATTAAATATATTTATGCTTTTCATAATAGCAATAATTTGAATTAATTGAATATATATATATATATATATATATACATATATATATATATATATATATATATATATATATTCAACACATTCCTTACTGTTGCACAGACTGCAGTGGGACTAGTAAATGTAACCTCTCCGATGTCCCACGCTCTCTTTATTGTTGTACATACTGGAGTGGGAATAGTAAATTTAACCCGTCTGAAGTCCAACATTTTCTCTGCCGTTGCACAAATAGTAGTGGGAATGGGAATAGTAAATTTTACTCCTCCGAAGTCCAACACTTTCCTTACTGTTGCACAGACTGGAGTGGGAATAGTAAATTTAAGCCCTCCGAACTCCTATGCTTTTCCTACTGTTGCGCAGACTGGGAGGGAGCTGTAAATTGTACCCCTTTGAATTACAATGCTTTCCCTACTGTTGCTCAGACTGGAGTGGGAATAGTAATTTTAACCCCTCCGATGTCCAACCATTTCCGTACTGTTGCACAGACTGGGTGGTGGGAATTGTAAATTTAATCCATCCCAAGTCCATTGTTTTTTCTACTGTTGCACAGATTGGTGTAGGAATAGTAAATTTTACCCCTCGGAAGTCCAACGTTTTCTCTACTGTGCACAGATTAGAGTGGGAATAGTAAATTTTACCCCTCCAAAGTCCAACGCTTTTTATACTGTTGCACAGACTGGAGTGGGAATAGTCACTTTTACTCTTCCGAAGTCCAATGCTTTCCCTACTGTTGCACAGACTGGAGTGGGATTAGTGTATTTTCTGATTTAAATACTTATTTTTAAAATTGTTGAAATATAAAGTTGACCTTAGATTGTGGCCCAATGTATCGGATATGAAGGTGGTCAAAAGATCAGGTAGAGACCACAATGCCTTGAGCCTGTCTTTATCTAATTTAAGAGAACCTGAACCTATCATTAGGGGTCAGAGTGACCTGGGCGAGATATCCCATACTAACAACCGGAAAATGACTAAGTGGGATTGGGTGGAGCAAACTCCCGGGGGCTTAGAAATTGTCAAGGCAATAGTGTGTGAGGATGTTGCGGAGCTATCCAAACTCCCTAGGGAGGAGTTAATTTGGAAGTTGAGTAATCATCACTAGGCACTCTTTACGCAGATCAGGGAACTATTGGGCCAATCAAAAAAGGTACGAAACACCATGTTAAACTTGGGTGGAAGAAGTGAGCCCCGGAGGTTAAATAGTATAACAGGGATTGTAGGAAGGCCAAGGGTGAGCTCCTATAGGCAGTGTAATCTAAATCCTGCACAGATTGGTGGATTGCAGAGCTAGATACAGACAGACCCTGGACCAAGCCGAAAAACAATGGGAATGTTCACTATGGTCTTCTTTACATAGTGCCCTGGTCGCCAAAGACAATAAGTCCTTTGGGCGGAGAGCTGCCTTTCATCTGTATGGACCTAGGCCTGTTATAGAGTTTATCGTTCAGACGGTATCCCACTTTGGGGGTTTGTACATGCTTGCCCTAAGAAGAATGACGAGGATGCAGGTTTACAGGTCATTGTTCCCTTTGACATCGGAGAAGTCCCTGAATTCTCACCACAATAAACACAGGTAGCTATTAACTCTTGTATTCCAGCCAGAGCCCTTGGTCCCAATCGAATACCCAATGACCTATATAGAGAGGATGTAGTAGTTTGGGGTTTCTATATTAATATGTTATTGAATGCTATTCTTTTGGGTATGGAAATTCCCCTTCCTGGAAGTTAGCAGAGATCATCCCAATCTTTAAAAAGGAGATTGGGCCAAGCCATTTTGCTACAGACCCATAAGTCTTATAGAGTCCGTGAAGAAAAATTTTAGCAAACAAATTTATCTTGTATCCAGGTATGGATCTCGGAAGAAAACATCCTGTCCGATCTCCAGACTGGCTTCCGTGCCAATATAAGCATCCTGGATCAGGTCTTCTGTTTCCTTTGTATCTTTTGGAAAGAAGTCTTTATAAAAGGGGGAAACTGTATATAGCTATTGTGGATCTGCGTTTGGCTTTTGATTTGGTGCCTCGATGTAAACTTTGGAAGGTGGTGGCGCAGATGGGGATCCAACCATACCTATTGGACATCCTGACCAGGCTCCACTCAGACAATGAAGCTCAAGGGAGATGGGGAGGAGAGGGTCAACTTACTGAGCCCTTTAGGATAAATCGTGGAGTTAGACAAGATTTTGTCTTAGCACCCCATCACCATTTTTAAAACTGCCATGCGACACATTAGCAGCTGGATGACCAGTAACCACCTGAAATTAAACCCAGACAAAACAGAATTGATCCTAATTGGTGGGCCCTCAAACCCTTGAATTCCAACTTTTGGCCGACTGAGCTGGGAAATCCACTCCTACCATCTAAATCCACTAAAAGCCTCAGCATCACAATTGACTGTGATCTGTCTATGAAATCCCAGATTGGGACAGTGGTCTCTACATGCTTCTTTCAGCTCTGAAAAATCAGAAAGATCAGCAGATTTATCACTACCGAAGCTCTGACCCAAGTAGTTTTAGCCCTAGTCATCGCCCATATTGACTACGACAACTCACTCTACTTTGGCAATCTAAAAGACTACAACTGGTGCAAAACCAGGCTGCTAGATTAATTTATCGCCAGCCAAGATAGCAGCATGTCACCCCTCTTATGAAAAAGTTACACTGGCTCCCGATAGTCGAACGCAGTGCATTCAAGTTGGGATGCCACTTTTCAAAGCGCTTTATGGCAACTGCCCAGTGTTTGTTTCCACTCGGGTTCAGAGATTCACCCCCACGCGGGACCTTAGGTTTTCCCATCTGAATCTCCTAGCCACTCCGTCCTTTAACCGCAAGAAATTGGGGGACTAAGATTTGCGGTCCTGGCCCCTCAATTTTGGAACTCTCTTCCTCAGGACATTAGATCTATGATATCATACCCTCAATTCAGGAAACATTTGAAAACCTGGCTCTTTCGCCAGGTGTATAAATTAATCCTCCACCGGCAGAACTCCTTTGATGCCAGTGCCATGAAACCGCGTGGTGTACTTTTAACATAACATAACGCCCACCCTCTTCTCGCTCTTCATTAATAACATAGTGGGGCTTTTGGACAGAGACAGGTGTGATGCCCCCAAAATCGGAGAGAGAAGGGTCCTGGCCCTCCTTTTTGCCAACAATATGCTACTAATCTCAAAGTTGCCCCAAGGACTCCAACAGCTTTTAAATGATTTTAACCAGTATTTGATGAGAGTGGTTCGGAGCTAAATGACTCTAAAACAAAGTACATGGTATTTGCCAAAGGAAATGCAAAGCTACCTAATAGAGGTACGTGTGTGAGGGACCGCACTATTGATTTAGTCTCTACGTTTGATTATTTGGGGATTCCTTTAACTCTGAATTTGTGTTGGATTCCCCATATAAAGAAACCTCACCTGTCTTTAATTCAACAGACAGTCAATATATCCAAGATCCATAGAAGCACGGTATCTAGGACAGTAGCTCCAGTGCCACATTATGGGGGAGTGGAAATATTGATTATCTTTCAGTGACTGAACATCAATTTTTATAAGATCCCTCCTCAATCTGCATGCTAGTACCCTGCTGACCCCCATTTCTCTAGATCTGGCCCAAAGTAAACTACTGCATAAGCACTTACTGTTCTGGCACCGCCTATGGTCAACTGAGGAACTTGCCTCTTATCTAGTGGCCATTAGGGATCTCATGACACAGCCTAGAATTAACAAAATTCCCTGGTTTTGTTCCCTCAGGGAACTACTGAGGTCACTGGGGATGGAGGAATATTGGGAAAATCTGGAGAAGTTATGTTCGATCTTGAAAAGTAGGGTAAAGATTATTTATTGGGAGTTCATTATGGTGAAGAATGTGTCAAATACCATGGGCATATTAACACGAGAGTTTGTAGCTTTCAAACCCTTCCCCCTCTTTGAGGCCACGGTAGATGAAATTGTTCCACCACTTGCACAAAAATTGTTTCTCCAATTTCGTTATAAGACTCTACCCACAAAATTGTTTTGCTGCAAGTGGAGTAGCACCAGAGGACTTAATATGCCCGGCCTGCAAGAGAAGTCCTGAATCCTTGGTCCATTTGCTATTCTTCTGTTTGCATTACGAGAACTTAAGGTCCAAGTGGATCATTCCACTGTGTAGGCTCATTGGACGTGGCCATTATCTGGAGATATTAAGAATTCTGAGCACATATACTAGAGGGTAGTAGTTTTCAGCTTAGGAAAATTGTTTCAGGCTTTATAGTTCAGACGCTCAAAGTGCATTATGCTCACAGTGCGCCGTGCAATATCATTAGTATGTAGTGCTTAGCAATATATTTTACCTGGATATGTATTTTTATATATACTCACTATTTTTGATATGGTATTTTAATACTTTCCTATTTAAATTGTCATATTTTTAGTATTTTAAACAATTCTGCTGTCGGTAAATGTATGTATTTTTGTATTAGGTTATGGTATACTTTTTTGTATCCCTGTGATCGAAATAAAGTCATGATGATGATGATATATATATATATATATATATATATATATATATATATATATATATATATATATATATATATATATATATATATATATATATATATATATATATATATATATATATATATATTATAACCTACTGGCGGTCGCCACTAGGTAGTTATAGTTAGAACCTAGTTTCCATAGGAAAAGCGTTTTTGATTTGTCAATAACTTTGGCGCCGTTTGACGAATCTTCACGAAATTTTCAAAACTAATTGTTCACTCAGGTCAGCTCCTGTCTTGAAAGTTTCGGAGTGATTAGTCAAGGGGGGGCCGAGAAAAAAGTGTTCGTAAAATGTGTTTTCTCCATGTTAATTTCCGTAGGAAACTTTAGACACGGCTACAGCCTGAACTGCTGAATGGAATTACACCAAATTTGGCAGAGAGATAGCTCTTGGGCCAGAATGCACGCTTTTTTTAAATGGTGTAATTCCGTTCAGTAGTTTGTGAGATATTTAAAGATTTACAGATATCGATATTTGAGAATTGTGAGATCTGATTGGCTGAGCCCTCCTGAGCACGAGCTTGCCTCTGATTGGCTGCCAACACTTCTAACCAGGAAGTGTTGGCAGCCATCTTGTGCCTCGGACCTAGGGAAAGGGAAAAAGGTGACAGTAAGATTAAAAAATGAAAAAAGGGGGCAGGGTAGGAACACCCTGACCCCCCAGGCCTGCTCAGGGGACCCCCAGGCCTAAAAAAGCATTATTTTTTAAAACATTTTCGACCGGGTCATGCTGGGTGCGTGAACCCCGTCGAAAATGAAAAAAAATGAAGCGCGGTCTCCCGCGCTTCGTTTTTTAAAGCCCCCGGGTGGGCCAGGAGCCGCGGTTTCAGAGTGGTGTAAAAAGGGGCGTGGCTTCGGACCACCTCTCTGCAATCCAGCTCTGTGGCGCTTACTGGAGGTACCTGGTGGGCTAGTTGGCACCCAGGGACCCTCAGTATTCAAGGGGAATTAATTCCCCAACTTACAATGCGCTAGGGGGCGCGTTTGCAGAGTGGTGGAGAAAGGGGGCGTGGCCTGGTATGAGAAGTTAGCAATCCTGCTGTGTGGGACTTACTGGAGGTAATAGGAGGGGTAGTTGGCCCCCAAGGTTGATGTTGGGGGCTAACTACCCCTCCTGGTCCCTCCAGTAAATCCTACACAGTGGGATTGCTAAGAGGTGTTCGGAGGCCATGCTCACCTTTCTCCACCACTTTACAAACGCGACTGCTATGTTATAGTTAGAAATTAGCATTTAAAAAACCTTAGAACTTCACTGAAAAAACCATAGGTTTTAGGGACGTTATAGCTAGAAATTAGCATTTAAAAAACCTTAGAAATTCACTGAAAAAACCATAGGTTTCAGGGACGTTATAGTAGTTGGAATTTCACTCGTATAAAACCAGAGAAATTCGGCTGTTATAGTTAGTAGAGCTAACTATAACTCGTGCCCCCGCAATGCTGATGACATCACATATTACATCACTGATGACATCACTGATGACATCTCAAATGACATCACTGATAACATCACTGATGACATCATCCACGTGATCATCTGATGTACCTCCTCACACACTAATAAAACCTTTCATACACCCACTCTAAAAATACAGACTACCAATATCGAAACCATAGACACACCAATAGTAGTTAGTACATACCTGCTCAGTGATTCATACGTCTACACACACATCCACCCACTAACCCATACAGTCACTCATACATGCAGTCATTCATCAATACAGCCACTGATATATCCACTCATACACCCATATCAACACTCACACACTGCCACTCACCCAAAGATTTACTCAAAAACCTAGTCAGTCACCCAAAGAATTAATTACACTACCATTTACTCACCTATACAGTTATACACACACCACGTCACTTATTCATACAGATACGTACTGTGTTCAACAATTACTGACATAAGCATACACTTATCCATTCAGCCACTGTCACAATCACTCACTGTCACATATACTCACTTATATTCTCCAACACTCACAAATACTGCCTTTCACATATGTAGTTACTTACACATATACCACTAACATATCCATTCACTCACCCACACAGCTATACGTACACTCACTCACCCATACACTCCCTAACACACACACTCATAAAAGCATACACCCAGTGAATTACCCACTCACACATCTATGCACAGAGTCACACACCCCCACCCACCCACACAGACACTCAGGCACCCATACAGATACTCAGACAACCAATAAATAACCCATATAGACACTCATTTAGCTACTCACCAACCCATTCAGCCGCTACACACCAACTGACAGACTGATACAGACATTTACACAGTTTACTCACTAACCCATGCATTCAGTAAGACAAGTTTAATCACTCACTTATACAGTCAGTCACGCACCTACTAAATCATCTATTCAGACACTCATACACCCACTCATACTTCAATACACCTTGGCATTTATATATATAAAACATATTTAAACTTTACAGAAACACACAGTCACTGGATGATGTCATCAGTGATGTCATTTGAGATGTCATCAGTGATGTCATTGAGCATGTCATGAGTGATGTAATATGTGACGTCATCAGCAGTGCATTGCGGGTGCACGAGTTATAGTTAGCTCTACTAACTATAACAGCCGAATTTCTCTGGTTTTATACGAGTGAAATGTCTAACTAACTATAACGTCCCTGAAACCTATGGTTTTTTCAGTGAATATATATATATATATATATATTTATTTATTTTTCTCCAGTTCCAACTTCCAAGTATAAATCGGAAACCTACACCAGGTACAACACTCCAATAATTTTTCCGCACTTCTTTTAATTTATATCGCTGTAACGCGTTTCGGCATTACTGCCTTGTTCACACAGTATATATTACCTACTGGCGGTTGCCAGTAGGTAGTTATAGTTAGGACCTTTTTTCTATTCAAAAAGTGGATAGAGGATGATAGCATTGCGGGAGGCGGTGATCTTGACGCGAGGAGTTCCGTTGACTTTCAGCGCAGGGTCTATGTTTTCCCCTGACTTGATATGCCTCACTCAGCAGACCGACGGACATCTGGTGACTGGGCACCGTGTAAGCCAATGCTAAAATGGTAAAGATTGCTTGGCTTGTGAATTTTTACGCAATGATCTCCCCGACCCTGCATATTTGTTTATATGCATAGAGTGTGTGCTGCGTCCACAGCGGAGACCTCTTGATTTTCACACTATTAGGGTGTTTTTCTAATTTGCATATTTATCCCATACGGAACCCACTCGGAGCCTGTGTCCGGAGTTAAGTGGTGAAGCTGCGCTTCCACTAAGGGTTTCTTGATTGACATTGGACTTTTCTGAGCGTCAGCATAACTTAGCAAGCAACTGCTTTTGATGTGAGTTTGGACGCTATACATACTATAGATGCCTATGGACTTTTGTTGCTTGTTTAACATTTTGCATGTTACTACGATGGGGCATTATGGGACTAGTAGTCCCCGCTTGTTTCAACATGCAATTTATAGGTTAGCATCAGAGTTCTCAAGCACGCACTATGTGTTACAATTCGATAGTTAGTCTGATGTTCTATTGGCCTATAACTTCAATTGCGCCTATCTGTTCATATTTAACTCGGCATCGATCAGTCATGCTTCTTATTGCAACTGCGAGCGAGTTTTACGGGCACAGCCTTGAGTAGTTTCTATGTCAATTAAGGGATTGTTTGAGCCTAATCATGTCTCCCTGGCGCTATATTCTCACGCAGCATATTCTATTTTTTTAAAATGCTACCTGAAGGGGTTTGAGTAATTTTTTAGAAGATGGGACAACTATAGCATGTGTTCTAACATAATGAAAAAGACACATTTCCAGTGTATTTTTCAAGTGTAAATTTTGCATGTATGATTTAGTGGTCTGATGATGCAATACGCATTTAAAGGATTTATTTCAATGCACTATGCGTTTTTATCTTTTCCAGTTACAGCAGTGTTCACTAATTATACTGTTAGAAATGGGATCTCTGGTTGGCTGAGGCTTGCGCCAAAGCCAGGCAGAGACCACCACTCTAGTCAGGGCAAGGGAGTTACACGCCAAAGATAACCCCTGCTCACCCCCTTGGTAGCTTGGCACGAGCAGTCAGGCTTATCCCGAAGGCAATGTGTAAAGCGTTTGCGCAACACACCCACAGCAACAACATACTTGGCACACCACAAAAGGAACTCCACACAAGGTTATATATAAAAATAGCCTTTGTATTATCATAAAACACATTAGAATAGTACTCACATAATATACATCGTGCCACCTGGCACTAGGTCATATTTACAAGGGATTATTTACACCTGACAGGGCCAACTGGACCACTGTCAGAACCAGCACAAAGCGAACTTAGTATATGTCGTACTTATAATAAATGTAGAACACATCATGAACGTACAACCAGTAATCACTGGTAACCACTGTACTTAGCATCAGCCTATAACATAAACTACATTATGCACAGTATCACATCAGGTGCGAATTACATTCTGCGCCAACCTCATAAGCATAAATACGTTATGCAATCCTCTCATAAGTCTAAACACATTAGACCCTAACCTCCTAAGTATAACTCACATTAGGGCGTAAATCACGGTAGAGAATAACTCACAACCTAAACGCATTAGGTAATAATAAAATCACAAGCATAAAAATATTATGCAAAACCTCATAATCATAACAGTACATTAGAGGCATAAAACAGGGTGCGTAAATCATAATACATGAACCACATTTCCTAGCACCACCATATCACATTAGCACATACCTCACAGTAGAAACCATATTAGAGGCATAAAACAGGGTGCGTAAATCATGGTAAATGCATCACATTTCCTAGCACCACATAATCATATTAGGGCACATAAACCACATTAGGGCCTGGCGCCTATCAAACTCAGTCCCCCTGGCCAACCGGCCATCTCTAAAGGGGCTCAAATGCCCTATGTCCCAAGAGTCAGGGCACGCTGCCAAGGCAGCGAAAGTCAAGGGTGCGCCACTGCGCAAACCTAAATGTAGCAGCTGGCACTAAGTGCTGCGCAGCTGTGAATATTCAATGAGGGCACTGGCACCGACTGTGCCCTGAAAACAAAGGTGCCCACAGGCAGGAGCACGAGCACCGACAATGTGCTCCGATCTGGGGACCCCCACTGGGATCTCTGGCCTGGAATCCTCCCCTCGACGTTGCAGCTGCCCTCTAGCAAGCGGGGCAGCTGTAGGGAAAATGGCCACTCAAAGGGTGCGGGCCCCTATGGGCCCTTAAACAACAATGGGCCACCCATGAAGCTCCTCTCTGGGGCTCCTAAACAATAACTGCCCCCAAGGAGAGATGAGCACTGGCACTCTCCGTGCCGTGAAATGACCCCAAGCCCCACTCCGGGACTTTGTAAATCTAAATTGCACTACCGGTGCAGCTGGGGAGAGAACACGCACTGGCACCAACCGTGCCTTGGGAGCACAAAAGAACCACTCCAAACTCAGCCCCCACTCACCGGAGTTTTTAACTGAGGCTTTCTGCCTCCTCCGGTCTCTGGCGACCTCTGCGACCTTCCTGCCCCTCTGCCAGGTGGGGGAGGCTGAAACACCACCACTGGAGCCCACGAGGCTCCTCTAGTGCCGACCTCGGCACCAACGATTCACCCAATGGAGCCCACACTCACCGGGGACTCTGTCTGGGGTCCGCTCTTCTCGGTCGGCGCGGGGCTTCCCTCCGCTCACGGGAGCCCCGCCGATCAGCTTCTGCACCTCTCCTTACTTCACGCTGGAGGTAAGGCGCCGTCCGCGTCCATTGCCGTCCCGCGGGGCTCCCCCATAGCACACGGGGGCCCCGCTGTTCAGGAGATCCGGCCGCTTCTTGGTTGCCTTCCCCCTTTCTCCAGCTACCGGGGAAGGCGGAAATGGAGCCCGCGAGGTTCTGGAAGCTCCGCCCACGTCAGGCAGCTTCGCCTGACTTCCGGGTCGCGTCACGAGCGGCCCGGAGAGGAATTTTTCAGCGGCTTGGGCTGCGGCGGTGAAACGCGGGGTGGGCACCCGCAATTAAATATAAAAATAAGCGGGGTGGGCACCCGCTTTTAGAAATAAACATAACGCGGTCATGTGGGGTGGGCACCCACTATTAAAAGACCAAATAAGCGGGGTGGGCACCCGCCACGCAGGCATCACGGGGGAATCCCTACGTCGGGATTCCCTCGAAGACGATCGCAGCCCAGCGCTGCAAGGGGAGAACAGAAGCGCTCCTCCTTAGGACAAGTAAAGCGCTCTGCAGCAGCTGGGCATTTTAAAAGATAGCGCTCCCAGGCGCTAGATGAGGCAAAAGTCCAGAGGAGTTCTTTAGGGATAAAAGGGCAATGCAGGGCCCAGGGAGGCAAGCCCTCCCTGGGCCCCAGCAGCAGCACGCCCCAGCAGGATCAGCACCAAAGGTCAGAACCGGAACTGAACACTGAACAAATTCATGGGGTCACAGCCCCTTTCTTTTATACACATTTCCCTTTGTGTCACAGCACAGGGCTGGGGAAAACCAGACGCAACTGGTTTGGGGAGCTTTGGAGCACTTTGTTTTGCTCAGCTCCTCTCTCCTTTCACAGGACAGGCTAGGGACATCAGACGCACCACAGGGGGTGGAGCCAGCATTGTAGAGGGAAGGCACAGCCCTATTCAGGTCCCAGGTGCAACTCCTCCCTCCCATCTAGATGCAGATCTCCCTATTCAGCCCTGCGCTGACTCACCCTGCCCCTGTCACTCACAAGCCAGACATGCAATTCACATCAGGCAGGCAGGCAGGCAGACACAGAGCACACATAAATGCCAACTTCTAAAAGTGGCATTTCTACACCAGTCACAATAAATCTGTGCACACCATTGCGCAGCATTTATTCTCACGAGTTTGCACATACTAAACTCGCCCCTGCACTCCTCTCACACCAGGAATTACCATGGACACACATATCCCCCATGCATTCCTATGGGAGGGCAGGACAATCTCACCACACGCACTCAGCGCGCACGCACTTTACACTGGCCCACAGTGCTAAAGTGCCCAGAGACTTAAAACTACTGACATACAAGGCAAAAAGTTTAGGGGTGAACCGGCCAAAAAGGGCCAAGTCCAACACAACCCCCTTCCAGCCAAAACGCAGGGCAGACCAATCACCACCGTGATGGGCTTCCCTGCTTGGGGCGATAGAACACGGACGCGGGCCCGCACTGCAGGGACACCCTCCGGTTCTACGCCACTTGGAACCCATGGAATCCATCTAAGAGAAAAAAACTCAGGACCAACTAGGCTACCCCACCGGTACTCCTTAGTTGTCCACGGCCAGGACCAGGCCCTAGGCCACCCAGATGCCACTGGTCCTTGCCAATCCAGAGTGGGGGCAGTAACCCCTGGCATACAATAGCCATTCTCCACTCTCCCTCTCAGTGTAGTTCCAAACTACCACTGATCCTTCAACCTAGGGTCCGCACCCTCAGGCTGACCAGAGGTCACGGGCGAAGCATCTCCTCACCCTACCTCTACTTCTGACGTTTCGCGCTCTCCCAGGAGAAGCACCTACCAGAACACAACTCTCCCACCAGTTCAGGACCTCTCTCCATCACTGGTCTACCACCTGGGAAATAAATTCACCGGCTGCACCGGGGTCAGAGGCGAGGACTCCCTCCCTCTGCACCCCTTCCAGAGTCCGATACCCTCCCATCTGGAGTGGTACCCACTAAAAGGCAAAACCGGACAGGACACTGATTACAGCCGCCCTGCTGTCCAGATCAGGAAACACCTGCTACTGGCTCCCCAACCCAGGGACGTACCCTTTGGTCAGATGCCCGGCGAACCAGGACTTCACGAGGGTGACACATAACTAATGGGTCGTGTGACAGTCTGCCCGGCGCAAACCCAGGGCAGAAGTGGCATCACCATGGTCACTCATTGGCGACTCAGCCCTGCTGGCTGGCCCCTGACCCACTGGCTCTTCCACTGGGTACTTTTTCCCCCTCTCACCCCTCACTCTGGACTTCTGCACCCTCCCAAGGGGAGTGGCACCGCCAGACACAAGAACTACTGGAACTCTGCTTACAGAGGCTCCACGTTCTCTAGACACTGGGAGATCCTCCTCAAATGGCCTACAAGTACAGCCTAGGCCCCCAACCTGGTGCTCCCTGAAGAAACCATCCAGGCCCTGGGACTGGGTTTCGGGCACACTCACTCCTTCTCCTCTGAGACAGGACGTGAGCCCCTACACCCCTCCCGCTACACTGGGACCTAGCTGGGCTACACTGAACCTCTTCCACCACACAGGACCGGAAGATACCCGAGCCACTCTTATTGGACTCACTCCCCCATGCAAGCTCCTTATTTCAGAGAACTCACACCCAAGTATTCAGCAAGCTCCTTATTTCAGAGAACTCACACCCAAGTATTCAGCAAGCTCCTTATTTCAGAGAACTCACACCCAAGTATTCAGCAAGCTCCTTATTTCAGAGAACTCACACCCAAGTATTCAGCAAGCTCCTTATTTCAGAGAACTCACACCCAAGTATTCAGCAAGCTCCTTATTTCAGAGAACTCACACCCACTCGTCCAGTGCAACACACCATTTATCCACACACACCCCCTCAGACCGGTGAGACAGTATCTACTGCCCCTGAATCTCAACCTGCACCCTTCTTACTGAGCACCAGGTACCATACTCTGGGAACGGGACGGGGAATTCATGCACTGGACACACACTTCGCTGCCACCACTGGATCCCACCCTTACTGGTGAATCCAGAAAACTCACACTGCACTTAGGGGATAATCTACCCTCCCGAGCTAGTGACTCCATACCAATTAAGTCCCCACTGTAGGCCAACCCAAGAACAAGCAGACAGCACAGGGGCAGTCCCTCCCTCAGCTGCAGGCCAACCCAAGAACCAGCACAATGGCTCAAGGGCAGTCCCTCCTCCAGCTTTAGGCCAACCCAATAGCAGTCTGCACAAGGGCAGTCACTCCTCCAGATTCTCTGGTTTCTGTCCTTGGCAGGACACTTAACTCATAGTGCACAAGAAACACATTTCAAAAAGAAATGACACTTAAAACAAACTCAGAAACAATAATCCCTTTCCATGTGACTATCTAAAATGCAGAGTTTTGTAGTGCAGCCAGTTGTCGCTGTGGTACTGCGCAAACGCAAGTCCAAATCCCCACCGCTGACAACCAATGTTAGAAATGGGATCTCTGGTTGGCTAAGGCTTGCGCCAAAGCCAGGCAGAGACCACCACTCTAGTCAGGGCAAGGGAGTTACACGCCAAAGATAACCCCTGCTCACCCCCTTGGTAGCTTGGCACGAGCAGTCAGGCTTATCCCGGAGGCAATGTGTAAAGCGTTTGCGCAACACACCCACAGCAACAACATACTAGGCACACCACAAAAGGAACTCCACACAAGGTTATATATAAAAATAGCCTTTGTATTATCATAAAACACATTAGAATAGTACTCACATAATATACATCGTGCCACCTGGCACTAGGTCATATTTACAAGGGATTATTTACACCTGACAGGGCCAACTGGACCACTGTCAGAACCAGCACAAAGCGAACTTAGTATATGTCGTACTTATAATAAATGTAGAACACATCATGAACGTACAACCAGTAATCACTGGTAACCACTGTACTTAGCATCAGCCTGTAACATAAACTACATTATGCACAGTATCACATCAGGCGCGAATTACATTCTGCGCCAACCTCATAAGCATAAATACGTTATGCAATCCTCTCATAAGTCTAAACACATTAGACCCTAACCTCCTAAGTATAACTCACATTAGGGGCGTAAATCACGGTAGAGAATAACTCACAACCTAAACGCATTAGGTAATAATAAAATCACAAGCATAAAAACATTATGCAAAACCTCATAATCATAACAGTACATTAGAGGCATAAAACAGGGTGCGTAAATCATAATACATGAACCACATTTCCTAGCACCACCATATCACATTAGCACATACCTCACAGTAGAAACCATATTAGAGGCATAAAACAGGGTGCGTAAATCATGGTAAATGCATCACATTTCCTAGCACCACATAATCATATTAGGGCACATAAACCACATTAGGGCCTGGCGCCCTATCAAACTCAGTCCCCCCCTGGCCAACCGGCCATCTCTAAAGGGGCTCAAATGCCCTATGTCCCAAGAGTCAGGGCACGCTGCCAAGGCAGCGAAAGTCAAGGGTGCGCCACTGCGCAAACCTAAACGTAGCAGCTGGCACTAAGTGCTGCGCAGCTGTGAATATTCAATGAGGGCACTGGCACTGACTGTGCCCTGAAAACAAAGGTGCCCACAGGCAGGAGCACGAGCACCGACAATGTGCTCCGATCTGGGGACCCCCACTGGGATCTCTGGCCTGGAATCCTCCCTCGACGTTGCAGCTGCCCTCTAGCAAGCGGGGCAGCTGTAGGGAAAATGGCCACTCAAAGGGTGCGGGCCCCTATGGGCCCTTAAACAACAATGGGCCACCCATGAAGCTCCTCTCTGGGGCTCCTAAACAATAACTGCCCCCAAGGAGAGATGAGCACTGGCACTCTCCGTGCCGTGAAATGACCCCAAGCCCCACTCCGGGACTTTGTAAATCTAAATTGCACTACCGGTGCAGCTGGGGAGAGAACACGCACTGGCACCAACCGTGCCTTGGGAGCACAAAAGAACCACTCCAAACTCAGCCCCCACTCACCGGAGTTTTTAACTGAGGCTTTCTGCCTCCTCCGGTCTCTGGCGACCTCTGCGACCTTCCTGCCCCTCTGCCAGGTGGGGGAGGCTGAAACACCACCACTGGAGCCCACGAGGCTCCTCTAGTGCCGACCTCGGCACCAACGATTCACCCAATGGAGCCCACACTCACCGGGGACTCTGTCTGGGGTCCGCTCTTCTCGGTCGGCGCGGGGCTTCCCTCCGCTCACGGGAGCCCCGCCGATCAGCTTCTGCACCTCTCCTTACTTCACGCTGGAGGTAAGGCGCCGTCCGCGTCCATTGCTGTCCCGCGGGGCTCCCCATAGCACACGGGGGCCCCGCTGTTCAGGAGATCCGGCCGCTTCTTGGTTGCCTTCCCCCTTTCTCCAGCTACCGGGGGAAGGCGGAAATGGAGCCCGCGAGGCTCTGGAAGCTCCGCCCACGTCAGGCAGCTTCGCCTGACTTCCGGGTCGCGTCACGAGCGGCCCGGAGAGGACTTTTCAGCGGCTTGGGCCGCGGCGGTGAAACGCGGGGTGGGCACCCGCAATTAAATATAAAAATAAGCGGGGTGGGCACCCGCTTTAGAAATAAACATAACGCGGTCATGTGGGGTGGGCACCCACTATTAAAAGACCAAATACGTGGGGTGGGCACCCGCCACGCAGGCATCACGGGGGAATCCCTACGTCGGGATTCCCTCGAAGACGATCGCAGCCCAGCGCTGCAAGGGGAGAACAGAAGCGCTCCTCCTTAGGACAAGTAAAGCGCTCTGCAGCAGCTGGGCATTTTAAAAGATAGCGCTCCCAGGCGCTAGATGAGAGCAAAAGTCCAGAGGAGTTCTTTAGGGATAAAAGGGCAATGCAGGGCCCAGGGAGGCAAGCCCTCCCTGGGCCCCAGCAGCAGCACGCCCCAGCAGGATCAGCACCAAAGGTCAGAACCGGAACTGAACACTGAACAAATTCATGGGGTCACAGCCCCTTCTTTTATACACATTTCCCTTTGTGTCACAGCACAGGGCTGGGGAAAAACCAGACGCAACTGGTTTGGGGGAGCTTTGGAGCACTTTGTTTTGCTCAGCTCCTCTCTCCTTTCACAGGACAGGCTAGGGACATCAGACGCACCACAGGGGGTGGAGCCAGCATTGTAGAGGGAAGGCACAGCCCTATTCAGGTCCTAGGTGCAACTCCTCCCTCCCATCTAGATGCAGATCTCCCTATTCAGCCCTGCGCTGACTCACCCTGCCCCTGTCACTCACAAGCCAGACATGCAATTCACATCAGGCAGGCAGGCAGGCAGGCAGACACAGAGCACACATAAATGCCAACTTCTAAAAGTGGCATTTCTACACCAGTCACAATAAATCTGCGCACACCATTGCGCAGCATTTATTCTCACGAGTTCGCACATACTAAACTCGCCCCTGCACTCCTCTCACACCAGGAATTACCATGGACACACATATCCCCCATGCATTCCTATGGGGGGCAGGACAATCTCACCACACGCACTCAGCGCGCACGCACTTTACACTGGCCCACAGTGCTAAAGTGCCCAGAGACTTAAAACTACTGACATACAAGGCAAAAGTTTAGGGGTGAACCGGCCAAAAAGGGCCTAGTCCAACATATACCTAATGTATTACATGTGAATGTATTTTCGTGCATTTTTATGTAGTTTGTATCTTTTTAATTTGGAACTTCTTCTATTTCTTCTATTTGGAAATTCTTCTATGTCTGATTGTGACATAGTATAAATGTTTAAAGAAAAATGGTGCTCACCAGATTGAGAAATGCAAAAGAAACAATTGATGGACGGAATGCTGGACAATGCAAACATTCACCCCCAGTCACAAGGATCTGGGTTAAATCCATCATTCTTTTGCTCACCACACCACCCCAGTTTGGACCCAGCCATATGCAAATCAGTCTTGACCCTGTTCCTTGGGGAACAGTCCAGCCCGAACTGCCAAGCCAGGTCCTCCCTGGACCGGAAACAAGCATCCTAGGACCGGTTTCAGGGCATCACCCTTCTTCAGCCAGGCTAGCTTGAATCCAGTGGTGTGGTGAGCACGGGACCCACGTCTGGGCATACCCTTCCCACTTAGGGCAACAAATGCAAAAGAAACAATTGATGGACGGAATGCTGGACAATGCAAACATTCACCCCCAGTCACAAGGATCTGGGTTAAATCCATCATTCTTTTGCTCACCACACCACCCCAGTTTGGACCCAGCCATATGCAAATCAGTCTTGACCCTGTTCCTTGGGGGAACAGTCCAGCCCGAACTGCCAAGCCAGGTCCTCCCTGGACCGGAAACAAGCATCCTAGGACCGGTTTCAGGGCATCACCCTTCTTCAGCCAGGCTAGCTTGAATCCAGTGGTGTGGTGAGCACGGGACCCACGTCTGGGCATACCCTTCCCACTTAGGGCAACAAATGCAAAAGAAACAATTGATGGACGGAATGCTGGACAATGCAAACATTCACCCCCAGTCACAAGGATCTGGGTTAAATCCATCATTCTTTTGCTCACCACACCACCCCAGTTTGAACCCAGCCATATGCAAATCAGTCTTGACCCTGTTCCTTGGGGAACAGTCCAGCCCGAACTGCCAAGCCAGGTCCTCCCTGGACCAGAAACAAGCATCCTAGGACCGGTTTCAGGGCATCACCCTTCTTCAGCCAGGCTAGCTTGAATCCAGTGGTGTGGTGAGCACGGGACCCACGTCTGGGCATACCCTTCCCACTTAGGGCAACAAATGCAAAAGAAACAATTGATGGACGGAATGCTGGACAATGCAAACATTCACCCCCAGTCACAAGGATCTGGGTTAAATCCATCATTCTTTTGCTCACCACACCACCCCAGTTTGGACCCAGCCATATGCAAATCAGTCTTGACCCTGTTCCTTGGGGGAACAGTCCAGCCCGAACTGCCAAGCCAGGTCCTCCCTGGACCGGAAACAAGCATCCTAGGACCGGTTTCAGGGCATCACCCTTCTTCAGCCAGGCTAGCTTGAATCCAGTGGTGTGGTGAGCACGGGACCCACTTCTGGGCATACCCTTCCCACTTAGGGCAACAAATGCAAAAGAAACAATTGATGGACGGAATGCTGGACAATGCAAACATTCACCCCCAGTCACAAGGATCTGGGTTAAATCCATCATTCTTTTGCTCACCACACCACCCCAGTTTGGACCCAGCCATATGCAAATCAGATTGAGAAAGGCTGCTGTGTCAGCCGATACGCGTCTCTCCTGTTTGCTGGGTTGGAGGAGGCCGTATGGAATAAAAAAGCCATAAACTCAGCATTCCTTGTGTACGTGCTCTCTTCCATGTGGAGCAGGAGTTGTTTGTATTATATATATTTATATATATATATATATATATATATATATATATATATATATATATATATATATATATATATATATATATATATATATATATATATATATATATATCCTCCAGTTCCAACTTCCAAGTATAAATCGGAAACCAACACAAGGTACAACACTCCAATAATTTTTCCGCACTTCTTTTAATTTATATCGCTGTAACGTGTTTCGGCATTACTGCCTTGTTCACACAGTATATATTACCTACTGGCGGTCACCAGTAGGTAGTTATAGTTAGGACCTTTTTTTCTATTCAAAAAGTGTTTTTTTTTGCCAATATCTTTGGCGCCGTTTGACGAATCTTCAGAAATTTTCAAAACTAATGGCCCGCTCACTTCAGCTGCTGTGTTGAAAGTGTGGGGGTGATTCATCAAGCGGGGCCAAGAAAAAGGGGGTCCCAAAACACTTTTTCTCCATGTTATTTTCCATAGGAAACTGTTGACGCAGCTACAGCCCGAACTGTTGAACGGAATTACACCAAATTCGGCAAAAAGGTAGCTCTTGGTCCAGAGTGCTCTCTTTTGTTAAACGGTGTAAATCCTTTCAGCAGTTTTTGAGAAAATTAAACATTTCTCAGATATACAGATATACAGATATGGACACGGAGGATCAGAAAACCATCCTGATCTCAAGCCTGCAATCTGATTGGCTGCCAACACTTCAAACCAGGAAGTGTTGACAGCCATCTTGTGACTCGGTTGAACCGAGTTGTAGGAGAGTAGGATCTGCTTCACATGGGTACCCCCACTTTTTGCTGATGCTTCACTGTTTTTCGACTTTAGTCTGGCTGGGGCCCTGCTAATCAGAACCCCAGCCTAGCTGCTTCCTCTCTAAAATGGTTTCCATGTACCTTAGGTACATCTCTGATTGGAATCTGGAGTGCCCTTATAAGTCCCTAGTATATGGTATACTATGTACCCAGGGCATAGGTACCCAGAGGTCTGCCAGGGGCTGAAGCATGTATTATGCCACCCCTGGAAGGCCAGCCAAAATGACACCACAGGTCTGCTACTGCAGCCTGGGTAAGGTGGTGCATGCACCTCTTACTGTGATATAGGTTACCTATATCACTACATATATGCACACATATAAACCTATAAGTCACTCCTATGGCAGGCCTTATCAATCCTGAAGGCAGAGTGCTTGGTTCTTATGTCAGAGGGTGCCCCTGCATGAGCAGAGCCCCCTCTGCAGCGTTCGGAGACCCTTCTCTGATGCTGTTTGTAGTGCAGCCTGACCATATACTCTTAAGTGCGTTATAACTTCGCGTTAAATGCTAACTTTGGGATGGCTGCACGGAAACATGTCGTGTTTGGTGTCAAACATCTTGGAATACTACCCCCGCCAGTTCTGGTGGTGGGGGTAGCATTCCACCCTTCTAGAGGGAGAGACATGTACACACCGGCCTACCCAGTAACTACTTTACAGAGCCCTGGCATCACAAAATGGATGCCACTGCCACAGACACGGGTCTGGCCTCCTGCTGCTGACTGAAACTCCGGCAGGGGAGGCCTGGACAATAATTTTCCTGTCCAAGAGAGGTGTAACCACCTCCCCAGACAGGATAATGTGTATTGGGGCTGGGCGGGAGCACTCTCTGGTGCTTTGAAGTCCTGCACTGGGGGCACATTTGGTGTTCCTGTGCATACCCCAGTTCAAACCGGCTCAGGGGCTTCCAGCCCCTGCTCTGGCGCAAAACTGGACAAAGGGAAATGGGTGTAACCACCCCTCTGCCCTGACCCTCCCATAGGTGGGTCCCCAGAGTATGTCCAACCCCTAACTTAGTATAAGTATGGGACCCCAGTCCTTAGGACTTTAGATTTACCTGGACGAAACTCTGATACAGAATCCTGGACCTTCGACGCACTACTTTAAGATTAGAGGACTGAAGAATCTCCCTTGGGGTCAAGGAGTGACTCCCCTGCTTGGCAGGCACCTAAGAAGCAATTGTCCGGTCTGCATCACTGAAGCTCCTGCCGGACGCCAAAGTCTTTGCAACACCAGAGGTAGATTTCCAGACTTTCCCGAGGCTGCCCTGAGTCCCCAGAAAAGCTGAGGCCCGTAGCTGTTGTGGGTAACGTGGAACCGTGACCCCTGGATACCGAGTACTTTCGTAAGTGCAACCACTTCCAGGTCTCCCACGAAGTTCTGCTTTAGGCTCCGAGTAGCCCCCGCCTCCAGCACCGACTGCACTGAAGATCACTGGCCTCCACTCTACGGGTGTCCTGTGAGCCAGCTCCAAGTGCATCCACTCAAGGCTCCTTCGCGGTCACTAGTCCATTGGCTAGTGGGCCCCTCTGAAGGCAACTCTTCTTTTCCTTGGGCTTCTCTGGTTGCTCCAGATGGGCCCTGACTTACCTTCGCTGGGTGAGTCCCCCAGACCTTGCTGGTCTGCATCAACGTCCTTCCTTTGTTTCTACGAGACTTGCCGTTGCCAAGGCTTGTTGGGTCCAATCCGGTCGCCGACACCCCTGAAAATGACAGCCCTCGTGGGACAGCTCGAATCCAGCTTCTGGTCGTCGTTGACATCTCCTGGACCTCGTGGCTGAAGAGTCAAGACGACCGTCAACCTACCTGAAGCACCCGACATTGGTGAGCATCTGCTCATCGCCTTCCTGGTCACTGGCTAGTGACCCAGACTCTGTCCCCTCTGCTTTCAGGTTCTTCAGATCTCCGATCCACCCTTGGATCCACCCGAACACTTTCGACTTGGTCGCCAGCAGCACTTTGCAGCAGATCGCCATTGAAAACGACGACGAAAGACACCTATGCACCCGGCTTCCCTGGGTGAGGTAACTCGAGTACTCCGGTGCTCCCGTGGTTATAGACTCTAGAACAACCTAGTTCTAAAGGGGTTTGCTCCAAGTCCTCCTCTAAGTGTCCTTTATCTTTAAAACTCCAACCGCGACATTCCCCATAGAAGTCAACGGCGGCTCGTGGCTGCGTTTTCACACTGCACGGGTCCCCCGTGGGTCCCCTGTGTCACTACCTTGGGTGGTTCCTTGAGGGCCAAGCACTTCTACAGGCTCTAGGCCTTGTGTCTAGCTCAGTCGTGGTTCTTATACCACTTTATTGGTATATGGTTTGCTACGCCCCTAGGGCTCAAACGTGTATTTGTGCTATTACTGTTGATAATTGACTTGTAACTTATGTACTTCGAACTCTAGCCTCATAAAGAGACTAGAGGGGTGTGTTTAAGACTAAATACATACATTTTAAATATATACCTGGTGTGGTCCTCTTTCATTTGGTCACTCAAGAGATTATAGACTGGTAAAACAAGCTGCTTTACATTCCTTCAAGACTTAGCCTGAAGGCTGCTCTCCATAGCTACCACTAGGATAGCTTTCAATAAAGGTTGTCTTTAACCTATCTCCAATAAGGGGTTGTTTGGACTGGTGCAAGGTGCCCACTATAATTAGTGGACAGCATATACCAGGCCAACTTCTCACATTGGTGTGCAGATTGTGGGATTCCAGCTTGCTATTGTTTTCAACTGAAAACCACTAAGGGTACCTTAGGTACATATAAATCCAAGTTTAGTATACAGTAAGTTCTACTGAACTTAGAGTTGTGTGTGAAGGGATAGCACACCCTTTCTACAACTCAAGAGAGTTTAGTAGGCCACACTAGAGTAGGTAGTGCATACACCACACCTCCCTAGTAATGTCTTCAAGGCCAGGAACCAGTGGGTCCTTGCCAGAAGCCAGTGTGCTTCTTGCCTCCAAGTATGATGATCTCCCATTCTTGGAATTGAGAGCATTATGCAGTACTAGGAAGCTGAAGACAGGCCAAAGTGCCAGCACCCAACACCTCAGAGAGGTGCTTCTGTCAGATGATCTCAGAAGACCCATAGGGCCTGAAGGGGTAGGCAGAGAGGGTGGGGCAGAAGATGAGGAAGGGACCAGGGGTGACATCACCCAGGCCCCCCCCCCCTCTGAAACTGGCCAGGAAGGTGAAAATGACCTTGACCTGGAAAACCCAGCTATTCCTGTGGAGGAAGAGGAGGATCAGAATGACCTCACCTTTGTCCCAGCAGGAAGAGTTGTGAGTGTGCCCAGAAGGTCTAGATCTCCTTCTCAGGAGTCTAACCACTCTGACACCTCAATAGGGACCTCTGTCTCTTCTCGTAGGAGGGAATCCTCTCATGAGAGGAGAAAGAGACTGCTTCAGTATAAACAAGCCCAGCTTGAGCTCAGAAAACAGCAGTTGGCTATAGACAGGGAGTCCCTAGATCTCTATAGACAGAGAAAAAGATGGGACTAGAGTCCCATGGTGGCAGCAGTTTCCCCAGAGATAGGGAAAGGTCTTATGACCATAGAAACCTGAGCAAGATTGTCCCTCCCTACCAAAGTGGGGATGACATCCACAAATGGATAACTGCACTGGAGAGGGCCTGTAAAGTACAGAGGGTCCCTCAGGAGCAGTGGGCAGCAATCTTGTGGCTCTCCTTTGCAGACAAAGGTAGAGATAAGCTCCTCACTGTTAGAGAGGAGGATGCTGACAATTACACAGTCTTGAAGAGTGCTCTGATTGAGGGGTTTGGCCTAACAACTGAACAATACAGGTTAAAGTTCAGAGATACCCAAAAAGCACAGACTCAAGACTGGGTGGACTATGTGGATTGTTCTGCTAAGGCTCTGGAAGGTTGGTTGATGGGCAGTAAGGTATGTGACTTCACAGGATTGTACAATCTTATCATGAGGGAGCAGATTCTTAATAACTGTCAAAATCAGCTGTTGCATCAGTACCTGGTGGACTCTGATCTGACCTCTCCCCAAGAACTGGGAAAGAAGGCAGACAAATGGGTCAGAACCAGGGTGAGGCAGAAGGTACAGAACCAAGGTGGTGACCCTAAGAAGCAAGATTCTAAAAACTCTGATACGGGTGGGGAGAAGGGTAAAGACCAGAAGTCTTCTCAAGGCCCCCAAAAATCTTCTTCAGGTGGGGATTCACAGTCTAACAAGGAAAAGGCCAGAAGAAACCATGGTGCAAAGTCTGTAAGCAAAAGACACACTGGACCAGTGATTGCACCAAGTCCAAAGACTCTATTCCAGCCCCCACCAATGCCCCTAAGGCACCTGTTCCCCCTAGTGAAGTTACAATTGGTGGTGGGAGTACACAGGCCAAGGGTTTAGTAGGGTTGACCCTGGGTAAGGAGATGAGCTCTGGCCTAGTCAGAGAACTCACTCAGGCTGTCCTAGTCTGTGATGGAGGCATGGATGTGACCTCCTCTGTGAGAGCCAGTAATCTGGGCAAGTACAGGCAACAGCCCTTAATCAATGGAAAAGAGGCTTTGGCATTTAGGGACACAGGGGCAAGTGTCACCATGGTGACACAAGACCTTGTGGATCCTGGGCAGATTATACTTGGGGAAATGTACCAAGTGACCAATGCTAGCAATGTCAGAACAGACCATACTCTGGCAGTTGTTAACTTCTCCTGGGGAGGGGTAACTGGCCTTAAGAAGGTTGTGGTAAGTGCAAACCTACCAGTTGAATGCTTGCTTGGCAATGATCTTGAAACTTCAGCTTGGGCAGAAGTGGAGCTCAGGACCCATGCAGAAATGCTGGGGATCCCTGCAGATGTGTTTGCTGTGACCAGGTCACAGAGCAAAATGTCTAACACTGAACAGGCCTTGGATCCTGGAACCCTGGACCAAGTGCCATCCAAGAGGAGGAGTAGTAGGGTAAAGGCAGTGCCTTCCCCCTTGGCTCAGAAGGAAGATCAGTCTCTTGAGGGGGATGATCTCAGTCCTGAGGAAGGAACTGTCCCAGAGGAGCTTGAACCTGACCAGGTTGAGTTCTTGGGGACAGGGGCCCTTCCAGGGCAGATCTGAGCCAGGAGCAGCAGAGCTGCCCCTCTCTTGAACCCCTCAGACAGCAAGCTGTTGCTGAGGCTGCTGGGAATGCTAGTGGTCCCCATAAAGTGTATTGGGATGATGGACTCTTGTACTCAGAGTGTAGAGACCCCAAGCCTGGTGCCACCAGGAGGTTGGTTATACCTCTGAAGTTCAGGGGCTTCCTATTGACCCTAGCCCATGACATTCCTCTAGCAGGTCACCTGGGCCAGAACAAGACCTGGGACAGAATTGTCCCTCACTTTCACTGGCCCCACATGTCTGAAGACACCAAGGAGTTTTGTCGCTCCTGTGTAACCTGCCAGGCCAGTGGCAAGGCAGGTGGCACTACAAAGGCCCCCTGATACCACTACCTGTGGTGGGGGTTCCCTTTGAAAGGGTGGGGATTGACATTGTTGGTCCCATGGATCCCCAAACAGCATCTGGGCACAGGTTTATCCTGGTGGTGGTGGACCATGCCACTAGGTACCCAGAGGCTATTCCCCTTAGGACCACTTCAGCACCTGTGGTGGCAAGAGCCCTCCTGGGAATTTTCTCAAGAGTGGGCTTCCCTAAGGAGGTTGTATCAGACAGGGGTGCAAACTTTATGTCTGGATACTTGAAGGCAATGTGGAAGGAGTGTGGAGTGACTTACAAGTTCACCACACCCTATCACCCACAATGCAATGGTTTAGTTGAGAGATTCAACAAAACCTTAAAGGGCATGATTAAAGGGCTCCCAGAAAAGCTCAGGCGAAGATGGGACATACTCTTGCCCTGACTTTTATTTGCATACAGGGAGGTGCCTCAAAAGGGGTTGGCTACAGCCCTTTTGAACTTTTGTTTGGTCACCCTGTCAGGGGTCCATTGTGCTTGGTAAAGGAAGGATGGGAGTTACCTCTCAATCCCCCAAAGCAATACATAGTGGACTATGTACTTGGTCTCCGCTCCAGGATGGCTGAGTACATGAAAAAGGCAACTAAAAACCTTGAGGCTAGCCAGGAACTGCAAAAAGCCTGGCATGACCAAAAGGCTATACTGACTGTTTACCAGCCAGGACAGAAGGTGTGGGTGCTGGAGCCAGTGGCCCCAGCAGCTCTCCAAGACAAGTGGAGTGGACCCCTTACCATTGTTGAACAGAAGGGTGAGGTTACCTATTTAGTAGACCTAGGAACACCCAGGAGTCCCCACAGGGTTCTCCATGTCAACAGGTTGAAACCATATGTGGACAGGGCAGACATGGGCTTGCTCATGGCTACTGATGAGGGACAGGAGGAAGAGAGTGACCCACTCCCTGACCTGCTCTCACAGAACCCTGATGATGGGTCAGTGGATGGTGTAGCCTTGGCAGGCAGCCTCACTGCTCAGCAGCAAACTGATTGTAGACAGGTGCTCAATCAGTTCAGGCATATATTCTCTCTGACTCCAAGTCAGACCACCTGGTGCACTCATGAAGTGGACACTGGGGACAGTCTGCCTATTAAAAATAAGATTTATAGGCAACCTGACCATGTCAGGGACTGTATCAGGACAGAAGTCCAGAAAATGTTGGATTTGGGAGTTATTGAACCCTCAGATAGCCCTTGGGCTAGTCCAGTGGTCCTTGTGCCAAAACCTCACACCAGTGGTGGGAAAAGAGAGATGAGGTTTTGTGTGGACTACAGGGGTCTCAATGCAGTCACTAGGACTGATGCCCATCCAATACCCAGGGCAGATGAGCTAATAGACACTTTGGCATCAGCCAAGTATCTAAGCACATTTGACCTAACAGCTGGCTACTGGCAGATCAGGTTAGCTGATGATGCAAAGCCAAAAACAGCATTCTCAACCCCTAGTGGGCATTATCAGTTTGTGGTAATGCCCTTTGGTTTGAAGAATGCACCTGCCACTTTTCAGAGGTTGGTGAACACAGTCCTTACAGGTCTGGAAGCCTATAGTGCAGTGTTAGACCTGGCATCCTTGGCGTGGGTCTCCCTTCCATTTTTTTCGTAATGCCTCCACTGTTGCCAATATGTTTTTGCTGGACTAGATGCTCATGGGCACTTTGCCGCTGCTAATCAGTGCCAAAGTGCAAGTGCTCCCTATCGTTAATTGATATATGTATTAGTGACTCCATGATTGGATGATTGGTTTACTTGTCAGTCCCTAGTACAGTGCACTCAGTGTGCCCAGGGCTTGTAAATCCAATGCCGCTGGTGGGCTTGCAGCACTGGTTGTGCCACCCACAGAAGCGGCTTGTAAAATGTGTCTCAGGCCTGCCATCGCACAGCCTGTGTGCAGCCTAGGGCTGCCATGCCGACTTGGTGAGTACACCCACTTACCAGTCCCTAAACCTTCCCTTTACTGCATGTTGGTCACCCCTAAAGTAGGCCCTAGGGCAGGGTGCATTGTAAGTATAAGGTAGGACATGCCCTGGTGTGTGTGGCATGTCCTAATAGTGAATTACAGCCATTTTCGTTTTTCACTATTGCAAGGCTACCTGCTCCCCATAGGCCAGAATGGGCAGACTGACTATTACACCTTATAGTCAGAACTGACCCCGGGAACATGGTAGAAAAACGAATTTAGTATGCCTGAACTCAGGATGATAAAATACATCTTTTAGTGAAGTTGGTTTTAACATTCTGTGTTTGAAAATACCACTTTTAGAAAGTGGGTATTTTCTTGCCTAACTATCCAAGCCTGCCTCTGCTAGGTTGTGTATTCCTTGTCTGGAGATTGAGTGACAGGGGCTGGGGGTGGCTACAGGAGACAGGGTGAGTCAGCACAGGGCTGAATAGAAAGATCTGCATCCAGAGTGGAGGGAGGAGTTGCACCTGGGTCTGAATAGGGCTGTGCCTGCCTTCCACAATGCTGGCTCCACCTCCTGCCGGGCGGCTGAGCACTCTGCCCCACATTCTGAAAGGAAAGAAGGAGTCAGAAAAACAAAGTGCTCCAGGACTGACCAGAACTGGTTTTGGACTAGGCAGAGGCCTCTCTGCCTCCAGAGAACAAAGAGAATCAGGGTATAAGAGGGGCACCCAGACCCCAGGAAAATTAGATCACTTTTGGGAACAAGAAGAAACCTTTGCTGAGGAGCGGAACCAAGAAGAAACTGAGGAGAGACTATCCCTAAGCCTGAAGTGCTGCTTGGGGGATTGGCCTGCAGTGGTTTGCCTGACTGCCAAAGAAAGGAGAAAGGAACTTTTGCTTTGCTGTGACTTTCATCAACTTGTGAAGGATCTCCAAGGGCTTGGAAGAGAGCTTGCCCCCTGACCGAAGTCCCAGGACCATTGGACTTCACCCCCTTTGTGAATTGCTGCTGGAAACTCTGTTTCAGTGGCTACAGAGGTAGGGAGCTGTGACCGACTCTCACGACCGACTCGGTGTCCTGTAAGCACCGCATCGAAGCACCGTCTCGCCCTGCAACGCACGGCCCTGGTCTCACCGACTCCGTCAACGAGCCGCTGCCTGCACCGCATCGAGGGACAACGCGTCCTGCAACGCTTCGCTACGCCGAATCGAACTGGTCCGACCGACACGGTCACTGCTGCTGAGTTCGAGTCCTGTGACCGCACCGGAGTTGGGCACCGCTCGCACGCTTTGCGACGCACCGCCCGACTCGCACCGCTGTCCGGACTGATCGACGCCAGCTCCTGAATCCGGCTCCGTCGCCGCACCGCAACCTGCCAGCACCGCATCGAAGCACCGTCTCGCCCTGCAACGCACGGCCCTGGTCTCACCGACTCCGTCTCGACGACGTCAACGAGCCGCTGCCTGCACCGCATCGAGGGACAACGCGTCCTGCAACGCTTCCATTTTTGCATCGCGACCGCGACGAACAGCCATCCGGCTCGCACGCCCGTGCCTGCCGCTTCAAGTAAAAGGTACTGTGACCGAGTCTGTCTACGCTGTGTTGGCCCGTCTCGACGCGGTCAGCTGGATTTGTTAGACTCTGTTTGTTCTCAACATCGCCGTAGCCGGAGGAGGCTACCGACTCGCACAGAACCTTGAATTAAGCCTTTTTGATCAGAACTAAGTATTCTTAACAGTATTGTGGATTATTTTTGTCGTTTATGGTCTTGTGATAAATCTATATAAAGTATACCTATTTTTATAAATATATAACCTGTGTGGTGTCCATTTGTAGTGTTGTCACTTGATTACTGTATGTGTTCACAAATGCTTTACACACTGCCTCTGAACTAAGCCTGTCTGCTCGTGCCAAGCTACCAAGAGGGTGAGCAGGGGTTATTTCAGGAGTGTACCTACTTTCCCTGACTAGACTCAAGGGTCCCTATTTGGACAAAGGTACCTACCTCTGCCAACTAGAGACCCCCAAATCTAACATTGGTGGTCAGCGGTGAGGATTCTGGACTTGCATTTGTGACTCATGTACAGTGATTGGTGAACACTACTTAGTGAGTGCAGACCAAAACGCAACCACATACTTTTATAGCATTTTTTCTGGGATTTCCTATTTTTGCAAATGCCAAGTTCAGTCACTATGGAGAAACCAGCATCAGTAGCCTCTGTTGAGTGTGATTGGGAAGAAGAGAGGCTAGAATGCTACACCCTTAAGCAGCTCAGGCAATTCTGCAAAAAGTTTAAAGTGTCCATGACCGGACTCTCCAGGAAGGAGGACCTCCAAAAGGCGCTGAGGGCCTGGGTCGAATCAAGGAGTGCCCCTGTGGAGGGGGCTGAGAATGCAGAAGGGCAGCTGGAGGGGCTATTGGGTCTAGGGGCTAGAAGACCACCTTCCCCAGTAGGTAGCAGTGTTTCTGCCAGAGGACTGTCTCCAGAGGAGTTGGAGGACAGGAAAGAGAGTAGGATGCACGAAATGCAGCTGACCAAGCTCAAGCTGAATGGGCAGTTAGAATTCGAAATGCAAACTAGGAAATTAGCCCTAGAGGAAAAGAAAATGCAGTTTGAACATGAGAAAGTTTTGAGGGAGTTGGAATTGAAGGCCAAGAGCTTAGAGATTACTCCCTCTGGTGGCAGTGTACCGCCTGTGCCTGTTGAAGCTAGGGTGTATATTCCCAAAGATGTGGTGAAGGAGTTTTTTAAAAATGATGACATTGGGCAGTGGTTCAAAGCCTATGAGGTAGCCATGTCTTCCCACCGGGTCCCTGAGAAGGATTGGGGAGCGGGGTTGTGGGGACGGTTCCTCAGTGAAGGGCGGGATACCTTGTTGGATTTGCCCTCTGAAGTCTATAATTCGTACAGCCACATGAAGGATGCCTTAATGACTAGGTATGGTTTGACCCCTGAGCTTTATAGGCAAAGGTTCAGGAACTGTAGTAAGATTGAAAGCAGTACCTGGGTTGAATATGTGACCTTCTTTTGCAGAGCCTTGGATGGTTGGGTAAAGGGTAGCAAAGCGACTGATTTTCAGGCGCTCTTTGATTTGATTGCCTGGGAGCACTTGTCCGGTAATTGTTTTCCTGAGCTACGCCAGCACCTGATTGATAGTAAGCTGACTAACCCTAGGCAGCTTGCTGAGGAGGCGGACCGCTGGGTGAGTACCCGGGTCCACAAGGGTCACGTGGGAGACTCCGCCAAGGGTGGGCAGGGTCCCCAGCAGAAGAGTGGGGGGACAAGGGTAAACAGAAGGAGTTCCATAAAGGGCCCCAAAGTAGACCCCAAGGGAACCAAGGGAAAGGTTCCCAGCCTCCCCCTGAGAAGAAGCCAGTGGCCCTGACAGGCCCCCTGTTCACCAGGGACCACTGGTATGTTACAAGTGTGGCGCCCCTGGCCACAAGGCAAACGATCCTCGTTGCCCTTTGCATGGAAAACCAGCACCCACCAGTGCAGTCCCCCGGCAGTTGGCTAGTGTAGCCCTGGGGGAGGAGTTGGGTGCCCAAGGTGGGGGGATCCCACAGTGTTTTCCCTTGTCTCATTAGGAGACTCTGAGATGGTCCCTAGGACCCCGCTGCCTGAGAACACTAAGAAATACAGGCAGTGGGTGACCATCAATGGCCATAGGGTGGAGGCTCTGAGAGACACAGGAGCCAGTGTGACAGCTGTCAAGTGTCACCTGGTGTCTAAGGAGCAGGTTATCCCTGATGCATTCTATCCGGTTGTTGCCGCTGACAACACAGAGAGTCACTGCAAGGTGGCTCAGGTTCCCTTTGAGTGGGGGGGGTCTCGGGTACTCTTCAAGTAGCTGTGAGGCCAGCCATGCCTGTTGACTGTTTGTTAGGGAACGATTTGGAGAGCTCACCTTGGGCTAAGGTGGAGCGGAGTGCGCATTTAGAAATGTTGGGCTTGCCTGATTGGGCATGTGTGACCACCCGGTCAATGGCAGCTAAAGGTGTTCAAGAGGACCTGGAGCCTGAGAGGGAGGCCCAGGTGCCTGCCGGAGAGAGAGGAGGCAGGGGGCACGGGAAACCGGCCCCCGAAGTTCCCACGGTCCAGGAGGAGGCAGACCCTGAGGGGGATGCCCTGGAGCCTACAGGGGAACAGGTAGCTGAACTGGGGGACCTACCTGAGCTGACCCATTGGCAGCAAGAAGGAGGACCCTCCAGGGAAGAGTTCTGCGAGGAGCAGAACACATGCCCTTCTCTCGTGGGTCTGAGGCAACAGGCCACAGACCAGGCAGCAGGTGATCAGTCTGGATCACATTGGATTTACTGGGAGAATGGTCTCCTGTATTCAGAGCCTAAGGTTGCTGAGCCTGGGTCAGCCCGTGTGCTGGTGGTACCCCAGCGCTTCAGAGCCTTCCTACTGGGGTTGGCTCATGATGTACCGTTAGCAGGACATCTGGGGCAGGACAAGACCTTTGACAGGCTTGTTACCCATTTCTATTGGCCCCAGATGCGCAGGAGTGCCGCCACTCACTGCAGGACATGTCAGACTTGCCAGGCAAGTGGAAAGAGTGGGAGGAAGCACAAGGCTCCTCTCCAGCCATTCCCTGTGGTCAGCACCCCCTTTGAACGGGTGGGTATTGACATTGTGGGGCCACTGGACCCCAAGACAGCCATGGGCAACAGGTTTATCCTGGTCTTGGTGGACCATGCCACCCGGTACCCTGAAGCCATCCCTCTGAGGACAGTGACGGCCCCCGTGGTGGGACGGGCACTGATGGGAATTTTCTCACGTGTGGGATTCCCTCAAGAGGTGGTGTCTGACAGAGGTACCAACTTCGTGTCCAAGTACATGAAGTCCCTGTGGCAGGAGTGCGGTGTAACTTACAAGTTCACCACTCCTTACCACCCTCAAGGAAATGGGCTGGTTGAGAGATTCAACCGGACCCTCAAGGGCATGATTATGGGTCTGGAAGAACCCATGAGGCGTAAATGGGACGTCCTCTTACCATGCCTGTTGTTTGCATACCGGGAGGTGCCACAGAAGTCTCTAGGGTTCAGTCCCTTTGAGCTCCTCTATGGACACCCGGTGCGAGGACCTCTGAGTTTGGTCAAGGAAGGCTGGGAGCAATCTCCCAGGAAACCTCCCCAGGATGTATACAGTTACATGCTGGCCTTCAGGAACCAGACTAGGCGTTTCAGAGAACTTGCTGAGGCAAATCTGGAAGCCAGCCAGGAGGAGATGAAGCGGTGGTACGACCAGAATGCCACTCTGGTAGAGCTTCAGCCTGGTCAGAAAGTGTGGGTCATGGCCCCTGTGGAGCCCTGTGCGCTCCAGGACAGGTGGACCGGCCCTTTTACGGTGGTGGAGCGCAAGAGTCCAGTTACCTATTTGGTGGACTTGCAGTCTCCCAGGAACCCCTTGCGGGTCCTGCATGTGAACCGCCTGAAGCCCCACTTGGAGAGGTCCCAAGTGGGCATGCTCTTAGCTACAGATGATGGAATGGAGGAGGAGACCGAGCCTCTTCCTGACCTCCTGTCAGCCCGAGAGCAAGATGGATCAGTGGAGGGAGTAAACCTCTCTACCTCCCTGACACCTGAGCAGCAGGGTGACTGTCGCCAACTGTTGGGACAGTTCCCTGACCTGTTCTCCCTGGTTCCCAGTGTCACTCATTGGTGCGTCCATGATGTGGACACTGGGGACAGTCTTCCTGTGAAGCACAAGGCTTACAGGGTGACTGACAGGGTCAGAGCCTGCATCAAGGAGGAGGTCTCCAAGATGTTTGCGCTAGGGGTGATTGAGTCCTCTAACAGCCCTTGGGCCAGCCCAGTGGTCTTGGTTCCAAAGGCTGCCGCGCCTGGTGCCACACCAGAACTCCGGTTCTGTGTGGACTACAGGGGACTCAATTCCGTCACCAGGACTGACGCCCACCCCATCCCCAGAGCTGATGAGCTCATAGATCGGTTAGGGGCTGCGCGGTACCTCAGCACGTTTGACTTAACGTCTGGGTACTGGCAGATCGCCTTGACTGATGGGGCAAAGAGAGGTCAGCATTCTCCACACCAGATGGGCACTACCAGTTCCGGGTGATGCCCTTTGGGATGAAGAATGCCCCTGCCACCTTTCAGAGGTTGGTCAACCAGGTGTTGGTTGGACTGGAGGATTTCAGTGCCGCCTACCTGGATGACATCGCAGTGTTCAGTGCCAGTTGGGAAGAACATCTGCGCCACCTCTGGGAAGTGTTGATGGCGCTGCGGAGGGCAGGCCTCACAATCAAGGCGAGTAAGTGCCAGATTGGGCAGGGTTCTGTGGTGTACTTGGGACACCAGGTTGGGAGCGGCCAGGTGGCGCCCCTCCAACCGAAAATTGATACCATTCTGGCTTGGGAGCCCCCCAAGACCCAGACAGAGGTGAGAGCCTTCCTAGGACTCACCGGGTATTACCGGAGATTCGTCAAGGGGTATGGCAGCATTGTTGCCCCCTTGACCGAGCTGACTTCCAAGAAGCAGCCCAGGAAAGTGATTTGGACTGACGCCTGTCAAAAAGCTTTTGACACCTTGAAGACTGCCATGTGCACGGCGCCTGTGCTCCAGGCACCCAACTTCTCCAATGAGTTCATTGTTCAGACCGACGCTTCAGAGCATGGTGTAGGGGCTGTTCTATCACAGATCAATGAGGAGGGCCTAGACCAACCTGTAGCCTTCCTCAGTAGGAGGTTACTTCCCCGGGAACAGAGATGGAGTGCTATTGAGCGTGAGGCATTTGCTGTGGTCTGGGCACTGAAGAAGCTGAGACCATACCTGTTTGGGACTCACTTCCGGGTTCAGACAGACCACAGGCCCCTCAGATGGTTGATGCAGATGAGGGGTGAGAATCCAAAGCTGTTGAGGTGGTCCATTTCCCTACAGGGGATGGACTTTACGGTGGAACACCGCCCTGGTACAGAACACGCCAATGCTGATGGTCTGTCCAGATTTTTCCGCCTTAGCGATGAGAACTCCCTAGGGGTAGGATAGTTCTCCCCACATTTCAGCTGGAGGGGACACGTGTTAGACCTGGCATCCTTGGCGTGGGTCTCCCTTCCATTTTTTCGTAATGCCTCCACTGTTGCCAATATGTTTTTGCTGGACTAGATGCTCATGGGCACTTTGCCGCTGCTAATCAGTGCCAAAGTGCAAGTGCTCCCTATCGTTAATTGATATATGTATTAGTGACTCCATGATTGGATGATTGGTTTACTTGTCAGTCCCTAGTACAGTGCACTCAGTGTGCCCAGGGCTTGTAAATCCAATGCCGCTGGTGGGCTTGCAGCACTGGTTGTGCCACCCACAGAAGCGGCTTGTAAAATGTGTCTCAGGCCTGCCATCGCAGAGCCTGTGTGCAGCCTAGGGCTGCCATGTCGACTTGGTGAGTACACCCACTTACCAGTCCCTAAACCTTCCCTTTACTGCATGTTGGTCACCCCTAAAGTAGGCCCTAGGGCAGGGTGCATTGTAAGTATAAGGTAGGACATGCCCTGGTGTGTGTGGCATGTCCTAATAGTGAATTACAGCCATTTTCGTTTTTCACTATTGCAAGGCTACCTGCTCCCCATAGGCCAGAATGGGCAGACTGACTATTACACCTTATAGTCAGAACTGACCCCGGGAACATGGTAGAAAAACGAATTTAGTATGCCTGAACTCAGGATGATAAAATACATCTTTTAGTGAAGTTGGTTTTAACATTCTGTGTTTGAAAATACCACTTTTAGAAAGTGGGTATTTTCTTGCCTAACTATCCAAGCCTGCCTCTGCTAGGTTGTGTATTCCTTGTCTGGAGATTGAGTGACAGGGGCTGGGGGTGGCTACAGGAGACAGGGTGAGTCAGCACAGGGATGAATAGAAAGATCTGCATCCAGAGTGGAGGGAGGAGTTGCACCTGGGTCTGAATAGGGCTGTGCCTGCCTTCCACAATGCTGGCTCCACCTCCTGCCGGGCGGCTGAGCACTCTGCCCCACATTCTGAAAGGAAAGAAGGAGTCAGAAAAACAAAGTGCTCCAGGACTGACCAGAACTGGTTTTGGACTAGGCAGAGGCCTCTCTGCCTCCAGAGAACAAAGAGAATCAGGGTATAAGAGGGGCACCCAGACCCCAGGAAAATTAGATCACTTTTGGGAACAAGAAGAAACCTTTGCTGAGGAGCGGAACCAAGAAGAAACTGAGGAGAGACTATCCCTAAGCCTGAAGTGCTGCTTGGGGGATTGGCCTGCAGTGGTTTGCCTGACTGCCAAAGAAAGGAGAAAGGAACTTTTGCTTTGCTGTGACTTTCATCAACTTGTGAAGGATCTCCAAGGGCTTGGAAGAGAGCTTGCCCCCTGACCAAAGTCCCAGGACCATTGGACTTCACCCCCTTTGTGAATTGCTGCTGGAAACTCTGTTTCAGTGGCTACAGAGGTAGGGAGCTGTGATCGACTCTCACGACCGACTCGGTGTCCTGTAAGCACCGCATCGAAGCACCGTCTCGCCCTGCAACGCACGGCCCTGGTCTCACCGACTCCGTCAACGAGCCGCTGCCTGCACCGCATCGAGGGACAACGCGTCCTGCAACGCTTCGCTACGCCGAATCGAACTGGTCCGACCGACACGGTCACTGCTGCTGAGTTCGAGTCCTGTGACCGCACCGGAGTTGGGCACCGCTCGCACGCTTTGCGACGCACCGCCCGACTCGCACCGCTGTCCGGACTGATCGACGCCAGCTACTGAATCCGGCTCCGTCGCCGCACCGCAACCTGCCAGCACCGCATCGAAGCACCGTCTCGCCCTGCAACGCACGGCCCTGGTCTCACCGACTCCGTCTCGACGACGTCAACGAGCCGCTGCCTGCACCGCATCGAGGGACAACGCGTCCTGCAACGCTTCCATTTTTGCATCGCGACCGCGACGAACAGCCATCCGGCTCGCACGCCCGTGCCTGCCGCTTCAAGTAAAAGGTACTGTGACCGAGCCTGTCTACGCTGTGTTGGCCCGTCTCGACGCGGTCAGCTGAATTTGTTAGACTCTGTTTGTTCTCAACATCGCCGTAGCCGGAGGAGGCTACCGACTCGCACAGAACCTTGAATTAAGCCTTTTTGATCAGAACTAAGTATTCTTAACAGTATTGTGGATTATTTTTGTCGTTTATGGTCTTGTGATAAATCTATATAAAGTATACCTATTTTTATAAATATATAACCTGTGTGGTGTCCCTGTGTAGTGTTGTCACTTGATTACTGTATGTGTTCACAAATGCTTTACACACTGCCTCTGAACTAAGCCTGTCTGCTCGTGCCAAGCTACCAAGAGGGTGAGCAGGGGTTATTTCAGGAGTGTACCTACTTTCCCTGACTAGACTCAAGGGTCCCTATTTGGACAAAGGTACCTACCTCTGCCAACTAGAGACCCCCAAATCTAACATGCAGCATATCTAGATGATATTGCTATCTTTAGCTCCACCTGGGAGGATCACCTGGTCCACCTCAGAAATGTTTTGCAGGCCCTGCAGAAAGCAGGCCTAACTATCAAGGCCACAAAGTGCCAGATAGGGCAGAGTCAGGTTGTGTACCTGGGCCACCTTGTGGGTGGAGGCCAGGTTCAACCATTGCAGAGCAAGATCCAGACCATCATGGACTGGACTGTTCCAACTACCCAGACTCAGGTGAGAGCCTTTTTAGGCCTGACTGGGTACTATAGGAGATTTGTCAAGGGGTATGGATCAATAGTGACACCCCTGAATGACTTAACTTCCAAGAAAATGCCCAAAAAGGTTCAGTGGACAGCTAGCTGTCAAAAGGCATTTGATGACCTGAAGCAGGCCATGTGCACTGCTCCCATTCTCCAGAGTCCTGATTACTCCAAGAAGTTCATTGTCCAAACAGATGCATCTGAATTGGGGGTAGGGGCTGTACTGTCATAATTGAATGATGAAGGTCAAGATCAGCCAGTAGCTTTTATTAGCAGAAGGCTGACCCCTAGAGAGAAACGTTGGTCAGCCATAGAGAGGGAGGCCTTTGCTGTGGTTTGGGCTCTGAAGAAGTTGAGACCATACTTGTTTGGTACTCACTTCCTTGTTCAAACAGACCACAAGCCCCTCCTATGGCTAAAACAAATGAAGGGTGAAAACCCCAAACTGCTTAGGTGGTCCATTTCCCTACAGGGGATGGACTTTACAGTGGAACATAGAGCTGGGAGTAACCATGCCAATGCAGATGGACTCTCTAGGTACTTCCACTTAGAACATGAAGACTCAACTGGACAAGGTTAGTTTAATGTCCCTACGTTTGGGGGGGTTGTGTGTTTGTAGTGCAGCCTGACCATATACTCTTAAGTGCATTATAACCTCGCGTTAAATGCTAACTTTGGGATGGCTGCACGGAAACATGTCGTGTTTGGTGTCAAACATCTTGGAATACTACCCCCCGCCAGTTCTGGCAGCGGGGTAGCATTCCACCCTTCTAGAGGGAGAGACATGTACACACCGGCCTACTCGGTAACTACTTTACAGAGCCCTGGCATCACAAAATGGATGCCACTGCCACAGACACGGGTCTGGCCTCCTGCTGCTGACTGAAACTCCGGCAGGGGAGCCCTGGACAACAGGTTTCCTGTCCAAGAGAGGTGTAACCACCTCCCCAGACAGGATAATGTGTATTGGGGCTGGGCGGGAGCACTCTCTGGTGCTTTGAAGTCCTGCACTGGGGGCACATTTGGTGTCCCTGTGCATACCCCAGTTCAAACCAGCTCAGGGGCTTCCAGCCCCTGCTCTGGCGTGAAACTGGACAAAGGGAAATGGGTGTAACCACCCCTCTGCCCTGACCCTCCCATAGGTGGGTCCCCAGAGTATGTCCAACCCCCTAACTTAGTATAAGTATGGGACCCCAGTCCTTAGGACTTTAGATTTACCTGGACGAAATGCTGATACAGAATCCTGGACCTTTGACGCTCTACTTTAAGATTAGAGGACTGAAGAATCTCCCTTGGGGTCAAGGAGTGACTCCCCTGCTTGGCAGGCACCTAAGAAGCAATTGTCTGGTCTGCATCGCTGAAGCTCCCGCTGGACGCCAAAGTCTTTGCAACACCAGAGGTGGATTTCCAGACTTTCCCGAGGCTGCCCTGAGTCCCCAGCAAAGCTGAGGCCCGTAGCTGTCGTGGGTAACGTGGAATTGTGACCCCTGTACACCGAGTACTTTTGTAAGTGCCTCCTTTTTCTGGTCTTCCACGAAGTTGTGCTTTGGGCTCCGAGTAGCCCCCGCCTCCAGCACCGACTGCACCAAAGATCACTGGCCTCCACTCCACGAGTGTCCTGTGAGCCAGCTCCAAGTGCGTCCACTCGAGGCTCCTTTGCGGTCGCTAGTCCGTTGGCTAGTGGGCCCCTCCGAAGGCAACTCTTCTTTTCCTTGGGCTTCCCTGGTTGCTCCAGACGGGCCCTGACTTACCCTTGCTGGGTGAGTCCCCCAGACCTTGCTGGTCTGCATCAACGTCCTTTCTTTGTTTCTATGAGACTTGCCGTTGCCAAGGCTTGTTGGGTCCAATCCGGTCGCAGATACCCCTGCAATCGACAAACGTCGTGGGACAGCTCGAATCCAGCTCCTGGTTGTCGTCGACACCGCCTGAACCTCGTGGCTGAAGAGTCAAGATGACTGTCAACCTACCTGAAGCACCCGACATCGGTGGGCATCTGCTCATCGCCTTCCTGGTCACTGGCTAGTGACCCAGACTCTGTCCCCTCTGCTTTCAGGTTCTTCAGATCTCCGATCCACCCTTGGATCCACCCGAACACTTTCGACTTGGTCGCCAGCAGCACTTTGCAGCAGATCGCCATTGAAAACGATGACGAAACCCGACCCCGAAAGACACCTATGCACCCGGCTTCCCTGGGTGAGGTAACTCGAGTACTCCAGTGCTCCCATGGGTATAGACTCTAGAACAACCTAGTTCTAAAGGGGTTTGCTCCAAGTCCTCCTCTAAGTGTCCTTTATCTTTAAAACTCCAACCGCGACATTCCCCATAGAAGTCAACGGCGGCTCGCGGCTGCGTTTTCACACTGCACGCGTCCCCCGTGGGTCCCCTGTGTCACTACCTTGGGTGGTTCCTTGAGGGCCAAGCACTTCTACAGGCTCTAGGCCTTGTGTCTAGCTCAGTCGTGGTTCTTATACCACTTTATTGGTATATGGTTTGGTACGCCCCTAGGGCTCAAACGTGTATTTGTGCTATTACTGTTGATAACTGACTTGTAACTTATGTACTTCGAACTCTAGCCTCATAAAGAGACTAGAGGGGTGTGTTTAAGACTAAATACATATATTTTAAATATATACCTGGTGTGGTCCTCTTTCATTTGGTCACTCAAGAGATTATAGACTGGTAAAACAAGCTGCTTTACATTCCTTCAAGACTTAGCCTGAAGGCTGCTCTCCATAGCTACCACTAGGATAGCTTTCAATAAAGGTTGTCTTTAACCTATCTCCAATAAGGGGTTGTTTGGACTGGTGCAAGGTGCCCACTATAATTAGTGGACAGCATATACCAGGCCAACTTCTCACATTATGCATCTGAAGATGGTAGCTTAAGAAGTGGCAGCTTCTCTTATAGGGCGTTCAAATCTTCTTACTTCTGCTCTGTCATTCGGTTGCACAGGCAGACATGTCTTATGTATATAGGTGTTATAGAGCCCCTCAACTATACTATTGAATACCAATGTGCCCCGTATTATGAGCAGAAAGAAATACATACACCTTTTTGTACACAAATTTGCAGAGCATGCTGTTTGTAACACAGGTATTCAAGTATTTGTATGTTTATTTTTATGTAACATGTCACTAGGTAAAAGCATAGACACATACGTGCATACCTTCACAAACTTGGTGAGACTTACAACAGTGATATGGTTAGGATTGCTGTTTTACATTTGGTAGGCCTAACATTCTGAGTAGTCGATGAATAGTGAACCTTCAATAGAAAAGTGAGGTTTAAGACATCTTGGGAGAAGGATTAGTGATTAGGCTACTTTGTATGAGTCTGTGGAAAGGTACAGTCAAAGTAGGCCTCTTTGTTGCTTCTTTCTGCACTTCTGTTCCTTTTTTCTCCACCTTCCTTCCTCTTTCAGGACTTCTGTTGCCTCTTTCTGCATTTTTCTTGCTTCTTTCTGTGCCTTTCTTCCTCTTCCTGTACATGTTCTACCTATTTAGACATAGTTAGAAATTGGAATTAAAAAAACCTTAGAATTTCACTGGAAAAAACACAGGTTTCAGGGACGTTATAGTTAGTATTAGCATTTAAAAAACCTTCGGAATTCACTGAAAAAAACCAAAGGTTTCAGGGATGTTATTCTTAGGAATTAGCATTTAAAAAACCTTAGATATTCACAAAAAAACACAGGTTTCAGGGATGTTATAGTTAGGCTGACATTTCACTCGTACAAAATCAGAGAAATTCAGCTGTTATAGTTAGCTAAGTTAACTATAACTCGCTCCCGCAATGCACTGCTGATGACGTCACATATTACATCACTCATGACATTGTCAGTGACATCACTGATGACATCTCAAATGCAATGCAAATGCAAATGCAAATCTCCGCATAAAGAGTTCATCTCTCATCTACATTTTTCTAAAAACACTGTATTTAAATTCATAGGTATTTTTAAAATATTTACACTATTAAAAAAACCTCTAAAAATCAATTCTTTTTAAAGAGATTCCATATATGTTTCAGCATTATGTTCATTTCGGATTAAATCATAGTACTCCATGCACTGTGTACTCATTACTATCTTATTTCCACCTGGTTCATTCTTGACAATAAAAACTAGTAATTGATCACATTAGATAACCGGCTCAATGGTCCTATTTAAAGTGCCAGTGCACCGTGCAAAATACAAAGTGCAATGTGCAAAATGCAATGTGCAAATGCAAACCATACAGTACATCAAATACCAATGCAGTGCAATTTTAGTTAACGTGCAAGTGCTTTAGCCGTTACTAACTTTAGAATTTCTTGGTTTCTCCTTGTTTAGACCAGTAGGTTTGTAAATAAGGTGCAAACCCTAAAATTCCAAATCTGAATGACATCATACCAGTATTGCTGCATACTGGACTCTAAACCTCAGATAATAAATTTTTTATTCCTTCATTTCTTTTTCTTTTTTACTCTTGACAACGGCAAATTTATTGGTCCAAGGTTTAATTATGTATTTACGGGAATCTATTAAAATAAACCATTTATCTGGATACTACTAATGACTAAGGTGTACATGTAAATCCTCGTCTGTATTCATGCCATACGGGATTCTGGTGTTGAAAAGCATTATGTATTTTGACTCAAGTTGCCGCAGCTTTTTTCTCTATTTCCTCCCTCCTCATCTTAGGCACCTGATCTACTGCAAAATACGATAATTCTTCTAATTTGCCTTTATGGATATCATTGATGTGACGTGCCACCGGATAAGTTTTGTCGTTATTTTTTACTGCACGCATATGCTGTAGAATGCGAACATGGACCATGTGGATGGTACTTCCCACATATAACTTGGGACAGGAGCATTTTAAAATGTAAACCACATGGTCACTTCGACAATTTAAAAAGCATCTGATTCTCCAAGGGTACACCATTAATGGGGACAATACTTGTTTGGTGTTCTCGGCTATTGTACAGGCTTTGCACTTTTGGCATTTGTAAAAGCCCAGGTTCGCCTTCAGCCAATTTCCCGATTGAATTAATTCTGGGCTGATGTCCACCAACTCTTGCCTCATAGACTTTCCTCTTTTAAAAGTAACCTGGGGCCTCCGTTTTATTGTTGCACCCAATATTGGATCACTTCTTTTTAGATGCCAGTGCCTACTCACACAATCTCTCACTTTTGTGTGGTAGACACATTATACGGTGATTAGTCTCATTTCCTCTTTGTCCTGTTTTTTGGTGTCTTCCTTTCCTCCCTCTGGCTCTAACAGGACCTCTCTTTTAATCCTGCTGACCTTTCAGCACCCAACAAATCATCCATACAGACACTCATACACCCACTCATTCGTTGAATACACCTTGGCGTATATATATATATATACCTATTTTCCATAGGAAATCCGCAACATTCTATTTGAAATAACTCTTGCGTCGGTTGACGAATCTTCGTGAAATTTTCAAACTTTATGGCCCGCTCCGGTCCGCTCCTACCCTGAAAGTTTCGGGGTGATTCGTCAAGCGGGGGCCGAGAAAAAGGGGGTCCCAAAACGTGTTTTCCCCATTCATTTTCCCATAGGAAACTTTAGCCACGGCTACAGCCCGAACTGCTGAACGGAATTGCACCAAATTTGGCAAAGAGGTAGTTCTTGGTTCAGAAAGAACCCTTTTGTTAAATGGTGTAAATCCGTTCAGTAGTTCCTGAGAAAATCAAAAGGAAAATCACATATATATCTATGGCCGCGTCGGATTCGCGCACCCTGAGCGCGCCCTGCGCGCACCGTCCCGATCACGAGCTGCATGCTAATTGGCTGTCAACACTCCAAATCAGGAAGTGTTGGCAGCCATTTTATGCCTCGGTAGAACCGAGGCACAGAAACAAGTGCGCAAAACGCACTAAGGGGGCAGGGTAGAAACACCCTGACCCCCTAGGTCTGCTCAGGGGGTCCCACAAAGACCCCCTGTGCAGAAAAAAGCATTTTTTTTTTAAACGGCGGGATGCGCTTAGGGTGCGCGGATCCCGCCGATTAAAAAAAAAAAACACAAGAAACAAGTGTGCAAAACGCACAAAGGGGGCAGGGTAGAAACACCCTGACCCCCTAGGTCTGCTCAGGGGGTCCCACAAGGACCCCCTGGGCAGAAAAAAGCATTAAAAAAAAACGATTGTGCCGCAGGCCCCGCCCCCTTCCTTTACCACTCTGCAAACGCGCCCCCTGGTGCGTTTGCAGAGGGGGAACGAATTCCCCTTGAATACTGGGGGTCCCTGGGGGCCAACTAGCCCACCAGGAACCTCCAGTATGCGCCAGGGGGCTGCGTTGCAGAGAGGTGTACAGAGGCCACGCCCCTTTTTACACCTCTCTGCAACGCAGCTCTGTGGCGCTTTTTGGAGGTACATGGTGGGCTAGTTGGACTCCAGGGACCCTCAGGATTCAAGGGGACTTAATTCCCCAACTTAAAACGCGCCACGGGCGCGTTTGCACAGTGGGGAAGGGAGGGGGCGGGGCTTCAGGTGACATGTGTGCAAACAGGCCCCGTTGCGCGTTTTAAGATGGGGAATTAAATCCCCTTCAATCCTGAGGGTCCCTGGGGGCCAACTAGCCCACCAGGTACGTCCAGAAAGCGCCACAGAGCTGCGTTGCAGAGAGGTGCAAAAAGGGGCGTGGCCTCTGAACACCTCTCTGCAACGCAGCTCTCTGGCGCATACTGGAGGTATCTGGTGGGCTACTTGGCCCCTAGGGACCCTCGGGATTGAGGAGGATTTAATTCCCCATCTTAAAACGCGCCACGGGGCCTGTTTGCAGACATGTCACCTGAAGCCCCGCCCCCTCCCTTCACCACTGTGCAAATATTCCTATAAAATCAGCCGAACTACGAATTCTGATTTACTCACCTGTTATCAGGAGAGACCTCAGTGCTGCATCTTTGAGCCCAGTACTGATCCTCAAAAGTAATTTTAACCGTACTTAACAGTAACTTGAATTTCCTTCCATAGGATATCATTGCCTGCTTTTTGCTGAAAAAGTTTCTAAGTGTCGATTTTTGAAACATACAAATATTCCTCTAAAATCAGCCGAACTACGAATTCCGATTTACTCACCTGTTATCAGGAGAGACCTCAGTGCTGCATCTTTGAGCCCAGTACTGATCCTGAAAAGTAATTCTAACCGTACTTACCAGTAACTTGAATTTCCTTCCATAGGCTAACATTGACTGGTTTCACTTGGAAATTCTTCTAAGTGTGGAGCTTTGGAACTTTATAATATTGCTCTAAAATCAGCCGAACTACGAATTCCGATTTACTCACCTGTTATCAGGAGAGACCTCAGTGCTGCACCTTTGAGCCCAGTACTGATCCTGAAAAGTAATTTTAACCGTACTTACCAGTAACTTGAATTTCCTTCCATAGGCTAACATTGACTGGTTTCACTTGGAAATTCTTCTAAGTGTGGAGTTTTGGAACTTTATAATATTCCTTTAAAATCAGCCGAACTACGAATTCCGATTTACTCACCTGTTATCAGGAGAGAACCCAGTGCCTCATCTTTTAGCCCAGCACTGACCCTGAAAAGTAATTCTAACCGTATTTACCAGTAACTTGTATTTCCTTCCATAGGAACCATTGTCTGGTTTTCAGCAGAAAAGTTTCAAAGTGTCGATTTTCACAAACTACAAATATTCCTTAAAAATCGCCTGTATGACTTAAACGCATTATTTCAACTGTTTACAGGAGATGCACCAGTGCTGGATCCAGGATCCACCACTGAGTAAGAAAAAGTAACGATAACACTACTTACCTGCTAAGTGAATTTCCTCCCATAGGATAACCTTGGTGATTCTATGTGAAAAAGTTTGTGTCAACTTTTAAAATACAATAATATTCCTTAAAAATCACTACTGTAACCAAAACGCTTTTACTCAACTGTTTACAGGAGATGTCCCAGGACTGAATCTAGGATCCAGTCCTGTGGTTAGAAAAGTAATCCATAAAGTAACTAATTGCATTTAACTAGAAATTCACATTGAGCTCAATGTTGCATTGTGTTTGAAATTGTGTTGCCCATTGCAACAACTGTAACTACTGTACTTAAAAGTCTATTGCCTATTTGCAAAGTATTTAAACTAAAGTAATTAATTCTGAGAAAGTATATTTTGTAATGTAATCTATAATGTAATTATAATGTAATTTAAAAAATAAAATATCTAAAAATAAATAGTTTAAAAAAATGTAGTAAATCAGTATCAAAAAAATAAATATAACAATTAATACATTTAAAAATTGTCATTTACAAAACCTTTGAAATTCACTGAAAAAACCATAGGTTTCAGGCACGTTATAGTTAGAAATTAGCATTTAAAAAACCTTACACATTCACTGAAAAAACCATAGGTTTTCGGGACAGTTATAGTTAGTTGGACATTGCACTCGTACAAAACCCGGGAAATTCCCCCGTTATAGTTAGTTCAGGTAACTATAACTCGCGCCCCCGCAATGCACTGCTGATGACGTCACATATTACATCACTCATGACATGGTCAGTGACACCACTGATGACATCACTGATGACATCTCAAATGACATCACTGATGACATCATCCATGTGATAATTTGATGCATCTTCTCACACCCTAATATAACTTTTGATACACCCACTGTAAATTACAGACTGCCATTGTCAAAACCATAGACACTCCAACACCAATTACTATATACACACTCACTGATTCTTAGGTCTACACACACACATCTACTCACTCACCCGTACAGTCACTCATACTTATAGTCACTCAGTACAGGACTATTATATGCACTCATACACCTATATAAACACTCACACACCGCCACTCATCCATAGAGGTACTCACACACCTAGTCAGTCATGCAAAAAATTAAGCACACACCCATTTACTCACCTATACAGTTATACACACACCAGCTCACTTACTCATACAAATACTAGCACATTCTTACACTCTTATACAATCTCTGATACAACACACACTCATCCATACAGTCACTCTCACAATCACACACTCTCGCTTATAGCTATTTATATACTCCAACACACATATATACTGCCTTTCACATATGTAGTTACTCACACATGTACCACTGGGACATACATTCACTCACTAACACACTCTTACACACACTTACCCACCCATACAGTCTATCACAGATGCACTCTTGAAACCATCCACCCAGTGAATCACCCACTCACACATCTATGCACAGAGTCCCACACACCCCACCCACACAAACACTCAGGCACCCATACAGATACTCAGACAACCAATCAATAACTCATATAGACACTCATGTAGTGTTAGAAATGGGGGTCTCTAGTTGGCAATGGCTGGCCACTGTCCAAGTAGGGACCCTTCTTCCTAAGTCAGAGTGAGAGGGCTACCCTCTTTAATACCCCTGCTCAACCCTGTGGTAACGTAGCACGAGCAGGTAGGCTTATCTCAGAGGCAGGGTGTGAAGCATTTATGACCATACACAGTTACACAGTGAGGAACACTACAAAGGGACACCACACAAGTAGTTATAAAAAATAAGTATCTTTATATAAAGGCAGATTTATCACAAGACCAATAACTGTAAAAGCCACAATACTGTCAAAAATAGGATAGCTGTTGAAGGGCTGTCAAAAATAGTTCAAAGGCTGCAAAAATAAGGTTCAAGTTCAAAGCAGTGGTCTCTGCGACCCTTTCTTTCACAAAGTACCTGGGTTTAGTAGCCAAACCAACAAAATGTCGCAAATAAGCTGTAGCGATGATTCTCGGCACGCGAGGCCGGCGATGCGTTGAAATCCTTGCCGCAAGGGAGGATGATGCGCCGATCTGCGTGATGCGTGCGGAGACGATGCGACAAACTTCTGCACGCTGGACCACCGATGCGATGACTTTCTTGCCGCGTGGGAGAAGTCGATGCGGCGATCCTGTTGCGCTGTGCGATCGTGTTGCGATGCGAAGACAAGACGCTCCGCGAGGGAGCGACGAAATTCGGTGCAATGTGATCAAAGTGGTGGACGCACGGCGTCCGCACTGCGATGTCTCGAAGCGATGATTTCTTTAAAGGTTGCGAGAGCGCGGCGACAGCAGCGCGATGATCTTTCCAGCGCGTCTCGGCTGCAGCGGCTCGCAAAGGGGAGTCAGCGATGGTTTCGTGTTGCAGGCCCTCGGCGGCAGTAGCGCGATGATTTTCCCAGCGCTCTCGACTGCAGCGGCCCGCAAAGATGCGTTAGCGTCGATTTCCCACACTCTTTTCTCTGATGCAAACTAGAGGCCCTGGAACTCACAGGAACCTCCTCAGCAGATAGCAGTCCTCGCAGGGAGGAAGCAGGAGGTTGGTGGTGGAGTCTGATGTGCCTGAGACTCCAGCAGGAGGCTAGCTCTGTTCCTAGCCCTTGGGTAATTGCTGTAACAAAAATAAAAGTTCTCTCAAGAGTTCCTTTTCCTCTTCTTCAAGGTCCAGTGGTCACTGCTGCAGGCCAGTGCAAGAAACAACACACAAGCACAGGGACAGTCACTTCCTGCAGATTCCTCCAATGGCACGGACAGAGTTTCCTCTCCAGATCCAAAAGCAATACAAAATGTAGGGGTTTGAGCACAGATATTTATACCCCAAAAGCCTTTGTTCTTAGAAGCTACCAGTCACTGAACCTAGCCAGAACCAGTTCTGCTCAGGCCTGGAGCACTTTGTTTACCAGGCTGCATCCTTCCTTTCAGAAAGAGGGGTCTGCTAGCAGACATACAGTGGGAGGTGGAGCCAGCATTCACCTTGCCAGGCACAGCCCTATTCAGGTCAAGGAGCCACCCCTCCCCACACTCTAAATGCAGATCTCTCTATTCAACCCAGGTCTGACTCAGCCTGTCCTGCCCCTCTAAAACCAGACAGCCAATACACATAACGGCAGAGCACACTGGAAGGCTTAGGCAAGAAAATACCTACTTTCTAAAAGTGGTATTTTCAAACACAGAATATAAAAATAAACTTCACTAAAAGATGTATTTTAATATTCTGAGCTCAGGCATACTAAATTCGTTTTTCTACCATGTCCCTGGGGTCAGTTAGGACTATAGAATGTAATAGTCAAACTGCCCATTCTAGCCTATGAGGAACAGGTAGCCTTACAGTAGTGAAAAACGAAATGGGGTGTAATTCACTACCAGGACATGCTACATACACCAAGGCATGTCCTACCTTACACATACAATGCACCCTACCATAGGGGTGACTTACAGGCTGCCAAGGGAAGGTTCAGGGGCTGGGAAGTGAGTGCACTTCACAGCCAAGATGGCAGTTCTGGACTGCACACAGACACTGCAGTGGCAAGTCTGAGACACACTTTACAAGCTGCTTCTGTGGGTGGCACACATCAGTGCTGCAGGCCCACCAGCAGCATTTGGTTTACCAGCCCTGGGCACACATAGGCCACACTACTAGGGACTAACAGGTAAACCAAATAAGCCAATCAGGGATATACCAATTCACATAGACATATTTACACAGGGAGCATTCGCGCTGTGACACTGAATGGCAGTGGCACAGCGCCCAGAGCATCTAACACCAGTAAAACAGAGGAGACAACAGCGAAAAATGGAAGGGAGACCCACGCCAATGGTGCCAGGTCTAACATGTAGCTATTCACAAACCCATGCAGCCACTTACACAGCAACAGACAGACGGATACAGACATTCACCCAGTTTAGTCACTAACCCATGCATTCAGTAAGATACGTTTAATCACTCACTTATAGAGTTAGTCACGCACCTACTAAATCATCCATTCAGACACTTATACACCCACTCATTCTTCAATACGCCTTTCCCTATATATATTAAACATATTTAAACTTTACAGAAACACACAGTCACTGGATGATGTCATCAGTGATGTCATTTGAGATGTCATCAGTGATGTCATCAGTGATGTCACTGACCATGTCATGAGTGATGTAATATGTGACGTCATCAGCAGTGCATTGCGGGGCGCGAGTTATAGTTACCTGAACTAACTATAACGGGGGAATTTCACGGGTTTTGTACGAGTGCAATGTCCAACTAACTATAACTGTCCCTAAAACCTATGGTTTTTTCAGTGAATATATATATATATATATATATATATATATATATATATATATATATATATATATATATATATATATATATATATATATCCCAAACGAAAAGAAATGTCGAGGCCCCAATCTGAGGGACATCAGTGTTTATTTCATTTTAAACAGGCAGCATTGATTTCTCTTCCTTACGCGTTTCGGCTGTCCCAGCAGCCTTGATCACAGGTGAGCCAAAATGTGCTGCATAGTGCTGGAGGCCTTAAATCCAAATAAGCACGTGACCTGCAGTGTAAACATCAGTTCCCACAATGCACTTGTAGTGTAAGTACAATCTGTGTAATGCAATGTTCGTATCTGTCTTACTTAATAGTGTCCATAAAACATCACATTAAGGCATAGTCCAAGCGCACGTATTTACAATAGAAAAATAGTCACGTTTAAAAGCAAGGCTTCATTCAATATCTCCAATCTTAGCTCGAAATGTTGCCTGTATCTCTTCATTCGAGAACACTGTTTCTCCAGAAAGTGCCAGAGGAGACAATTCCCCTCCTGCTCCCTTTCTCACCTCTGTGCTAGTATTACCGGAAATCCTTCATGGTGTCAGCAGAGAGATGCAAGCGGGACATGCTCCCCAATTAGAATCCACAAAACAATCCTCCACAGTCGATGGGGGCTCCCGACTGTGGAGGATTGTTTTGTGGATTCTCCTCTGGCACTTTCTGGAGAAACAGTGTTCTGGAATGAAGAGATACAGGCAACATTTCGAGCTAAGATTGGAGATATTTAATGAAGCCTTCCTTTTAAACGTGACTATTTTTCTATTGTAAATACGTGCGCTTGGACTATGCCTTAATGTGATGTTTTATGGACACTATTAAGTAAGACAGATACGAACATTGCATTACACAGATTGTACTTACACTACAAGTGCATTGTGGGAACTGATGTTTACACTGCAGGTCACGTGCTTATTTGGATTTAAGGCCTCCAGCACTATGCAGCACATTTTGGCTCACCTGTGATCAAGGCTGCTGGGACAGCCGAAACGCGTAAGGAAGAGAAATCAATGCTGCCTGTTTAAAATGAAATAAACACTGATGTTCCTCAGATTGGGGCCTCGACATTTCTTTTCGTTTGGGATTTGTTTGGCAGGAAGCTTCACATCCTGTCTTCACGAGGCCGCCCTGCAGGGATGGGGGCTCCCCACTGTGGAGGATTGTTTTGTGGATATATATATATATATATATATATATATATATATATATATATATATATATATATATATATATATATATATATATATATATTACCTACTGGTGGTCGCCAGTAGGTAGTTATAGTTACAACCTAGTTTCCATAGGAAAAGCATTTTTTGATTTGCTAATAACTTTGGCGTCGTTTGACGAATCTTTGCGACATTCTCCCAAAAAAAAGTCTATCCAGGTCAGCTCCACATATGTTGGGAGGGGGGTTCAGTAGGCTGTGGAAATTATATCGGGAAAACAACAATGCGCCGTAATGCGGCCTTCCTTTAATATAATGCGGAATAATGTTTACTTATTATGCAGTGTTCACTGTTATTACGGATAGAGTCACTTTGTTACAGGAAATGTATTAATATGTGGTAGGGAGTGTTCTCTATCCCGGGGGCATTTCTTAAAAAATAATAGCGGGGGCCCACTGGGGCCCCCGCAGCCCCGGGGCTTCACTTATGTTGGGAGGGGGGTGCAGTAGGCTGTGGAAATTATATCGGGAAAACAACAATGCGCCGTATTGCGGCCTTCCTTTAATATAATGCAGAATAATGTTTACTTATTATGCAGTGTTCACCTTTATCACGGATACAGTCACTTTGTTACAGGAAATTTATTCATATGTGGGAGGGCGTGTTTTGTATCTGTGCGCGGAACAAAATTAACGTTTAATTGACTGTGGTGTTCTAACAACAAGCTTAATGTTCATTGGCTGCGAACCATCGAAAGTAGATGTGTTTCCTGCCATTCACTTCCCCTCCGCAGAGTAGCAAGGACATCTAATTGCCTCACATGTTGTAAGGAGGACCTTCCAGAGCTTAATGTTGATTGGTTGCGAACTATTGAAAGTAGAAGTGTTGCTAGGTATTCCCTTCTCCTCCGCGGAGTAGGAGGGACATCTAATTGGCTGACGTGTTCTAAGGAGGAGCTTCCAGAGCTTCATGTTGATTGGTTGCGAACTATTGAAAGTAGAAGTGTTGCCAGCCATTCACTTCCCCTCTGCGGAGTAGGAGGGACATCTGATTGGCTGACGTGTTCCAAGGAGGACTTTCCCAAGCTTAATGTTGATTGGCTGTAAACCATTGAAAGTAGAAGTGTTGTCAGCGATTCCTTCCCCCTCCGTGGAGTATTAGAGACATCTCATTGGGTAACGTGTTCCAAGCAGGACCTTCCAAAGCTTAATGTTCATTGGCTGTGAAGCATTAAAAGTAGAAGGGTTGGCAGCCATTCCCTCCTCCTCTGCGGAACAACATGGACATTTTATTGGCTAAAGTGTTCTGAGTACAAGTTTGTTCCTTATTGGGTGGGAATGGTTCACTGTTGTCAGCCATTGTGTGACGCACTTCCAAAGGAGTACGGGAAAACAAAGTAGTAGAGGGGAGGGTAGGAACACTATTAACTCTGTACAGTGGTCACAAGGTGGTGAACAGGGATTGTGAAGGTAAAAATTGTTTTTTACATATTTTAAGGACCATTTATATAATTGCGGTGGGGTGTGCAAATCATGGCGGAAAAATAACAGAGTGTGTTGTGGTCTTCTTTTTATTAAGTTTGCAGGTGGGATACTTCCCAGGAGCACTATTTCCTTATAATGTGGTGTTTACTTTTCTGACGGGGAGGTGTGGTTGCGCAGCAAAAATTTCAGTTTAGGTTTCAAACAGTTTTTATTTAGCAATTACAAATGAACTTTCTTCAGATACTGACGCTGTATATATTAAAGGGGTGACAAATAAAAATGGAATTTCATAAAATATCACTTAAGCGTGGCCACACCCTCCTTTTTTCTGCTGTAGTTTGTAAAAGTGTTGCCCCATAATCTTGATAATATAAGAGGGCATCAGTTACTTTTAGATAAAGTAGAAAAGAAGTGCTACAACAAACACTCCCGCTCTACATCATCTGAGGTCAGAAGAACAAGTAAAAAACAGTTTATCACAAATGACTTCATATTACATAGAAATGTATGCATTATCATTTTTCAAGTTTGTATTCTGTAGAATTCGGAAACGTTCTGTCGTAGTGCTTAGAGGTCGCACACTGTTCCGCTAACAAATCACGTACTCATTTAAGAATATATAGGATAGTACTATTATAATATACAGTACTGGTCTTATATATTCTATAGGGAGAAGGTGAATAGGAACTGCAACTGAGAAAAATAGAAATGAGAAAATAACATTCAGAAATGTAGGATTTATCAAATGTTTAAAGTAAGAAAGTATGTCTGAAAGCTATATTTTTTAGACTGCAATTTCGTAAAATATGCTCACTGAAAAAATATCTGATCAAGTATGTTATAAAGCTTAGTAAGCTGTATTTCAGATGGCGCCGACAAATCTCCAATTCCTCTTCTGTAACAATAGGACAGTCTATTACAATATAACGAGTGACACCATTGTTACAGTAAAAAGAAAAGGAAAATAAAGTTATGAATACAACAGAAGATGAATAACGAAATACTTTCGAGCGGTGAAATTTTCAGAGCTTCTTTTCCCCGGGACTTCGAAATGTTTGATCTTCGTGGCGACGGGTCATAAACTCCTCTGAGATCATTATGACTGTGAAAATTATAATATACATATTCACAGTATATGATCAAAAGGGGGGAACAGACTAAAAACCGGAAGCTGGTGACGGTGCTTATATATCTTTACTCTTTTCGCCGACGGGTCATGAACTCCTCTGAGATCACCATGACTGTTGATATTATAATATACATATTGACAGTATATGATCCCCAGGGGAAAACAGACTAACAACTGGAAGCTGGTGACGTTAATTATAAATCTTTAGGGTTTGCGCAGACGGATCACCAACACCTTTGAAGTGAAGTACAGTGTCAATATTATAATATAGAAAGTCACAATATATAAGCTAAAAGGAGCCAGAAAAGGAGCAATGTTTGCTGTAATCTGTCTGTTTCTGAAAACATGCTGCTGACGTTACAGAAAAAAAAGGCAAAAACATGCAATAACACTTTTTTCTAGATATAAATGTTTAAATATTGACAAATAGCTGCGTATTATAAATATCTACCATGCCATAATCAAACAACTTACAACTCCGGAATATGTTTTGTTGCCGCAAAACAAGAATCCGACGCTAGAAAAGGGAACCTGCATCTCAGAATGGACACAGATAAATAACTCGCGAAAACGAAACTAATCGATCAACGGGTATGGTTTATATACTTTTTGGTTGTTGAGTAGTCTATGGAAGGAAGATGCGGCTCCGCCTATTTAGTTGTCACGTTTTATAGTTTACACGTGCTCACGTTTTAACTGTTTAACTTGTGCACGTGTTGGGAAAAGTTACAAAATGTGAAGCTGTAAAGGTTTCGATTTCCATCGTAACACGTATAAGGTCCTTAATATGTACATACGTTGGAGAGTTTAAAAACTGTTACCCGGCAAACTGTGTCATTTGCATTGTCATGATTAAAAACATCTAAATAGAAGACATAAAAAAAATATCGTTCACAATAGAAGAAAAAAAATACGTGCTAATATTTGTCATCACTATATGCTGTTAAATTAAAAAAATGCCAGCATTTGTAAAGCGTACAGCTAACCCCAGAAAGGTGTGCCGGCGCTCGGGGGCGTTGGGAAGATTAAGCAAGGTGTTGCCCACAGTGAGATAGTGGTGGGCTAACATGCTGCTCGAGCCGGGAATCGAACTGTGAACACTGTTGTTCAAAGTCAGGTATTATAGGTGCTGCGTCACACTTTTACTACACTTATATGTTAATTACTGCTAATTAAGTTGTAAACATTGTTAAATTATAAGTAGGGCTTCCTGTTTTCCGTTTTTACTGATTTTTACAGATAAATAGTTTTTACTATAAAAAGTATACACGTCTTTTTAAAATTTACTTAAAAAACATTATAGGTTATAGGGACATTGTAGTTAGAAATTAGCAATTAAAAAACCTATGAAATTCATTGAAAAAACCATAGGTTTTACAGAAGTTATAGTTAGAAATTTGCATTTAAAAAACCTTTGAAATTCACTGAAAAAACCATAGGTTTCAGGGGCGTTATAGTTAGCTGGACATTTCACTCGTACAAAACCATAGAAATTCCACCGTTATAGTTAGTTCAGCTAACTATAACTCGCGCACCCGCAATGCACTGCTCATGACGTCACATATTACATCATTCATGGCATGGTCAGTGACATCACTGATGACATCTCAAATGACATCACTGATGACATCACTGATGACATCATCCACGTGATAATCCGATGCACCTCCTCACACCCTAATATAACCTTTGATACACCCATTCTAAAATACAGACTACCATTTTTGAAACCATAGAGACACCAATACCAGTTACTACATACACACTCACTGATTCTTAGGTCTACACACACATCCACTCATTCATCCATACAATCACTTATACATGCAGTCACTCCTCAATACAACACTATCATATGCAGTCATACACCTATTCAAACAGTCACATACCGCCATTCATCCATGAAGTTACTCACAGACCTACATAGTCATGTAAAGAATCAATGACACTCCCATTTACTCACCTATACAGTTATACACACACCACCTCACTAATTCATACAGATAGTAGTGCATACTTACTCTCTTATATAATCAGTGATACAAGTACACACTCATCCATACAGCCACTTTCGTAATCACTCACTGTCACATATAGTTATTTATATACACCATCACTCACATAAACTTCCTTTTACATATGTAGCTACTTACATGTACCACTGAGATCTCCATTCACTTACGAACACACCCATACACACACTCACCCAGTCATAGAGCTGTTTCCACATGCAGTCTTGAACCCATACACCCAGTGAATCAACTAGTCACACATCTATGCACAGAGTCACACACCTCCAACCCACCCACACACACACTCAGGCACCACTACAAATACTCAGGCAAACAGTGAATAACCCATATAAACTGTCATGTAGCTACTGACTAACCCATGTACTAGCTTACACAACAACAGACACACTGATACAGACATTCACACAGTTTAGCCACTAATGCATGCATTTAGTAAGACACGTTTAATCAGTCGGTTATACAATCAGTCACACACCTCGTAAATCCTTCATCCAAACACTTATACACCCACTGATTCTTCAATACAGCTTGGCATATATATAAAACATATTTAAACTTTACAGAAACACACAGTAACTGGATGATGTCATCAGTGATGTCATTTGAGATGTCATCAGGGATGTCATCAGTGATGTCACTGACCATGCCATGAATGATGTAATATGTGACGTCATGAGCAGTGCATTGCGGGGGCGCGAGTTATAGTTAGCTGAACTAACTATAACGGTGGAATTTCTATGGTTTTGTACGAGTGAAATGTCCAGCTAACTATAACGCCCCTGAAACCTATGGTTTTTTCAGTGAATATATATATATATCCACACCAGAGTTTTGCTCGAGCCCAAGCCACTTGATACGGCGGGCAACATGTCAGAGTAGCAAACCCTCTATATCCACACTCTTCCGGTAATCCAATCATTTGTCGTAGAACAACAAGAAGACACCAGTGCCGCGGCCACTATAAACCAACGTGTTTATTGGAAATTGGCAGTCTCTCCCCCAAACACACCATGTTTTTATAGAGGTTTGATGTATGTTTGATAGTTTAAAGTGCACTGTTTTCACATTTTAATCGTGATGTTTCTGTCTGTTTGCTGTTTCAGATAAGAAAAATATATTGCTGAAGAGCACAATATCTGCCTACTGGTGTGCAGTAGAACACTTCTTTTGATATGAATGTGGTTGGTGAAGTTAGCATTTCCACCTTGATATGCCCACTAGGGCAGGACTTTAAACAAGTTAAGATGCAGTAGCTGTTTATAAATGTAGTATTTTTAAAGCTAACATGGGATAAATTTGATTTGATATGCCATGTTATGCTCGATTGTTAAAAAGCCCACTGTGGCAGAATTGGTATTTAGAGCAAATAGGGCGGCATTGACATAGTGAAAAATGAGGTTGGTGTGTATCGTCTTTGTAAAATGCTCACTGTGGCAGAATTGCTACCAACGGTCTTTTCTGCCTTATACGCCCAAAATTAACTTAATAAATTGCGAGAAATGAATGCAGATTGAATATGTGCAATTATAAATCATGCTTATCGATTCACCAAGTTTTTATGCTTTTCAAAAAAACAAAACTTTATTGATTTATGGTATTGACGAACAGTCGAAACACTGTCTTCTATGTCTATTAAGTTGTGCACGCCATGTGAATACCTGTTTCTTTAAAAGAAACTGTAAATGTACAAACCTTGCCCGTGAGAAAGGAGTGCGGTAACTTTTGGGATTTGTGTTGCCAATTTCCAATAAACACGTTGGTTTATAGTGGCTGCGGCACTGGTGTCTTCTTCTTGTTCTACGACAAACGATTGGATTACCGGAAGAGTGTGGATATATATATATACATATATATATATATATATATTACCTACTGGCGGTCGCCAGTAGGTAGTTATAGTTAGGACCTTGTTTCTATTCAAAACGCGTTTTTTCTTTTCCCAATAACTTTGGCGCCGGTTGACGAATCATTGCGCAATTTTCAAAACTAGTGGGGCGCTCCGGTCAGCTCCTGTTTTGAAAGTTTCGGGGTGATTTGGCAAGCGGGGGCCGAGAAAAAAGGGGGGTCCCAAAACGTGTTTTCTCCATGTTAATTCCCATAGGAAACTTTAGACACGGCTACAGTCCGAACTGCTGAACAGAATTGCACCAAATTTGGCAAACAGGTAGCCCTTGTTTCAGAAATAACTCTTTTTGTTAAATGGTGTAAATCCGTTCAGTAGTTCCTGAGAAATTCAAAAAAAAGAGGGCGAAAACTGAATTTCCCATAGGAAACTTTAGTCACGGCTACAGCTCGAACTGCTGAACGGAATTACACCAAATTTGGCAAAAAGGTAGTGACTTGGTTCAGAAAGTGCCCTTTTTTTTACATGGTGTAAATCCGTTCAGTAGTTGCTGAGAAAATCAAAAAATAAAAGTTTCGATATTTAGAGGCACGGAGGATCCGCGGACCCTCCCGACCACGAGCTTTATTCTAATTGGCTGTCAACACTCCAAACCAGGAAGTGTTGGCAGCCATCTTGTGACTCGGTAGAACCGAGTCACAAGAAAAGAGAAAAACAAACGCTAAAAACAAGGAAAGGGGGCAGGGTAGAGACACCCTGACCCCCTAAGCCTGCTCAGGGGGTCCCACAAGGACCCCCAGGGCCCAAAAAAGCATTTTTTTCTAAACAAAATCGGCGCGATTCGCGCACCCAGCGCGTATTTCGGCCGAAAATTTTAAAAAATGAAGCGTGGACTCCCGCGCTTCGTTATTATTTAGCCCCCGGGTGGGCCAGGTCCCGGGGGCACTGAAAAAATTTGTGGGGGGGCCCCAATCCCCCCACACTGCCCCGGGGACCACCACCTCCCCAGGGCTTGATTTATGAGTTGCAGGGGGGCATGCAGCCCCCCGCAGCCCCAGGAACTGCCACCCCCCGGGGCTAATTTTTAAATGTGTGGGGGGCCTCCAAGGCACCCCCAAGCCCCGGGGACCGCCACACCCTGGGGCTTGTTTTTTTAAAAAAAATAAACCTTTGTGGGAGGGCTCGAGCCCCCCCACACGCCCCGGGGACCGCCACCTCCCCAGGGCACTAAAATGCAAATTTGGGGGTCCGTTACAGACCCCCGAGCCCCGGGGACCACCACCTCCCTGGGGCTTTGTAATTGAAGGGGGGGCCATGCGGCCCCCCTCCTGGAGCCCGTGATGGCCCTGGGGACCGCCACCCCCCAGGGCCGGCTCCTGCAGTGTCCCGGGGTGCCCACCCCCGGGACACTGCTGTTTGCTATGGATTTTGGAAGCGAGAGCAGGGAAACCTGCTCTCACTTCCAAAATGCAAAGCAGATTGCTTTTCCACACGGGGAGCTGCATGTCAGCAGCTCCCCATGTGGAAAAGCAATCCGGCTCTTGCAGGACGCGGGGAGCTGGCTGGGACCGTGGGGGCATTGGGGCTCCCCCCACAGTCCCCAACGAGAGGCCAGGCCCCGGGGGATGGGGTCCCCGGGGCAAGGAGTGGCCAGGGAGGGGGGCCACGCGGCCCCCCTGCCCAATAATAATGAAATAAAAAAACACGCAAAGGCCGGCCCGGGGGATGGGGTCGCCGGGGCCATAAATGGCCTGAGGAGGGGGGCCACGCAGCCCCCCTCCAAATATATTTTTTTTAAAAATAAACACTGGCCATGCCTGGGGGATGGGGTCCCCGGGGCAAATATGGCCTCGGGAGGGGGGCCACGCTGCCCCCTTCCATTTTTGAAAAAATAGGGGTCAAGCCCTGGGGGATGGGGTCCCCAGGGCCCATAAAATAGGAAAGGAAGGGGGGCCACACAGCCCCCCTTCTAAAAAAAATAATAATAAAACAAAAAAAGCCGGCATCGCGCCGAGGCCCCGCCCCCTCCCAGCAACACTCTGCAAGCGCGCTCTGTGGCGCGTTTTAAGTTGGGAAATGAATTCCCCTTCAATACTGGGGGTCCCTGGGGGTCAACTAGCCCACCAGGTACCTCCAGTAAGCGCCACAGGTCTGCGTTGCAGAGAGGTGCTCCAGGCCATGCCCCTTTTTACACCTCTCTGCAACGCTGCTCTGTGGCGCTTACTGGAGGTACCTGGTGGGCTAGTTGAACCCCAGGGACCATCAGGATTCAAGGGGACTTTATCCCCCAACTTAAAACGCACCACGGGGCGCGTTTGCACAGTGGTGAAGGGAGGGGACAGGGCCTGAGGTGACATGTGTGCAAACACGCCCTGTGGCGTGTTTTAAGTTGGGGGATTAAGTCCCCTTAAATCCTGAGGGTCCCTGGGGTCCAACTAGCCCACCAGGCACCTCCAGTAAGCGCCACAGAGCTGCGTTGCAGAGTGGTGTAAAAAGGGGCGTGGCCTCGGACCACCTCTCTGCAACGCAGCTCTGTGGTGCTTATTGGACGTACCTAGTGGGCTAGTTGGACCCAAGGGACCCTCAGGATTCAAGGAGACTTAATCTCCCAACTTAAAATGCGCCACGGGCGCACACATCAGGCCCCATCCGCTCCCTTCACCACTGTGCAAACAGGCCCTCTGGCGCGTTGGAAGTTGGGGGATTAAGTCCCCTTGAATCCTGAGGGTCCCTTGGGTCCAACTAGCCCACTAGGTACCTCCAGTAAGCGCCACAGAGCTGCGTTGCAGAGAGGTATAAAGAGGGGAGTGGCCTTGGACCACCTCTCTGCAACGCAGCTCTGTGGCGCTTACTGGAGGTACCTGGTGGGCTAGTTGGCCCCCAGGGACCCTCAGGATTCAAGGGGAATTAATCCCCCAACTTAAAACCCACCAGGGGGCGCGTTTGCACAGTGGTGAAGGGAGGGGGCGGGCATGATGTGACATGTGTGTACTTATCCAATCACAAAACCCAAGCACTTATAAATTCACCATGCACTCTCCTTGCATTACTCTAATCATTCAGTCAGTACCCATGCACTCATGCAATGACCCATGCACTAACTCATGCACTGCTACAATACCCTGAGCACTACTGATGCAGTCCAGCCATCGCCCTGTCACTACCCATGCACTCCTTCTATCACCCAGCGAGCACCATGTACTTATCCAATCACTCCGCCAAAACACAAGCACTTATAAATTCACCATGCACTCTCCTTGCAGTACTCTAATCATCCAGTCACTACCCATGTACTCATGCAATGACCCAGGCACTAACACATGCACTGCTACAATCCCCTGAGCACTACTGATGCAGCCCAGCCATCTCTTTGTCACTACCCATGCACTCCTCCAATCACCCAGCCAGCACCATGTACGTATCCAATCACTCCGCCAAAACTCAAGCACTTATAGATTCAACATGCACTCTCCTTGCAGTACTCTAATCATCCAGTCAGTACCCATGCACTCATGCAATGACCCATGCACTAACTCATGCACTGCTACAATACTCTGAGCACTACTGATGCAGTCCAGCCATTGCCCTGTCACTACCCATCCACTCCTCTGATCACCCAGCGAGCACCATGTACTTATCCAATCACTCCGCCAAAACCCAAGCACTTATAAATTCACCATGCACTCTCCTTGCATTACTCTAATCATCCAGTCAGTACCCATGCACTCATGCAATGACCCATGCACTAACTCATGCACTGCTACAATACCCTGAGCACTACTGATGCAGTCCAGCCATCGCCCTGTCACTACCCATGCACTCCTCCAATCACCCAGCGAGCACCATGTACTTATCCAATCACGCCGCCAAAACACAAGCACTTATAAATTCACCATGCACTCTCCTTGCAGTACTCTAATCATCCAGTCACTACCCATGTACTCATGCAATGACGCAGGCACTAACACATGCACTGCTACAATCCCCTGAGGACTACTGATGCAGTCCAGCCATCTCCTTGTCACTACCCATGCACTCCTCCAATCACCCAACCAGTTCCATGTCCTTATCCAATCACTCCACCAAAACACAAGCGTTTATAAATTCACCATCCACTCTCCTTGCAGTACTCTAATCATCCAGTCAGTACCCATGTACTCATCCAATGACCCAGGCACTAACTCATGGCAAATACAGAGGAGGTCATGCTAATCACAGGGGTACCCCAACGCATAGTGTTCCCTAGTGTATGTAGGTGTTTTCACTGTATTCTAAGTGTCTTTTAGCATAGCACTGGCTCTAGGGCCGGTTAGTCAGAGTCAGTTACCACCAGTACCCGTCAGCAAAAAGTTGGGGGCACAGGAGGACTTTCTGCTCCTCTGTTGGTTCTTTCTGCACATCTCTTGCTTCTTCTTGCACTTTTCTTCGTCTTTCTGGACTTCTGTTGCCTCTTTTCTGCATTTGTCTTGCTTCTTTGTGCGCTTTTCTTCCTCTTTCTTCACATGTCCTACCTTTGTAGGCATAGTTAGAAATTAGCATTTAAAAAACCTTTGAAATTCACTGAAAAAACCATAGGTTTCAGGGACGTTATAGTTAGAAATTAACATTTAAAAAACCTTTGAAATTCACTGAAAAAACCATAGGTTTCAGGGACGTTATAGTTAGAAATTAGCATTTAAAAAACCTTAGAAATTCACTGAAAAAACCACAGGTTTCAGGGACGTTATAGTTAGTTGGACATTTCACTCATACAAAACCAGAGAAATTCCCCCGTTATAGTTAGTTCAGCTAACTATAACTCGCGCCCCCGCAATGCACTGCTGATGACGTCACATATTGCATCATTCATGACATGGTCAGTGACATCACTGATGACATCACTGATGACATCTCAAATGACATCACTGATGACATCACTGATGACATCATCCACGCGAAAATCTGATGCACCTCCTCACACTCAAATATAACCTTTGATACACCCACTGTAAAATACAGACTACCATTTTCGAAACCATCGACACACCAATACCAGTTGCTACATGCGCACTCACTGATTCCTAGGTCTACACACACATCCACTCATTCACCCATACAATCACTCATACATACAGTCACTCATCAATACAACACTATGATATGCACTCATACACCTATACAGACACTCACACACCGCCACTCATCCATGGAGTTACTCACACACCTAGTCAGTCATGCAAATAATCAATCACACTCCTATTTACTCACCTATACAGATACTAACGCATACTTACTCTCTTATATAATCACTGATACAAGTACACACTCATCCATACAGCCACTCTCACAATCACTGACTCTCACGTATCGTCATTTATACTCCAACTCTCACATACACTGCCTTTTCCCTTTGTAGTTACTTGGACATGTACCACTGAGACATCCATTCACTCACCAACACACCCATACACACACTCACCCACCCATACAGCTGTTTCCACATGCACTCTTGAACCCATACACCCAGTGAATCAACCACTCACACATCTATGCGCAGTCACACACCTCCCACCAACCCACACACACACTCAGTCTCCCATACAAATTCTCAAGCAACCAATCAATAACCGATATACACACTCATGTAGCTACTCACCAACCCATGCATTCAGTAAGACACATTTAATCACTCACTTATACAGTCAGTCACGCACCTACTAAATCATCCATCCAGACACTTATACACCCACTCATTCTTCAATACACCATGGCATATATATAAAACATATTTAAACTTTACAGAAACACACAGTCACTGATTGATGTCATCAGTGATGTCATTTGAGATGTCATCAGTGATGTCACTGACCATGTCATGAATGATGTAATATGTGACGTCATCAGCAGTGCATTGCGGGGGCGTTAGTTATAGTTAGCTGAACTAACTATAAGGGGGGAATTTCTCTGGTTTTGTACGGGTGAAATGTCCAACTAACTATAACGTCCCTGAAACCTGTGGTTTTTTCAGTGAATTTCTAAGGTTTTTTAAATGCTAATTTCTAACTATAACGTCCCTGAAACCTATGGTTTTTTCAGTGAATATATATATATATATATTCACTGAAAAAAAACAAAGGTTACAGGGACGTTATAGTGAGGTTTAGATTTCACTTGTACAAAACTAGTGAAATTCAGCAGTTATAGTTACCTGAGCTAACTATAACTTACTCCCCTGCAATGCATTTCTTATTACCTTACATATTACATCACTCAGGACATGGTCAGTGACTTCACTGATGACATCTCAAATTACATCACTGATGACATCATCTAGTGAATGTGAGTGGGCGTGGCCTCCGAAGACCTCACAGAAATCCCTCTGTTTGGGACTTAATGGAGGTAACAGAAGGGCTTGTTGGCCTCCAAGGACCCTCTGCAGCCAAGGGCACTTTATTCCCCAACCAACAGTGCACTAGGAGGTGCATTTGCAGAATGGTGGAGTAAGGGGGCAGGGCCTCCGGCAACTTGCAGGTCCGGCATTTAAATTTTGTATTTTTTAAATTTATTATGGGAGGGGGGGGCCGAAGGCCACCCTTCCCTGGGCTGGCTTGGGCCCCTAGGAACCCATCTCCCCCGGTGCCAGGCTTTTTTGAATGGGGAGAGGGGCCACGTGGCCCCCCTCCCCGGGGTGATTTTCACCCTGGGGACCACATCCCCAGCACCCGGCTTTAAAAAAAAAAAAAAGTATTTTAAATTCAAAGCAAGGAGGGTCGATTTGCCCCCCTCATGGGCCGCTTTCGGCCCCAGGGATCCCATCCCCCGGGCCTAGCACTTTTAAAAAAAAAAAATAAATAAGGGGAGGGGGACCGTGCGGGCCCCCTCCCGGGCCGATTTCGGCCCCTGGGACCCCATCCCGAGAGCCTGGCCTCTACTGTGGGTGCCCTAGTCCCACCAAAAATATCAAAAAAGGGGTTGCGTCCGTTATGAGGGCAGGGTGGGACGTGAAATAGTTTTGATGAACAAAGGTACCCTGCCACCAGTTTTATAGGCTGCTATTTATTTCAGCAGACTACGTAGCAATGCATTTAGTCATTGTACAATGCTTAACATTTAGCATTTAATCATGTCAGTTTTATACACTCATTTCAATTTTTTAAATAAGGCATTTAAAGATACACATCTCAACGTTTAAATGAAATAGCTGTGACATGTGAAATATACAAATGAATGTGACTGTACAAGTAAATGTGAAAAACATGAAACTAAGTGAAACAAAAAAAATTGCAATACGTTAAAAAGAGTACACCAGTACAACTCTAGGTTTTTAGTTAGTTACATAACGCTCTCTGTAAACCACCCTTTACTTGGCTATGAATCTAAACAGAGAAAGCATCCAGGGGGTGAGTGTCTAAGTTTATGTGGGGATTTATATGTTAGCTAAACCCTCTCCAGAAATTGGGATTGATTCAGACACCCTTCTGGATTTAACGGAAATGCCGACGCGTTTCCAATCCGTGGCGATTTTAGGGATTTTCATCAGGGCTGATTAATACACGGTGTAATCTGTATGGGATAATAAAACAAAAAAAGGTTTGTGTTATACTATCTTGTGCCCTTTACCTCTGTAAGTACACATTCTAGCAACCTAAATGATATGGTACCTGTAGTTTAGGGTGCTTTCATTTCATCTGCACGATCTAACACAGAGGCATTTTGAATCTGAAAGAAGACTATTGAATTGCTTTAGTTTAGTGTCCATAGGTTAAACCTTCTTTATTTACCGATACCATTACTAAGCTAGAGTAACTGCTTACTTGTTTTTAAACTTCTATTTATGTTGGATTATCTCTGCATTGAAGCAGTGGCGAGGCGCAATTAGAAGTTGTTCCCAATAAATTAGGTCACCAGCGAGTTTGGTTTGTGGAATTCTTCAAACGTTTGTTATCTAGAATCAAACCGGAGAAAACATACAACATTGTATCTATTCGTTGAACGCGTGATCCATCTATTTAATTCTTAGGACAGAGCAGCCATTTCATCAAAAATCCGCTTACTTGTTTTTAAACATCGTCTTGGTTTGACTGCTCATATAAACAAATTCAGCGTAGGAGTTTGAAGCCCAGCAAATGTTTTATGACGAAAGTGGTTGATTTACTTTTCGTGTCTAAAGTTGAAAAGGAGAACGAAGCAACATTATATCACTCATGCTTTGTTTAACTTCATTTCTCTTCAAGCAGCAACTATAATTGTAGCAGCCGGTTGCGCATCTATTTACTTTTTCCAGCTTTAGTTGCCTGCCTGTTCGGAGGACGTGATCTGCGTTCTCAGATCCGATGCATTTTTCAATTTGAAAGTTTGCAAACAGGAAGTCGCTGTTTTCCTTTATGTATAGACTTCTGGAACATGTAGTTTGTTCATCCAGTTTAAGCTCCCAATCGTTTATTTCTTTTAGGGAAAAAAATGTTCCTTTCGTCATCAAAACTGGTTTTTATGTTGATGTGTCTGCCAGATGGTTGGCTTTGTTAATATGTTGCTTGTTGCCATTCAAGTATTTTCATAACGAGATCCTTGCTTCCAGTTCAGAGACCAGGTACGTTTTAATATAGTCTTCTGGGCAATGTAGTGTATACTTTCATTCAGTGGTCCCAATTTACGAATTGTTGTACAACGGACACTCCTTTATCTTCTTGCTGAGTTTCAAAATGTTGTGTCTGATTGTATTTTAGTTTTGTTGATTTATAGCTTGATTAAGTTCAGACATTTCGTTCAGGCCTTTTTGCAAACAGTTGAATTTTAAAATCAAGTAAGCTTCTTTTTTCAAAAGTAGATTCTCAACGTTGCCGCCTCGTGGTGGTTGTTTGAGCCCAGCTAGTACTGTCCATTGAAAATCTTTCTCAGAATGTTTCTTTTCCACGAAGTGGGATACCATTGGTGCTGTCATCACTTGTTTTTTTATTCTTGAACGGTGTTGTACGATTCTCTGGTTGATTTGATTTGCTGATTTGTTTTTCCGATATATAGTTTCGGACACGGGCATAGGATAGCATAGACTGTATTTTTGGTTTTACAATTGGTGAATTCTTTATGGGTCCACTTTGCCCCTGCGATCCTTGCTTTCTCCCCGCCTCCTGCGGGAGCGAGCATTGCTTTTACACATAGGGAGCTGCTGAACATGTAGCTCCCTCTGTGTAAAAGCAATTGCACTCCACTTCTAGCAAGCAAGAGCATTTTTTTATGCTTTCGCTTGCTAGAAGAGAAGCACAGTTTGCTAAGGTTTGGCGGGAGCGGTAAAGCTCCCGCCAAGCCATAGCAAACAGCTATGTCCTGAGGGTGGGCACCCTGGGACATAGCAGGAGCAGGCCCTGGAGGATGGAAGTCCCCGAGCCATCTATGGCTTCAAGAGGGGGGCCGTGTGGTCCCCCTCCTTCCTTCCATTTTGCTTTGGGAGGTGGTGGTCCGCTGCGGGGTGTGTCCGCCCCCGCATCAATTAAAATGAAGGTCCCAGGGAGGTGATGGCCCCATGGGGCTGCGGGGGTGGGGTCTGCGTGCCCCCCATTGTTTAAACATAAAGCCCTGTGGAGGTGGTGGTCCCTGGGTTAGTGGGGGAGGCCATACAGGCCTTCCCCACTTGTTTTGCCAACAAAATTAAAGAAGCGCAGGAGCCCAAGATTCATTTTTTTACATTTTCGGTGGGATCCGTGGATCCTGCCAATTTATTTTTTATTTGCTTTTTTGACCATACTGGGTCCCTGTGGAGACCCCCTCAAGAGGCCTAGGGGTCAGGGTGTTCTTACCCTGCCCCCTTTTTCTTTTTTGTAAACGTTTTTTCTGTGACTCCGTTCAAGCCGAGTCACAGGATAGCTGCCAACACTTCCTGGTTTGAAGTGTTGGCAGCCAATCAGATCTCAGCATGAGATCGGGAGGTGTCACGGATCCTCAGCATCCCTATATATACAACTGGTAATTTCTTCCAATTACTCTGCAATTACTGAACGGATTTATACCAAATCACAAAAAGGGCGCTTTCTGGACCAACAGCTACCTTTCTCCCAAATAGGGTGTCATTCCATTCAGCAGTTTGGGCTGTAGCCATGTCTAAAGTTCCTATGGTAATTAACATGGAGAAAACACGTTTTGGGAACCCCTCGTTCTCGGCCCTCATTTGACGGATCACCCCGAAACTTTCAAGACAGCAGCTGAATGGAGCGTCAATCTAGTTTTGAAAATTTTATGACAATTTGTCGATATTGGCAAAACAAAAAACGTTCTTCCTATGGAAACCACATTATAACTATAACTATCTACTAGCGACTGCAAGTAGGTAAAATATATATATATAAAAAACAAAGGTTAAATTAATGCTATAGTTATGTGAATTTGTTTTGTCAGTGTGAACATTAATGTTTTGAACTAAAAAAACACAGAAGTCCGCCAGATATAGTTAGCAGTGCTAACTATAACTTGCTCCCTGCTATGCACTGCTTATGATCTCACATATGACATCACTCATGACATGCTCTATGACATCATTTATGACATCACTCATGACATCTCAAATTACATCATTGATGACATCACTGATGACATCACTCAAGCTTCCTTTTCCCGCATATTTCTGTGGCTTAACACGTAGCATAGTTCACATTAACAATCAATCACAGATATATGGGAAACCCTCATTGAGTATGGTGTTAAATCTGTACACAACTGTTCAGAGAAAGCCAAAATAGTAAAATGACAATTCCGAAACAAATGCCCTACAATGGACAGCTTTTATCTGTATCAAACCCCTGACACACACTGAACATACAATAAGAAATGCAGTTGATATCATTAGAGAACTGAGTACTGTAAACAGTGCTTGCTCTAAGGAGAGAGTTTACTTTATAGCACACTGTTTGCAAACACTGAAACTTTCATAAGAAAAATACCACAGGCAATTAAAAAGCAGTGCACACTCTATACAACTGTCAGAAAAACACTATTTGCTGAAAATAACCAAGATATGAAGGTGTTAAATGTTCTCCTACCTGCATCATTCATACTATGGTGAAAACTTTACAGATAGCCCATCCTGTAAAGCAAAACAAGCACATGTACATAGATTCGTACCAGGTGCACACAGTCTTCTATGTTAAGTAGAAATTGTCATGTTGAGACAATTCTCTTGAATAACTCAAGGCTGCTTATAATACTTATGGCCTGATTTAGATCTTGGCGGATAGGTAACTCCGTCACAACAGTGACGGATATCCTGCTCACCAAAATATAAATACTATAGGATATAATGGAATTTATATTTCGGCAGATGAAATATCCGTCACCGTTTGTGATGGAGTAAGCCGTCTGCCAAGATCTAAATCAGGCCCTTAGTATGTAGTACTCAGAAGTTTGTGCCCTGTTGGAATATTTTTCTGCAGTACCAAAATACTTATGTGGAACATAATGAACACAAGTCTACTATAACCTGTAAACAGAGTTACTCTTGAATACAAAGATTTATAACGTGTTCACTACCTCTACACAGCTATGGAGAATTAGGAGGACATGCTTTTTCTAAATGTTTACACCCATTAGCTGGACCCAAACGTACACAATTAAGTGGAAAAGAAATGTCATAAAAGATGTGATAGAAAATGTCATCAGTGATGTCATATGCGAGGTCATAAGCTGTGCATGGCAGGGGCGCAAACTTTAGTTAGCGCTGTTAACTATAACTGGTGGATTTCTGTGCTTTTTATTTCAAAACGCAAAACATTAATGTTCACACTGACAAATTCACCTATCTATGATGTTACTTTAACCTTTCTTTTTTCAGTGAATATATATACATACATATATATACACACTAAAAAACAAAGATTACGGGATGTTATAGGTAGGTTCAGATTTTGCACACATAAAACCATAGAAATGCAGCAGTTATAATTATCTCAAGAAACTATAACTCGTGCCCTAAGGTAACTATAACTCGCGCCCCTGCCATGCAAAGTTTTCTCATCAATAATTTTATCGCAAATGTTGCAGTGATACCATCAATGATGTCATAGAAGGTGTCATGACCGATGTTATTTGTGGGGTAATTAGCAGTGTACGGAGAGGGCGTGAGTTATGGTTACCATAGGGCATGAGTTATGGTTTCGTGAGATAACTATAACTGCTGAATTTCTAATGTCTTATGTGTGTAAAATCTGAACCAAACTATAATGTCCCTGTAACCTTTGGCGAATATCTAAGATTTTTTAAATTCTATTTCCTAACTATAATGCCCCTGTAACCTTTTTTTCAGTAATTTTCTAGTTTTTTTCACATAAAGTAATATTTAATTACCATATGTTAATCCAACCGCTGTGAGCAGTGAGGGTGTGGCCAGGGCCTGCTGCCAACTTCCCGCATGCAGCCAACCCCAAGCTGTGCATGGGTTTTGGCCATTCGCATTGGGGGTTTTGCTACAAGGCCAACCTTAAGCTCAGCTTAGCCTTTGGCCTTTGGGGGGTTGGCCAGGTCCTGTGCCCAATCCCCCAAAGGCAGCCAATCCATGGGTCCCTGGGTGTGTAAGTAGCTGTGAGTGTGAGTGGGTGTGGCACTAGCTGTATGAGTGTGTATGTGGGTGTGTGAGTTGGTGCCTGTGTGGGTCTGTGAGTGGGAGTTTTGAGTGGCTCTCTGGGTCTCTGAGTGGACCTGTCAGTGATTGTATGGGTGTGTGGGGGGCTGTATGGATGTGTGACTGAGTATGTAAGTGGCTGTATGAGTGTGCAAATGGGTGTGTGAGTGGTGCTCTGGGTCTCTTAGTGTATGTATCAGTGACTTTATGGGTGTGGACTGGGTGTGTGTCCGTATGGGTGTCCTACCACACAGTGTTCCCCTTAATCTCGCCATAAAAATGATACCTCACTTGTGTGGGTGTTCAATACAGAATTGCCTAAAAAGTATTTTCAAAAAAATATAGAGCTTAGAGTTTGCGGTGCTATCCCCTCAATCCCTATGTTTGTGGCCCTTCCCGGTCGCAAGCCCTGGGCCCACCCACACAAGTGAGGTATCATTTTACTCAGGAGACTGACGAGAACGCTGGGTGGTAGGACATTTGTGCCGCGCGGTGATCCCAAGCAGAAATATAAGGAACATTAGATTTTTTACAGCAAAATTTGAGGTTTGCAGGGGATTCTGGATAGGAAAACGTTGGGGGATCCACGCAATCCACACCTCCCTGGACTCTTCAGGGTGTCTAGTTTTCAGAAATGTCTGGGTTTGTTAGGTTGCCCTAGATGCTCACCGATCCCGGGACCAAAAACGCAGGTCAATCCCTCGCAAAACCAAGTCTTTTTGTGATCGATAATTGTAAAGTCTCCACAGTACGTATTGGGCCATTTCCTGTCGCAGGCACTAGGCCTAACCACACAAGTGAGGTACCATTTTTTTCAGGAAATGTGGGGGAATGCTGGGTGGGTGAAAGTTTGTGACTCCCCACAGATTCTAAAACTTTCCATCACAGAAATGTGAGGAAAATGTGTTTCATAGGTGCTGGCTGCGCTAGGGCCCAAAATCCACAGCTAGGTCCATTGCAAAAAAGAGGTCAGTGCCTAGTGGGCTTTCTGTCGCCCTGGGGGGACAGACTGGGGGCTATTGCCCCAATATGCCCTAAGGGTGGCAGAAGGACGGTGGCCATTTTTTTGGGGGGATGGGGGCATTGGCATGCCCATTCTGGGCATTCCCCACCCCATGTATAAAAAACACAACATAAACACTGGCACCTTGTGGGCTTTCTGCCCCCCAGGGGGGAAGATCAGGGGCTATTGCCCCCATCTGCCATCCGGGGTAAAGCAGAAAGACTGTGGCTAATTTGTTGGGGGGATGGGGGCATTGGCATGCCCATTCTGGGCAGCCCTCGCCCCTACACATTATAAAAAATACCCCTGGTGCCTAGTGGGCTTTCTGCCCCCCTGGGGGCAGATAATGAGCTTTTGCCCCCATCTGCCTCCCGGGGCAGAAAGACTGGAATGTTTTTTTGGGGGGGGGCAGTGGCATGCCCATTTTGGGCAGCCCTCACCCCTATGTATAAAAAAATTTAATAATTCCTGGGCTAGTGGGCTTTCTGTTTCAATTTCAATTTAATGACGTCAGTGCACGATGCGTGCGATTGTCATTACATTGAAAAAAAAATGTCTCAGGAGGTTTGGGAAGCTCTTCCCCACCGTCCCCAGGCCCAAAAAAAGGAAATCTGTCTGCTGTTTACAGCAGAGGGATTCAGCGTTCTTGTGCACGACGGAATGGTTTTGTTTTGAGCACACGAGCACTTGTGCTCATGACGGAACCATTCTGTCATGAGCACCGAAAGGGTTAAAAACAATGTAAATGGTATTTTATGAAGAATATTGAAGTTTACTTTGCTGGATGATGTCAGTGATGTCATCAGTGAAGTCATTTGTGATGTCATCAGTGATGTCACTGACCATGTCATGAGTGATGTAATATGTGATGTCATAAGCAGTGCATTGCGGGGGAGTAAGTTATAGTTAGCTCAGGTAACTATAACTGCTTAATTTCTATAATTTTGTGTGCCTAAAATTAGGCCTGGGCGGAGAACTCTGCGAAGTGACGAAAAAACTCTGCCACGCTACGCAGAGTTCCGCAAGCGATGGGGTGCATTTGGTCATGCCGTTCACATTGGTTTTCAGTGCCAGGTGTTTGCCCCGTGCTGTAACGGCACCATGCACAGCGCAAGAGGGCACTGCTTCTTTCATTGCCGCTTGAGTATGTTTTCTACCTGAGCAGCAGCTTTCTCAACGCGAACTGAAGGATTCTCAACGAGAGCGACCATCCGCAACTGCCCGCATTAAGAAATCTGACCGCTGGCGTTGAGAAATCTCACCAGGAGGAGTATTTTCCTCGCTCGCCAAATTGGCTTTGGCGAGCGTGAGTGAGGAAAAAAACTCCGCTACTTGGAGTGGAGTTTTCCGAAACTCCGCATGCTCCTCAGAGTGCAGAAAACTCTGCGAACGGAGCGGAGTTCACCGCCCAGGCCTACCTAAAATCTATAACGTCCCTGTAACCTTTGTTTTTGTCAGTGAAAAAAAATATATATATATATATATTCACTGAAAAAACCATAGGTTTCAGGGGCGTTATAGTTAGTTGGACATTTCACTCGTACAAAACCATAGAAATTCCCCCGTTATAGTTAGTTCAGCTAACTATAACTCACGCGCCCGCAATGCACTGCTGATGACGTCACATATTACATCACTCATGACATGGTCAGTGACATCACTCATGACATCACTGATGACATCTCAAATTACATCACTGATGACATCACTGATGACATCATACTTGTGATAGATTGGCAGACCTCCTCTCACCCTAATATAACCTTTGATACACACACTCAAAAATACAAACTAACATTTTCAAAACAATGGACATACCAATACCAGTTACAACACACCTATTCAGTAATTCCAAGATCTACACACAGATCCACTCATTCGCCAACAGTCCCTATACAGTCACTCATACATGTGCTCACTCATCATATGTACTCATACACCTATACATCCTGTTACACACCGCCACTCTTCCATAGAGTTACTCACACACATAGTCACACATGCAAACAAAGTATCAAACATCCATTTACTTGCATATACAGTTATACACACACTACCACACTTACTTCTACAGAAACTTACACATACTTACTCTCTTAAACAATCACTTATAGAAACACCTACTTATTTGTACAGGAACTCTTCCAATCTCTCACTCTCACATATACTCACTTATATACACCAATACTCACATATACTAGTTTAAAACATATGTAGTTACTCATAAAGACACTATTGAGACAGTCATTCACTCACTAACACACCCATACACATACTCATCCACCTATACAGTCCTGCACACATGCTGTCTTCAACACATACAAACAGTGAGTCACTCATTCATGCATCTATGCACTAAGTAATACCCCCACCGAACCATACAGACACTCAGACACTCATACTGATATTCAAAAACCAACTAATAACCCATATAGACACTCATGTAGCTACTCACCAACCCATGCAGCCACTTATACACAAAGTGAGAGACTGATACAGATATTTTCATATTTAAACATTACTCACTAACCCATGTATTCACTAAGATACACTTAGTCAGTTATACAATCAATTTTACCAAATAAATCATCCATTTAGACACTTATATACCCATTTATTCTTCCATCGACCTTGAGATATACATATATAAAACATATTTAATTTTCAGAAAAACACACATTCACTGGATGATGTCATCAGTGATGTCATCAGTGATGTCATTTGAGATGTCATCAGTGATGTCATGAGTGATGTCACTGACCATGTCATGAGTGATGTAATATGTGACGTCATCAGCAGTGCATTGTGGGAGCACGAGTTATAGTTAGCTGAACTAACTATAACGGGGGAATGTCTATGGTTTTGTACGAGTGAAATGTCCAACTAACTATAACGCCCCTGAAACCTATGGTTTTTTCAGTGAATTTCTAAGGTTTTTTAAATGCTAATTTCTAACTATAACGTGCCTGAAACCTATGGTTTTTTCAGTGAATTTCTAAGGTTTTTTAAATGCTAATTTCTAACTATAACGTGCCTGAAACCTATGGTTTTTTTAGTGAATATATATATATTTATTATACTATGTATACATGTGAAAATGTCTCGGTCCCCTGTTTGCCTCGGTGGCACGGAAAAAATGGGTGGAACTGACGTCAGCAGTCCGACGAGGTCCTCTTATGGCTCCGATGACGTCATACGGTGTCGCGAGCGGAGCCGTGCTCGTTGACGTGGGAGAGCTAGGAAAGAATTTCCGTGGAATGCTGGTGCAGGGGATATTCACCTAAGTGTTCAGGCTAGTCCTTTGGGAGCAACTGTTTATGTTGCCACTCCAGAAACCTAAACCAGTGATCCGAGGGCAGAGGCCCTGCAGATGGCACACGAGGTGGGGTGCTCAGTCGTGTGCACCGGCGGGGCAGCGAAGTGACAAGCACCACAACCCACAAAAAAGGTAACGAGGGCACTGAATAACACAGGATCTTCTCTTTGTATCTGGCAGGAACAACGAAGTTAAAATGCCCTAGTACCAAAATGTAGAATTAGTGCTACAACGGTCTTCAAGAGGACCTGCAATGCCGCTTCTGCCTCCCGTACCCTGGAGGCGGCACATGGGTCACGCGGTACGGTCATACTGCGGTGGGACGCACACTCGTTGACCTCTCATCGCACTGCTCCACACTTCAGGGAGGATGCTTTCTATTAGCTATGTTTTCTGATGACATGTCGCGCCGGCCCCGTCCAACAACAGAACTCCTTTAGATCCAAACAGACTCTTCCACTCTCTCACCGGAAGTGAAACCAAGCCACGCGGACACTTTCACAATACAACAGCCGGGAATGCACTTTTCGGTAAAAAAACCACATTCCTTCCTCCTAATTAATCAAATAAACGTCTCACTGTAAATAAAAAACAACAAACGGCAGACCAAGGTCAAGCACATTCAATCCATAAGTACTAATAGTTCATACAATGGTGCAATCTCTTCCCACACCTGCCGTCCAAAGGTGTGATACCGGAACCAATTTTAAACAGAAAATGGAAGGTGCACTCTCTTTGAGTAAAGTCAATCTGCAGCAATAATATATTCAAAAAAATCTTCTTTTGTTCAGTACATCTTTTTATTATAAAAAACTGGCACTCAGCCAACGCGTTTCGTTCCCATTTCTTTGCCAGGGGGAACTTCGTCAGGGCTCTTATGTCACAAGAGTTACAAGCAAATTGGGTGTAAGCTAAATCTCCAGATCCAATATCATCAATAACCTTTCGTATGGCAATGTCTTTGATAAATTTTATGCGGCAGGAAAAAGGACCTCCCCCATAGATAAATGTAAACGATTTCTCACTATTCCGAAAATAAACGGAGGTGTGAGCTTATTATCCACAATCGAACTTAATAATAATTTGTTCTTTATCCACATCAAAAATATATCTGCGGAAAGGCGTGGGAACTGACCGCAGCTCTTCCTAGCGACCCTCCACTGACTTTAGAAACAGATGCACAACGGTGAACGTCATTTTCTCAGAAGGTCTTCCTGTTAAAACGGGTGTGGTGGATGGCGTGGGGAGTAGGAGCGTATGTGAAGAACAGGGGCCAGCTTCAATCGGTAAACAGCCGTTACAACGACTTTTTTACTTTGCGATACCATTACAACGCACGCATTACCACGCATGCGTTGTACATAACGAAGTCATTACTACGCATTTTTTTAGAACGCATGGTCATTTACCACGCATGCCTTTACAACGAATTTTGTTGTAAAGGTATGTATGGTAAATGACCATGCGTTCTAAAAAACATGTAGACGATCCATGTCGTTGTAAGGAAACAGAGGCTGTTCCGTTTCCTCACAACGACGTGCACCGCCCCTCAGAGATGACGTGAAGCAGGAACCACGAGGAGAGAGGAACCATGAGGAGTGAGAGGTAAGGGGGATTGGGCATGGGGTGGGGGTTTCTTTTCTAGGGTTTAGGGTAGTGCAGTGGTGTAGGGGGTCATGCTGGGGGTAGTGTTTTAGGGTTTAGGGTAGTGCAGTGGTGTTTGGGTAGTGTAGGGGGTTGTGCTGGGGTAGTGTTTTAGGGTTTAGGGTAGTGCAGTAGTGTAGGGGGTCATGCTGGGGGTAGTGGTTTAGGGTTTAGGGTAGTGCAGTGGTGTATGGGTAGTGTAGGGGGTCGTGCTGGGGTAGTGTTTTAGGGTTTAGGCTAGTGCAGTGGTGTTTGAGTAGTGTAGGGGGTCATGCTGGGGGTAGATTTAGGGTTTAGGGTAGTGCAGTGGTGTTTGGGTAGTGTAGGGAGTCGTGCTGGGGGTAGTGTTTTAGGGTTTAGGGTAGTGCAGTGGTGTTTGTGTAGTGTAGGGGTTGTGCTGGGGGTAGTGTTTTAGGGTTTATGTTAGTGCAGTGGTGTTTGGGTAGTGTAGGTGGTAGTGCTGGGGTAGTGTTTTAGGGTTTAGGGCAGTGCAGTGGTGTTTGTGTAGTGAAGGGGGTCATGCTGTGGGTAGTGTTTTAGGGTTTAGGGTAGTGCAGTCGTGTTTGTGTAGTGTAGGGGGTCATGTTTTAGGGTATAGGGTAGTGCAGTGGTGTTTGGGTAGTGTAGGGGGTCATGCTGGGGTTAGTGTTTTAGGGTTTAAGTAGTGCAGTGGTGTTTGGGTAGTGTAGGGGGTCATGCTGGGGGTAGTGTTTTAGGGTTTAGGGTAGTGCAGTGGTGTTTGTGTAGTGTGGGAGGTCATGCTGGGGGTATATTTAGGGTTTAGTGTAGTGCAGTGGTGTTTGGGTAGTGTAGGGAGTCGTGCTGGGGGTAGTGTTTTAGGATTTAGGGTAGTGCAGTAGTGTTTGGGTAGTGTTTAGGGTTTAGGTAGTGCGCCCAACCAGCCACAATATCCGTGGACAAAGGGGATCCTGACTCTTTGGAACGCTCCGTCAATTGAATAATTTGGGTCAAGGGCCCTACCACGTCCAAGACCTATCAATTCCTTTCTTGCGATCCCTCATATACTTGGAGAAAAAGGTACATAGTGTCTCATCAATTTCAGGCGTGTGTGCCACCTTCCCCTTCAGTGAGGGCCTGGGGCATTCTCCCCTCATCCTATTCCTGACCTCCCTTTCAAGGGGTTGATGGATTTTCCCCACCACATACTCTGCCACTTTGGCATCAGGTGTCCACTCTGCCAACCTAGGATAGTAAATTTGGGTAGGCTCGAACATGTCCAAGTGGACCCCGTCCCCAACCGGGGACTGAGAGGAGTGGGACTCTGGACGCCAGGGACGCCCGAGTCCTTATCCTCATCGGAGGAGAAATCGTCCTCCGATACACCCTCTCCCTCTAAGGGAAACCCACCATCGGGGTCTACAATAGTGGTGACAGTGTCGCAATTTTCTCCGGGCCCCTCCTCCTCCCAGCAGGGTGCATGTTTTAGCGTTCGTGCACTCTTGAGGAAGGTCTCCGTAAGTTTATCAAATCCTTCCAAGTGCCCCGCGTTATGCTTAACGGCCTTTTTATTCCCCATCTGGGAGCTACTTGGACCCGCCACCACCAGATCTGGGTCACTGAACACCCCAGGGATGCTTTTCGCCAGCTTATCAACCTGATCCCTAAGAGGAGCCAGCGCCCTAGAAATAGCCAGAGAGAGGGCTTGGTCCACTGCTGGAGGGAGAAGTTGGGGGCCATTCTTCCTCCACTTCCTGGTAGGAGGAGTAAAAATGGTCTTCTGGAGAAGACATGATAGCAGAGGGTGTGAGCACAGAACAAATGCCCTTAAAATCCTTAAGACAGCCCCCTCGCTCGGTGCTCCAACAGCTGGGCTTTCCCCGAAGCTGTTATACGAATAGACTGAGGCGCAATACCAATTACCACCACCAGGTGGCGCTGGTCACTAACGTGGCCGTGTGGGGAAATCACCGCGTAGCGGTGTCAAAATTAGGCGAGGGTTGGTCGGGAATCAAGCGGACACTAAAGGAGTGACCGGATTCCCAAACACGCGTAAAGACCAGCGGGAGCGCTCGACGGAGCTGCCTCGCTCGGACCAGACGCGCCTGACAGGATCTCACCGCGCGCAGAGCACACAGCGGGAGAAACTGCGAGGGGGAGAACGCGCTCGGGCAAGAGCCTGCTGCGCAGGGAATATGAAACAATACCAAGGCAATAATGCTAATAACGTGCACAAGAAACCGCTATACAAACAGCAACAACGTCAGATTAAGCCAAGAATGTAAGGAATGCACTTAACTGACGAGCAGTGAAGAAAGAGGAAGCGGAAGGGACGTCACGATATTATATACGATGGACTGTGATATGATTGGACTATAGTTGCCTTGGAGACTACCCCCTAATGGTTCATGGGTTGTGTAGTCTTTTGTTTAATGATTGTTGTGTTACGTTTTCTTTGAACTGCTATGCAAATAAAGTGAGGAAAGATATGCATAATCCTCGCCTCCGTCCTGCCATAGAATTCATTAAACTTTATTTGATCTGATTTAGAAACATAGATCATAAAAGTGTACATAAAAACAGTAAATCCTCTTTCCTAATACAATACAGTGAGAATTTATTAAAACCAGTAGGTAAAAACGGGTGTTACAAAGCCCGGTTCAGAGCAACTTCAGGTTAACAGAATCGTAAAGTTCAATGTTTCGCAAGATCAATCTCATGTACTTCGTGCAAAATACGCAATAAGGGGTCCAAGTAAGATGTTACGCTCCAATACCTGACCAGTTGCACTATATAAAACTGCAGAAAAACTAAAAATAAAAAGTGTTTTGCACACTTCTGTCATTGGGCTATATGTGGGCTACATCTGGGTGATATTTGTGCTACATTTGGGCTCTTTTTTCTCTGGTGGCCATCTTGGGAGACTTATTTGTTATGAAGTTTCCTAATTTCGTCATTTACTGCAGTCTCCTCAGTAGGAAATGCTTTCAGTTTTTTACTTTGATTCCATCAAGAAGGCATTCAGATGTGTCACACATTTGCCATAAATTCAGGAATGTTAGCACTCTAGTTGTTCATTAGATCACTGTAGTAAAGCTACTGCTCACCAGGGAGTTAACTGGAAGTCTACTGCTGGTATTGAAAGTGATTGTTTCAGTCTGCATGTCAGAATTTTCTAATGAAATAGAAGAGGATTTGAGATCTCACTTAAAACATGCCCTAAATTTTCTTTCTGCAGCACTAACCATACTTTCTATGGCAAAATGAACCCCCTCATTTTGTTCCTTTTTAAATTAAATGTTTTAAGTGTTACCAGTTTATTCCAATCAAGATGGCTTCAGGTGTGCCATACTTTTGTCATAAGTAAGACTGTTAGCGCTCTAGTTGTTCTTTAGAACACTCTGGGAAGCTGCAGTAGAACACAAAGGCATCAACTGACAGGCTGCTCCTGTTGAAATATAACAGGAAGATATTTGAGATCTCACTTAAAACATGTCCTAATTTTTCTTTCTACAGCACTAACCATAATTTCTATGACAAAATGAACCCCCTCATTTTGTTCCTTTTTAAATTAAATGTTTTAAGAGTTACCAGTTTATTCCAATCAAGATGGCTTCAGGTGTGCCATAATTTTGTCATAAGTAAGACTGTTAGCGCTCTAGTTGTTCTTTAGAACACTCTGGGAAGCTGCAGTAGAACACAAAGGCATCAATTGACAGGCTGCTCCTGTTGAAATATAACAGGAAGATATTTGAGATCACACTTGAAACATGTCCTAATTTTTCTGTCTACAGCACTAACCATAATTTCTATGACAAAATGAACCCCATCATTTTGTTCCTTTTTAAATTAAATGTTTTAAGTGTTACCAGTTTATTCCAATCAAGATGGCTTCAGGTGTGCCATAATTTTGTCATAAGTAAGACTGTTAGCGCTCTAGTTGTTCTTTAGAACACTCTGGGAAGCTGCAGTAGAACACAAAGGCATCAACTGACAGGCTGCTCCTGTTGAAATATAACAGGAAGATATTTGAGATCTCACTTAAAACATGTCCTAATTTTTCTTTCTACAGCACTAGCCATAATTTCTATGACAAAATGAACCCCCTCATTTTGTTCCTTTTTAAATTAAATGTTTTAAGAGTTACCAGTTTATTCCAATCAAGATAGCTTCAGGTGTGCCATAATTTTGTCATAAGTAAGACTGTTAGCGCTCTAGTTGTTCTTTAGAACACTCTGGGAAGCTGCAGTAGAACACAAAGGCATCAATTGACAGGCTGCTCCTGTTGAAATATAACAGGAAGATATTTGAGATCACACTTGAAACATGTCCTAATTTTTCTGTCTACAGCACTAACCATAATTTCTATGACAAAATGAACCCCATCATTTTGTTCCTTTTTAAATTAAATGTTTTAAGTGTTACCAGTTTATTCCAATCAAGATGGCTTCAGGTGTGCCATAATTTTGTCATAAGTAAGACTGTTAGCGCTCTAGTTGTTCTTTAGAACACTCTGGGAAGCTGCAGTAGAACACAAAGGCATCAACTGACAGGCTGCTCCTGTTGAAATATAACAGGAAGATATTTGAGATCTCACTTAAAACATGTCCTAAGTTTTCTTTCTACACTAACCATAATTTCTATGGCAAAATGAACCCCCTCATTTTGTTCCTTTTTAAATTAAATGTTTTAAGTGTTACCAGTTTATTCCAATCAAGATGGCTTCAGGTGTGCCATACTTTTGTCATAAGTAAGACTGTTAGCTCTCTAGTTGTTCTTTAGAACACTCTGGGAAGCTGTAGTAGAACACAAAGGCATCAACTGACAGGCTGCTCCTGTTGAAATATAACAGGAAGATATTTGAGATCTCACTTAAAACATGTCCTAATTTTTCTTTCTACAGCACTAACCATAATTTCTATGACAAAATGAACCCCCTCATTTTGTTCCTTTTTAAATTAAATGTTTTAAGAGTTACCAGTTTATTCCAATCAAGATGGCTTCAGGTGTGCCATCATTTTGTCATAAGTAAGACTGTTAGCGCTCTAGTTGTTCTTTAGAACACTCTGGGAAGCTGCAGTAGAACACAAAGGCATCAACTGACAGGCTGCTCCTGTTGAAATATAACAGGAAGATATTTGAGATCACACTTGAAACATGTCCTAATTTTTCTTTCTACAGCACTAACCATAATTTCTATGACAAAATGAACCCCATCATTTTGTTCCTTTTTAAATTAAATGTTTTAAGTCTTACCAGTTTATTCCAATCAAGATGGCTTCAGGTGTGCCATACATTTGTCATAAGTAAGGCTGTTAGCACTCTAGTTGTTCTTTAGAACACTCTGGGAAGCTGCAGTAGAACACAAAGGAATCAACTGACAGTCTCTGCCCTTGTTGGATGTACATGTTTTCCTGAGAATGTCAGACTTCATTCTCACATGACTGAGAAAGATAATGTGAATTTACAGAAAATATGCTCTCATTTTAGCTTCTGGAGCACCTTCCAAAACTGTATGGGACAAGCATGTGAAAATAGTTTTCTCTCAAACATGATTCATGATATCCCAGGAGAAGGTTTTTCACAGGGTAAAATCACCTTAGAACACACCACAATTCCTGAAATTAGTATGGTACCATCAACAAATGAATTCTAATGTAACTAAAGTCTGTTATCACCCTTTATAGTTCTCCTTTTGGTAACCCTCAAAATCTTCGATTCACTACAATGCATTTCAATGGGGTACTATCATTTATATTGGTCCCAAGATGGCTGCCAGCAATTCCAGGATGAAGTGCTGACAGCCAATGAGATCTCACGATGACATGTGGGGTTAGGCTCCGCCCAGATATATATGTGTTTTCTTTTTCAAATTTCTCAGCAACTACTGAACGGATTTACACCATTTAACAAAAAGGGTTCTTTTTGAACCAAGAACTACCTCTTTGCCAAATTTGGTGTAATTCCGTTCAGCAGTTCGGACTGTAGCTGCGATGAAAGGTTCCTATGGAAAATTGCATGGGGAAAACACGTTTTGGGACCCCCCTTTTTTCTCGGCCCCCGCTTGCCGAATCACCCCGAAACTTTCAGGATAGGAGCGGACCGGAGCGGGCCATAAGTTTTGAAAATTTCACGAAGATTCGTCAACCGGCGCCAAAGTTATTTCAAATAGAATGTTGTGGATTTCCTATGGAAAATAGGTCCTAACTATAACTATCTACTGGCGACTGCCAGTAGATAATATATATATATATATATATATATATATATCCAAGAAAGAAGTGACTCAAACAGATAGATTCACCAAAGAACAAAAATATATTTCAACTACAACGTTTCAGCTTCCGCCTTCCTCAGGTAGTACAAGATGGTTTGCTCAGTGGCTGCACAGATGACACAGCTGAATTTTCAAAAAGCATCATGAGTGAAGATTCTATTTGGAATGTGGAATCAATGCAGTCCTGAGAGCTCTTGAGATATGCAGTAATCAGGTTGTATTATCAGTAATGTTCAGTCCATCTGGATGCAGTGATTTTAAACGGTACATCCAGAAGTTTTCTCTGAGTCCAGTAGTTCTTCCTTTGAGACATGTTCCACGGGGAAAATCTTCAAATCTGATAGTAAATGATCCACAAGGTTAAAATGATTGGCTACAGGCTGGTCAATTTTCTTATTAATTATTGCCGATTTGTGGTTCCTGAATCGTGTACGGAGGTCATTCACTGTTTGGCCTACATATTGTTTTTTACAGCTTTGCCGTTGGCACTGAATCACATAAATAATGCATGTTGAGCGACATGTAAGATGCTGTCTTATTCCATAGGTCCTTCTTGTAACAGAACTAGTTACTGATGATGTTTGTAAAAGGTATTCACACGTGATGCACCTTTTAGAGTCACAGCAATGAACCCCTGCATTTGTTACAACTTGCTTGAGTTCAGCTCTCACAATAAGAGATCGTAAATTTGGAGCTCTGCGGTAAGCAATGACTGGCGGTTTTGGAAAAACCTTTTGCAATTTTTCACAAGTAGACAGTAAGGGAAATGTTTTTGCATTATATTTCTGTAGTTGGGAGCTGATGGATGATAGTCAACCACAAATGGAGTTCTGTCACTTTTGTTTCTGCCGTTGGTATTCCAAATAAGTGCTTCTCTGGGTAACTGCAAAGACTTGTCAATTTGTTGCTGTATGATATGCAGAGGATAGCCTCGTCTTTTAAATAATGTAGCAAGCTCCTGTAGATGGTCTTTACAGGTTTCCTCATTGCTGCAGATGCGTCTTATTCTGAGTGCTTGGCTGTAGATGATGCTCAGTTTAGTGTGGTGTGGGTGACATGAAGTCCAGTTTAGATACAAATGAGCATCTGTAGGCTTGTGGTACAGATCAGTTGTAATTTGTTGTTCTTGAATGGTGAGTAGCACATCCAGAAAGGGAGATGATGCTTCTGTTTAGTATTGCTGCTGGTAAATTTGATGGTAGGATGGATATTGTTGATATAAGCTGTAAATTGTTCCAATGCTCTACTTCCTGCATTCCATATTATAAATATGTCATCAATGTATCTTAGCCATACCAGTGGTTTGATGCTATAAGTAGCAAGTATACAGTTCTCTAGTTTGCCCATGAAGATATTTGCATAGGATGGAGCCATCCGAGTGCCCATGGAAGTCCCTTGTATCTGCAGATAGTGTTTACCATTGAATGTAAAATTGTTGGATTTAAGGATAACTCTTGCAAAGTTGGTAAGCACATTTGTTGATGGCTTTTTCACAGTTCTTTTATTAAGAGCTTCAGATAATGCCATAAGCCCATCCTCATGTGGTATATTGGTGTATAATGATGTAACATCAAATGTAGCCAGAAGAGTATCATCATCAAATGTGTAGGTTTGGTTTAATTTTCAATAATCTGAAGGAAGTGACTGGTATCTTTAACAAATGATGGAAGTTCCTGTACAATGGGCTGGAGGTGCAGGTCGACAAATAAAGATAGTCTCTCAGTAGCTGTGTCATTGCCTACTACTGAGAGACTATCTTTATTTGTCGACCTGCACCTCCAGCCCATTGTACAGGAACTTCCATCATTTGTTAAAGATACCAGTCACTTCCTTCAGATTATTGAAAAATTAAACCAAACCTACACATTTGATGATGATACTCTTCTGGCTACATTTGATGTTACATCATTATACACCAATATACCACATGAGGATGGGCTTATGGCATTATCTGAAGCTCTTAATAAAAGAACTGTGAAAAAGCCATCAACAAATGTGCTTACCAACTTTGCAAGAGTTATCCTTAAATCCAACAATTTTACATTCAATGGTAAACACTATCTGCAGATACAAGGGACTTCCATGGGCACTCGGATGGCTCCATCCTATGCAAATATCTTCATGGGCAAACTAGAGAACTGTATACTTGCTACTTATAGCATCAAACCACTGGTATGGCTAAGATACATTGATGACATATTTATAATATGGAATGCAGGAAGTAGAGCATTGGAACAATTTACAGCTTATATCAACAATATCCATCCTACCATCAAATTTACCAGCAGCAATACTAAACAGAAGCATCATCTCCCTTTTCTGGATGTGCTACTCACCATTCAAGAACAAAAATTACAACTGATCTGTACCACAAGCCTACAGATGCTCATTTGTATCTAAACTGGACTTCATGTCACCCACACCACACTAAACTGAGCATCATCTACAGCCAAGCACTCAGAATAAGACGCATCTGCAGCAATGAGGAAACCTGTAAAGACCATCTACAGGAGCTTGCTACATTATTTAAAAGACGAGGCTATCCTCTGCATATCATACAGCAACAAATTGACAAGTCTTTGCAGTTACCCAGAGAAGCACTTATTTGGAATACCAACGGCAGAAACAAAAGTGACAGAACTCCATTTGTGGTTGACTATCATCCATCAGCTCCCAACTACAGAAATATAATGCAAAAAACATTTCCCTTACTGTCTACTTGTGAAAAATTGCAAAAGGTTTTTCCAAAACCGCCAGTCATTGCTTACCGCAGAGCTCCAAATTTACGATCTCTTATTGTGAGAGCTGAACTCAAGCAAGTTGTAACAAATGCAGGGGTTCATTGCTGTGACTCTAAAAGGTGCATCACGTGTGAATACCTTTTACAAACATCATCAGTAACTAGTTCTGTTACAAGAAGGACCTATGGAATAAGACAGCATCTTACATGTCGCTCAACATGCATTATTTATGTGATTCAGTGCCAACGGCAAAGCTGTAAAAAACAATATGTAGGCCAAACAGTGAATGACCTCCGTACACGATTCAGGAACCACAAATCGGCAATAATTAATAAGAAAATTGACCAGCCTGTAGCCAATCATTTTAACCTTGTGGATCATTTACTATCAGATTTGAAGATTTTCCCCGTGGAACATGTCTCAAAGGAAGAACTACTGGACTCCAGAGAAAACTTCTGGATGTACCGTTTAAAATCACTGCATCCAGATGGACTGAACATTACTGATAATACAACCTGATTACTGCATATCTCAAGAGCTCTCAGGACTGCATTGATTCCACATTCCAAATAGAATCTTCACTCATGATGCTTTTTGAAAATTCAGCTGTGTCATCTGTGCAGCCACTGAGCAAACCATCTTGTACTACCTGAGGAAGGCGGAAGCTGAAACGTTGTAGTTGAAATATATTTTTGTTCTTTGGTGAATCTATCTGTTTGAGTCACTTCTTTCTTGGATATTTTATTTCTTTGTGACTCATTGTATCCTTTGGGATCCAGATTTTTGCCCTGGCTGGCTGTTGTTTTCTTGTGATCCTCCATCTTCAAGTATATATATATATATATATATATATATATATATATATATATATATATATATATATATATATATATATATATATATATTCATCCAAAAAAAGGTTAGCCCCAATGGGAGAAGCCACGAGGTAGGTAAATGGTTCAAATGTTATTTAATGAAGGCAGCTGCATACAGGTTACTGCAAGGTGACAGTTTATCAAGTCCTCAGCCCCACCAGACGCGTTTCGGGAATCTTCTCCCTTGTGTACTGGATTTTAGCGGCTGAGCCCAGCCGCGGAAGGAGGCCCACCGCGGATGTGCGGGCCCGTGCAGGCGCCAGGTTGGTGTCTGGGCGCAGCGTGGAGCAATTTTCGGAAATGAAAGCTAAGAAACGTGTCAGGCATACGAGCGCTAGCCTGCACCAACCCACTGGGGTAAAAACTGTAGATACTTTTTATGCTTTTTAAAGACAGACTCACTGAAGTTTCATTTGTTTCAAGCACTACAGGAACCATAAGGCTAAGAGATTGGCAACGCCCACTGAGGCAGGCTCTTGGAAAATATAAAGCGCATGGAACACGCTGTCTCTGTTTAGCATATGCACGCCACTGATGAAAGGAATGCTTTTCCTGAAACGCGTCTGGCTTTGCTGCACTATGGATGTTTGTCTAACGCTGTTGCCTGATTGTGAGCTTTCAACAATAAAGACGAAATACTTACCTGCTGGAGGCCTTTTTCCTTTGGGGCTACCCTTGTGTACTGGATTTTAGCGGCTGAGCCCAGCCGCGGAAGGAGGCCCACCGTGGATGTGCGGGCCCGTGCAGGTGCCAGGTTGGTGTCTGAGCGCAGCGGGCAGCAGTTTTCGGAAATGAAAGCTAAGAAACGTGTCAGGCATACGAGTGCTAGCCTGCACCAACCCACTGGGGTAAAAACTGTAGATACTTTTTATGCTTTTTAAAGACAGACTCACTGAAGTTTCATTTGTTTCAAGCACTACAGGAACCATAAGGCTAAGAGATTGGCAACGCCCACTGAGGCAGGCTCTTGGAAAATATAAAGCGCATGGAACATGCTGTCTCTGTTTAGCATATGCACGCCACTGATGAAAGGAATGCTTTTCCTGAAACGCGTCTGGCTTTGCTGCACGATGGATGTTTGTCTAACGCTGTTGCCTGATTGTGAGCTTTCAACAATAAAGACGAAATACTTACCTGCTGGAGGCCTTTTTCCTTTGGGGCTATCCTTGTGTACTGGATTTTAGCGGCTGAGCCCAGCCGCGGAAGGAGGCCCACCGCGGATGTGCGGGCCCGTGCAGGCGCCAGGTTGGTGTCTGGGCGCAGCGGGCAGCAGTTTTCGGAAATGAAAGCTAAGAAACGTGTCAGGCATACGAGCGCTAGCCTGCACCAACCCCCTGGGGTAAAACTGTAGATACTTTTTATGCTTTTTAAAGACAGACTCACTGAAGTTTCATTTGTTTCAAGCACTACAGGAACCATAAGGCTAAGAAATTGGCAACGCCCACTGAGGCAGGCTCTTGGAAAATATAAAGCGCATGGAACACGCTGTCTCTGTTTAGCATATGCACGCCACTGATGAAAGGAATGCTTTTCCTGAAACGCGTCTGGCTTTGCCGCACGATGGATGTTTGTCTAACGCTGTTGCCTGATTGTGAGCTTTCAACAATAAAGACGAAATACTTACCTGCTGGAGGCCTTTTTCCTTTGGGGCTACCCTTGTGAACTGGATATATATATATATATATTTCAAAGAGCTCGTCCGGCGTTTCGTGCATACGAAAAGACGAGAGCAGACCCAATTGTTGTGCTGGTATTTTTTATTCCATAATCACCATGTCGCCATGACGCGTTTCGGCCGATCGACGGTCTTGATCACATGTCAGCGCCTTAGGGCGGAGATTCCCCTTTTAAAGTGACTGTGCAAATTTTTAGCAGCAATAGACATAGAAAACATACATCACTGTTTTCATTAGTACTTGCTTAAATGCAATTGCGCAAGATATAATATCAATATCAATATTCTTTAAAAACTGGGATAAAACAATATAAGATTATTGATGGCTAAAATCCAAAGTAAAATCCATGTTTAAATACATAAAATTCACTGTTTGCCACTTTTAGTTTATATCCCAGCAGTTATACCGTCCATTGTACTGCTATTTATAAATAAAGTGTTCTGTGCAAAAACATTCCTCCGTTCCCTATATGCAAGTCTAAAATAATATCTATATGTGCAAAATGTGCATTTAAAGTGCATAAATTTTGTGCAAAATTAGCTATAAGCGAAAAACTAAGTATCTATATATTAGCTAATACCAATATCTCTTTTGAGGTACAATACCTTCTCGTAACCAGTATGACTTATACATTTTATACATTCTGCATTTGTCTAAAAGCCTGAATTGATGGATAACTATCTGTTTATACATGATCAATTCCCACAAATGAAGATATATAGTACAGATTATATAAATACTATATAAAATCACTTCAACCCTATAGGATCAGATAAATAGGCTAAAATAAAACATATGACAATATAAAATTCCTATTAATAAAATTCATTTGAAATTGTTGTGCAAATACACTGCAATAATACTACCCTAATGTCCTCCTTAAAATGTAAATATAAATATAAACTGGAATACAATTCATAAATATAACAAGGTAAAACTTATAGGTGCAGGTTGCAATATATTAAATTCACCATTGATGATAGTATGTCCAAAGTAATATTCGATTATTGTTGATGGTAATCTAGAGATAAGTGTGCATATCTTCACTAGTATTGTGCCCTCCCGGATGCTTCGTATCCATTTCTAGGATGTACCTTGTTTCTAAGCGCCTGAGTTTGGCCTCCCTATTACCTCCTCTCCTGTTTGGTGGCACTGCATCTAAAACAAAATACTTAAAATGTTTCAGACTGCTGTTATGTTTGTCCTTAAAATGCCTGGCCACTGGGTAACTTGGATCGTTATTTAAAATGGCGCGTGTATGCTGCAGTATCCTCTTATGCACTGCCAATTTTGTACTTCCTATATGATATAGGTTACAGCTGCAAACTAATACATATACTGCAAATTCTGTTTTACAGGACAGATACTGATTAATCAAATGGGTATGGTCACTAAAGGCTGTTTTATGTGTTGTCATATTAATTCCATATTGACAGGCCTTACAGCTGGAGCATCTGTAAAATCCCTTCCTAGCTGTTAGCCAAGTGCCTGGTTCTAAATCTTCCGGACTATTTTTAACCAAAGCATTGCCCATTGATGCTGTTCTCCTGAATGTAATTGCTGGCTTTTTAGGAAGTGACCCTCCTATAACTGGGTCTCCTAATATAATTGGCCAGTTTCGTCTTATGATGGATCTAATCTGTCCTTCCTGTCTAGAATAAGCTAGTATAAGTCGTGTTGGTGCATTAGATGTAACCTCTGTTGCTTCCTGGGATTTTGATCTGTATTGCAATAGGTCTTGTCTGGCTCTACTTCTCAACTTTAGAATTGCTGCATCTAATGTTCTTGATTTATAACCTCTTTGGAGGAATCTGTTTTTACACTCCCTTTGTTTTTCCTGTGTGTCTTGTTCATCGCTGCAAATCCGTCTAATTCTCAACATCTCCCCATAGGGGATGCTGTGTATGAGATGCGGCGGGTGAGAGCTTGATGCATGCAATACTGCATTACCTGCTGTTTGCTTCCTAAACAGTGTTGTTGCCAAGTTATTATTTGCTATATATACTTTCACATCCAGAAATGTTATACTTTCACAGCTGATGGAATAAGTAAATTTAAGGTTCAAATTGTTATTGTTAATATCTTCAATAAAATCATGTGCACTCTGCTCTGAGCCATTCCAAACAATAAAAAGATCATCTATGAATCTTAACCAAATTATTGCCTTATCTGTAAAAATACGGGCAAATTGTTTCATGAGGACCAGCTCCTCCCACCAACCCATGAACAGGCAAGCATAACTGGGGGAGAATCTGGCCCCCATTGCCATGCCTTGGATTTGTTGATACATTTGATGTTTATACATAAATAGATTGTTCTCAAGGCAAAATAACAATAAATCAATCAACATTTGGTTATGTTTGGCAAATCTTATTGGTCTATTGGCTAAGAAATGTTCTACTGCTTTGATTCCATCATTATTCCTTATGCAGGTATAGAGGGTAGATACATCGAGTGCTATGAGCTGATAACCATCCTGCCATTTAATCTTTTCAATTTTCCTTATAAAATCACTAGTGTCTTGTACATATGATTTAAGGCTTTTTACATGTACTTGCAAAAATGAATCGATATAAATGGACATGTTCTCAAGTGGCCCATCACAGGCCGAGATGATGGGTCTCCCTGGTGGCTTATTTACTGATTTATGGACCTTGGGGACAAAATAGATTACTGGAATCGTGGGATTTTCCTTTTTCAAATATTTATATTCTTGTAAATTCAAAAGTCCCAAACTTTTCCATGCTAATAATTTGTTAAAGAATGTATCTTGTGCATTCTTGAATTTCTGCATGGAACTTTTGCGATAACAGTCAGTGTCACTTAGCTGTTTTGCTGCTTCTTCCATGTAATCTTTGAGGGGCCATAGTACCACGTTGCCCCCCTTGTCCGCATTTCTCACAACAACCTGCTTCTCATTTTTCAATTTATCCATCAGTATTTATCCATCAGTTGTTGGTACTGTCTTTCTTGATTTGTAATTTTGTGTTTAATCTTGTTGGTATCCATATGTAGTTTTTTTATTTCTGCCACCACATGTTCATTAAACAGATCCAAAGAATCACGCGGCATGATTGGTATAAATTTAGATTTTTCCTTAAATTCGGTCTTTAGCTTGGCACATGTTGCATATTCTGGAGACAAGAGGTCTTGTGTGCTTGTTTCTGAGTACTCACCATGTGCTGTGCTCTGGTTGTCCGCCATTGCAGCTTCTTCTCCTAGATTATAAAGATCTTTAAGGACGCCCAGATCAGATACTGCCAGATTTTGTTTATCTACCCCGGCCATTATTAGATCTTGGGTGCCCAAATCTTCTGTAGATTCATAAGGTTTAGCTTTTAGTTTATGACATTTTTTGAGTTTTAACTTCCTAATAAACTTATAGACATCTGCACGTGTATTAGTGTAGTCGAAGTTCGATTCAGGGCAGTATGACAACCCTAATGTTAGCAGCTGTTGTTCTGCTGCGTCCAAATTAATTTCAGTTAAATTGATAATAGTATTGTCCACAGTGGTGGTTGGGGGGGAAAAGGAAGCCGTCTCTATTTGCGTCTCCATTGTTCCCGCCCTCTCACTGGTTTCTGGCTGCCATTGCCATTTTTTTTTTTTTTTTTTACATATATTGCTGCCTCCTTTTTCTGGCTGCCTGCCTTCGCTGCCGCCTACTCTCAGTCCTTCGTTTTTTGCCTGCTTGGTTGTTCGTGGTCTGAGAGTTTCTCTTCGACTTCTCCTCAGATAGTCCAACTCCTCTCCCAACGTAGATTTTGCTGCTCCTGAATCTGGTCTATCCCTTATTTTTTCAGCCTCAGATTCACTCTCTAGGGCCGAGCTAAGGTCCGATGCTGATGTAGAAATGGCGCCACCTTGATCCTTATTACATTCTTGTGTGAACCTTGTATTTTTTACCGTCACGTTCCTGAAAGAATCGAATTTTCTGGCAAACGTGAAAATTTGACCATTAGAATAGTCATCCTTATCTCTTTTAAATTTGTATATCTTCCGTTGTTTTATCTTGTCTTCCTCTTTGTTAAGTCTTATCATCATGTCCTCCTGAAGTTTCTTCCTCTGTTGTGGCTCACCCTGTGATTCAATTTCCTCATTTATGGCATCTATTTTGGCCTGGAGCTCAATACGATCTACCTCCGCATACTTTACCAAAATTTGGACTAGCCGGCGGGAGGAATCAAGATTGCATTCTGCCCACTCTGCCATCATACGAGGATTGGGCGTATCATAACTGGGGGCCAACATGATTCGCAGCCCCCTCAGTATCCTGCCAACATCCAGGTACTTCTGGAGGGATTTTGCCTCCCACCACTTGGAGGTTTCCTGACGCATGTATTTTTCCAGAACACGGTAGTTTTCTTTCAGGCTTTTAACTCCAGTTGTCGATTCAATGGTACTTTGTTCATTAAGCTGCTGCCCCTGTGGAGGATTATCCGAAAACATTTCCTCCGCTGCCGACTCGCGGTCTCTGAGCGCTGCGGCAGACATGGTGATTACTGCTGTAGTATTGCTTAATGCTTATGGTCTCACCACATATATATATATAAAACCTACTGGTGGTTGCCAGTAGGTAGTTATAGTTAGGACCTAGTTTCCATAGGAAAAGCATTTATTGACTCTCCTATAACTTTGGCCTATAACTTTGGCGTCGTTTGACCAATCTTTATGACATTTTCCAAAAGAAGGGTCAAAGTAGGTGCTGTGTGTCATGGAAAGTTTGAGGGTGATCCGTGCAGTGGAGACCGAGAAGTAGGGGCACCAAAACGGGTGCGTTTCTTCCCATAGGAACGTGTTGTCGAACCTACAGCCCGAACCGCTGGACGGAATTACACCAAATTTGGCAGAAAGGTAGATGTTGTGTCATATCTTTTCGGATAGTTCCATCATGTAATACCCCATTTTACATACATCATCCCATCCACACGATTCTAAACAGGTGACCTTTTACCTAATAGCTTGCTCCTGTCTCGACACCAGGCTCTTAGTCTTCTATCAGAATCCCTGTACCTGACATACAGAAACCCCCAGGCCCGAACTGGAATACCACTCCCTACCCTAACGCCCCTTCTAGACCCGCCAGATCCAAAAATCATTTATCAGAACTTGATATTCTCTCCCTCCTACGAGCTTACAACTCCTCTCTTGCAGTCATCCCAGTCCCTTCAGGAACCTCTCTAACCTCTCCTTTAAATGCTCCTGGAGTAACTAATCCCAAGCAAGGCAACACAGAGGCTATACAGAGCATCACATCTAACCCACATAGAGCTCCCAGACTCAACGCTAATGCCTTAAACATTAATAACCTCATGCAGATCCCCATTACACAGCCCTCTCTCACTGACCACAAATCACACCTGAAATGCATGTTACTTAACTGTAGATCAGCTGTGAAACATGCCACTGACCTTGCCGATCTCATCCTTGTTCAGGAACTAGACCTCCTTATCCTCACCGAAACTTGGCTCACCGACTCCTCAGGTCCCATCCTTGACATTCTAGTCCCTCCGAGCCACAACATTATCAGTCTCGATCGAGTGAAGAGAACGGGAGGTGGCATAGCTTGTATCTACCACAACTCTCTCTCAGCAAAGCAGTCCCCTTCGGCAAATCTCTCATCTTGTGAATATTTATGCATAGACATCACTAGCAAACATAGACCCTTATGCAGCCTACACATCTTTTACCACCCTCCAGGAGACAACCTCTCTCTAATTGAGCAAACAATGGAAACCATCGCCTCCAACCAGGGTCGACACTGCCCCCAGATCTTCCTTGGTGACTTCAATCTCCATTGGAATGACCCGAATGATCATGCGGTTAACAGTCTCAAACACTTCCTAACTGACCTCAGCCTGACTGAATTCTGTGACAGTGCTACGCACAACTTAAGCTCGACCCTCGATCTAATCATCTCCAATCCCAACTCCATTCACCTCGAATCTATTCTCCCCTGTGACTGGTCAGACCATCACTATATCACCTTCTGTATCCTAGAAAGTTGGAACTCCAAAAGATCACAACCATTAAAACAAAAACATTGGAAAAGATCGCTCCAAAATACAAAAGTAAATGAGCTTATATCTCGCTGCAATATCTCCCTACCGCTGCCTGCAAACATGTCCGACGTTCACGTCCTCATTGAGTACTATAACAACTCCATGTTAACTGCCCTGAATGCTACTGCCCCCCTTCAACTAAGAAGAATATCCAACAAAGACTCCAAACCGTGGTTCAATGACAGACTAAGGGGTCGATTCCGATTCGGGCCGGAAATCTCTCCGACCGAGCCGGACCCGGAGAGATTTCCGACCGAATCGGACCCGTGCAGTCCGACCGAACGAGTCCGATGCATTCGTATGCCACCGGACACGAGTCGGTCGGACTCCCATTGAACTCAATGGGAGCCGGTCGTACAACGCGTACGCGGGCTCCCATTGCCTCAATGGGTGCGAGGCGGACAAGGGCACCCCCTACAGCGAGTACGCCGCGAAGCGCTTCGCGGCGTACACGCACAGGTAGGGGGACCCATGGGTCCCCCTGTGTGCGACTCGCGCGGGTACGCGTACAGGGGGTCCGACACGGACCCCCAAAGTACGGCTCCGACAGCGAGTTCGAGTCGGACGGCGCGAGTCGGTCGGAGCGGTCGAGGTGCGCATCGTACTTACCCGGCCGGAAAACGTCTCCATTGCGCGGTGCGAATCGGGTCCGAGCGAGTCGGTCGGAGCGGTACGATCCGGGTACGAGTCGGTCGGAGCGGTCGGGTCGCCCGGACGAGTCGGTCGGCGAGTCGCATCGTACTCGCTCGGCCGGACCCGCGTACGGTTCGGTCGGGAAACAGGCTTTCGCATGGCTTTTTTCCCGACCGAATGGTATTGGGTGCGCCTCCGACCGAGATCGGAATCGGCCCCTAAATGTGACAAACGCAGCCTGAGATTAGCAGAACGCTCTTGGAGATCTGCTCCATCCACTGGTCTACTAAAAATTCTAAGACTAAAAAGGAGTTGATACAACAAACTCATCAGAACGGCGAAAGCAACCTTCTTCAAATCCCAACTTGACAAAGCCAAAAATCGCCCGAAAAGGCTGTTTGAGTTGATTAAGTTACAATCCAATAACACTCCTATCCAATCTCCTCTCATCTCCTGGCCCCAGCCAAACTGCGATGCCATTGCTGATTTCTTCCTTGAAAAGGCGAGTAAGATCGAATCGGATCTAAAGTCTGCACTGATCGATCTCTCACCCTCTCCTGACTCCTCCTTACCCTTGCTCCCTTTTACTCTGCCCTGTCTCTCCCCTAAAAACAATGCCTCTTGGAGTCAATTCACACCCCTCAACGACACTTCCATCTTCAACATTCTTTCAACCCTGAAACCTTCAAATCACTTCAATGATTCCCTCCCCCCCAACTTCTTTAAAGAAATGATAAGACCACTAGTCCCGCTCTGGTCCAAAATCATCAATGCTTCTCTTCTTCAAGGTGAGATCCCTGACTGCCTGAAGGCGGGCCTGGTTCTCCCTATTCTCAAAAAACCGACAGCGGACCCTGAAGATCTGAATAATTATCGACCTATCACAAACATCCCTACTCTGTCAAAACTCCTTGAGAAATGTGTCCATGAACAACTGCGCAAACACATTGAGGAATTCCAACTTCTTGACCAATTCCAATCGGGCTTCCATCCCGGCCAAAGCACTGAAACGGCCATCACTCATATAGTGGACAATGCTCTCACATTGCTTGACCAGAATGAATCTTGCCTACTAATACTACTTGATCTCTCATCTACATTTGACACTGTCAAACATGACAATCTACTTAACCTTTTGGAATGTAGGATGGGGCTCTCAGGCATTGTACTAAAATGGTTTGCCTCTTTTCTCAATAACAGAACGCAGAGAGTCAAATCCAATCAAACTCTATCCAACTCCAGTCCCTGCACACTGGGGGTGCCCCAAGGGTCCTCGCTCTCCCCCACGCTCTTCAACCTTTTCATTGAACCACTTACTGTAATCCTCAAAGCATCTAACATCCAATATCACATGTATGCGGATGACACACAACTGTACATGAAAATCTCTTCCCCTGAAGATATCAAGACACTCAACGGAACCCTGCACAAAACCCTAAATTGGCTAACCTCCAACCACCTCAAACTAAACGCCCTTAAAACAGAATTCCTCCTCATTTAACCCACTAGGCAAAACCCCATTGTCGAGAAATATCTGAAAAACCTCTCCGCTCTCAACTGCACACCACACATCATTGATTCCACGAAATCACTGGGAATTGTGCTAGATAAGAACCTAAACATGCAAGATCACATCAGAGCATCTACCAAAGGAGCGAACTTCCAACTGAGCATCCTAAGAAAACTCAAACCCTACTTTCCCCAAGATTACTTCAAATCTGCGGTGCAAGCACTAGTCATCTCAAGACTAGAATACAGCAGTGCCACCCTATGCGGGCTACCGAAACTCAGTTTAGCCCCCCTCAGAGCATCTCTGAATGCTGCGACTAGGCTCATCACTGAGTCCAAGAAAACCAACCACATCTCTCCGGACCTGAAATCTCTCAACTGGCTTCCGTTTGAGTCAAGGATTCAATTAAAAATTGCATGTATGACCCATAGAGCACTACACTTCAACACTCCTCTTTACCTGGCAAATAAGCTCAAACTATCGGGTGGCTCCCATTCCTCAAGGAGCTCCAGTACATTGCTGCTCAAGCCAAAGAAATTTTAAAAAATGAAAACCTACAATCATACATTCTCGGGTATTGCCCCGAGAATCTGGAACTCCCTACCTGTGGAAACAAGACTGATTCCTTCAACACTTGCCTTCAAAAGGGAAGTGAAAGCTCTACTGATGAGCACTGCGCTGAACTAGAAGCTTTTCTCCTTTTGTCTCCTATCTTGTTTAGCCGATTAATCTGCTACCTGGCAATTGCTACGGCCTCAATGTCGCCCTCTAATATGCCATTGTGTATCTGTTGTATATATCTCTACTTTTCTCCCACAGCTATCTACCTATGTCTTCCGCAACTCGTATGTAAAGCGCTCTGATACCCTCTGGGGTCATGTTCGCGCTATACAAAACTTTAAATAAATAAATAAATAAAAATAAATACATAAACTTGTCCCCAGGCAAGGCTGATTTATTCTGTATAAAGGTCACCACTTTTTTTCTTCCTTGGCCAACAGCCAGCTGTGCATGATCGCACTTGTTTAGAAAGGCATTGGTGATTGTTTTCAAAACATTTATGATTGTTTTCAAAACATCCATGATTGTTTTAAAAACATATCGATTCTAGAAAAAACCCTGGAGTGACCACTTTAGTATAAAATACCCTAACTCCCCCTACAAATTAGAAGAGAATTCCTTCCAAGCTGAGACGGGTTCCTGCATGCTGAATCTCCGATAAGCATCCTCGACACAGAGACGGGGTCCTTCATTCTAAGCCATCGGGTGAGGGGGCTGGTTCATCCCTAGGGGTTTGTTGGCTACAGGTACACATAGCTATACACATATACATCTACGCATCCAGGCTAAGCTAGGTAAGCTTAGGCAAATTACGTAGGGCACGCATTTTAGGAATATGCAAGTGCTACTGTTTTATCTGAATCGCTTATGTTCATCTTATTAGTACTAGGCTAGAAATGTATCTACTAGTTACGATATTGGTACTAGCAATCTCTTTCGTATGCTTCTGTCTCCTGATTGTTGCAGCCCATATGTTTTACACAAGGCTGTCGCTGGACCAATAAATACTTATTGAAATGTCCTAATCAACATCCTGTGTATTTTCTGAGAGAAAGCAGGCACAAGTGTCTGAGCGAAACGTACTGCTCTGTTTTTCACAATCCCTGAGGAATCAGGGTTGTCATGTTCAGTGGTTGCCAGAGACTACCTACTCCACTGTAGAAAACAGGGGGGTGGTAGTAGCACTGTAGAGCTAGCTGGTCTAATGGCTGACATAACCTCTGGGGTGTCCAGAAGCGGTTGGGACACCAAGCCCTCAGTTTAGGTCATTCAAAACGCACAGGTCCTGGGGGGTTCCTAGGAACTACACGACATGGTGCCGCCAACGTAGGTTTTGTTCTTATATTAACAGTAAAAATCTGAGTAGTTCAGTCGTGCTTTCTCAGAAAGCTCTACTCACACTTTTCAGAGACTTCTGAAGTGGGAAGGGAAATCCGCCTCAGCTGAGCAGATATACTCTGTGTAGTGGCTGAAGGTTTAGCAAGCTTATAAGGATAAACGGTTCCACACATTGTGCAAAACCCTACCTCTTATCTTACTCTTCTCTTCTAAAATGACTGACCCTGTGAGTAGCTCGGGGAAGATGAATTGGCTAACACTCTTAACATCACAGAGAACTGCAGACATGCAGTGACTATGAAATTGTTAGAACACGGCATACCCGCAACAGATGGCTGTGTTACCTTCGTGATTGAGGCACATGAGGTGTTCGAGGTATTCTGTTCTTTGGTTCAGTTCCCACCTGCAGATCCACAGACTAAATTGTTCCACACATACATTGTAGTTGAACCACCAGATGAATACATTCCATATGAAGACATTGAAGTCCCATTAACTTACCAGCAGCATAAAAACTCGTTTAATGGCGGCCTCCCACACGCAACATCTGTCGTGAGACTCGGTGCACTCAGCATAGAAGGAGTGACCTGGCCATTCTTAGCGATATACACTCCACATCCCCAGATAGATACGCTACCAGTGGATGAAGTCCATACAGTATACAAAGACATAGTCAGGCTATACAAACACATTGTCCAGTTTGTCATGCAAACATTGACAGTCCAACCTGCGAGAAATGCTCCAGCTGGTCCACATCAGACCACACCTATAAATAACCCACAGACACTGAAATCAGTAATAGGGACAATTCCTTCCAAACGGGTGCAAATTCCGTTCTGGATAGCACACACAATTGAACAGCTGGAAGCTGTATTTCCCCATGCGGGTCCACAGAAAAACATAGAATGCTAACCATTTGTTTGCCAAATGGGGATGGTTCCCTCAATTGAGGATTGTACCACTTGGGGAACAATGTTTGCTGCCATTTACGTCAGAGTACACGGTACCCCTTCCTTAGCAGTCGTTCCAGAAGTATTGAAACAAATACAGAATGAGTACGGGGAAGGACCTGCCTGAGCGGAGGTGTTTCTCTGCTGTACCTGAGTTCGTATAAATAAATACTTCTACAATTCACCGCGTCTGCCCATCTTTACACTGGACTTTGGAATTAAACTGATGGGCAATTTTGCCCAAGTCTCTGCAATCAAGCTGAGCAATATAAAGGGGGAGGCAGCAGCAGTGGCCATACACAGCCGCCTAAGGGAAATAGCACCTAGAAATATGGAGCGAGAAATACCAAAAATTATTGAAGAAACCTATGCTGCATTAGGTAGAGATAATTTGGGAACCAAAGCCAGGAAGCCACAAATGGCGGGTAGTCCCAACAAGGACAACTCTAAGCAAGCACCTACTTCTTCTAAAAAGAAATCGGAAAACAAAAATTCTAAAAATATTAATTCAGAAAAGAATTCATGATCAAGGGGTGGGTCTCCCCAATGGGTGTCCTCTGAAAAGAGGAACAACCTTAGGAATCGTGATAACATTAGAAAACCTGATAGGTATCAGGACACTGATACACGTTCCTTTAGTTCCTTCCAGGGTTCCTCAAAAAACTCATAGAGGGACAGGCGATCAGAACAAAAACAAGAAGATCGACCAAAGACAAAAAGGAAACACATTGCACTTAAGATTACATTATCAAACAAGAAGAGCAACCTAAAACAAAACCTTAATTGAAAAAGAAGAAAGTAGCTGGCTTAAAGATTAGACATGCCCAGGTTACTGAGGACTCAGCTTCTGAACGGGGAATGGGCTTTGACGATGCTAGATGGCGCAGAAGAAGTAACAGTAGCTCGCCAGAACCTGACGGATTTTCTGGTGACAGCAGTATTGAATGAACATATAACGGTGGAAACACCTGATACCAGAGTTAGTGTACCGCATAGACCGTACGAAATTACACTTCAAATAGAGGGGAACATCTCAAGAAAGGTTAAAGGTCTCTTTTGGGAGAACTTAACATATGAATATGACATACTGCTAGCAGAAAGGGATTGGCCGCCTGAGTTTGTGATGGATTTCAACACATGCCCGCGAACATTTGCAGTTCAAAATGCATATAGTGCCGCATTAATGAATAACATTGTGCGGAAGAAATACAAAACGACATCAGATATCGCGAATGGTTTCTTCTGCCAAAATATAGCTCCAGACAGCAGATATTTGACAGCATTTTCTGCGCTTGGCACTCAGCGAAATTTTTGTCGTTTGCCTCAAGGGTAGAAGAACAGCCCGGGGCTATTCTCGGCAAGAGTGTCAGAAATCTTACAAACATGCGATGAGGAGGCTGTGTCCTATGTAGATGACATCTAACTGACGGACGATGAATTACTTGAACACTTGAGCAGGTCGAACATAATTGTGGGATTCGCCAATTTGGGCTACAAATTTAATTTTCAGAAATCTAAAACTGCCCATCTCAATGTCCTATTTTGGGGATATGAGCTCTCATGTGAAGGCAAGAGCCTGGCAGCTAACTGCTTAGAAAAGTGTGCGCTGTTCCAACCTCCAAAGAATCTTAAGGGTTTGCAATCCATCTTAGGGTTTCTAAATTTTGGCAGAACATACATTCTAGATTACGCAGAAAAAGTAAAACCTTTCTACGACTTACTCAGACCTGATTTTACACAACATCAGTGGACACAGCAACACACAGATACTCTCCGTTCAGTTCAGGATAACATGATAGCATCTAAACACTTGCACACACGTGTAAATTCTACAAACTTGGTGAACTGAGTCATCCCCGGTTTATCAAGATATACTTATCTCACTTTCAATGAAGGTGAGACAGACCCAATTGCATACAAATCACATTTATACACAAATGCTGAAATGCGATTTGCGGCAACAGAAAAAATATTGACCGCACTACACACTGATGTAGTGAGAGAAAGAGCACTAGCACAGGGGAAACGCATTATCGTTGTAACCCCGGTACCAAGTTTAGAAGCTGTTACCAAAGCGAGCATCCCAAATGCGAAAGCACTACACCTGCAATGGATACAATGGGCTAATTCTCTCACTGCAACAGATGTAGTTTACAGATGTGATTCTACATTAAAAACACAAGCGTTCCTGCAGTGCGAACAAGAATACCCTCTCCCGAATGAAATCTTGCCTCTAGAGAAATATGAGTACATCATTTATACTGATGGATCTGCTCAGCCTGCCATAGGAAGTAAACAACAGTATAGCGCTGCGTGTGCTATAATGAAAGGACGTATGTGGGATGGTAAGTTCCATCCCAGCAATACGACTACGCAATCTCTAGGAGATTGTACAGCGCAGTTGGCAGAGCTGTAAGCCCTGATATTGGCACTACAGTATACGGATCGGGAATTCCCCACACTGATAGTGTGCGATTCGTTTTACTGTGTGCAGTCTAACAATGAATATCTTCATTACTGGGGCCAGAATGGGTTTAGAGGTTCCAAGGGTTGCACAATTAAGCATAAATTGATATGGGAACAAGTGGCAAAGCTGAAAGCATGCCTGCCACGGGCTCACGTTATTCACACATTGAGTAACCAGCGTGTTGGTATACACGTTGAAGGGAATTCACTGGCTGATGAAGCCTCCAAGGTGACAGTGTGAACTGCTGTCGTTGCTGCAATCACTCGTTCTAGCACGAGGATAGACGGAGACATATTGATAGCTGTCAATGCCTCAAAGAACGGCTCTGCCGTTCCAAATGGCTTTCCACTCAAATATTCTTATAAATTAGATGCGCAAAATACACCATATGTTCAAATTCCAGGAGTGGGGGATAGAGAAATACCAAACACAGATCGCAGATTAGGTTTAATACTAGCTGCACACGAGGGTCTTGGCTCTGCACACGTAGTAGTCACTGCTACAGTTTCATTACTAAAGTGGCGGTTCTGGTGGCCAAGTTTGTCTAGGCAAACAAAGGCTTATGTCTTAAAGTGCAATATGTGTCAGCAGATGAAAGGTTCCACCGTAGCACGGCCACCACAAACCCCATTACTCATTTCAGACAGACCTCTCGCATGTGTCAAATTGGATCACTGCGGCCCCTTAAATTCAGACTGGGCTTACAAGTACATCTTGGTGGCAGTAGATTCATGCTCCAGATTTCGAAGGGTTTGGCCTCAGCGCTTGGCTGATGCTCGAAATGTTATAAAGGATTTGTGAGTCTTCATCAGGATGTACGCAATTGGCATGTTACATTCCAATCGTGGCCCTGCGTTTAGCTCTCTGGCTTACAAGGAAGCCATGGAAAGTATTGGAGTGGCCTTGCGGTACTCCTCACCCTACCATCCAGAGTGAAATTTGGTGGTGGAGAGGAAAATCTGGGACCTAAAGTAATCCTTAACAGCAAGGGTATTAGGTGCGGGCGGTAGCTGGGTCAATCACCAATATAGGGTCCAGAGGGCACTGAATAATATGCCAAGAAAATCCTTGGGAGGACGTACTCCCTATGAGATCATGTTTGGGACAAGAATATGGGTACCTGACCTCGTTTATGCAAGCACAGTGGCGGATGTAAAACCATTTGAATTGAATGATCGTTTGGCTGTTTTACAGGAACTCAATGAATTCCGGGCATTACAAAGCAATGTCCAAGTAAAACGCACCGCCACTGGGGCAGTGAAGCCGGTTCCGGCAAGAGATGTCTGGGTCCCAAAGATTGTGGACAAAAAGGAGTTTGGGTCAATAAATACTTTTTGAAACGTCCCAATCACCATCCTGTGTATTTTCTGAGAGAAAGCAAGCACGAGTGTCTGAGCAAAACGTACTGCACTGTTTTCCACGATCCCTGAGGAATCAGGGTTGTCATGTTCAGTGGTTGCCAGAGACTACCTACACCACTGTAGAATACAGGGGGGTGGTAGTGGCACTGTAGAGCTAGCTGGTCTAACGGCTGACATATCCTATGGGGGTGTCCGAAACGGTTGGGACACCAAGGCCTCAGTTTAGGTCCTCCAAAATGCGCAGGTCCTGGAGGGTTCCTAGGAACTACACAACAGTTGTTACGCAGATTGTGCTTTTTGTTACTTGGTGCAAATCCATCCAGTAGGTTTTGAGAATTTTAAGCTGAAATTTATAGATATGTCTGTGGCCGTGGATATTTTGCAGTGGTTTCGCGATTAATCGCGAATTCGCGTATCATCGGGAATGCTGTGATTGGCTGGACGCAACATGTACAGAAAGTTGCGGCCGTCATTTTATCATTCGGGAACGGTTCCTGGGGTGAACGTTTGTGTGAAAGCTAACATAAGGGGTCAGGGTGGAGATACTCTGACCCCATGTTTGAGAAATGGGTGTGTTAGTGACACAAGTTATGAGTCCAAAATAAAAAAATGTAATCATGCACGATATTCAACAGTGCGGCCCCCGTGCACCGTTGCGGGGACGTAATGAGTATTGCGGCGACACTGCGAATATTGGTGGCAATATAAAAAAAGATATCAGTGAATCATTAATACACATTGTATTATATTGAGATTCTTATAAATGTTTTTATAGAGTTATTTAGATAGTAATTTATCTAGTGTGATTGTTAGAATTAATTATATAGTTATAATTTTGGAGTGTGATGGTGGCCATTGAATTCCTGCTTTTGCTTTCTGCTATCGCGTCGTGTCCGTGGGGATCGCGATTACCAACTTCATTGCGCTCTCCGGCCTTGCGGCGAAAAAGGAAAATAGATTTTAGAGATGGTTGTTCTAGAAATACACTAGAGTTTGATGGGTACAGTAATAAGCCCCTAGTGTGTAAAATACTGTAATATGTGTGCATGTATGTGTTTTTTACTTTATGGAAAAGGCGCAATTGTCGCAGTTAACAGCATCGTTGTGACTCCCCGGATAAAGGCCAAAATGGAAAATAGGTCTTAGTACCAAAATATGAGTTTAAACATGTTTTTAAAGACGTATGTATATAGTAATATGTGTAGCGTAATGTTTAGAATTGATGGGGCTTATTTACAAGCCCCTTGCGCCACCCGTACGTCATTTTTCCCATGTTAAAAATGACGCAAAAGTGGCGCAAGGGGCTTGTAAATAAGCCCGATGTTTTTTACTTATTATTTTTGGATGTGCTAGTGGCCGTTGAATATCTGCTTTTGTTTTTTGTTCTTGCGACGTGTTTGCGACAATTGCGACATCACCGTGAAGATTCCTAAAAACTAAAAAAAAGATCTCTATAAAAGAATAACAATTTTTCAGGTACTAGGGTGGCTCTGACATGAGCCTTTGTGTTGATTGTGTGTATATGACAGCTACACATAAGACCGGATGCAGAGTTTCAGGTTATTTAGAAACACCCTGTTGCCTTCGTCTGTAAAGTGCACTACATCATTTCTATAAATTTCATGCATGTTAAAACACAGATTGTTGTAATAGATACAGCCCATGCGATGGTCTCTGCAGAATGCAGAAACTATTTTATTAACATGTTTCCTGGCTTTGTCAATCTGTGGACAGAATTGATTTGACCACTTCCATTTCTGTCTTTGGCCTATATTAGAGTACAGCAAGACAGTGTGAGGGAAAAGCGACATCAGTTCTGCAAAGGTATCTTTCATTAGGTTTTCCAGCCCTCTCCCAGTCAATGTGCCTAGATCATTGCCACCACAGTGCACAATCGAGAGTTGAGGAGCTCAGCAATCCACAATGGATTTAACCAGAACCAGCAACTGATGATATATTTCATTGGATGCTGTCAGCATGAAAGTGAATATAATTAGGTAGTGTGTTGGATGCCTGAGCAAGAAGTCATATTATTGGCTGTTGTTTAAAAAAGAAATGGCTGGTGTCCAAGATGGCACCTGTATAGGAGCAGTCCTGCGGAGCTTCGCCGTGCCTCTCTGCCTACAAGCGGACCCGGGAAACTCAGCCAGCTCGGGGGTGCCGGAATGGTGAGAAGGCAGCTGGGGACATCACCTTTGTGGCCGGGAAGAAGCACAACAGTAGGTGCTTACGGCCTGACAAGAACAGAGTCCCAGCACTAATATGGCGGACCCAAGGGCTGGAGAGGCGCGAATCGGCAGCTGAAGCACTCAGGACCCAACAGCGACGTGCCCACATGCAGGTGAACCGCACAGATGTGCAGCGGAGGCTGGCGGGCTTACCAGACAACTGAGGTGCTGACTCCTAGCAGCGGTTAGGCAGAGACATGAGAAAAGAGGATTGGACGGCGGTGAAGGTGAGCACGGCAGGCTGGTGGGCCCTGCACCAGGCCGTGGAGATCTGCAGCCTTCCCCAATGACAAGAGCAGAGTGGAGCTGCCAGACCCAGGGAAAAGACGGCGCTGTCACGGTGAGAGACCCCGGTGGTGGGGAAGAGATGTGAGGTTGCCCCTTGAGTTCCAGTGACTGGAGACATATTTGGGAGCGTGGGTGTGGTACCTCGGCCCACCCAAGGCGTTAGTGACTGCTGGAAGCGCGGTGAGGCTTTGGGCTGGAGGAAACGTGTGGCACTAGCTCCAGGCCCTTAAGGCCTTGCTGATTTTTCGGATCTTGCTGAGCCTACCCCCTTACCCCATTCCCCATCCTTCTATCTTTCCTGCTGAAGGCCCTACGCTTGGTGCCTAGAGACAAGTTGCTAGGGGGGGGGATCCTGCTGACTGGGGATCCCAGGAGATCTCTTGAGGCTGCAGTAGCTTCTTTCCAGGAGTGACTTTACGCAACTCCAGTTTGGTGGCTGGATTGCTTGCTGGCGGATGGGGGTGGAGCCCACAACCCTGGGCTCACTCAGTTGGCAGCGTTGGGGGTAGACAAGATAACATCCACCAGGACCAAAAAAGACCCCACCATAAAAGACCTCCTCACAAAGCACTCCTCCAAGCAGGTGGAGCCAGCTGTGGATTCAGACTCTCCACACCGTTTTCCTTCAGGGCAGTGGGGGGTCAAGATGCGGGTGAAGAGGCCCCATTCACACGTGGCTTTATGGATTCCCTCTTTAGCACTTTGAGGGAAGACATAACGACCCTGAAAATGGAGATGACCAAGGAAGTTAAGGACCTACGGCACAAAAAGGGTGAGCTGGAGTAGCAAGCAGACGAAAAGGAATTGGATGCATGCCGCAACGAAATTCTAGAATTTAAGGACCGCAACTCTGACCTCAATTGCTATATGGAGGACCTGGAGAACAGATCCTGCAGATCCAACATCAGAATTAAGGGGGTTCCACTGCAGGCAGATGCAGGCCGCCTGGAGGACTATGTCCTCTGTTTCTCCTACCACACTGTCCCGGAAAGTGGGGCATCCCTCTCAGGTACTCGGTACCCCGCAGGACATCCTCACATGTCTTCATAACTATACCCAGAAGGAACTCATCATGAACGCAATGCGGGACCAACATCACGTCTCCTTTGAGGGGATAAAAGTTCATCTGTTTCAGGCCCTATCTCCCGTCATATTGCAACAATGCCGCAATATGAAGTCAATAACTGAATTCTTGAGAGACAAAGAGGTGTGGTACAGGTGGGGGCACCCTTTCCACCTCCTCTTTGCCTGGAATGGAGAAACGCACCCCAGAGGCAGCGTTGATCTTGGGATTGGACCTAAGGCAATGTGACCTGGCACGGCCTTGGAGCTCTCTGACGACCTCCTGGGGGCTCGATCATCAGAAGCGTTCTAAAACCCAATCACACAAGAAGCTGAGCAAGCCAACCACAACAGAGAGCCTCAGGGAGGGATCGGCCCTTTTGCAGCATTTCATTGGATGAGACCAGTCCCCAGAACAGGCGGATGAGTGACTGACTCCAGGATGGGAGCCACATTACCATAGACCTACCCTACTTGATACTGAACAACTCCTTTATGGCTATGCGGTCCCCCAGTCACCCCAGCTGCACCGGCACCACAGGCGTGACCACTGGGTCCGCACTGCGTTTTGATCTCTGTTTGAAAGGGTGCGGCGGAGGACTCCTGCAACCTTCCATACCACGGAAGCTCTACACAGATGACCAATGACAGGGACCACCACTACGTAACTAATGGTTCTTTACCAATTGGTGACTCTGTTATTCAAGTTTTAACGTTTGGTTCATTTAACACATGCTCCCATGCTTTACCCATATACAACACTGTTACACCTCACCATCTCTTTGGGGCGGGAGGGCACACCCTTGTTCCACCCGGGCCCACTACAGCTGATAGTGCCTCCATCACCCTGTGGTGAAGATAGTCAATCTCAATGTTAGGGGTCTGAACCCACCAGCATAACATAACATAACATAACATAACATGTGTATTTGTAAAGCGCACGTTCACCCAGAGGTCTCTTGGCGCTGAATAACAGATGTTCATTGTTACCCAACTCAATGGTACTCATTTTATCGACCTCAGATGGATGAAAGGCTGAGTGGACCCGCCGGGATTTGAACCTGTGACCATGAGGTCGAACACAGGCCCTGCAATGGACGCATTAGTCCACTGAGCCACCAGCAAAGAGACTAGCGTTGCTGTCCCAACTGAAGGCAGCCCAGTTCAACATATGCCTCCTACAGGAGACACATCTGCTGAAAAAGGACTGGAAACGCATGCGGTTGAAGTGGTTTGACCATCAGTTGTGGTCCGTGGGACCTGTAAAGAAAGCTCAGGTAGCGATCTTAGAGGCATATTTACAAGAACTTAACTTCGCCGTAGCATCAATTTTCAATCGCCGTATTTACAAGTTGCTGCTACCTCCAGTTAGCGTCAATTTTCCAGCGTAAACAGGAATTTTCAAGATCGCCACTTCTGTTAGCGGGACTTAACAAAAACGAGATGCAAGGTAGGCGTTCCCATGAAAAAACTGCCGCTAAACACACAACGCAACATTTACAAGGAAATCCCAGTACGTCGATAAACCCAAAAAACTGCTGCTAAGTCCAATTAGAGGCAAGTTTTTAAGGCCAGAAAATTGTTGGTCTTAAAATTGGTGCAAACACTTGGGTCCACATATAAGATGTTTGGGTGCTAGACGGCGCTGCAATGATTATTGCTGCGCTTCCATGTGCCAGAACAAAAGGTCAGGAATGCACCCGATCAATAAGAGAGGGTGCATTCCTGGGCCCTATTCATGAAGAGTGTCACATTGCTGTGATAAAACACCGATTGGACACTTTTCTCTCGCCGTATTTACTGTGCAGCGCTCCATGTCGCAATCAATGACAGATAAAGCTGGAATCCTTGCGTATCTGCCGGTGCTAAAGTCACACGTTGCTGCAGTTGTTGTCGCAAGCATGATGCAACTCCAGCAAAGCATGCGGCCAGCCTATCCCTATGGCACTGTGTCACCCTTATGCCTGCCATGAGGCAGGTGTAAGTTTTGACGCAGTGGCGTCCTAGAATTGTTGCAGTGAAATCTGATAGATTTCACTGCGCCACTCCTATGAGGCTTTGTTGCATGGGAATGCCCACCCTGCATACATCATACCTGACACAAGTATAATGTGGCATAGAGCTTTACAAGGTCACGCATATGCCTAGATGCATCACTTTGTTAATTCGGTGCAGCATGGTGCAAAATTCACGCCGCAAGTACGTCAAGAAAATGACGCACCGACGGCGTTAAACTGTTGGAAGGGGCTCATGAAAAAGCACCCCTGTCTTTTTCCCCTATGTTGGTGCACAATGGCTACCATGCGCCAACACAGGCACCCTTGCGCCATGGTGCAAGGGTGACTGTGTTATGGAGTTGATTGATGTTGTGCAGGAAGGAATCCAGGGTAATTCCTCTTTCCCTGTGTGCTGCAGAATGCTGCACACATAGAAAAAGTGAAAAAAGAGGAGAAATGAAATCATTTATCCTCATAGCGCCTCCCAAATGCCACCCTTGGGGTGGTGTTAGATTCTGACACATTCCGAAGGTTTATAGGGATCACTGACAGAATATCGAGGAGCAGAATATCGAGCTGCCAGAATATCGATGAGAAAATATCGAGTGACAGAATATTGAATTCCTATCTACAAACAGGTAAGTACAAAAATATCGAATCCTACATATCGTTGTAAATAATATAGTTTGCTAAAATATCGACTTTTTTAAATGTCTTAAAAGTAATATAAAATTAGCTAAATAATAAATATAATTAAGTAAAACACTTAAAAATAATTAAAAAACGTTAAAATTAATAAATAATAAATGTAATGTAAAAAAATAAATAAACATGCATTTTTATTTTTTATTATATATATTAACTTAATAAATTTTTTTTTAATTATTATATTTTTAATTATAAAATGTAAAAAACATAATTTAAAATATAATTACATATATATATATAAATAAACCTATAATATTAATATAAAAAAAAAATATGATAAGGTTAAAACATTAAAATATATATATATTTTTAAAATAATATTTTACACTACATTAAATATAACAATACTAAATACGTTACATAGCGTAAAGGATAAAATTACTATTTCCACTCCAACAAGTGGTACAGTAGGGAAAGTGTTGGATAGCGGGTGGAGAAAAATTACTATTCCCACTCCAGCGAGTGGAACAGTAGAGAAAGTGTTGGATAGCGGGTGGGTAAAAATTACTATTCCCACTCCAGTGAGTGCAACAGTAGGGAAAGTGTTGGATAGCGGGTGGGTAAAAATTACTATTCCCACTCCAGTGAGTGCAACAGTAGGAAAAGTGTTGGATAGCGGGTGGGAATAATGTACTATTCCCACTATACCGAGTGTAACAGTAGGGAAATTGTTGGATAGCGGGAGGGTAAAAATTACTATTCCCACTCCAGTGAGTGCAACAGTAGGGAAAGTGTTGGATAGTGGGTGGGTAAAAATTACTATTCCCACTCAAGTGAGTGCAACAGTAGGGAAAGTGTTGGATAGCGGGAGGGTGAAAATTACTATTCCCACTCCAGTGAGTGCAACAGTAGGGAAAGTGTTGGATAGCGGGTGGGTAAAAATTACTATTCCCACTCCAGTGAGTGCAACAGTAGGGAAAGTGTTGGATAGCGGGAGGGTAAAAATTACTATTCCCACTCCAGCGAGTGCAACAGTAGGGAAAGTGTTGGATAGCGGGTGGGTAAAAATTACTATTCTCACTCCAGTGAGTGCAACAGTAGGGAAAGTGTTGGATAGCGGGAGGGTAAAAATTACTATTCCAACTCCAGCGAATGCAACAGTAGGGAAAGTGTTGGATAGCGGGTGGGAATTTTTCAAAATTAATTTACCTCCCACCATTTTCCCCTATAAACGTCACCTACAATATTGTAAAATATTAATAAATTAACATATTTAATTAACAATTAATTAATTAACTAATAACAATTAACAATAAAATTAATAACCATCAAATCTAAATTAATTCACACAATTAACACTATAAAATAACTTTTAATAAATATTATATAAAAAATAATAAAAATTACATTAAAATTAAATTACTTCCCACCGTACTCCCCTATCAACCCTCAACTCGCTCATAAAAAAAGTACACAATTAACATATTTACAAATTAATTATTAATAATTAATATCTAATTAATTGCTAATTAATAATAAAAAATTAACACAATTAACATAATTACCAATTAATTATTAATTGTTATTGATCAATTTATAATTAATTAATAATAAATTAATTAACTTAATTAACAATATAAATTATTAAATACTATAAGGCCCATTACGATACCGGGCGTAAAAAAATCCGCCACCCATGAAAGCGGCAAAAATCCGCCCGCCTACACCGTCTGAATACCGACCCAGCAATCATGATGACCCGAACCGAAAACCGCCAGCGGCGGAAAAAAAACACAAAATACCGCCCGCCCTTGCCCGAGTCGGAGTCAAACCGCCCGCCACGGACGGAAAGACGCACGACAACACAAAACCGCCCGCCCTCACGGTCGAGACACCGCACGTGAAATTACGATCGCACCGACATGAGCGCGGAAAAACAACAAATACACCGCCCACCAGCGTAAACAACACCGGAGAAAATGGACACGGCAGAAGCCATGGCGGCCACGTCCCTGCACAGAAACAGCCGCGGACTCAAACAAACACACACAACATGGCAAACAAGTCCACACAGCAACCCACGCACAAATACACAGACAAAGTACACATCCCGAAAACACACCACCCCTGGACAAACAAATAAACCACAAAGCCCAGAACACCAGCCACAACACACCTGAAAACAACAGACCATCAGGACACACCCAAACAGGTAAGTACAAAAGCAGCCCCTCCACAGACCACAACCCCTGGCAACATTGCAAAGCAGAGAGGAGAGGAGAGGACACAGTGACACAGCAAGGACAGCAGCACACCACAGATACGCACACATCACACCCACCACCACCACCACCACCAAACACCGGCACCACAAACCCCCTGCACATCACACATCACACACCGCACCAGCACCACAAACACCATGGCATCACACAGAATGCCCAAGTTCACTTCCACTGAGCTGACGGTCATGGTCGACGAGATCGTCAAGGTGCACACACAAATCTATGGCAACCAGGTCCAGCACACACCACTAGCCACCAGAAACAGAATGTGGAACAGAATTGTAGACCAGGTCAATGCAGTCGGGACCGTACCCAGAAACAGAGGAGAAATAAACAAACGGTGGAACGACATCAAAAGCCTGGTCAAGAAGAAGGAGAGCAAAAACCGAGAGCTGGCTGCCACGACTGGCGGAGGGAATCCCGCGCATTACAAGACCTTCAAAGCGTGGGAGGAGAAGGTGCGAGTCATCATCCATCCGGAGATCCTCACCGGATTACCAGGGGGAGTGGAGGCTGGTAAGTACAAACAAATGTATGCCAGCACACCGCTATGTACGCACATGCACTACCACCATGCCATAGCTCCGAGGGACAAACACCCCCATGTCCAGTACACAATACACAACACATCACTCACACATGCAACAGGCACCACCACACACACAGCCCAAACATATCAACTAACAAAACCATGGGGGCATGTGTACACCCAGCCAGCCATGTAACCACCAACATGTCCCCTAGTACTCCAGAAGCGCCACAACGAGCACCCCCCACACCCATGTGGCAGCCGTAGCTGCACCAACCGACAAGTAACAGGTAAGTAGCCGCAACACAAAGGCAGTGGGTGGGAGGGGGACAGCTGAAGTACAACACCCACCAGGCCCCTAGTCCTACAGCACAGCAAGGCGGAGCACCCCCCACACCCATGTGGCAGCCGTAGCTGCACCAACCGACAAGTAACAGGTAAGTAGCCGCAACACAAAGGCAGTGGGTGGGAGGGGGGACAGCTGAAGTACAACACCCACCAGGCCCATAGTCCCACAGCACAGCAAGGAGGAGCACGGCCCACACCCCACACCCACATAGCAGCCACTGCAGTGCACACCGGCAGCCGACAGGTAGACATCCCGCCCCAGGACAAACGGTGTCAGTGGGTGTCCAGCCATCACCACGACCCATAACACCGCCCCCACCCCCACAGACCTGCAACATGGAGCACCCCCGCCCATAACCATGTTGCATCCAGTCCAGAGCACGCTCAAAAACAACCTGCAGGTGGGAAACTGGACAGGGCGGGGTGACTGGAGGCATGAGGACTGAATTACGACTAACACATGGGACATGTCAAGTAGCAGAGGAACACGCAGCACTGCTCCCTGTCACAACCATGTGAACAATGTGCACACGGACATGAACCACAGAGTCACACCCCACATGACCCATCACAGACACAGCAACACCCAAGGAGCCACGTCTGCATGCACAAGTCACACTGATTACAGAACCACACGGCAGGCACAGTGCAACCCATCACACACAACTGCAACACCATCGAAGTCCTGTCCATGTAGCCCCTACTGCCTGTCAACCACACATTCCACAACTACGCCCATCTAAGACATACCACACTAGACGCAACAGCGTGGAACAACATAAATGCACACGAACACCACTGGACCCATCAAACACACAGACACACAATGCACATACAACATACCATCCATCTCATCCGTCAGCCCCAGTCAGATGAAAGGTATGTCATCCGAACAGCTGGTCCACATACAGTAGTCACGCAAAGAAACATGCCCATGACAAATCATGTGCCAGAAGTGAATGAAGCGCACGTCACACTGTGAGCAACAACACCCATAACATGGGCCACACTCCCCGAGCACTGCATTGATGCACATGGCACAGGGCAGCACGCACACCAAGGAATTGGACCATCTGCAATACGTCGTGTGGCACACAACCATCACTCACTCATAACAATGCGTCCAATTACATGGCCAGAAATCACAACAGACAGCAAATATGCAGGGTATGTCAGACATACACACACCTCAGACCATGCACTGTCATGTTGCCACAACACATGTCACGTTCTGCACCCATGGCTCACAGTATGTACCCCCAAAGCATAGTTCATCTCAAATGCGTTTCAGGGGGCTGACCCCCATTATGCCATCTGCGTTTCTAAGCGTTCCATATGAACCCCCAAAGCATAGTTCATCTCAAATGCGTTTCAGGGGGCTGACCCCCATTATGCCATCTGCGTTTCTAAGCGTTACATTTGAACCCCAAGAGCATAGTACAAACCAACCTCCACGATGGGTCTGGAGTCCGCATACACCAGAGCCACAAAAAGCAGGAGCACAGCAACACACCCATCTGCATTGCCAATCCGTCCCATGCCACATGTCCACAGCACACAGTCCCATTGGCATGCCCACACAACAACAAATAGCACAGCCACACACACGGCTCCGGGAAACCTGTGCACGACTGTGCACGTTCTGTGGATGTCAGACAACCTATACATACTTTGTCATGTGCAACACAATAACATATCTCATTCCCCCCACAGGTGACGAACTGCTGGATGCTGGAGATGGAGACAGCAGCCAGCACAGCCAGCCTGCAAGCCCCCAACAAGGACTCACGGATGTGGAGGATCTGTCCTCCGACTTGGACACGGACCACCCAGCAGGCCCATCTGGTGTGGCAGGGCCCAACCGCACCCCAGGCACCCTCCTACCCACCAACCCATCATCCAGGGCTGATGACCACTCACAGCCCCCTGCTGCCACTGTCGTTGCGGCCACTACCACTGTTGTGGTGGCCACTCCCACGGTCGTTGCGGCCACTCCCACTGCCGCAACCCCCACCACCGCCGCGACCACCACCACGTCATCACTGGCCCCAGCCCCAGCGCAAGTGGTGGTCCGGCCGACTGGGTCCACCCTGGGAGCCACAGCGAGGACCGTGGTGAGCAATGTGGCAAGTGGGAATGTCGGTGGCAGCAGTACTGGTAGGAGGAGCAGGGTCAGGCCAACGCCAGCCTCCCCTGGGAGCCATGCCCTGCCTCAAATGGCCAGAGTACTTGGGGCCTATGAAGAGGCCCAAGGACAATGGGCCAGGTCTGCTTCCGACACGCGGGAGGTCCTGGGGGTGTTGAGGTCCATGGACGCCCATATGGGCCAATTCGTGTCCCGTATGGACCAACTCGTGGACCTCATGGGCCAGCTGGTGGTGGCGGTGGGGTCACAGGCAAGGCCAGCAACACCACCTCCGCCACCACCTGCTAGGGCGCAGGGTCGGGCAGCAGTGTCCACTTCCCCTGCGTCCACAGCCAGTGAGCACACCACACCCACCACCAGCAGGTCGCCACCACACCCCCCTCCCAAACGTGGAAGGGGCCGTCCGAAGTCGAAACAGATGTCCCGGGAGGACTTCGCACGCTCCAGACGCAAGTGAGGCAGCCAGCCATCCTTGACCACCCACTGCATTGACTTGGACTACGATCCCACCCCACACAACCATCAGAATGGCATGTGTCTGTTGGACTAGGGACATAGAACTAGTGGGTACACCCTGAGCATCACGCAGCCATGGCCGACAGCTCATCGTCACTGCACGCAACACTCATGTCATCACCTTGCACACAATGACATGTCACAGTTGAAAATAAATGCACCTTTTACACAAACTGCTGTCTGTGCACTGTGTTTATTGAACGATGATCAACCGCCACCTTGAGCAGAGAAGCATCGGATGTGTGGCATGGCGATGGGACAGGAGGGGCTGTAGGGACCTAGGGGGGAAAACAGAACAGGAGCACATCCAATGAGTGTGTCACACACCCATCACACAGTACATGTCAACAACTACATGCAATGTACACACATCGCACAGAGCAATAGGGCACAATGCCACAGCCACCGTCAGTGGCATACAAACCTGGCCATGGACCATTGACACACAGCACACAGTGAACATAAGGCCTCCGTGACACAGCACACAGACACCTGCACAACTACAGCCACATCATCCGTCGTACATGGACACTCACCGTCAAGTGAAGTAGCGGGCGATGAGCTGCTGACGGACATTCACAGCTTCCTCCTCTCCGCTGTCTTCCTCACTCGAGCTGTCCTGGTCTGCAGGCTGGGGCCCCGGTTGATCTCCATCATCCACAATTAGGGGGATCTGCTTCCGAATAGCCAGATTGTGCAGCATGCAGCAAGCCACCACTATCTGGCACACCTTCTGTGGGGAGTACGCCACCGCACCCCCGGTGCGGTCCAGGCATCTGAACCTGGACTTGAGGAGGCCAAAGGTACGCTCGACCACACGTCTGGTCCTCCCATGTGCCTCATTGTAGCGGTCATCTGCTGGGGTCCGAGGATTTCGTAATGGACTGAGCAGCCAGGGCCCATTCGGGTAAGCCGAGTCACCTGGGCGTGAGGGACACAGAGAACCGTTGCAATTCAAACGGGACAGTAGACAGCATCCTTAAGCCAGCACGCTACACAACTCCACATACTCACCGACAATCCAGCCACGGTCCTGTTGCAGATTGGTCATCAGTCGTGGTAATATGCTGTTGCGCATGATGTGCGCGTCATGGGCCGAGCCTGGGAACTTCGCACACACGTGGGAAATGACCATGTCCGCAAGGCACACCACTTGCACATTCAGGGAGTGCGTGTGCTTCCGGTTGCGGAAGAGCTGCTCAGTGGCCTGTGGTGGGACAAGGCCAACATGGGTGCAATCTATGGCACCAACGACGTGTGGGATCCGTCCAAGGGCATAGAATGCACCCTTCACTACCGCCAACTCATGTGCCCTGGGGAATCGGATGTACCTGTTCCTGTACAGCATCATGGCTGCCAGTACATCCCTCAGCACCATGCTGAACATGGGCTGGGACATCCCACCTCCACTGCCCACTGTGTGCTGGAATGACCCAGTGGCGAAAAAATGCAGTGCAGCCATCACCTTAGCCGTGGGGGTGAATGCTGTCGGATACACCCTGCGAGGACGGAGGTGGGGTTCCAACATGGCACATAGTCAATGCAGGGTTGGTCGGTCCAGACGAAATTTCCGGATGACCTCAGAATCCTCCATGTCCGCCAACAATTGGTAAGGGCGGTAAATGTCTGGTCTCCGCCTAGGAAAGATGGAAGTGGACACATGTCAAAGCAACACGCCACATGGCATTTTCACATACACATAACTGATATGACAGAGCAAGAACATGAGTCACAGAACAGCTGTCATGCAGGGACAGCACAGCCACAATACACTTACACAGGTCTCCCAGCAATAGCAATGTGCAGTGACACGAACCATTGCTATGTGCATGCACATGGGGATCCAGGCCTCAATGACCTGTGAGGCGTGCTGATGGGGACTGACTGCATATTCGGCAACACCACGGCAACATGACTGGCTGCTGTGCATCACACTGCTTCCGAGGCTGGATGAGCATGGCACACACCAACGACGATGTGGGCACAGGCTGAGCGGCCAAGAAAAGTGGGACCTGTGGCACGAGGGGATATGTGACAGTCATTGGTGTCACCACTGCACCCTATGTGCAGCACTGTACGGATCACACCTCCAGAAGCATTGACAGGTGTACACATTGACAGCCCCATGCCAACACGGCTGTGTGCTTGCAAATACACATCACATGTGACACGTAACCTTGCACGTGCCAAGTGGCAGATGTACATAGTGAGAGATGGCATGCGTGTGCATATGCGTATACCATGCACCCATGCCAATGTGCAGATGGTGACATGCTAACAGACATGTGGGGGCCGGCCACTGGCCGTCCCTGCCCATGCACACGGCATGTTGTGGCCCCGTCCATTGTGCACCTGCACCCACACGCACATCATGGCCACACCTGCAGATGCAGTGCGCACATCATACTGTGTGGTGCACATTGCTTCAGCGGACTGTCAACAACATGGCCCAGGCCATTACGGCCAACTCCGATGACCCGCGCGGTTGCACCCTGCGTGTTCCACTATGGAGGTAGGCGTCCCGGGCCAGCTGGGAGCAGGCCGATGTCTGCAATTGCCAATGCAGGTCCCAGTGCACTTGTTGCTCGTGTGAATGTCAGGCTGGGCCATGCTGCCCCTCTCAGTCCCAGCAGGCCTGGCCTTCACATTGACTGCACAATGCCAGTAGATGACAGCACCGACTGCCTAGTGGGTTGCATGTGTCTCCTGTTCAGGACCCTCCAGATGGGCGCTAACTCAGTACTGACTATTGGACACACCATGTCTCATGATAGGGATGTGTGTGTGGGATGGTGGCACTGAATGTGACCTCCGTTGCGTGGTGGGCCATGCACAGGGTGAGTACGTCGATGATTGCGCAGTGTTGGTCACTGTGGGTGCACCCACACAGATGTGTTGCCCTATGTCCATTATTAAGTCCGCATGGTAATGGACTGTAGATGTGGGCGGACTACACATTGGTCGATGTGCTGTCAATTTGAATGTACCTTCACACCAGGCACAGCTGCCCCTGCACATGTGACCACTGCTGCACTCGCTGCTGGGTCTGTGGAGCTGATGCACCATCTGTGCGTGGGGCGGACAGCTCTCCTCACTTCCGTCATTGCGCATGTCATCACTTTGCCGCAGGTGATATGGATCATGGAGGGCCCACATGTACGCGTGGGTGGCCTCAACAAGTGTGTCCAATGGTTGTCACCCCCAGTCAGTGCTTCGAATGTGAATGATGTTGTGCTGGTGCTAATTTCAGAGTGGCGGGTGGGCGGGGCTGGGTGCGGGCTTACATGCAGGACATGGGAGGGTGATCGGATTGCCGACTAGTTGCAATACACACGGGGCACGTCTTTTCCTGTCCACATCAGGGTCATTCCTTGCACTCACTGACAGTACTACAGTCGTCTTTGTCCCTGTCCTCATGGCCTCCCCTCGCTCCCCCAATATGCATTTACACCTGTGGGGCTAGCGCATGCAGATGCAGCCCCAAGCTCGCCCCGGAGAGGCCAAGGAGTGTATGTGTGGGTCCAGTTGAACGAGTGGTCTGTCTCACGGCATGATGTGTGGCCGTCCACCTGCGTGGTGCCCCGACTCGAGACCCGGGCAACATAGACAATGCATTGCAGTCTCCGCAGTCCGGATACACCACCTGCGACACACAGAGGCTGTAGCTGCCCTAGCGGCCCATGCCGCGTCCATCTGGGGCTGATGGACCCACACATTCACTCTTTTGCCTCACTGGGGCGGGCTCGGAGGTGCTTGCGCACGCGCTGGCTTTTCTGTTGCAACGGCATGTGACGTGTGTGGAGATGTAGGCAATGAGTGGGATGGTGCGAGCCACCTTCCGTGACGTCACTCCTGCTCGTGACGTGTGCGTCCCCCCAATACTTCCATGTGACTTGAGCCATGCTACACATTGAGGATGTTTTGCATGCATGATGTGTCCCGGAGGAGCGCGCCGAGTCCTCTCCCCCACCATGCTCCACTGCCATCCTGTGCCCTGGATTGCCTGTGCAGGTTGACAATGTTGGGGATACACCTGGTCGGCAGGGGCTGTGTGTGCCTTGTCAAGGGCCTGGCGGCCGCACAACAGGTTCCAGCTTGTCCACAGAGGGTGGGCTGACGTGTACGCCTGATACCGCATTGTTCGTGTGCCCGGCTGCTGTGCACACACGTGTTCACATCCCCCCCCCAACAGGTGGCCTTTGACATTGCCCAGGGAAGCGTTAATGTGCAGTTCCGGACCCCTCCCGACACAGCGTGGTTCGACTTTGCATGTGCGCATCTACCCATCACACCCACCCACCTGAGCGAAGCGTCACTCCCGCTTCACACGACACATGTGTGTCTTCCACAGTTGTGCTACTCATTTGCGTTGACATCCAATGACAGTGGACTACATGGTCATGTCACGACTGCCGTGTACATCACACACTCTCATCATCTCCCATTCGTACTTGTGAAAGGAATCAGCAGAGACAGTTTCTTTCTTCAAACCATGTATTGTGACTTATGTCCTCTGTGATGCAGTATAGTGGACACTACTGGCAGCGGAATGCATGTGGAGGATATACTGAGCATGATTACACATTGCTAAGGGTGTAGGGGTACATGTGATTAGCTGTTGCATGTGGGATGTGGGCTTCAGAGTTACATCTGCTTGGCCGTTGCAGTGCTAATGTTCTTTTGCAAATAGCTGCGGTGCTGCGGACTTTGACACAGACGGTATACATTTAGCCTACCAGACCGCTTGGCATCATGGGCACAGTCCATCTCAGTTCCATGTGACAGGTGTGCTGCTGTTGTTACTCATGCACGCGTGCGTGTGAGTTGACATCAAGGCATGGGCTTACGTGCATGCAACGGCGTCCCACTTGTTGTTGCCATAAGGTGGCTCCTGGACATGTCACAGTCACTGGGGTCGTGTTGTTGTTGTATGCACTTGTCGTCCATGCAAAGGTCCTGTTACGGGATTTCCGGGGAGGGGGAGAAGGGGTGCAGCTCTCACATTCTCCAGCCGGGCGATTCCTGTCCACTGTGCGGTGCATATGTCCATGGGCGCAGGATCCATGTCATGGCATAGTTGTACGTGCAGTTCTGTCCATGTGGGTGCGATGCACATATCCCATGCCACTGCCTCCCCCGATACATGCAGAGTTCCTGGATGTGATGGGGAACAGTGTGCATGTCCCGGACACATCCGATGTCATGGCAGTGTCGTTGATGGTGTGGTATCAGTTGCAGGTCGTTTGGTATGGCTGTTGTAGTGGTTACTGGCCAGTCCGTGCGGAAGCTAAGCATGGGTACAGTGTCGGACATCATGGCTCACTTGGGGGATTGCGTCGGGGTCCTACGAATTGACAGGTTGACAAGTATGCGATGGCTTCCTGCAGGGCTTCCATTTCATTGGTGGTAAACATGTTTGCCAGCCAATGTAGCGGATGGTGGCTGTCACGGTGTTGTTCGTAAGTTGTCCCTTGTAGGAGCATGATGGGGCATGCTGGGTGACATTCGATGTAGCTGTGATCCATGATCCGTCGTGTGGAGGCACAGTGGTCCCATTGCAGTGTGGGCCCGATGATCGCCACATACGTCATGCCCCCATAGGCTGAACAGACCCTGACGTGTGCGTCCAGAGGGTGGAATAGTGGTAGCAGGTCCGCCCTTGGACATGCCGGGTTGGAGAGGCACAACTCCACAGGATGGTGGAAGGGACACCTCCGACAGTAGAAGACGGGTATGACGCAGCTGAACAATGCGATGCGGTAAGTCTGTCGGTAACTTACGTTCAGCAGGGATAGGGGTTCGCATCCCAACATCTGTATCAGGTTGTGTTTGTACAGCTTGACCTGTCTGGCGTAGTTGGGTAGGTGTGTTGTAGGTGCCATTTTGCTGCGGGGCGATGTGGTGGCGTGCTCCGGCTGTGTGTGCAGTCTGCAGTGTGCAAGCTACGAGGGTGCTGTGAGGTCTGTGATGGTCGTAGGGGGGCAGGACTTGTGTTCTGTTAGCTTGTGCAGAGGACACGGGCCCTCATCCCACGTGCTTCTCTGAATGTTCAAGGTCAGTGGTGTGTGACTCCTTCCAGATAACTTGCATGGGAACGGCATGGGGGAGTTTTATAATTATTTCTTCCCCGTTCGGTATGTTCTTAGGTGATATGCGTTATCTGCCCTGTGGTCGGTTTCCTCTGCATGCCTGTGTTGGTCTTTTTTTGGGACAATGGCTGTATTCTCCGGCTTGTTTAGTCGGGTTGTGGTTTCGGAGTTGAAATGGAAGGTCATTCAGTGCTGTCTGCTCTCCCGTGTGTGGGCGGCAGGCTGTGTTTCCGCTATGCGTTGGGCCTTGTGTGTGGGTGTCATTCTTGGGTCCACCTGTTGTCGGTCCCCGGGCTCTTTGGTGTTCCGTTTTGTATGTCTGGTTCATGGGTGCAGGGTGGTATGGGTGTTTCTGTGTGGTACTGGCGTACCTCTTCCCGACGGGGCCCATGTTCTGCTGGGTGGTGTTGCCGCCGCTGTGTGCTTCGCCATGTTTGTCACACAGGGTTGTGTCCTGATGTTGCGTGACTTCACTGACATGTGGGCGTCGGTTGTGTGACGTTGGGTGTTGTCCGTGAATTGGGTGTTAGGGACATGACTGTGGCAGGCCTGTCACGTGTCATGTGCGTTCTGGGTGTGGCTGGTGTGTGTGGTGCTTGGTTGTGTCCCTGTGTTGTTTGTGTGCGACGCAGGCATGGCGTTATGGTTGGGCGCTGAGTTGTGCGCATGTGTGCCTACCTGCGTCTCCGCGGTGCGTTGCCTCCTTGGTGGTGCATCAGGTATAGCATGGGGAGGGCCTGCAGTGCTGGATTCATGCTCGGGGGGCTCGCCTCTTCGGTGTCTGTGCTCGGCGTTCGGGTTTCCGCCTCACTTTCACGTGCAGTGTCTCTTAGCCGTGGGAGCTGTTTGTTTGCGGCATCGTAATTTGTACGCCGGGCGGTACGTGATTTCGTCTGGCGGTGTGTCTCCATTGGGCTGCGCCGCTACGTGAGCGGGCGCACTTTGATGGCGGACGGCGTCGCTGGCTTGCCGGCGGTGTTTGGCTGCCTTTTCACATCGTAATTTGGCGGGCGTGTGGGCTGCGGCATGCGGGCGGTAACTGGTGGTTTTTGCATCCGCCAGCACGGCGGTAGTGCTTCCGCCCGCCATCCTAATGGGCCCCTAAATTATTAATTAATAAAATAATTAATTAATTAATTTCAATTAAATTACTTCCCACCCTATTCCCCTATAAACCCACAACCCGCTACAGAATTAAATTACGCAAAAAGTAATTAACATATAATTAATTAATTCTAAATAATTCTAAAAAAATATATTATAATTAGGGCTCCCGGTTTTCCGTTTAAACGGATTTTTACATATAAATACAGACGGAAAAGTATTTTTCTTTTGTCTGTATTTATATGTAAAAACGGCAAAATACGAGTAAATGTTGCCGCGCTGCCGTGGTTTACAGTTGCCGTGCCACGCCCCTGTTCCGATGCTGGGAATTGCTTTCAGTGACGTTCTGTGGACCTATTGGCTCAGGGTCTTTTAGTGACGGTCGAGACCCTGAGCCAATCCTGGTCGTCACTGTGTGGGCGTGCTTAACACATCCAGCCCTGCCCTGGTAACTTTTGGCCTTTATTTTGGGGGCTCTTTTGGGGGCTCACCTACCTGTTTTTCCTTTTTGTTGCCTGCACTGGACCACCACGTTTGAGGACGCCTTCCAGGGATCCAGGACTCCGCCGCTCGAATTACCTCTGCGCCAGCCCGCCACCCGAGTTAGCCTGCGCCAGCCTGCCGACATTTGTACTTCCAAGGTACGTGGATTCCAAGCCGCTCCTGCCTCTCTCTGTCCCTTGCAGCCTCGGAATTGCGTTGCCAGCTGCAGGTACGTTTTTTAGAAAATCAAATGTTGTCCCGTGACCCCCCCCTCCCCAACACTCCACCCCTCCACGCCCGTCACTCCTACACAGGACTGGCCGCTACTGGATCTAGTCCTGCTCCGTTTACTTCCTTAAACCGCTCCGGAGTTGGCAAGTGAAATGTAATGTTGTGGGCATGCTTCTTTCATCTGGAGTCTCCTTTGTTTTCGTTTTTGGCAAGTACATTAGGTGCCTGTCCCTCTCTGGGGCAACTGCACGGAGTATTCCATTACGGGAAACAACGTGAATGCCAGAGGTTAAATGGTGATGCGAATATAAATGTTTTAGCGGTAAACATGGCGCCATGCGATATTTTAATCTCTTTGATTCAAGCCAGTAATTGAAAGCACAACAGCTGCGGGCAGGTAAAACACAATGAGTTTGTGCACTCAATGTATTAGTTTTATCATGGCATGAAAAGGAGTTTACCCAAGATTGGGGGTTAAACTGGCATAGGGAGGGGAGATGATGAATAATTCTTATGCTTATGAAAAGGGGCACATCTTTTCGGGAATTAAGACTTATTTGTTCCCCAGTATTGCAGTCAATTGTTTCATTGAGAACAGATTACACATTTTGGTCCTTCGTCCGTTTGTTGTGGAGATCAGGAGCCTTCAATTTGTGTGCGATGGGAAGCCTGGCAGCTATCACCGTTAGTGTAATGAGGTTATCTGTTGCTGTATTGAGCAGATATAGCCCCACTTCGTCCCTATCTTCCGTCAATAACAGTGGGTTAATGTTCAAGTTGACTTTAGTTTTCTTTCATATTTTGGCTACTACTTTCCTCCAAAACCCCTGTATAACTTCACATTCCCAACGCATGCAGACTGGTATGGTTTTGGATGAAAAGCAGGATAACCCATGTGTTTTTGGGGACGTGTTTGTGCTGGAGCCTTCCCTCTGTTCTGGAAGCTGTCCCTGCTGCAACTCCCCCCTACGCATGCTGTGGCACCCTGGCAAGGCATCACAAGTTCTCTATAGCTACATAAGGAGAATATTCAATGTACTATTTTTATAATGTTTGACAAACGTATATTTGTTGTGCAGTTTTGCCCTAATGACTTTGAATATGTCTTAAAAAGAGTGCTTAGCTACAGTTCTCATTTATTTTCTTTCTAATATGGAAGCAGCATGTTTCAGCTTTTCGTGCCCTCTTTGGCCAGGTCATTAGAGCGCACCGGAACACTCCTCCAAATTCTAAATGTGTTTACATCTATTATTCTGGGATAGTAAGGTGTATTTTCAATATTGTTGTAACACAGCAGCAGCGTATATACATTACTGAAAATAATCGCTGTGACACCTCCCATTTTCCATAGGTGAGGTATGTTTTGATCTAAAGGTCGTCCTGTTTGTGCGCTGTGTGCTGGATGGTGCACTATATTGCAACTTTTACTGGTGTAACGTGCCTTATGGTGTTTGTAGGAGGTCATTCTGCACTATACGTGAGGGGTCTGTGTTCACTTTGTGCGTCTTGCTTTCAGTGTGTTGCACTCTCCTGACTCACCTGCTGCTGCAAGGCCCTGACGGCACTCCCTGTTTAACACTTAAGGTAAGCCTATTAAGATTAGGGTTCAATTCTTCCTTGAGGTGACCTGTTTAGCTTTGTACTCCCATGTAATTATTAGCACACTGTTTAAAAAAGAGGTTGTCACTCCACACCTGACCCTAGAGTTACTGCATCATACAGCCCCTCTGCCGAATAGCTGAGTGGACTAATATTGAGTCAGCGCAACTGTGTGCGACCTCATAGTCACAGTTTTGAATCTGGTGGGCACACTTAGCCTGTCACCCTTCTCAGGTCGATAAAGCGCCTAGCTTTAAGTCAGTCTGGTGTACGCTTAAGGTGAGGGTAACTGCAGAGCCAAAGCACGTCATAAAATAAGTAAAAAAACATTTGCCACTCACTGGAAAAACTCGAATTGGAAACCTTAAATAAAGCTTTTTTAACTCAGAGGAAAGCCGGAACAATAAGGCAACCACTGCTGTGAGTGTTTCAGCCCTAAGGGGCCAATTTCAAAAGTTAATATTTTTCATAGTTCACCTCGTGGGTGAATAGCTGATCTCTAAACATCAACTCATTGAGTGATTGTGTGAATATATCAACGAAGAAGCTATTGGTGTATGTGAACATATTATTGGCATCTGCAAATGTGCTGCGCGGGCTTCTCTCTGCTACTCGGAAACCTGAAACTGAATTGGCTACCTTGAAAGGCGTGGACATATTTTGATAAAGATGAAATTATTTGCAACTAAAAATGTACAAGCTAAGATCAACAAGAAACATTGATGGATTTGCATGTATTTGGAGTACAATTCCTACATATCTGTATCCAATTCCGCAGTGCAGATAATGGCTGAGTGTTTCGTCCTGGTCACATACAGTATTTTAAACATCAAACCAATGGCTGCTTAATTGTTGAATCCTTACATTTATAGAGATGGGCCGCAAACGCAAGGACATTGATGATTACGTACAGGAGTATGCAGAATTTGAAGCGGTATCCCTTAAGGGGATGAAAATGTTCACCTGCAAGTCATGTCGAACAACTGTTGACATTGAAAACAGGGCAGCGGACAATATCAAAGCCCACCTGAGGAGTAAAACCCATGAGAGACTTTCTTCGCCAGTCGTAAAGAAGGCCCGTACCGAGCAAATGACCATGGAGCAATGTACAACTCGTGCACGTCAAAATATTGAAGAGGCTGCGGATATCCCGCACAAGGTTGTGAAAGCTCTGTGTGAAGGTGGTGTTCCACTTCACCAGACTGATGGTCCAATTGGAGAGCTGATTAGGCAGCTGTGCCCTGCAGCAAGGACAATGTGCAAATCCAGCCAAATGTATGAAAAATATCTCCCTGAAGTGTTTGAAGCACAGCTTGGAAGCATACGTCAAGCTGTAGCAAATGTCCCTATCTCGTTAACAATTGATGAAACCACAGAGGTGCATGGTGACCCAGCCATCGGAACATTGGTCACATATTACAGTGATGATGAAGAAAAGGGTCGATGCTCAGCCTTAGTTGACATCACTGATGAGTGTAATTCTGCTAAGATTGCATTAGTTGTATACAATGTGCTTCAAAAGTTGGGCAAATCATGGCATGACCTTGTTGCAATATGTTCTGATTCTGCATCCTATATGACAAAGGCAGTAACTGATTTGCGCGCTGCTCAGAGGATTAATTCCATTCATATAAAAGATCCATGTCCATCTGCTGTTTCCTATGCTCTGTCTCAGCCTGAGAACCGGGACATGTATGATTTTGTTATAAAGGTTGGAGCAGTATTTAAGTATGCGCGAAACTTAAAACGCATTTATTCGCAAGAAAAAGTTGATGGGAGAATAAGATATCCAAGGGCGGTTGTTGTGATCCGATGGTTCAGCTGGTATGAGGGAGCAGTAAGACTTTTAGAAATATGGCACTACTTCCTTGCTTTTGTAAACAATGAAGAAGCCACTGGATCCAAAATTGATCACCTACGGAAACTACTCGGCCCCAACAGTGCAAACCACCAATCTTTCTATGTGAAGATGCATTTCATTGTTAAAACTCTCACTGGTATCATCAACATTCAGAAAAAGCTTGAGTCAGAAGAAACACATGCCCACCAAATATATTCAGCCATAGATGTTGACATGGCTTTGGCACTGGAGCAAGACTATACACAAGACCCAATGATCACCAGCCTATTGCAAATGCTACCACAAAAAAAAGCAAATGCGCTAATAAAAGAGATGATTAGTTTTAAAGATGCACTGAAAACCAAGTGGGATGCTGTCCTAGCTCGTAACATAACTGGGCAAATGACTTACAGCTCTTTTTGGAAACTGGTTACAATCCTGGATCCATTCAAGAAAGTTCAGTTTAGTCAGGATTTCAATGATTACAAGCATTTATTCATGTTGGTTGGAGCTTCTGATGACCTAATGAATGTTGTTGAGGAAGAATTCAACAAATATTTAATGCACCCTATTCCACAAAAAGACATCAGTGCAATGACATACTGGCGTTCTCAGAAGCAAGAATGGCCAACACTGTGTCATCTTTCTTTGAATCTTTTGTCCATTCCAGTATCGTCAGCGAATATTGAACGGGTTTTCAGTGGCCTTCATTTAATTAACAAACCAGAAAGAGCATCAATGTCTTCAAAGTCCCTTGAAATGCACATGTGCTTGTACTACAATGGCAAAGTTTTCAGATGAATGTATTGTGTTGACCAATAACAACCGAGCGCATGTGTGCATTGTCAATTTTAAATAAATGTGGAAAAATACTAGCTGTAGCGTCGTCTTTTGCTTGTGGGAAAAATAAATGTGGATAAATACAGAAAAGATCGCCCAAAAATAAATATGGATAAATACAGACGGAAATGGCTGAAAAATAAATACCATAAAACCGGGAGCCCTAATTATAATTAAATTACTTCCCACCCTATTCCCCTATAAACCCACAACCCGCTACGGAATTAAATTACGCAAAAATTTATTAACATATAATTCATTACTTTTAAAAAATTCAAACCCACATTACAAAATATATACATACTTTTAACACAAATACTAACATACAAAACACAAAAAAATCGATATTATTAACAACGATATTTTGACAATTGATATTACTAACTTTGATATTATTAAAATCTATATTTCTTACCTGCATGTCGATATTCTTAACCACTATATTTTTGCAAGTCGATATCCTGTCCACTCAATATTAAAAACTCAATATTTTGTCCATTCGATATTTTTAATTCGATATTATGACTAGTTACCGGTTTATAGTTTCTCTTAAACCTGGGAATGCTTCAGATTCCATTGGTTTGGCGTGGGAACACCCACTGCAACACCCATTGAATGCCCCTTTCACACTGTTTAATGCGTGAAAGGAGCATATATTTACAAGCCCATGAAAAGCCAGAAAAGTGGCTTTACGTGGCCTTGTAAACATGCTGTGGCACATTGCGCCTCGGAACGTCAAACAAATGGCGTCACAGCGTTGCAAGATTGCCACTAGGGCCTCTTAAATGAGGCCCTTGGATAATAGAAGAACTCCCACAATTCATCCTTGGCAAGGTCAACGATGCCATGGACTCCTGCCATTGCAGCTAGGCGCATCAAGGAGACCACCACCACCACCCCTGACATGCATCCCTCACTTGAACAACTGCTCCATTTCCTATGGGTGACAGCTAGACCTGATACCCTCTAAGTGCTGACCTCAGTACACCATAACTTCAGCAACAGGAAGCTGGAGACCAGGAACCGCAGAAAGAGACTCTCCAGAGCTGTCTGTAACCATGGAAGAAGGAGAGGCGCACAACCAGTCTACATAAAATTAGGTTACCTGCTGTCTGAGGAGTCGCATCAGGGGGCTGCATGGACTCTACACCGGATGACCATGTCGCAGTGGAGCCCATGTCGCTGGGGGAGCGTTCAGGGGATGTGTCAGGATCCTGTCTCTGAGTGTGATTGCACATCGTTGCTGCCGCATGCAGTGCCTTCTCCCTCTCTTGTATAACCTGGCTCCAACAATGACAGCTTGTTCTGCAAACCCTTCACTCCCTGTCCGCAGCACCTGGCGACCAGTACATTGCAGCCAGGTCCAAACCTGTTTAGCGACGTCAATGATTTGCGTGTCAACATCTGAGATCACTTGCAGCCTTTACAGGTAGAGGAGGGAGTATTTGATGCCCAACTCTCGGAGGGATGCAGGGGCTCTCGGAAGCCCCTCTGCCTCTGCACCCCTGTGGCATAGTCAGGGAAGAAAATAACTGTGGCATTATCCACTTTCACCTCCCCCAGCTTGCGTAAATCCCTCAGGACAGCATCACAATCCCTGTAGGAGGTAGAAGAGAAAGGGTCTAAGACCTGTCCCCGTCAGCGGGTGGCTCACTGGCACTCGATGGGCCTGCTGCATAACAAAGAATGGGGAGAGTGCACCTGCTGGCAGTAGGTCACGCAACCATGTCTCAGTATATGCCACTGCATCAGTCCCTTCTGCTCCCTAAGGCAGACCCAACACCCTCACGTTGTTATGCTGGGAGCGGCCCTCCGCATTCTCCGATGTTCTTGCCAGTGACTTCAAATGTGCCATTAGCTGCTACAACTCCAAGGCTGCACTCAGGGTACTTGGGGGGATTTTTACCAGTTATTGCTCAATGTCATGTACCTTGTAAGTCAGCTTGTGATGATCTGCGCACTCCAGGATGAAGTTAACTGTGATTTTGTCTATGCGACCCTCAAAGGAAGTGGCCATTTGTTCGAGGGAGGTACCCACTGCGAGTACAGAGTCTAGTTTGGGGTCCAGGCTGTCCATTGTAACGTACCCCGGCAGCCAGTGATCCCCAGCCGCTCGGTTCACCGACACGGAGGAGCGCCCAAATGTCGAAGCCACCCCCATCTGCAGACAGGCCATCGCTACACCAAATGCCTAGGCACTATGTATGACATGCGGTGCAGTGCAGTGTGGACAGCCGGCCCCTCTCCTCCAGTCAGGTGTATGCTAGCCAGGAATCTTCATTCGTGTGGCACCGATGGAAATCCCCTGAACACTACCAGGGGGTGAAGTAATGCAGCACCACACGGTCGCCTCCTCCAATCTAACAGTGGCAACCAGATTCTTTGTTCCCCAGTGCCCCAGTGAGCGATGGCAGATCAAGCTGTGCGCCCAAGGGCCTGGGCCTGAACTGACCCCATACCCCTAGCACCTGCCGCCACCAATGGCCGATATCAGTGACTAGAGCCAGTTAGTGTAGTCACCCACCAGTCTTGTGCAGTGCCCTCAGTGATGCAGGTCAGCCACAGTGCAGGGATTGCTCAGGGCACGTGTGCGCCACCCACAGGCATTAGGTCTGGGCCCAACGTGATTCCCAGGCCCCTTCTGCTCCGCGTCCCACCTTCTCCTCACCTGGACATTGACACCGGGGCTCAATCCGCCGCTCTCTCTCCGAATCTGTGACTCAGCCAGCAAGAGCCTCAGCCAGGTGGGATTTCACAAGCCTGGGTACAGAAGTCACCGGCAAGTCCACTGGGGAAGCTCGTGATGCAGGTGATGCAACAAGGCCCCCTTAGGCGTGAAGTTGCAGCACTCCCATCACACAAGTTCAGCGCAGCTCAGGTACCTCACCCTCCACAGCGTCTGGTCAGCGCCACATTCTCTGGCCTGTGATGCAGAGAGGCGCGACCCACCATTAACAAAATCGTCTGTGCACCCAGGTGTAGTGGAGGTGCGTGTTATGGAATGCAGACCTCCCTACTTCTTTGCGCAGGAGCGCCTCTACTGATCACAGCTCCAAGGGGCACCAGGTGGTCTTCTCACACAGGTCAGCAACATGTCGCCCTGCAACCTGCCAGACTTCGCCACCAGGTAAGGGCAATTGCTGATGCCTCAATGTCTACCACCACGGCCCAAAGGCTTGTGCTTGATGTGGCCCGCCTCCACCGTCAGGCCGCAGCGACTCCACAGCACCGCCACCTCCCACTCCGGGCATCAGACGCAGGCCCAGTGAGGCCTGCCTGACCCGGAGACTGTCTGTGCTTTCAGGCATTGGCTGCCATGGTGTCGCAAGGATGGGGCTATGAAAAGTGCTGCATCACTGGTTTTCCCCAGCGATGCGCCTCTTTTCATAAATGAGGCCCTGATTCTGCATTTCCTCTTCCCCTGGGCCTCTGGCTGGTCATCCTGGCTGTTAGGGAGTTTGTGGGGGGTTGTTGACCTGTGCTGAACTTGGTCCTGGCTGCTCTATTCTGCATTCCATTGTTTTTATTTCTTTTTTTCATTAGAGGTGGATTTATAGGTTATTTTTGCTTCTAGAGGCTGAAAAGTGACGTTGAGCTGACTAACGTGAATTTTTTTGCTGCGAATTGGCCTTTTGTCACTTTTCTCTCGCTAACGTCAATTTTTTTATCGGCTTGACGCAAGTGTTAGCAGCAGTTTTTGCCGCGGCTAGCTGATACTATTGCCATGTAGCGACTATCGTAAAAACGTCACTAACCGGGCGATATTTTTAGGCGATAGACAGCGTTAAGAAAATTGCTGCAAACCAATGCAAAAACTGGTTAGCGGCAATTCTTGTTAATATACCCCTTAGTGTCCACACACTTTCAGGGTCAGGTCCTCCAGATACACTCGGTTGGGAACATTCTAACTACATCATATATCAATGTTTTGATGGGAGGGACTTTAACCTGGTGACTAATGCCTCTCTAGATTGGATCTCTCAAAGAGCAGGCTCAACCAGAGCCTTCTCCCTGCAGGGCCTTAAGTGGCTTGTGAAGGCGAGGCTGGTTGATGCTTGGAGGTCATTGCACCCATCCACGAAGTCTCACTCCTTTTTCTCAGCTGCACACCAGTCCTATGCCAGAATCAACTATTTTTTAGTGTCTGCCTCCCTTCTTCCGGAGGTGACACGGGTGGACATCGAGGTGGCTTCCAACTCGGACCACTCTCCTATTCAGCTCACACTGCACCTCCCCAAATGCAAATCCAGGATCTAGGATGTGGCATCCTAAACCTAAATTGTTATCCTATAACCCCACAATCAAAGAAGTGAAGGGAGTAATCACGGGCTATCTTGAATTAATGACACACCCCACACATCAGTAGCGACCCTATGGGACACTCTTAAAGCAGTGGTGAGGGGAACTTACATAGCTATAGTGGCGCGGCTTAACGGGGAACGCAGGACTAAACACACAGAGCTAGAGACGAGTGAGGGATTTGGAGGAATCGCATAGACAGACAGGCTCACACAGGACACGACAACAACTGACCATTGCTATAAAACAGCTCAGAGCCCTTGACATGGATGCAGCAGAACATGCCCTTCTCCGAACGAAGCATAAATACTATGCAGGGGGAAAAAAAGTCAGAAGGCTCCTAGCCCATAGAGTGCACGCACAGACTCACGCACATCGCATTAATGCCCTGGTAGATCATGCTCAGCACCACTTGACATGAGATAAAAATATTGCGATGAAATTTGGCCAGTTTTATGCCCAGCTATACAGCGCAGAGCCCCTGCTTTCCATGCAATGCTCCACATACATGGAGTAGACCCCATCTAACGAAACTACTAGAGCCCACAGCAGCAACCCTGGAGGAGGACATAACAACACAAGAGGTCCTTGAGGCAACAGGGAGGGTCAAACTGGACAAGGCCCCTAGTCTGGACGGGTTCACAGCTGCCTTTTACAAAATATTTGTGGGTCAGTTGTTCCCCGTGCTGCCCCAGCTATACAACTCCTTTAGTTCCTCTTGCGCCCTCACAGAGACTATGAAGTCGGCTATCATAACTGTCTTGCCAAAACTGGGGAAGGATCCTTAGCGCTGCACTTCTTACCATCCCATATCATTGCTCAACGTGGATGCAAAGATATTCACTGGGATTCTCGCCAGCAGACTGGGACAGTATATGCCCGGGTTGGTAGACCCTGACTAGTCAGGCTTTATCCCTGGACGTACTTGTGGGGATAACACAAAGCGTCTATTCCACTTAATAGATAAAACTAACTGCTCCCAGACACCCACGCAGTTCCTATCAATAGATGCTGAAAACACATTTGACCGGGTGCATTGGCCTGTGGTTGGTACTTGAGGCTGTTGGCCTGAGCCCCCACTTTCGCCAATGGATTTGGGCTAGCTAAGCAGAACGGGTGGCGCTCGTATGCATTAACAGCTCACTGTCTCCCCCCTTCCCTGTCTCTAGGGGAACGCATCAGGTGTACCCCCTTTCCCCACTCCTGTTCGTGTTATATATGGAGCCACTGGTGGAACGTATTCGGGGACATTCTCTCATTGAACGGGTCTGTATAGGTGTCCAATCCCATAAGATCATGCTATACGCGGACAACGTGCTGTTAGCTATTACCAAGCCTCGCCAGTCATTGCCCTCCCTGTTGAAGGAACTTAAACTATTTGGGAAGGCATCAGGGTTTAAAGTAAACACCACCACATCTCAAGCTCTCAATCTCACCATCCCGCGGGATGAGCAGGCATAACTAGTGAAGACATTCCCCTTCTCATTGGCCATGCAGGGAATCTCCTACCTGGGCGTTCAGTTGCTTCCCACTATTGAAAAATCTGTCACATAATTACTCTGCTCTGCTGGCCATGGTGTGATCTCTCATCCAGTCCTGGCATGGGGACCCCCTTTCCTGGTTGGGATGAATAGCAGCTGTCAAAATGTCCCTCTTGCCTAAGATCTTATATCTTATGCAGGTGATGCTGCTACATCCGCCCCCCCTCCACGTTGAAGAAACTCCAGTCGTCCATAGAATCCTTCATTTGGGGCAGCAAGCGAGCTAGAATGGCCAGGGAGCGTACATATCTCCCGGTAGCTATGGGTGGCTTGGGTATACCACACCAAGTGCTATACCACCAGGCCGCCCAGCTGCGATTCCTAGTAGAATGGAAACGTCCACTCACAGAGAAGCACTGGTGCTTCCTAGACCAGGCGGTGGCCGGGATTCATATATATAAGATTCAATGGCTCCCGCGTAAGAGCCACCCTCTGGGAGTGTATATTTCCCTGGTGGTCAGGGCCACAGTTGAGGTCTGGGACAAACTTTGTGTTCCTAAACACCTCTCCACTCCAGTCTCCCCCTTGCCCCAATCATAGGAAATGCAGATTTTCCACCAGCAATGCATGGAACAACATACTCCCAGTGGCAGGAGGCAAATTGCAAACGCATAGGAGACCTTTTTGATGAGCAGGGCTTACTAGACTTCCCATGGGTTCAGCAGGACTTTCGGCTCCTGGACTCTGAACGTTGGCGCTATATAGCTGTTTGCCATTGGGTGACCCACCCGTCGATATGGCCCCATGCAAGTAGGCCACTTACCCCGTTTGAACGCTGGCTCTTGTCAAGGCCGGATGACTGACGTTTGCTGCTGGACATCTACACCTTCTTGAATACCTCTGCTAATCCCTTGATCTCGCCAGCTAGAACACGGTGGGAGACGGAGTGTGAACCCTGATTCACGGAAAAGGAATGGGCCAACATCTTGCATCGAGCCCGCATGTTGGCCTGCAGCGCCCCTGGGAGGGAAACTTTCCTCAAGACCGTACACTACTAGTACTGCACACCCCCCCCGCATAGTTAAGTGGCGGAGGGGGAGTGACAACAAGTGCTGGCGCCACTGTGATCACTCCAGCACACTTTTCCACTTTCTGTGGCACTGCCCCAAATTGCACCGTTACTTGTCATAAGTGTTCACAGACATCGACCAAATGTTTAACACCAAATTTCCCCGTTTCCCCAGCTATATCTTATTGGGGCTTCCCAACACCTTAACATACCCACTGTGTTCCCTCAGGGGGAGGGTCATCACCCTGGCACTGTGCAGAGCGAAGCAAGTCTTGTTATCAAGATGAGGAACAGACACTAAACCCACGCACACAGGAAGGACACAAAATATCTGGGATTTGATTAGTATGGAAAAATTGACAGTAGTTGTAAACCATACCTTACCCAAGTTTGACAATATGTGGGGGCCCTGTTTGAAATAGTTGTCCAACACTTTTCATGAACTCCCTTGTCCAATATAATTGCGGGTCCTGCGCCTTACATCTGGCACGCAGACCAACACCTAAAATCTTTGCATTGTGGGGGGGTGGGACAGGAGTTGATACTGCATTACTATGTGCGAGCATGATATGTTTTGTTTATTGATTTATTAATCCATAGCCTGTTACCCCTTCCTTCCTCTCCCCTCTTACTCCCTCTTCTGTTCACCGGATGTAGGCAAATGATTCTGTATGCTTATCTCAAAATAAAAACCGATACAATCTAAAAAAAAGAAATGTAATACAGACATGGATATGGTTTTGAATCTGTTGAGTAAACCATATCTGCTGTATCTCATTTGGAAGTCGCATTTTCCTTCTAGAATGTGCAGTGAACTTGTGACCTACTTGTTCCACTGGGTTGCTAGGTACATTGAGCTAAGACTGTATTGGGGAGAGAGTGTTAAAGAGACAGAACATTTTTAAAAAGTTGAGGAAATATGACACAATTTAAGTAATGGCAAACTTTAATTTCCAATTTAGGACTATGTTTTAAACTGTTTTGCAGTATGTACATTTAAAAAAAACACGGAGACAGGAACCTTGTTTTGAAACTGAGGGAAAGGGTTAACAGATGCTAACCATTCACAAGCGGAGATGCAGTAGTCTAAAATGAAAGACATGATTTCATTTGCTGCCTTTCTCATGATCATAGAGTGGAAATTTGAAGAGCCATTTTATAGTTGCTTTCTATGAGGGTGGTGTACCATTCTTGTGCTTATTTTTTACAAAACTTAACAGTGTCAAAACTATTCAGAAAGAGCTAAAATAACAATATAATCTACGAACTCAATTTACTGGTGTGTGTATAACTTTTTAATTTTAAAAAAATGTACATTAGAAATGAAGATGTATATGGGAGTTTAATTAAAAAGAGTATCATACTGATATGAAAACAAATATATCAGATGAACTGTATCTGGAAGCAGGTATGTGTCTAAGATGTTAGTACTGTTGAAAATTACCATGAGAAATGCCTTTAAAAATGACAATGTTTTAAATGTCTAACCATTATGTGCAGAATAGATACATCTATATTATTTGCATTCTGGGAGTTGTGGTAGTTTTAGTCACATTATTAAACAGGAGTAGTGTAGGCAGAAATAAAAGATAAGAAAATGTGCTACTTCTGTATATGAATTATAAAGTATTAATACTTGTTAGGTATGTATTAGGAAGTGTTTGTCAATGCGTTTTTTTAACTTATATGACCGGTTTGCATATACTTAGATGGTGAGATATGGTTTTGTGGTTGAAGATAGGTATATGTACAGTGAGACTCTTGAGTTCACTTAAAGATGCAGAGAACTATATATTTTTGGAAAGATGGCCTGAAGGTGTATATCTATTATAAAATCACATATATGTTTACATGGTGATCTATGTTCTTTAAGGCTGTTGAAAATTTCATGTATATGGTGAGGGTGGTGTATTTCTTTAAACATGCTGTGTTTAAAATTGAGGAGGGTTAATAGTGCAGAATGTCTCTTAAGAGCTTCATCTGGCGTGTACCGTTTCCTTGAGAAATGCTGAATATATGTTTTAAAGACACAAGAAATATTTGCAAAATGATGTAGATATGCCATTAAAAAGAGGTTCTGTGCTCTGAAAAAGTGAGAATTGTTGTTTTCAGTTTTAGAAATTTACTGATGCATGTGCACGCTGAGCAATAGAGCAATGTATGCTCTTAGAGAGCCATGTATGCAATTATATATCAAGTGCGATATCTAGACCTATCAATCACCCAGGCACTAGACATGCAATCTTCCGATCATGCAGGCACTAATTATGTACTCATTGAACTACACAGGCAACATCCATGAATTCATCCAATCTCCCAGATAGCAGCAATATAGTCATGCGAATACACAGGCTCTAACTATGCAGATATGGGACCACCGATGTAGTTCCTAAATACTCAGGGACTCATGAAGGCACTACCTATATTCGGAGGGAATCACCAAGGCACTATCTATGCACTCATCCAATCAACCAGGGAGTATTTTGTACTCAAACACATGTATTTACAAGTTTTAGTGAGGAATATGTACTCTTTTAGAACCATCTGGTGAATTATATATGTAACCTGTCACACACTGTTTGCATTTACTCTGAAGAATTAGAGAGCTATATGCTGTTATACAGATTAATGTGCAGGTTTTTATATGCGGTGTTTCTCAAAATTTAAATTTGACACATCTAAGTAGAAAAGTACTGAAACACTACCAGTGACACAATGGTAAAGAGGCACAGAAATAGCTCTTATGTTGTGTTTTCAGATTTACAGTATTGAGATACTGTATGTACTTTTACACTTTGGTTGATGTTTATTTTAAAATTTACTACAAAAGGGATAAAGTGGTCTTTTAACGTGTATAAGTGAGAACTGGGATATGGTGCAGCTGTGTTGTAGGAGAGGGTGCTATAATATTAAAAGGTAACTAATAAATTAGGTTTTGTGCTTTGGTTTGGTACATTGAAGTAAGTGCTTGTAGTTATGTAGGTAGGTTCATCTGTAGGTTTAAAACTGCAACATAATATAAAAACAGTTTTTGTATTATGTGTAAGCCAGTAGTAAAGTAGTATGTACATTGGCTAGAACACAACATTCAAAAATACTTTTTTTACAGAACAATATCTGCATAACTACAGATAGAATGCCCACAAAAGCTTGGAGAAAAAAGGATCAGAAGGGACTACAGTATCTATGCAGTACTGAGACACAAAAGGGGCAAAATGAAGAAAAAGTGGTGAAAGAAAAAAGAGCTACTGGTAAGAGGACAAAGTCATATCTTAAAAATATATGTGGACATTTCCAAAGATGACAAAATAATGAAAATAAAATTCAGACTATGAGAAAAAATTACAGTGGATAAAATCTATATAACAATAACAAGAAATAATGTAACAAAGATGGACACACCTTAGCGAGGAGACAGTAGCAGTTTAAGGAAATCAGAGCCAGGATGTTCATAGTTGCGGAGTTATAAATCTTCTGAGAACTATGAAAAAGTATAGAAAAAGGAGAGAGGCACTGAAACAGAAAGAACGAATTGAGAAAGTAGTTGATAAGGCCTTTGCTTTGAAGGAGAAGCTTTTCATTTTGATTATAATAGAATGAAGACTCTTGACAAAATGGTGTTGTGCATGAGGAGACAAATTCAGAAAAAAGATTAGTAAACAGAAGTAACTTTTGTGTAGCTTTTAGTGGAGAATGCATACATACTTCTAGTACAGAGTCTTTCTTTAATGAAGAAAACTATCTCAAGGACAAAAGATTAGTTAATGCTATTGGTTACAGAGGACGTTGTTATTTAATGAAGAATGGCACTCCTATAGCGAATGAGGTGATGGTACCTACAAATGTAGAACAAGTTATTGGAGAACAGGTACAAAGAAGGAGGAGTCAGGTGCCTCTATACAAATGGAATTGTAGTAGTGTTTGCAAGTATTTGACAGTAATCCATTGATATATTTAGGAAATTTCTACATATCCTTCCACGGCGAAGTTTTAAACACAAAATTAGTACTTTACAAAGATTGGATCATTGCAAAATTGGAAAGCATACAAATTTGCAGGGACACTCACTAGCTTGTTTTTTAAACAAAGTGTGCCAAAGCACCTTTCATCATTTCAGAATGTTAGCTATACACCACTCAACAATGCAAACTTTAGTTTAGTTAGGAGGCTGGACTATGTGAAAACTCCTGCTTTAAGTTTAGGGGAAATAAATAGAGCACTTTTGCATGGTATTGTGGCAGATGTAGAAAAGGTTTCTGATGATATGCAGTTTCATTTCTTTGGTCCTGAGCAGGATTCTAGGGAAAATAAAGAGTTCTTAAGAGGAGGAGTTGCAGAACAGGACACAGATATTACGATTGAAAAAGAGATTACAAAATTGAACACAGTGTGGTCTCAAAATCCAGAGTATGTTTGTATATGTTGTTGACACACTCACTAGAAAATTCAAACACAGAATGCTGACTTGTATTTAAAAAGTGAATAAGTAAATAATGATAAGTAGCAAAACTTAGCTGTGTATTTATTTGTAAGGGAACGCTTTGACTTGTCCATACAGCAACTTATATGTAAGTAGTGTTACAAAAAGATAGAAGATAATAAAATGAACAACACATATATATTGGATACCCATTTAGTAAAATAATAGAATGCCTGCCAATGTAGAAAAGGGCCAAAAATAAAAAAAAACATCAACATTTATGATTCTTTGCAGCATTGCGAAGGGCTGTTATGGACTGCTCTCCAGCACTCACTACAACTGCACAATCCATATAGTATGATGCCATTCGGAAAAACTGTGGAGCCATATCTTGAAGTTGTGATTGGACCTCTGAAGTGACTTTCTGCCTCTGTGTTGTTGCAGCTGCTATCGAAGTTCAGGGTCCTTCAGCCTTGCATTTCCTTCTTATTGCTTTTACACTATTGCTATGGTATGTTTTTAGATGGTAAAGCATGGACCTAGTCCAGCAAGAATATTTTTATTTATACCCCTTGATAATGTCTTGTGGCATATTGTGCAATGCGCAGATCTGCTCACTATGAACTTCTCTTAAAGAATGTTCAAGATAGATAAATGAGCATAAAGGGCCCGATTCACAGAACTAATCTGAGACAAAATCCTAAACTTACTACTTTTGGTATTCACAGAAGGCATTTAGTAGTAGTAAAGTTAGGATTTTGTCTTAAGTTTGACTTAAGACAAACTTAAGACAGACTTAAGACAGACTTAAGACAAACTTAAGACAAACTTAAGACAAAATCCTAACTTTACTACTACTAAATGCCTTCTGTGAATACCAAAAGTAGTAAGTTTAGGATTTTGTCTCAGATTAGTTCTGTGAATCGGGCCCGTTCTTCTTATTCTTTTAGTTGAAAAGTGCATTATACAATGATATTCCTTTATTTGCGGGTGACATGATTTTCTGTTTTGTTTTTGAATTATTATTTTTTTGTGGTTTTGTAAAGTTTTAAAATGGTTTTGTTCTTTTTATGGTAACAAAAATGGCAACTGGGACAGGAGGAATTAAACAATGTGCACTGAGAAATGTGCAAAAAATAAAAAAGGGGAAATGAAATTAGCATTTATGATTTTTTGTAGCATTGTGACTAGTTGGAACACACTGCTCACCAGCACTTATAACTACACTACAGTCCATGCAATACATGGCCTTTCTTGAAAGCTCCGGAGCCATATCTGTTGTAGTAGTCTGCACCTCTGAAGGGACTTTCTGGCTGGAAATTGTTGCTGCTACCACTGATGTAGATGGTCCTCCAGTCTCCCTCTGATAGATCTCCAGTTGTAGACATTTTCTATGATAGGTTTGAAGATTATATAACATGGACTTTGTCCCACAAGAATATTTTTTGTTCATCCCTCCAGAGAGGGTCTTGTTACAGATTGTGCATTGCACTAGTTTTGCAGCTGTTTTTGATTCCCCATGACTTTGGGTAGCAATGGGTAGCTTAATAGGTGTTTGGTAGTTATGTTCTATTCGTGAGTTCAGATGTTGAAAGTTATTTTTTTAAACTGTTGTTTTTTACAAATGCGTTGTTCAAATAAACTTAAACTAATATGTTACTAAACAGCTAGACTCAAACTTTGTGTAAAATGTGTCTATAGATAATTCTGCTGGCACAACTCATATACTTACATAATTACCCAGACATTACACACTCACTCATGGACCCATACAGCCACTCACACACCCAGTCACCAACCTATACAGTGACTCACACACCAACTCTCAAAATTTACAGGTTACAGTTAGGAAATAAAATGGAAAATACCTTCGAAATTCACTGAAAAAAACAAAGGTTACAGGGATGTTATAGTTAGGAAATAATATTTTAAAAACCTGAGTAATTCACTGAAAAAAACAAAGATTACAGAGACGGTATAGTTAGGCTCAAGTTTCACTCATACAAAACCTAAATGAGCTAACTATTACTCGCTGCCCGCAATGCACTGCTTATGGCCTCACATATTACATCACTCATGACATGGTCAGTGGCATCACCTATGACATCACTGATGACATCTCAAATGACTTCACTGACGACATCACTGATGGCATTATCTACAGAATCTCTGATGCACCCACTCACACCCCCATATAACCTTTCATACACGCACTCCAACTTCCACACTAACATTCTCAAAACCATTGACACACCCATACCAGTACTTACACACCCACTCATTGATTCATAGGTCTACACACACAACCAATCAGTTACCCATACAGCCACTGACACACCAACTCGCTCACTAACACGGCCACTGATATATCCGCTCATACATCTATACAGCCACTAACACACTGTCAGCCACTCTTAGTTACTCACACAACAACTCACTCACCTATAGAGTCAATCACACAGCAATTTACTCACCTATACAATTATACACACACCCACTTAGTTATTCATACAGATACTAACACATACTCATTCACCTATACAGTCACTCACACAAGCAAACACTCACACATACAGCCACTATCACAATCGCTCACTCACACATACACTCACTCATATACTCCAACACTCGCCTATACTGCCCTTCACATATCAAGTGACTCACCCATATACCACTGACACATCCATTCACTCACCGAAACAGCCATACCCATACTCAGTCACCTATACAGCCCCTCATGTAGGAACTAACTAAACCATACTGACACTGACTCACCCACTCACTCATCCATGCAGGCAGTCACACACCCTCTCACCCAACAACACAGACACTCATATACCCTTACAGGTACTCAGGCAACCAATCAATTACCCACACAGCCACTCATGTACCCACTTACCAACCCATACAGCCACTTAGACACCATCTGACAGACTGATACAGACATTCAGATAACCTAGTCAGTCACCTATATATTCACTGAGACACCTAATCACTCACTTGTACAGTCAGTCATGCACCCACTGATCCATCCATACAGGCACTCATACACCCACTAATTCATCAATACACCTTGGTGTATATATATTTAACACTCAGACATTTCAAAAACACTCACAGTCACCAGATGATGTCATCAGTGATATCATTTGAGATGTCATCAGTGATATCACTGACCATGTCATGAGTGATGTAATATGTGAGGTCATAAGCAGTGCATTGCAGGGACGTGAGTTATAGTTAGTTCAGCTATCTATAACTGCTGAATTTCACTGGTTTTGTATGAGTGAAACTTGAGGCTAACTATAACGTCTCTAAGGTTTTTTTAATTATATTTCCAAACTATATTGTCCCTGTAACCTTTGGTTTTTTTCAGTGAATATATATATATAGAGAGAACAGCTCTAGATTCCTAGATCTATTATTGCAAGAATATCTTGCAGCCCTCTTATCATATTTAAAGGACGGTACGAAATTTTTAAAGAAACTGGATAACATCCCCAGGAAGGCAGAATATATAATGATAACCATGGATGTGGTGTCATTATACACCTCCATTAAACATGGGAAAGGAATACACGCCTGTGAGAGCTTCTTAAGGGATCGACCAGTGGAATGGCTAGACCATACACGAATGCTGATGGATATGTTAAATCACTGTCTCACGCACAATGTTTTCACATTTGATGGCACATTTTACCAGCAGGTACAAGGGACAGTGATGGGCACCTCCTTCACCCCCACATACACAAATTTATTCATGGGGTGGTGGGAGAAGGAGGTAAAAGAATACAAACCAGGATGAGAGGGCCCGAGGGAAAAAGTTTAAAGACCACAACGGACTAAATCCCCCAATCTACATATACATAACAATCAAGTCCGAGGGTCTGGAAGCACCACCTACAACTATGGTGACATTAGGGACAACAGTGCACCAGAAACTTGACCTACACAAGAAGTCCTATCTTAAAGGACGGAATCCCAACACTCACCGAAGTGACATGCTTCATCATCTGGGATCTCCTCCTGGCTGTAACTCCTAGTACAGTCGAGGGCTACATCCCCCCCACTGTGAGGGAGGAGCTCTGGGATGTTTTATTCATGTAATCCCTAACTAGGGGCTTCTAAAACCCAGGATGAGAAGCTGTAAATGTTATATGTGAGTGATGAGCGCAGTGCAAACTAAGGTGAAAAAGTGTAAGGTGAGTTAAAACTATCAAGAGAGAAAAGACTTTAATGGTTATCTCTCGATGTTAGGATTAAAAACAGTGCAAAGTGCAGTTTTAACATAATAACTGCAACTATGGTCTACATGTTTCCGCTATCATGACCTAACAAGTGTCTAGCCTTCTTCAGGACCTAGATGTAAAATGCTACTGCGTGTGTATACTCAAAAATAAATGTGACCAAAGAATAAGATCAATGGAACCAATACAACCTACACCACACAGAATCTCTGATGGAGGATCATGGTGTACTAGTCAACCTGTGTAGAAAAAGATGAGGGACATCAATTAATCAAGTGTCAGTGAAAATTATGCAAAAGTCAGTTAATGACACCGACCATTACGGTGTCCAATGGGGACTTACCCGTCAATTACGAGTAAGGAACATCACCCCACCTGGCAGCAGCTCAGGACGTGAGGCACCGCTCTGAAAAGAACAGAGTGTTAAACAGTGAAAAAATCAGATCCAATAAAAGTGATCTGTTTATATCAACAACATGTGATTGATAGAAAGGCTTAACTTTAAAGAAAAGAAAACAGTACAACGACCATGTTAGGAAACTTAAAGGATGATACTGATGATGTCAATGACTAAATTAAAAAGTCATAGTGAAACTACAGTATATATGTCAGATATGTAGTTGTCTATTGTTCAATCGCATAAGGTGTCATGGCTAATAGTAGATCAACAATACCCTTAATCCGAAAAAGTGACCTAAGTCCAAAAATTGTTCAAAAGGATAGCAGTAACTGTATCTCTGTGCAAATACTGGGTGTCAGACTTTGCTAACCCCAGAGGAATATCTTCCGCACAACTTCATATCAACATGATTAGAAAGAGTGTGCATTGATAATCAGAAGTTAATGGTGACTCCAGTGCTATGTTAAAGACACGATAGAGCAGCAACAGAGGTATAAACAGAGGCTGTTGATTAAAAAGCTGAACGCTGCCAAACAACTCATCGACTAGCACATGATGTTCACATTCTTAGTATAATGTCTCTTAGGCAAAAATCACGATAGGTGGTAAAGTACCCCTGGTCATTAAATCGCGTAGTAACAAAAAATGTTGGCTGCTCACGTGTAGAGAGCAATTTAAAGAAGGGCGCATTACGTATTATCACAGTGTAGTAGCCTATCTGAGCGTGAGTCAATAGCAATGACAAATTGCTAAAAACGCCTCGCTGTTGCTTACGATAACAATCCAAAACAGCTGTCATCTAAAAAAAGACCTTTTATGAAGTCGTGCGGAAGAAATTCCTCTGGGGTTAGCAAAGTCTGACACCCAGTATTTGTACAGAGATACAGTTACTGTTATCCTTTTGAACATTTTTGGACTTAGGCCACTTTTTCGGACTAAGGGTATTGTTGATCTACTATTAGCCATGACACCTTATGCGATTGAACAATAGACAACTACATATCTGACATATATACTGTAGTTGCACTATGACTTTTTAATTTAGTCATTGACATCATCAGTATCATCCTTTAAGTTTCCTAACATGGTCGTTGTTCTGTTTTCTTTTCTTTAAAGTTAAGCCTTTCTATCAATCACATGTTGTTGATATAAACAGATCACTTTTATTGGATCTGATTTTTTCACTGTTTAACACTCTGTTCTTTTCAGAGCGGTGCCTCACGTCCTGAGCTGCTGCCAGGTGAGGTGATGTTCCTTACTCGCAATTGACGGGTAAGTCCCCATTGGACACCGTAATGGTCGGTGTCATTAACTGACTTTTGCATAATTTTCACTGACACTTGATTAATTGATATCTCTCATCTTTTTCTACACAGGTTGACTAGTACACCATGATCCTCCATCAGAGATTCTGTGTGGTGTAGGTTGTATTGGTTCCATTGATCTTATTCTTTGGTCACATTTATTTTTGAGTATACACACGCAGTAGCATTTTACATCTAGGTCCTGAAGAAGGCTAGACACTTGTTAGGTCATGATAGCCGAAACATGTAGACCATAGTTGCAGTTATTATGTTAAAACTGCACTTTGCACTGTTTTTAATCCTAACATCGAGAGATAACCATTAAAGTCTTTTCTCTCTTGATAGTTAGTTTTAACTCACCTTACACTTTTTCACCTTAGTTTGCACTGCGCTCATCACTCACATATAACATTTACAACTTCTCATCCTGGGTTTTAGTAGCCCCTAGTTAGGGATTACATGAATAAAACATCCCAGAGCTCCTCCCTCACAGTGGGGGCGTTGTAGCCCTCGACTGTACTAGGAGTTACAGCCGGGAGGAGATCCCAGATGATGAAGCATGTCACTTCGGTGAGTGATGGGATTCCGTCCTTTAAGATAGGACTTCCTGTGTAGGTCAAGTTTCTGGTGCACTGTTGTCACTAATGTCACCATAGTTGTAGGTGGCGCTTCTAGACCCTCGGACTTGATTGTTATGTATATGTAGATTGGGGGATTTAGTCCGTTGTGGTCTTTAAACTTTTTCCCTCTGGCCCTCTCATCCTGGTTTGTATTCTTGTTCTTGAGCGGCCACGGCCGTGGGTCCTTTTATTGCATCCAAGAACTTTGGAGAGCTTTATCAACACTGCTGTTCTTTTGATCGGCCCTTTTTGATAGTAATCAGTACACTACATGATGGCAGACTTTATGGGCTTAGCCTTCAATGATGACTTTGTTCAGTCTTTCCTGACTACTCCTACCAGTGTAGACACGGTCCAAGGAAGTAGTAGTAATACCCAAGCGGACGATTGGGCTTCGCTATTGGTATTACGGAAATCACATGCTCGCACCCAGATACATGGTGCGGTCATGACTGAATATTTGAGAGCTAATTACGACTCCACGGGGCTCATTGTTACGAATACCCCCAGACTTTTTTTGAAGGACAAGAAATTTGTGAAAGATTGGTCACTGATTGCGTGGCGCTCCACGCGTGATTGGTTGGTTCTAATTATTAGCACAGCCAAACGCATAGCGGACGCCATATTAATAGAAATGCAAGTGCTTGAAGCCCAGATCAAATCTGTGATCCCGGCTACCCTTTTAAAAAAAAACAATGAAGAATCAAATAAAACCACAAAAGAGTTTAAAGACTCAATTTTAACTATGAAAATCGAGACGTTCAAGAAAGATTTGGCACGCTTTTCTACGGAGAATGTATACCCATATACCAGCGATAGTTATGTGCCACCTGAATTCAACAAAAAGGGTAGACGTATGGGTCTAATTACTCATCTTCAGGAATGGATGAATGGTCCAGTGACTCCGATTCGTCTAATCAATCTGGCCAGACCAATCGAAATCAAGGTCGAGGCCACAGGTTCTACCAGAGAGGCGGATCATTTGGACCTCCGCCCCCCCTACAACCACAATGGTGGCCACCAGGACCATGGGGTTACCCCAATACCTCCTTCCCTCCTCAAAGCTTGCCATTCCAACCACATCCCCAATCTTACTCTAATCAGCCTTTTTTAGGGTATGGTCGAGGGCGTTCACGAGGAAGGCGAAGAAATCAACAGGCCCAGGTAACTGGAGCCCGCCAGTATCACCGAGGAGCACATGGAGCAGGAAAAAAGTGACACCGCAACCAGGAACAAGCACGGACTAGGTTTAGTGGTCAACCTTAGTGATCGTGCTTTGACATCTGACGAACATACGACGCTTAATAGAGGGCTTGGTTTTGTTCCGAGTTTCGGTGGGGCTGCCTTTCAAACGCAACGTGAACTTGCGCAATTCTTTAGAAAAATACGCCTCCAGTTCTTTTTTAAGGAGAGAGACTCCACCGATGTTGTAACTGAACCCACGAATACAGGCCTCAAAGTCCGGTCTCTTTTCAATCCACCTGTGCATACTGTTCCACCCCAAGTTCTGGCATTCGATAAAGCGGTAATCAATGAGGTTAGCGCTTTACCTGCTTCCAAAAATCTATACTTTCATAATCTTCCGAATAATGAAAGGAGAGCCTTACAAGCGCTGGCAAAGGATACACTTATTATCATCAAGCCGGCTGACAAAGGCGGCGCGATAGTCGTGATGAATACATCGACATATCGCGCTGAATGCCTTCGCCAATTGGGTGACGCCCGTTTCTATCAGCCTTTAAGAACTGATCCCACTCAGAGACTCTCACGTGAGATTAGTCATCTCGTGGAAGAAGCCAAGAATGAAGGTTGAATTACTAGCAGCGAAGCCACTTTCCTGACCATCATGCATCCGGTAATACCTTATTTCTATGTATTACCGAAGATACATAAACCCCAAAGGCCACCACCGGGACGTCCTATCATCTCGGGCATAGGGTCCTTGTTGTAACCCTTATCCACTTTTGTGGACTTTTTTCTGCGCCCAATGGTTAGTGAAATGCCGACCTACCTCAAAGACACCACTGACATACTCAGGATGATACCAGACATTGAATTCAATATTTCCACTGACTATTTGGTCAGTTTTGATGTAGAGTCATTATACACCTGCATCCCCCAAGATGAAACTTTGGATGTCATCAGATCACTTCTGGAAAATCGGGATCTGGACTCCATCACTCCTGTGAACTTCATCATGGAGTGTGCCAGGTTGGCAATGAAGGAGAATTTCTTCAAATTTGAGGATACGATCTATTTACAAACCTCGGGGACATCTATGGGCAGCGTTTTTGCGCCGAGTCTGGCGAATCTTTATGTTCACCAGTTTGAACAAGAACACGTGCTCAACTCCACTATCCCTTTCCATGATCATATTCTGACATGGAAAAGGTATATTGACAATGTTTTTGTGGTATGGAGAGGCGAAGAGGTCACTATCTACGAATTTCAAAGATGGCTGAATTCTAGGAATGCGTTCCTGAAATTCACTGTAGATGTGAGTAAGGACAGCTTGCCTTTCCTTGATTTGAGGATTTTCCCCACAGCTGACGGATTACAAAGTGAACTCTATAGAAAACCGATGGCACGCAATTCACTATTACTATATAGTAGCCATCATCCCACGTCACTTCGCAACAACTTGCCTTACGGACAGTTCTTGCGCATTAGACGTAATTGTTCAACTAAAGACAAATTTAATGAACATGCAGAATCTCTCTCTGTTCAATTGAAGGAAAAGCAATATCCCAGAAAGATGATTCGTCAGTCCATGAAACGTGCATCTAATAACAACAGGGATGCACTTTTAGAAATTAAAACACCAAAGTCTAACACCTCAAGACTTACATGTGTGAACACATTCAGTGCTGCATCTAATGGAATTCAAAAAGCCATACGCAAACACTGGCGCATTTTGAATATCGACAAGGAGACCATACCCCCGGCTCTGTTTGCTTTTAAAAGAAGTTCCAACATTAGAGATAGCCTGGTGCACACACGACCATTTAATAAAGTTTCAACACCTCTCACTCAAGACACCCTTTGGAATTTGCCACCTCTCCAGGGGCATTACCCCTGTGGGTCATGTGCGGCTTGTCCTCAAACGAGTCACACTACTACGGTAGACATAGGGACCGATAGACCATGGTCCCAAGTCAAGGACACTAATTGTAATAGTGATAAACGTATCTACCTTATTACATGCCCCTGCCAATTGAAATATGTGGGCATGATGACTTGCAAGATTAAACTCCGGATTTCAGAGCATAAGAGCACTATCAGGTGCAAGAAGCAGTCAACGAAGTTGACTAGTCACTTCTTAATCCACCAACATAAAGCAGATGAATTGTGTTGGACAGTGTTAGAGCAACCTTTTATTCCCACTCATGTCACAGATGTCACTAAATTTCTCTTTCAGAAAGAACAGCGTTGGGTGTTTAAGCTTAAGAGCGATAGCAGAGGTCTTAATGACGATATACCATGGACCCTTCTATAACACATGCCCCGAAGTCAGCTTCACGTTTGTTCTCAGCCCTATGTTTGTGACACATTCAATTATAAGCAACATTGCTTAGACAATTTCTCATATTTATTAACATCTTTTTAATAGGAACATTATGGATCCAAGATATGTGTTTTCATCATGACACTGGCTCTATTTATATATAATTTTTGCCCTCTTATTCCGATATTGGCTATAGGCACTTATTTATAGCAGTCATGTGTAATATTCCATGTGCTTTTTCAATCACTGATAACTTTATTGCATCCTGATGGGCAATCCAGCTATGCAATTGATTGTTTAAATAGCTTGTTCTATGCTCGATTCTGCATTCTGATAATTTTGTAAAATCGACATTTATCAGACAAGAACAGAATCGCTATATTATACTAGTAGTATTTTGATTCTGCAGCGATTTATTGAATTAATCTTCAGATCGCAAGAACTTCCGTATAAATAACTACATTTCCCATCTTCCCCATGGGCTCAGACAGGTCATATCTGGAGCGACTATGGGTGTATCAGGATTTTGATTCAATAAAATGGCAGGCTATACCTTTGTTCGGCGACTCCTGTTGCAGCCTTGCATAGCCCGGGGTACCGACGGAGAGGTAAGCTCTCCAAATTTTGTTTTTTGTAATAACATTTAGAACTGCAGGATATGGTATGAGTCATGCGCGGTGCTTCTGCCGCGTGAGCGGATTTGGGGCCGGCTGTATTTTTTATTTTTTACTCTCCCTCCACAGTTACGAGACACCGTGCGAGTAGATAATATTAGTCTCGCGTCTCAGATGTCTCATTATTGACGCATAAGGTCTCTTTTTTAGATGACAGCTGTTTTGGATTGTTATTGTAAGCAACAGCGAGGCGTTTTTAACAATTTGTCATTGCTATTGACTCACGCTCAGACAGGCTAATACACTGTGATAACACGTAACGCGCCCTTCTTTAAATTGCTCTCTACACGTGAGCAGCCAACATTTTTTGTTATTCTGCGATTTAATGACCAGGGGTACTTTACCACCTATCATAATTTTTGTCTAAGAGACATTATACTAAGAATGTGAACATCATGTGCTAGTCGACGAGTTGTTTGGCAGCGTTCAGCTTTTTAATCAACAGCCTCTGTTTATACCTCTGTTGCTGCTCTATCGTGTCTTTAACATAGCACTGGAGTCACCATTAACTTCTGATTATCAATGCACACTGTTTCTAATCATGTTGATATGAAGTCGTGCAGAAGATATTCCTCTGGGGTTAGCAAAGTCTGACACCCAGTATTTGCACAGAGATACAGTTACTGCTATCCTTTTCAACAATTTTTGGACTTAGGTCACTTTTTCGGACTATTGTTGATCTACTATTAGCCATGACACCTTATGCGATTGAACAATAGACAACTACATATCTGACACATATACTATGACTTTTTAATTTAGTCATTGACATCATCAGAATCATCCTTTTAGTTTCCTAACATGGACGTTGTACTGTTTTCTTTTCTTTAAAGTTAAGCCTTTCTATCAATCACATGTTGTTGATATAAACAGATCACTTTTATTGGATCTGATTTTTTCACTGTTTAACACTCTGTTCTTTTCAGAGCGACGCCTCACGTCCTGAGCTGCTGCCAGGTGAGGTGATGTTCCTTACTCGTAATTGACGGGTAAGTCCCCATTGGACACCGTAATAGTCGGTGTCATTAACTGACTTTTGAATAATTTTCACTGACACTTGATTAATTGATGTCCCTCATCTTTTTCTACACAGGTTGACTAGTACACCATGATCCTCCATCAGAGATTCTGTGTGGTGTAGGTTGTATTGGTTCCATTGATCTTATTCTTTGGTCACATTTATTTTTGAGTATACACACGCAGTAGCATTTTACATCTAGGTCCTGAAGAAGGCTAGACACTTGTTAGGTCATGATAGCCGAAACATGTAGACCATAGTTGCAGTTATTATGTTAAAACTGCACTTTGCACTATCTTTAATCCTAACATCGAGAGATAACCATTAAAGTCTTTTCTATCTTGATAGTTAGTTTTAACTCACCTAACACTTTTTCACCTTAGTTTGCACTGCGCTTATCACTCACATATAACATTTACAGCTTCTCATCCTGGGTTTTAGTAGCCCCTAGTTAGGGATTACATGAATAAAACATCCCAGAGCTCCTCCCTCACAGTGGGGGGGTTGTAGCCCTCGACTGTACTAGGAGTTTCAGCCGGGAGGAGATCCCAGATGATGAAGCATGTCACTTCGGTGAGTGATGGGATTCCATCCTTTAAGATAGGACTTCCTGTGTAGGTCAAGTTTCTGGTGCACTTTTGTCACTAATGTCACCATAGTTGTAGGTGGCACTTCTAGACCCTGAGAGAAGGAGGTAGCCTGGGTTGATGAGAACAACCAATATACAGAAAAAGTGGCACTATGGACCCGATTCATCGACAACTTATTCATTCTGTGGGAAGGCAGTGAAAGTGAATTAGAACTCTTTTTGACCAGATTGAATCAGAATGATTGTAATTTATATACACACAGAGTCATCAATCATGCAATTTCTATGATGTAGAGTAGAAGGTCAGGGACAACATATTGACAACCAGTATCCATAAGAAACAGACAGCAACCAACTCCATCCTACATGCGAATAGTGGCCACCCAGACGCCCTCAAGTGGAGCATCCCACATAGCCAGATGTTAAGAGCAAGGAGGGTTTGCTCAACAAAAGAGTTGTATGATGAGGAAGTGTGTAGGATGGTGAGGACCTTCAGAGAACGTGGATGCTCAATGACAGTACTGGAGAATGCCAGGAGAAGGGCAAAAGAAAAAATGAGAGGACAGTCTTTGTATCATGAAAATATTCAGGAAGAGAACAGCAAAACAGTAAAGAGACTTTTCCTGGAATATAATATGGCCCAGCTGGGTATTAAGAAAATTCTCACAAATAATTGGCACATCTTAAAAAATGATGAACATGTTGGAGAAGTTTTCGAAAAAGGACCACAAGTAACATCTAAAAAAGTGAGATCTTTGGGAGACATTTTAACCTCAAGTCACTATGTTGGCAAGCAAGAACAGAAAGAGCAAGGTAATTGGTTGGTCAGGAACATGGAGGGCTTTATAAAGTGCAATTCCTGCAAAGCCTGCAAACACGGACTGAACTGCAAGAGTTAACGCACAGCTGAAGGCCATGTGGTATCAATTAAGGAAAGAATAATATGCAACACAGAATATGTCATCTATGTTTTAAAATGTGGTTGCAAAAAACTATGGGGGTCATTACGATGGCGGGCGGATCGCCCCCGCCAGGCCGGCAGTAGTCACCGCCGGCCCGGCGGGGGCGATCCGCCTGCCATCCACACAGCAAAGACCCCCGCCATATTATGATGGCTGGGGGCTCCGCGGCGGACGGAAAGACCGTCCGCCGCTTTTTTGCCGGTCGACTTGTCGACCGGCGGAAAACAAGGTTAATATGGTGGCGGTGTCTGCAAGACACCGCCATCCATATTACAATGCCTGCGGAGATCAGCCTTTCCATGGCGGCGCTGCCGCCATGGAAAGGCATACGATCTTCGCTGTTGGGGGCCCGTAGCGGGCCCCCAGGATGTTGGGGGTGTGGGGGGTGCACATGGGGGTACCTGTGGTACCCCCCTGCATTTGTATGCACAAGGTGGCAGGCAATGCGCGGTGCCTGTCACGTTGTGCATACAAATGCATGACGTGCATTCACAGCATTGTGGCAGCCGGTGCGGTGAGCACCGCCCGCCACAATGCTGGGAATAGGGTGTCCCACCGTCACGGTGGCGGTGGCATCCTAATGTCAGGTGCGGGACCGCCGCACCCCTTGCAAACGGTCCCGCATTCCATTACGGTGGCGGGCGGACTTTGTCCGCCCGTCATCGTAATGACCTCCTATGTGTTGGTAGCACCAAGAACAAATTGAAATTAAGAATCCTTCAACATATGAGAGCGATAGAAAATGGTGATAAGAACTACCCAATGGCCTGCCACTTTGATCAAACTCATAACCGGTCCCTATCAACATTTAACTATTAGGGTATCAAACATGTGAGGGCACATCCGAGAGGAGGTGACCGTGAAAATGAACTGAGGAGGCAAGAATTTCGTTTGAAATTCTTGATCGGGACAGAAATACCTTGAGGCCACAACATGGATGCAGAACTGTTTGTCCACCTATAATGTTGGAATGGTGGCAATTACATTGCGAAGAAATTAATATGGATCACATTCAGAATTTGCACAACCCTTGAAAACTGTAAAAAATCCTTTCTTTCTTCACCTCCCCCCGTTCTCTTCCCCTCTTTCCTTCCCTTTCTCCCTTCTCTCCATCTACTTTCATTCTTTCAATCCTCCTCCTTTGAATTAATCAATTTATAGGGCCTGATTCACAGAACTAACTTACGTCAAAGTCCTAAACTTACAACAATTTTGGTATTCACAGAATGAACTTACACATTTGGGTATTCACAGAATGAACTTACACATTTGGCTATTCACAGAATGAACTTACACATTTGAGTATTCACAGAATGAACTTACAACAATTTTGGTATTCACAGAATGAACTTACACATTTGGGTATTCACAGAATGAACTTACAACAATTTTGGTATTCACAGAATGAACTTACTCATCCTAACTTTATGTACGCCACCGGGCCAGAAATTCCGGCCCTAGTGCGGACATAAGGTTAGGATGAGTAAATTCATTCTGTGAATACCCAAATGTGTAAGTTCATTCTGTGAATACCCAAATGTGTAAGTTCATTCTGTGAATACCAAAATTGTTGTAAGTTCATTCTGTGAATACCCAAATGTGTAAGTTCATTCTGTGAATACCAAAATTGTTGTAAGTTCATTCTGTGAATACCCAAATGTGTAAGTTCATTCTGTGAATACCAAAATTGTTGTAAGTTTAGGATTTTGACGTAAGTTAGTTCTGTGAATCAGGCCCATATTGTACATAATAATCTTTTAGTTGTATCGCAGGAACTCCGTAGACGTTCTAACCTTAGAACTATTTTTGAGAGTAAAACTCAAAGGTATAGCATTTAAACGCAGGTGTCACTTTAAGAGGGAATGGGACCAGCTGAAAAAACCTAAAAAAAATAAAAAAATAGATAAAGGAGAAAAAAGAAAAGAAAAAAAAGAAATATGGTAGATATTGTATTGCACTGTGCACTTTAAACAGAATTTACTGCACTTTAATTTTGAACAGGAAGATGGTGGAAATAGCATTGTTTGTATTGGGTTTTATATTCTGATGTAATATTGACACAGCATTATGCACTTTAATAGGAGTTAAGGACATTCCTCAACAGCAACTACAATCAAGAGCCCTGGGTACCTCAGTATTAAGCTATGAATATAGGGTTTGCTTGATTAACGTAGTGGAGGATATGAAATCTATGTCGCATTTTGCACTCTAATTATCTTGCACTTTTACCACTATGCTGTTATTGTTTGATCATGAATATCCCCAAAAAAAGAATGAATTTCATTAAGCCTTCCGAGAGAAAATGAAATTGTTTTTGGAAGATCAATTTTGAAGGAAATGCTTTGAAATATTTAAGAGTTAGATAATAAGCAAGGTATTGGAACTAATATAGTGGAGGTTATGGAACCCACATTGCATTTGGCACTTTAAACACCTTGCACTTTAACCACTATGCTGCTCTGGCCTGCCCATGAATTTCTAAAAATGATGACTGAATTTTATTTAGTTTCTCATGAGAAAATGAAATTGTTGTGGGGAAACCAATTTTGAAGGATATGCTTTTAAATATGTATTGGAAAATAACATAGCAATAATGAAAATTTAAGGACAAAAGCTCTGAGAACATTCTCAAGTGTACTGGTTGGGTGAGAATAATGAAAAAATTTAAATATTTATCAAAGGCTTCTGAAAAACATTTTTAAAAAACATAAAAAACTTAGAAAATAGAAAACACATGGGAGTGCAACAGAAGTATGTGGGACTCTGAACACCAATATGGTGGAAGGATAACCCTGTTATCATGTTTGGGAGGCATTGCTCTAGTTGTTTTGAGGGTCAGCAAAACAGAGAAGGGACATAGAATTAAATGGTTCACATTGCAGAACCCGACGAGACCCAGTAGAAGGCTATCGCCGAAACACGTCGGTCTAAACAAAGTATGGAGCAGAATTTTGTGTGACAGCCTTGCACATGGAATCATGAAAAAATAAAACAAAGAAGAAAACCTGATTTGGACGTTGTCGTTCTTGGATGGTGCCGCTGCGCGAGGTGTTAACTAAACGGGACGCCCAAAGAGACATACATATATATATATATATATATTCACTGAAAAAAACCATAGGTATTTGGGACGTTATAGTTAGTTGCACATTTCACTCATATAAAACCAGAGAAATTCCACCATTATAGTTAGTTCAGCTAATTATAACTCGCGCACCCACAATGCACTGCTCATGATGTCACATATTACATCATTCATGACATGGTCAGTGACATCACTGATGACATCTCAAATGACATCACTGATGACATCATCCACGTGAAAAACTAATGCATCTCCTCACACTCTAATATAACCTTTAATACACCCACTATAAAATACAGACAACCATTTTCAAAATCGTTAACACACCAATACCAGTTACTACATACGCACTCACTGATTGCTAGGTCTACACACACATCTACTCATTCATCCATACAATCACCCATACATGCAGTCACTCACAAATACAACACTATCATATGCACTCATACACCTATACAGACAATCACACACCGCCACTCATCCATGCAGTTACTCACACACCTACTTAGTCATGCAAAGAATCTATCACAGTCCCATTTACTCACCTATACAATTATACACACACCACCTCACTTATTCATACAGATACTAACGCATACTTACTCTATTATATAATCAGTGACACAAGTACAGACTCATCTATACAGCCAGTCTCAAAATCACCAACTATCATGTAGAGTCCTTTATATACTTCAACTCTCACATACACTGCCTTTTACATATGTAGTTACTTGGACATGTACCACTGAGACATCCATTCACTCACCAACACACCGATACACACACACACGCACCCATACACGTGTTTCCACATGCACTGTTGAACCCATACATCCAGTGAATCAACCACTCACACATCTATGCACAGAGTCACACACCTCAGACCCACCCACACACACACTCAATCTCCCCCAAAAAATACTCAAACAACCAATCAATAACTTGTATAGACACTCATATAGCTACTGACCAACCCATGCAGCAGCTTGCACAACAACAGACAGACTGATACAGACATTCACACAGTTTAGTCACTAACCCATGCATTCAGTATGACACATTTAATCACTCACTTATACAGTCAGTCACCCTCCTACTAAATCCTCCATCCAGACACTTATACACCCACTCATTCTTCAATACACCTAGGAATATATATAAAACATATTTAAAAATTACAGAAACACTCAGTCACGGGATGATGTCATCAGTGATGTCATCAGTGATGTCATTTGAGATGTCATCAGTGATGTCATCAGTGATGTCACTGACCATGTCATGAATGATGTAATATGTGACGTCATGAGCAGTGCATTGCGGGTGCGCGAGTTATAGTTAGCTGAACTAACTATAACGGTGGAATTTCTCTGGTTTTACATGAGTGAAATGTGCAACTAACTATAACGTCCCTAAAACCTATGGTTTTTTTCAGTGAATTTCTAAAGTTTTTTAAATGCTAATTTCTAACTATAACGTCCCTAAAACCTATGGTTTTTTCAGTGAATTTCTAAGGTTTTAAAAATGCTAATTTCTAACTACAATGTCCCTGAAACCTATATTGTTTTTAAGTAAATTTTAAAAAGACGTGCATACTTTTTGTAGTGAAAAACTAACTGTAACAGTAGTCTGTTATAAGTTATAATTTAACAATGTTTAAAACTTAATTAGCACTAATTAACATTTAAGTGTGGAAAATGTGTGACGCAGCAGCTATGATACATGACTTCGAACAACAGCGTTCACAGTTCGATTCCCGGCTCCAGCGGCACGTTAGCCCACCACTATGTCACTGTGGGCAACACCTCTCTTAATGTTCCCGATGCCCCTGAGCGCTGGCACACCTTTCCGGGGGAAGCTGTACGCTTTACAAATGCTGGCATTTTTTTAATTTAAATCCATAGTGATGAGAAATATTAGCACGTATTTTTCTTTTCTATTCTGAACGATATTTTTTTTTATGTCTTCTATTTAGAATTACGGCAATTAATAGATGTTTGTAGTCATGAGAATGGAAATGACACGGTTTGCCGGGTAACACTTTTTAAGCTCTCCAACGTATGTACATATTAAGGACCTTATACGTGTTAGGATCGAAATCGAAACCATTACCGCTTCACATTTTGTTACTTTTCCCAACATGTGCACAAGTTAAACAGTGAAAACGTGAGCACGTGTGAACTGTTAAACGTGACATCTAAATGGGCGGAGCCGCATCTTCCTTCCATAGACTACTCAATAACCAAAAAGTATATAAACCACACCCGTTGTTTGATTAGTTTTGTTTATGCGAGTTATTTACGCGTGTCCATTCTGAGATGCACGTTCCCTTTTCTAGCGTCGGATTCTTGTTTTGCAGCAACAAAACATATTCCAGAGTTGTAAGTTGTTTGATTATGGCATAGTAGATATTTATAATACGTAGCTATTTGTCAATATTTAAACATTTCTTTTAGAAAAAAGTGTTATTGGTTGTTTTTGCCATTTATATGTAACGTCAGCAGCTTGTTTTCAGAAACAGACAGAATACAGCAAACATTGTTCCTTTTCTGGCTCCTTTGTGATCATATAGTGTGACTTTGTATATTATAATATTGACACTGTACTTGACCTCAGAGGTGTTGGTGACCCGTCGGCGCGAAGACTAAAGATTTATATGTAACTTCAGCAGCTTCTGGTTCTTACTCTGTTTCCCCCTTGGGATCATATAGTGTGATTATGTATATTATAATAACCACCCATTATGATCTCAGAGAAGATATGACCCGTTGGCGCGAAGACTAAAGATTTATATGCAACGTTAGCAGCTTCTGGTTCTTACTCTGTTTCCCCCTTGGGATCATATACTGTGAATATGTATATTAAAATATTAACAGTCATTGTGATCTCAGAGGAGTTTATGACCCGTCGGCGCGAAGACTAATGATTTATATGTAACGTCAGCAGCTTCTGGTTCTTACTCTGTTTCCCCCTTGGGATCATATAGTCTGAGTATGTATATTGTAATATTCACAGTCATTATGATCTCAGAGGAGTTTATGACCCGTCGGCGCAAAGTTGAAAGATTTCGAAGTCCCGGATAAAAGAAGCTCTGAACATATTCACCGCTGGAAAGTATTTCGTTATTGATCTTGTTTTGTGTTCATGACTTTATTTTCCTTTTCCTTTTTGTGTGGCATCAGTGTTACTCTCTATATTGTAGTAGAGTGTCATATTTTCACACAACAGGAATTGGAGATTTGTCGCCGCCAGGAGTAAACCATCTGAAATACAGCTTACTGACCTTTATAACTTACTTGATCAGATATTTTTACAGTGAGAATATTTTTCGAAATTGCAATTTAAAAAAAGATTGTTTGCATAGACACTTTCTTACTGAATGCCTTTGATAAACCCTACATTTTTGAATGATTTTTTGGTATTTCTCTTTTTCTCTGTTGTGGTTTCTATTCTCATTCTCCCTATAGAATTGATAGGAATAGAAGGGTATATATTACTACTATCCTATATGTTCTTAAAGGAGTCCGTGATCTGTTAGCGGAGCAGTGAGCGACCTCTAAGCACTACGACTGAACTTTCCAGAGTTCTACAGAATAGAAATTGTAAAAAATTATGAAGCGTACATTTCTATGTAATATAAAGTCATTTGTGTTTAACAGTTTTTTACTTCTTATTGTTCTTGTGACCTGAGATGATGTAGTGCGGGAGTGTTTCTTGTAGCACTTCTTTTCTACTTTATCTGAAAGTAACTCACGCCCTCTTATATTATCAAGAATATGGGGCAACACTTTTACAAACTATAGCAGAAAAAAAGGGAGGGTGTGGCCACGCTTAAGGGATTTTTTATGAATTGCGTTTTTATTTGTCCCCTCTATGATATATACAGCTTCAGTTTTCGAAGAAAGTTTATTTGTAATTGCTTAATAAAAACTGTTTCAAACCTAGACTGAAATTTTTGCTGCGCAACCACACCTCCCCGTCAGAAAAGTAAACCCACATTCTAAGTAAATAGTGCTACTGGGAAGTATCCCACCCACAAACTTAATAAAAAGAAGACTGCAACACACTCTGTTATTTTCCCGCCGTGATTTGTACACCCCACGCCAATTATATAAATGGCCCTTAAAATATATAAAAAACAATTTTTACCTTCACAATCCCTGTTCACCACCTTGTGACCACTTTACAGAGTTAATAGTGTTCCTACCCTCCCCGCTACTACTTTGTTTTCCCGTACTCCATTGAAGTGCGTCACAAAATGCTTCACAACAGTGAAACGTTCCCAGCCAATAATGAGCAAACTTGTACTTTAGCCAATAAAATGTCCATGGTGTTCCGCAGAGGGGGAGGGAATCGCTGCCAACACTTCTACTTTTAATGCTTCACAGCCAATGAACATTAAGCTTGGAAAGGTCCTGCTTGGAACACATTACCCAATCAGATGTCCCTGATGCTCCGCGGAGGGGGAGGGAATGGCTGGCAACACTTCTACTTTCAATGGTTTACAGCCAATGAACATTAAGCTTGGGAAGGTCCTGCTTGGAACACGTCAACCAATCAGATGTCCCTGCTACTCCGCGGACGGGGAGGAAATGGCTGGCAACACTTCTACTTTCAATGGTTTGCAGCCAATGAACATTAACCTCTGGAAGGTCCTGTTTGGAACATGTGAGCCAATCAGATGTCCTTGCTACTCCACGCAGGGGGAGGGAATGGCTGGCAACACTTTTACTTTTAATGGTTCGCAGCCAATGAACATTGAGCTTGTTGTGGGAACACCTCAGCCAATTAAACGTTAATTTTGTTCACTGTCCGTGATAAAAGTGAACACCGCATTATAAGTAAACATTACTGCGCATTATATTAAAGGAAGGTAAAGGAAGGCTGCAATACGGCGCATTGTTATTTTCCCGATATGATTTCCACAGCCTACTGAACATTGCCGCAATACTGCGCATCATTGTTTTGCGGATGTGATTTCCACAGCCTACGCAACATTCACACTACCTGTGTGTGCACCCTACACACTGCTTGCCGCAATACGGCGCATTGTTTTCCCGACGGGATTTCCAGAGCCTACGCAACCTTGCTGCAATACCGCGCACCGTTGTTCTGCGGACGTGATTTCCACGGCCTACGCAACATTCAAACTTCCTGCCTCTGCACCGTACAGACTGCTTAAACTAAGACCACAGTGTTCCTACTATACCCTCTTATACAATTATTCTCTTATTTTTCCCCCTACGCCTTTCAACTCAGTCACAAAATGGCTGCCAACACTTCCTAGTTTCAACAGTTCGCAGCCAATGAGCCGCACGCTCGTGCTTGTAACGCCTCAGCCAATCAGATGTCAGAATTCTCAAATATTGATATCTGTAAATTTTGATATTTCTCTAAAACTACTGAACGGACTTACCCCATTTAAACAAAAGCGTGCTTTCTGGACCAAGACCTTTCTCCCTGCCAAATTTGACGTAATTCCGTTCAGCAGGTTGACCTGTAGCCTTGTCTAAAGTTTCCTATGTAAATTGCATGGAGTAAACAAGTTTTGGGACCCCCCTTTTTTCTCAGCCCCTCCTTGACGAATCACCGCCAAACTTTCAACATAGGAGCTGATCTGAAAAGAGAAGTTTTTTGGAAAATTTCGTAAACATTCGTCAAACGACGCCAAAGTTATAAGCAAATCAAAAAACGCTTTTCCTATAGAAACGTGGTCCTAACTATAACTATCTACTGGTGACCGCCACAACTTTCACAACGGCCCACTCTTCTGACTCCTGGGCGCTCTTGGCGGTGCGGTTGCGGTTTCGGCAGAGCCAAACCGATAATAAATCACACCACTTTTCCCAACGGGAGTTCCGCTCGCACTCACGAGTAAGGAGGCTTCAGATAACATATGTTACAGTTTCAATTTATTTCAGCATGCCAGAAACATCTCTACGCGTTTCAGTCTCTCCAGAGACCTTGCTCACGAGATAAACAAACCAACAGGCACTGCGTTTTTTCTCTTTTTAAACATGCAGAACCAATGATTACATCACTTCCTGCAGCCAACGGCTGAGCATTCTGGATCATGTAGTGAACCCTACATCCCAATAGCTAACCATTATTAAGTGATAAAACAATATGTGAAATGTGTGGATAATTCAAATTACTGAATAAAAAATATAAGTCTGTACATATAGCGGAATTAGATTCACTCCTAGTTAAGAAATGTGAATTCTTATGTACCCACTGCGCTCTCTACGAGTAGACAAAAAATTATTAAGTTCACATTTTTCTTATTTCTTGAGCTTGCCAGTGCATCTCCAATTGCCATGTTCAGTCCCCATAGATTGAATTGTGATCAATTATGTCAATCCTCACCCCGATCTGATTCTGCACTATATTTGTACATCAAATCCCGCCCTCCAGTGGGCCAATTTTCTCCTTCACACTGTTGCCCTCTAGTGGGCGCTTAGCTTATATCCTATGAGACAACTTCTCATTTCAATTTGAGTTATTAGTGACATATCTGAAACCAATTGCACTGCTTAGCAATTCTCAATTTGTTATATCATAGCAATAATTCACATAACATCACTTCTCCGCAAAATCTCTACTGTACATTACTTAATTAAATTGCTTCCACTAACAAAAAATCTTATTCACGTGTGTAAATGTGTAACTAAAGTTAGGTGAAAAAATAAGATTAAATTAAATTAAACATAATTGATCATGTGTGTAATAACCCCTTATCAACAAAAATCTATGTACTTAAAAAACCTGTATGTTAAAAAACCTGTGTGTTAAAATCTAAGGAGGCCAATATTATATTGATACTCTGGACTTATATGTATCGGAGGAGATTGTTAAGTTCAATTTACAAATGATAATTGTGGTATTCGTAGCTTCTTCACCCTGCTTATACTCCCTGTTGTCCACTTCCCATGTCCCTCCACCTGCGTGTGGAATGCCCTGCGCAAGGAGCTCTAGAATGTAGAGAGCTCCTTGCTGCCTAGCGACAATGCTGTTGGTCAGTTGCTGCTGTGTCACCTGTGGGTAGGACACTATTACTTCTCCAACTTATCAACCAATAAAGGTCTTCTAACATCTTTTCCTGGCTACCTACTTCTTCACACTGGCGACGACGAAGAAGAAGAAAGAACCCTACTACTCTACATCCTCCCTGTTGAACAAGGAAGCCGGCTTCTGTACATTCTTCAAGCTCGACCTTCCTCCGTTGGATAACCTCTCTTCAGCGTCCTAACACAGTTAAGTTCTTTGGAAACAAGAACTTGAAGGTACTTTGTGCGCTTGCTTACTTCGCCCGTAACACTTTAATTCTCTAGAGGCTGCGCCATTTCTACACACCTCGCATCGGACCCATTTGCTGCGCGCCCCCCCCCCTCCTATCAACCTGACTACTGGAAGCATTCATGTCTTCATCCCTTTCTCACTTCGAATTTCTCATTAGAGCACAAATCCTATAACACGGCGATCGGCATAAAGTGTATCCTTTAAATACCTGCTCGCGCTGTGTTGCGTCCACGCTCCTGCAACAAACTTCCCTTCATCTCCGTCATCGTGTTGGTATCTGGAACTCCTCACACCGACGTCACACGCACTCTGCCTCCTTCCTGCATGTCTACGCGCTGACGCGCACAGCAACAGTTCCCTAGCAACCATCTTGGCATCCTGACTTCGCTTTCCAGGTCTACGCGCTGACGCGCACAGCTACAATTTCACGCTGATACGCACAGCCTTTCATTTGCGTATTAAATATTCTTCATCCTAGGTCAAGTTAAATGCTTTTCATCAATTTCTTCGTGTGCTGTTTACGCTGGCACACACAGCTCGCATCCTGCTGACACACTTACAGCCTATTACAATTGAAAAGTTCTTCGTCTTCTCTTTTCATAGTGTGCTGTTTACGCTGGCACACACAGCTTAAGATACTTCTATCTTTTGAATTGCTTGTGCTGTTTCTCCTACAATTTCACTTATACGCACAACTAGATTTAGTACTTGATACAAGTTTTCTTAACATTCTTTTACTGATAGTAATTTTATACAAGCTATGCAAAACGTAACACCCCCACCTTTTTTCCTTTCCAGTCCCGGTGACCCAGTCTTGCGCTGGTCAAAATGGAAGAAAGTGTTTCTCAATTATGCGAGGGTGTGTGGTGTATCCCTAAGTTCTGAAAGAAAATCTGCACTTTTACTACATTGCCTTGGCTCTGAAGGTCAAGATGTATTTGAACACCTTCCTGACCTAACTGATGCCGAATCGGACAATCTCAATGAATTTGAAATTTGCCTCAAAAAATTGGATAAACATTACCTTCCAAAACTTAGCACTATTCTTGAACGCTATCACTTTGGGAAACGCTTACAAAAACCTGATGAGTCTGTTGAAACTTACATCACAGCTCTACGTAAACTTGGTGCAACTTGCAAATTCGATGGATCCTTTGAAGAACGGATACGCGATCAGTTCATGCTTGGTTGCAACGTAGAGAAAATAAAGGATGAACTGTGGCAAAAAGACGATCCGAAACTTGACGAAGTCATCATTTTAGCCAAAAGAATCGAACATTCCTTGGCTTGCGTAGAGGTGAACAAAAAAGAGAATGGGGTGCATGAGGAAAAGGTTCATACCATCTCAAAAAAACCTACTAGACCTGTTTGGAAACAGCGTGAACCTGTCTGGAAACCACGTGAACCCTTTAAAACTGCCTTTGATTCAAGATACAAAGACAATGCCGTGGTAAAGTGCTACAGATGCAACCTCTTTGGCCATCTTGCCAACGACAAATCGTGTCCTGCTCTCAACTCTAAGTGCCGTAACTGTGGCAAAGTTGGTCACGTTGCTAAAGCTTGCAGGGCAAAGCAAACCAAGCCTAAACGTGTCAAAGAAGTGGTCTTGGAAAACGATAGCGATTCTGACTTTGATTATGATGATTTTCATTGTGGTCAGATTGTCACACCTACTGAAAAGAACAAATGCAAAGGTCCAGTTGATGCCGTTTTAGTTAACGATTGCAACATTAGGATGCTCTTCGACTCTGGTGCAAAGATCTCTCTTATTCCAAAAGAATTCTTCGACTTGAAATTACAAGGGAAAGTAAAAATATACAAACCTGACATTAGGCCGTTAGCTTACGGGGGCCAACCCATAAAATTATTTGGTTACTTCATTGGCAACATTGAATACAAAGGGAGGTTTGCAGCTGGGAAAATTTATGTATCTTGCAGGGGCGACAGCATAATCAGCTGGTTTCACCAAGCTGATTTGGGCGTATCATTGGTTCCTGGTGCAGACCCCTGCATCATTCTGAGAGACATTTCGCCACAGAGAGACATTTCCCCACATATTCTTCCATCGAATGTTACTCTAAAAAATAGAGATTCACATGCTGTCTCCTGTGTTGGTGATTCGACCTTGCCTTTACGATCTGAGTTTAAGGAAGTTTTTAATGAAAAACTGGGATGTCTTTCCGGTTATGTTCACAAAATCACTCTCAAACCCAATGCAGTCCCTGTCACCTGTAAGGTACGCAATGTTCCCTTGGCCATGAAAGAGTCTATGCGTGCAGAACTAGAGAAATTAAAAAGTGAGGGAATCATTATTGAGACTGAAGCTAGTCAGTGGCTCACTCCAGTTGTTCTGGCACGCAAGGCCTCTGGGGAGGTACGTCTATGTGTGGACTTGCGTTCTCTCAACCGTGCTGTTGTTGCAGACAGATATCCTCTCCCTAACATCACTGAGATGCTTGCACAGTTGAGAGATGCATGTATTTTTTCCACTCTTGATCTACGTGCAGCATACCATCAAGTTAAAATAGATGAGGACTCCATGGATCTGACAGCGTTCATCACCCCTTTTGGAACCTACAAGTTCACACGTCTCCCATTTGGTTTAATTTCTGCAGCCTCAGTATTTCAGAGGGTGATGGAAGACGTTCGGAAGGGGGTAGATGGAGTCAAAGTCTATCAAGACGATGTGTTGATCCATGCCACCTCACAAGTTGAACATGATTCAAGGCTGAGGTGTGTGCTCGAACGCTTTCGTTCTAGGGGTCTGACACTCCGTGAGAATAAGTGCAAGTTTAACCTCTCTGAAATAGACTACTTAGGTCATCGTTTGACTTGCAATGGCGTGAAACCTAAAGAACGCCTTGTAAACGCAATAGATGATCTTCCTGTACCTCCAGAGACAAGCTCGTTACTTTCTTAGGTATGGCAGAATACTACAATAAGTTCATACCATGCTTTGCTTCATGAACACATGATCTGAGGTCTCTTCTAAAGAAAGGTGTGAAGTTTTCTTGGTCGCCTCAGTGTCAGTTGGAGTTTGAGGGGATCAAGAAAGCTCTTCATGCTGCTCCCTCTTTACAAAGTTTTGACACCTCCTCGAGCTCCACACTTATCACTGACGCGAGTTCAAAAGGTTTAGGGGCCGTTCTTAAACAAACGAAGAATGGTAAAGAAGTAACCATCATGTTTTTGTCAAGAGCTCTTGTTGGTCCCGAGCTCCAATACTCTGTGATTGAAAAAGAGGCGTTATGTATCTTTTGGTCCATCAAGAAGCTAAAGAAGTTTCTCTGGGGAAGTTCATTTGTTGTACATTCGGACCACAAGCCCCTTAAAGATTTGTTTTGCAAAAAGGGGCTAGATGCTGTCTCGTCTAGAATTTGCAAGTGGATTATAGCACTTCAAGAATTTGATTTTGTAGTTAAGTACATCCCAGGGGTAGACAACAAGGTTGCGGATTGTCTCTCTCGTCTGGTACCTAAACAGTTGGATGGTCTTGCCTCTGAAGACACATGGGAGATAGATAATTTCAATGTGTGTGAGGTTGTTGAAGATGTCGTGTCTGAAGCTGAATGGAGGGATTCCTTGCAAAGTGATCCTGTCTTGCATGAGGTCCGTAAACTAGTTTCTCATGGGTGGACGGGCATCAAAACACTCTCTGAAGGGGCAAGGAAGTTCTGGAATGTAAGAGATGAACTTTCACTCTGTAATGATCTGTTGTGGAGAGGAACACACCTTGTTCCTCCGTCATCCCTGAGGGAGAAAATTGTTCAGTTAGCACATGATGGACACCAGGGCATCTCGAAGACTAAGGAAAGAGTTCGCTTACATTTTTGGTGGCCAGGTGTTGACATTGTGGTTGAGCGGATGGTCAGAGACTGTGCTGAGTGTAGAGCTTGCGATAAGATTTGTAAAACCCGGACCCAACCTATGATAATACGTGAATCTCCTACTCGGTGTTGGCAACACGTGGCCCTGGATCTCTTAGGGCCAGTTCATTCCAAGGCAGGGCAACATTATGTTTTGGTCTTAATAGATATGTACTCTAGGTGGCCTGAGGTGAGGGTCACCCAAACTGTAGAAACAAAAGATGTGGTAAAATTTTTAGAGGATGTATTCTGTAGGGAGGGCCTTCCTGAATCTCTCTTGACAGACAATGGTGCACAACTAGTGTCAAGAGAGATGGAACACTTTCTAGCTAAAAAAGGAATTGTCCATAAACTGTGCTCTCTCTATCACCCAGAATGCAACGGAATGGTTGAAAGATTCAATCGCGTTCTGAAAGAATCTATACAGCTCGCTAAAGAGCAGGGACGTGATTGGAGAGCTGCAATATTTGAAAGAGTGAATGCTTACCGCTTGACTCCCCACTCCACCACTGAGAAAGTTCCTTTTGAGCTATTTAGAGGGCGCACTCCTAATACTCTTTTGTTTCAATCATGGATGAGAGGGAAAGGTGGCGACATTGAGATTCCCGAGGATCCTCGATGGAGGGAACTTCAGAATCTCAAGTCAGCTAAAATGAAAGCTAACTTCGATGTGAGGCACGCCGTCTCTCGCACCTCAGTTAACTTAGGTGATTTAGTGAGAGTACGTTTTCCACAGAAGTCTGGGGGTGCCAAATTCTCTACCCCTCGTAAGGTTGTCAAGCTTCTCCTTAATGCTGTAAAACTTGACGACGGACGGATCTGGAATTTGAATAGGATAGCTCCTGTACGCCCCCTCAATCGCTCCAATTGTCATACCAACAGTTCTTCTTCCAGATTTACTTCTCCTCTGCGTAGGAGTACTCGTGTATGTAAAGTTCCACTAAGATTGCGTGATTATACGGTTGGCTGAACATTTTGTCTATCTAGCCACCACTTTGTATTGGGGGGAAGGTGTGTGGTATTCGTAGCTTCTTCACCCTGCTTATACTCCCTGTTGTCCACTTCCTATGTCCCTCCACCTGCGTGTGGAATGCCCTGCGCAAGGAGCTCTAGAATGTAGAGAGCTCCTTGCTGCCTAGCGACAATGCTGTTGGTCAGTTGCTGCTGTGTCACCTGTGGGTAGGACGCTATTACTTCTCCAACTTATCAACCAATAAAGGTCTTCTAACATCTTTTCCTGGCTACCTACTTCTTCACAATAATGAAGCTCTTCGTCTTGATTCAATCCATTAGGAGTGAGGGTCTGAAAGTTCAAGATGTGTCGTGATTCTTTCTGCCTTAAAGTTCTTTCTCTATCTCCCCCTCTTGGGTTTATTCCTACTGATTCCACGGCATAGAATTTGAGATCTTTCCATTTGCCCCCATGTTCTTTTTCCATGTGTTTGGCAACTGCATTGCTCCTGTCAGTGTTAATTGTAGCACGTACATGCTCCAAAATACGTTTTTTTAATTCGCTTATCGTGCTGCCCACGTATTTTAAAGAACATGGGCATTCAATTATGTATATTACAAATTGACTTTTACAGTTGATCAGTTGTTGGATTTTCCAAACACGTTTGTTGGCCATCATTACTTCCTTGGTGTTCTTGGCAATTGCACAAACTTTGCAATTGGTGCACTTAAAAAAACCCTTTGGTTTCAACCACGTCTCTTGTTTCCTTTTCTTTTGAAAGTGGCTGTGAACCAGTTGATCCCTAAGATTTTTTGCCAGTCTGAAAGTAATGTTTGGATGGTCTCCCACTATTTTGGAAACTGATGGGTCCATATGCAAAATGTGCCAGCTCTTTCGCATGATTTTCATTAGTTGTTGATTTTCCGTGGAATATGTTGTTATTAGATGTATTTTTTGTTCATCTTCATTATCCTGGGCTTGTCTTTCTTTTAACAGATCAGTTCTAGGTACTGTCAATGTTCGTTGTAACGAGGTGTTGATGGCTTTTGAGTTATATTTCGTTTTTTAAATCTTTCTGTTGCCAATCGATGATTTCTTTGCCATTCTTCCTCCTGGGAACATATTCTTTTAATTCTGAGAAATTCCCAGTAGGGGATGTTTTTGATCAGACTACTTTGGTGGAAACTTTCCGCATGTAAAACTGCATTCGTTGCTGTACTTTTGCGATGCAGGGTGGTATGTACTTCATTGTTTAGGATGTAAATTTCAGTATCCAAGAAAACAACCCGTTGATCACTGATGTCATATGTGAATTTCAAGATAAATTCTGAGTTGTTCAATATTTCAAAGTATTCGGCGAATTCTTCATTAGTTCCATCCCAGATTATTAGCAGGTCGTCGATGTATCTTAACCACGCTATAGTTTTACTTACATGATGGCCATTTTCATTTCTCCATGCCCAGATGTTCTCCCACCATCCCATGGTGAGGCAGGCATAACTGGGGCTAAAAGAAAAGCCCATCGCCGTACCTTTCACTTGGCGGTAGAACTCTTCTCCAAACATGAATGCATTCTGTTCTAAGCACATCTGAATCATCTCTAACAACATTTTATTGTGGTCTACGAACTGGATGTTTCTTTCTTGTAAAAAATGTTCACATGCTCTTAAACCAATGTCATTTTTTATGTTGGAATATAGTGATATCACATCCATCGTTATCAATTTATATGTTGTTAGCCAAGGAGTTTCCTGCAGGTGTCTCAGCAGGTCTCCTGTATCTTGCAAGTATGACGTCAAGACTTTGACGTATGGTAACAGAAACACATCCAAAAAGTTGGCCATAGGCTCCAATAATGCTCCTTTCGCCGATATTATTGGCCTCCCTGGTGGTCTAGTGGGATGTTTATGAATTTTAGGGAGGAAATATATCGTCGCCACTTTCGGATACTCCACACTCAGATATTTTACCTCATCCTCATCCAATACATTTTTATTCATCCAGGAGCTTAGTTTAACAACCAACTCCTGTTTCCACTTCATTGTCGGATTTTCTTTCAGTTTTTCATAATACTCTTTGTTTCTCAGCTGTGAATATGCTTCCCGCATGTAGGCTTCTTTCTCCAGGATGATGACATTTCCTCCCTTATCCGCCATTTTTATTTCAATTGTATCTTCCTTTTTCAAATTCTGTAATGAAATATGCTCATTTCGGGAAAGATTGTCCGTCTTTTTAGCATAATTCAAATGGTAAAGATCTTTTATTACACAATCATGAAACATATCAATTTTATTACCCTGCACGAGCTGCGGATAAAATTTTGATTGAGCTTTTTTTCGGCTGCATCCTGCTCCCAATTGTGTGCAGTGTACACTTAGTTCTCTCCTTTCACATTCAGGGTTTTGATCCAATTCCATCAAAGTTACAAAGCTCTCTGCATCCTTTGCCATGAGTTCCATATTCGGTACCGTGACTTTTTTGCTATACTGTGCCATCTTTGGATTCTCTAAAAAGAGTTTGGCCAATTTCACTTTTCGAACGTATCTGTACAGATCTATCCTTATACACAAAATCCCAATTTAAACTCAAAACGAGTGGGAACAACTACGAGAAGTATGAGTCAGAAATGGAGTTAGACGGGTCTCCAATAAATCAGACACAGGATCTTGAAGTGATTAATCTTTCAAAAAAAACATTGACTGAAACGGATTGAGTCTGTTAAAACGAGGTTTAAATTTCTGCCCAACTAATAACATCGATCTAGCGGAAATAAGGATAGATCTGTACAAATACGTTCGAAAAGTGAAATTGGCCAAACTCTTTTAGAGAATCCAAAGATGGCACAGTATAGCAAAAAAGTCACTGTACCGAATATGGAACTCATGGCAAAGAATGCAGAGAGCTTTGTAACTTTGATGGAATTGGATCAAAACCCTGAATGTGAAAGGAGGGAACTAAGTGTACACTGCACACAATTGGGAGCAGGATGCAGCCGAAAAAAAGCTCAATCAAAATTTTATCCGCAGCTCGTGCAGGGTAATAAAATTGATATGTTTCATGATTGTGTAATAAAAGATCTTTACCATTTGAATTATGCTAAAAAGACGGACAATCTTTCCCGAAATGAGCGTATTTCATTACAGAATTTGAAAAAGGATGATACAATTGAAATAAAAATGGCGGATAAGGGAGGAAATGTCATCATCCTGGAGAAAGAAGCCTACATGCGGGAAGCATATTCACAGCTGAGAAACAAAGAGTATTATGAAAAACTGAAAGAAAATCCGACAATGAAGTGGAAACAGGAGTTGGTTGTTAAACTAAGCTCCTGGATGAATAAAAATGTATTGGATGAGGATGAGGTAAAATATCTGAGTGTGGAGTATCCGAAAGTGGCGACGATATATTTCCTCCCTAAAATTCATAAACATCCCACTAGACCACCAGGAAGGCTAATAATATCGGCGAAAGGAGCATTATTGGAGCCTATGGCCAACTTTTTGGATGTGTTTCTGTTACCGTACGTCAAAGGCTTGACGTCATACTTGCAAGATACAGGAGACCTGCTGAGACACCTGCAGGAAACTCCTTGGCTGACAACATATAAATTGATAACGATGGATGTGATATCACTATATTCCAACATAAAAAATGACATTGGTTTAAGAGCATGTGAACATTTTTTACAAGAAAGAAACATCCAGTTCGTAGACCACAATAAAATGTTGTTAGAGATGATTCAGATGTGCTTAGAACAGAACGCATTCATGTTTGGAGAAGAGCTCTACCGCCAAGTGAAAGGTACGGCGATGGGCTTTTCTTTTAGCCCCAGTTATGCCTGCCTCACCATGGGATGGTGGGAGAACATCTGGGCATGGAGAAATGAAAATGACCATCATGTAAGAAAAACTATCGCGTGGTTAAGATACATTGACGACCTGCTAATAATCTGGGATGGAACTAATGAAGAATTCGCCGAATACTTTGAAATATTGAACAACTCAGAATTTAACTTGAAATTCACATACGACATCAGTGATCAACGGGTTGTTTTCTTGGATACTGAAATTTACATCCTAAACAATGAAGTACATACCACCCTGCATCGCAAAAGTACAGCAACGAATGCAGTTTTACATGCGGAAAGTTTCCACCAAAGTAGTCTGATCAAAAACATCCCCTACGGGGAATTTCTCAGAATTAAAAGAATATGTTCCCAGGAGGAAGAATGGCAAAGAAATCATCGATTGGCAACAGAAAGATTTAAAAAATGAAAATATAACTCAAAAGCCATCAACACCTCGTTACAACGAACATTGAGAGTACCTAGAACTGATCTGTTAAAAGAAAGACAAGCCCAGGATAATGAAGATGAACAAAAAATACGTCTAATAACAACATATTCCACGGAAAATCAACAACTAATGAAAATCATGCGAAAGAACTGGCACATTTTGCATATGGACCCATCAGTTTCCAAAATAGTGGGAGACCATCCAAACATTACTTTCAGACGGGCAAAAAATCTTAGGGATCAACTGGTTCACAGCCACTTTCAAAAGAAAAGGAAACAAGAGACGTGGCTGAAACCAAAGGTTTTTTTTAAGTGCACCAATTGCAAAGTTTGTGCAATTGCCAAGAACACCAAGGAAGTAATGATGGCCAACAAACGTGTTTGGAAAATCCAACAACTGATCAACTGTAAAAGTCAATTTGTAATATACATAATTGAATGCCCATGTTCTTTAAAATACGTGGGCAGCACGATATGCGAATTTAAAAACGTATTTTGGAGCATGTACGTGCTACAATTAACACTGACAGCAGCAATGCAGTTGCCAAACACATGGAAAAAGAACATGGGGGCAAATGGAAAGATCTCAAATTCTATGCCGTGGAATCAGTAGGAATACATCCGAGAGGGGGAGATAGAGAAAGAACTTTAAGGCAGAAAGAATCACGACACATCTTGAACTTTCGGACCCTCACTCCTAATGGATTGAATCAAGACGAAGAGCTTCATTATCATTTGTAAATTGAACTTTACAATCTCCTCCGATACATATAAGTCCAGAGTATCAATATAATATTGGCCTCCTTAGATTTTAACACACAGGTTTTTTAACATACAGGTTTTTTAAGTACATAGATTTTTGTTGATAAGGGGTTATCACACACATGATCAATTGTGTTTAATTTTATTTTATCTTATTTTTTCACCTAACTTTAGTTACACATTTACACACGTGAATAAGATTTTTTGTTAGTGGAAGCAATTTAATTAAGTAATGTACAGTAGAGATTTTGCGGAGAAGTGATGTTATTTGAATTATTGCTATGATATAACAAATTGAGAATTGCTAAGCAGTGCAATTGGTTTCAGATATGTCACTAATAACTCAAATTGAAATGAGAAGTTGTCTCATAGGATATAAGCTAAGCGCCCACTAGAGGACAACAGTGTGAAGGAGAAAATTGGCCCACTGGAGGGCGGGATTTGATGTACAAATATAATGCAGAATCAGATCGGGGTGAGGATTGACATAATTGATCACAATTCAATCTATGGGGACTGAACATGGCAATTGGAGATGCACTGGCAAGCTCAAGAAATAAGAAAAATGTGAACTTAATAATTTTTTGTCTACTCGTAGAGAGCGCAGTGGGTACATAAGAATTCATATTTCTTAACTAGGAGTGAATCTAATTCCGCTATATGTACAGACTTATATTTTTTATTCAGTAATTTGAATTATCCACAATCAATCAATCAATCAATCACAAAATTTGTAGAGCGCACTACCTACCCGCGAGGGTCTCAAGGCGCTGGGGAGAGAAAGGGGGGGGGCTGCTACTGGTCGAACAGCCAGGTCTTGAGTAGCCTCCTGAAGGTCAGCAGGTCTTGGGTCTGTCATAGGCTTAGTGGAAGGGTGTTCCAGGTCTTGGCGGCGAGGTGTGAGAAGGATCTGCCGCCGGTGGTTGTTCTTCGAATGCGAGGGACGGTGGCGAGGGAGAGGTCGGCGGAGCGGAGCTGGCGGTTGGGGACGTAGAAGAAGAGTCGTCTGTTGAGGTAGGCTGGGCCAGTCTTGTGGAGTGCCTTGTGTGCGTGGATGAGGAGTTTGAAGGAGATCCTCCTGTCGACGGGGAGCCAGTGCAGGTTCCTCAGGTGGGGGGTGATGTGGCTGTGGCGTGGTATGTCGAGGATCAGGCGTGCGGAGGCGTTTTGTATGCGTTGCAGTCGCTTGATGAGCTTGGCCGGGGCTCCCGCATACAGGGCGTTCCCATAGTCAAGTCTGCTACTGACGAGGGCCTGGGTGACTGTCCTTCTTGTGTCTGTCGGGATCCACCTGTAGATCTTGCGAAGCATGCGGAGGGTGTTGAAGCAGGAGGAGGAGACTGCGTTGACTTGCTTGGCCATGGAGAGCGTTGAGTCGAGGATGACTCCCAGGTTGCGTGCGTGGTCGGTGGGTGTCGGGGCTGCTCCCAGCGTCGTTGGCCACCAGGAGTCGTCCCATGCTGAGGGGTTGGAGCCGAGGATGAGGACCTCTGTCTTGTCCGTGTTCAGCTTTAGTCGGCTGATCTTCATCCAATCGGCGACCGCCTTCATTCCTTCATAGAGATTGGATTTGGCGGCGAGGGGTCCTTGGTGAGGGAGAGGATCAGTTGAGTGTCGTCGGCGTAGGAGATAATGTTGAGGTCGTGCTGTCTGGCGATGCGTGCGAGCGGGGCCATGTAGATGTTGAACAGTGTTGGGCTGAGGGAAGATCCCTGGGGTACGCCGCAGATGATCTCGGAGGCTTTGGATCGGAAAGGTGGGAGGCGGACTCTCTGGGTTCTGCCGTCGAAGAAGGAGGTGGTCCATTCCAGGGCCTTGTCTCGGATCCCTGCGTCGTGGAGGCGTGCGCGTAGAGTGCGGTGGCAGACAGTGTCGAAGGTGGCGGAGAGGTCCAGCAGGATGAGGGCTGCGGTCTCACCGTTGTCCAGCAGGGACTTGATGTCGTCGGTGGCGGCGATGAGGGCAGTCTCAGTGCTGTGGTTGCTGCGGAACCCCGATTGGGATGGGTCCAGGATGCTGTTTTCTTCAAGGTATCGGGTTTGTTGACGATCTTCTCGATGACCTTGGCTGGGAACGGAAGCAGGGAGATGGGCCGGAAGTTCTTGAGGTCTCTTGGGTCCGCCTTGGGTTTTTTGAGTAGGGCGTTGATCTCTGCGTGTTTCCAGCTCTCTGGGAAGGTCGCGGTCTCGAAGGAGAGATTGATAACGTTGCACAGGTGGGGTGCGATGGAGCTGCTGGCTTTGTTGAAGATGTGGTGCGGGAAAGGGTCTGACGGGGAGCCGGAGTGTATTGTGCCCATGGTCTTGATGGTGTCATCGATGTTCACGCTGGCCCAGGCTGGCAAGGGGTCATGGTCGATGGTGTGCGGCGGGTCTGGTGTATCTATCTTAGTGGGGCCTGTCTGGGTGTTGAAGCTGTCGTGGATGTCGGCGATCTTGCGGTGGAAGAAGGTGGCGAGGGAATCGCACAGGGCTTGCGACGGCGGGATGTCGTTGGTGTTGGAGCTGGGGTTGGAGAGTTCCTTCACAATGTTGAAGAGCTCCTTGCTGTTGTGTGCGATGTTGTCGAGGCGGTCTTTGAAGGAGATTCTCTTGGCGGACCTGATGATGTGGTGGTGGTTACGGATGGCGTCTTTATGGGCTGCGTGGCTGTCCGGTGTCTTATCACTGTACATTTCTTCTCAAGTTTCCGGCAGGTACGCTTGGAAGCTAGGAGTTCCGGGGTGAACCAGCTGGCTCTTTTGGTGGTGTTGCTGTAGGTGAGTTTTTTCAGCGGGGCGAGGGTGTTGGCACAGTCGTCTATCCATCGTCTGAGGTTGCAGGCAGCGTCGTCGGTGTTGGATGGGTCGGAGGGAGGGCTGAGAGCGAGGTTTGCCCGTAGTTGGTCTTCGGTGACTTTGCTCCAGCAGCGGCGTGGGATCTGTTGGGTGCGGTGGTGTGTGGTGGGTTTCTGGAAGGTGAAGTGGATGCAGCGGTGGTCGGTCCAGAGGAGTTCCGTGGTGTGGCTGAAGGAGACGTGGGAGCTTGAGGAGAAGACGGGGTCGAGCGTGTGGCCGGAGGAATGAGTCGGTGTTGTGATGAGCTGTCTCAGTCCGAGGTTGGCGAGGTTGTCGATCAGGGTGGTGGAGTTGCAGTCGTTGTTGTTTCCCAGGTGAAAGTTCAGGTCTCCGAGGAGGATGTAGTCGGTAGAGGTCAGGGCATGCGTGCTGATGAAGTCGGCGATGGAGTCGCTGAACTGGGGTCGGGGCCCAGGGGGTCTGTAGACAAGGGTGCCTCTAAGGGTGGTGTTGGGGTCCGTGTGGATCTGGAAGTGCATGTGTTCGGCGGTGCAGAGAAAGTCGTCGGTGCTGGTCGAGACCCTGATGGAGTTCTTGTGGACGATGGCGATTCCTCCTCCTACTCCGTTGACGCGGTCTCTGAGGGTGATCTTATAGCCGTCTGGGATGGCTATGGCGATGTCGGGTGCGGAGGAGTCGTTCATCCAGGTCTCTGTCAGGAAGGCGACGTCTGGTGATGATGTGTCGAGCAGGTCCCAGAGCTCGACGGCGTGTTTGCGTGCGGAGCGGGTGTTCAGTAGGATGCATCAGAGGTGGTTGAGGTCCTTCTTGGCGGGCGCTTCGGTGGCTCTGAGGCTGGTGTAGCTGCAGTTCCGGCAGGTGAAGGGGCCATGTGTGCGTTTCGGGGCGACCTTGAAGCAGTTGTGTGTCCGTCCGGGGTTGAGAGCGTGGAGTGTGGTGGCATCGTAACGGCGTCGGTCCTCGAGGCTGGAGCGGGGGGCGCGCGGCCCAGGGGTTCTGGCGCTGGGTGCGGTCCAGGCGCGGACGGGCGCAGACGGGCTTGCCTTAGGCGCGCGCGCCAGTGGCGCGGCCGCTCGGCGGCCGCCATATATGGGGAGCTGGGAGGGAGGAGCAGCTGGGAGGCGGGAGGCAGGGGCAGCGAATGGGCTGTCAGGGGTGCGGGCCGCAGGGGACGCAGCGGCGGGGGGTACAGAAGGCAAAGTTGGGCACAGCAAAATGGGGGCACGAGGGGAAACAGAAGGCAAAAAATGGACACAAGAAATGGGGGCACGAGGGGAACAGAAGGCAAAAAATGGACACAAGAAATGGGGGCACGAGGGGAACAGAAGGCAAAAAATGGACACAAGAAATGGGGGCACGGGGGGAACAGAAGGCAAAAAATGGACACAAGAAATGGGGGCACGAGGGGAACAGAAGGCAAAAAATGGACACAAGAAATGGGGGTACGAGGGGAACAGAAGGCAAAAAATGGACACAAGAAATGGGGGCATGAGGGGAACAGAAGGCAAAAAATGGACACAAGAAATGGGGGCATGAGGGGAACAGAAGGCAAAAAATGGACACAAGAAATGGGGGCACGAGGGGAACAGAAGGCAAAAAATGGACACAAGAAATGGGGGCATGAGGGGAACAGAAGGCAAAAAATGGACACAAGAAATGGGGGCACGAGGGGAAACAGAAGCAAAACGGGCACCGAGGCAACAGCAGAGGGGCGAGCTTACCAGCAGCAGCAGCGGGCAGGACAACACAGGCGGAGCTGTGTGGCGGGGGAGCGACCTACCTGGCAAGGTCAAGGGTCGCTCTCCTCACCGCGCAGCGGCCGCCATATATGGGGAGCTGGGAGGGAGGAGCAGCTGAGAGGCGGGAGGCAGGGGCAGCGAATGGGCAGTCAGGGGGGCGGGGCCGCAGGGGACGCAGCGGCGGGGGGTACAGAAGGCAAAGTTGGGCACAGCAAAATGGGGGCACGAGGGGAAACAGAAGGCAAAAAATGGACACAAGAAATGGGGGCACGAGGGGAACAGAAGGCAAAAAATGGACACAAGAAATGGGGGCACGAGGGGAACAGAAGGCAAAAAATGGACACAAGAAATGGGGGCACGAGGGGAACAGAAGGCAAAAAATGGACACAAGAAATGGGGGCACGAGGGGAACAGAAGGCAAAAAATGGACACAGGAAATGGGGGCACGAGGGGAACAGAAGGCAAAAAATGGACACAAGAAATGGGGGCACGAGGGGAACAGAAGGCAAAAAGGGACACAAGAAATGGGGGCACGAGGGGAACAGAAGGCAAAAAATGGACACAAGAAATGGGGGCACGAGGGGAACAGAAGGCAAATAATGGACACAAGAAATGGGGGCACGAGGGGAACAGAAGGCAAAAAATGGACACAAGAAATGGGGGCACGAGGGGAACAGAAGGCAAAAAATGGACACAAGAAATGGGGGCACGAGGGGAAACAGAAGCAAAACGGGCACCGAGGCAACAGCAGAGGGCGAGCTTACCAGCAGCAGCAGCGGGCAGGACAACACAGGCGGAGCTGTGTGGCGGTGGAGCGACCTACCTGGCAAGGTCAAGGGTCGCTCTCCTCACCGCGCAGCGGCCGCCATATATGGGGAGCTGGGAGGGAGGAGCAGCTGGGAGGCGGGAGGCAGGGGCAGCGAATGGCAGTCAGGGGGCGGGGCCGCAGGGAGCGCAGCGGCGGGGGGGTACAGAAGGCAAAGTTGGGCACAGCAAAATGGGGGCACGAGGGGAAACAGAAGGCAAAAAATGGACACAAGAAATGGGGGCACGAGGGGAACAGAAGGCAAAAAATGGACACAAGAAATGGGGGCACGAGGGGAACAGAAGGCAAAAAATGGACACAGGAAATGGGGGCACGAGGGGAACAGAAGGCAAAAAATGGACACAGGAAATGGGGGCACGAGGGGAACAGAAGGCAAAAAATGGACACAGGAAATGGGGGCACGAGGGGAACAGAAGGCAAAAAATGGACACAAGAAATGGGGGCACGAGGGGAACAGAAGGCAAAAAATGGACACAAGAAATGGGGGCACAAGGGGAACAGAAGGCAAAAAATGGACACAAGAAATGGGGGCACCAGGGGAACAGAAGGCAAAAAATGGACACAAGAAATGGGGGCACGAGGGGAAACAGAAGCAAAACCGGCACCGAGGCAACAGCAGAGGGGCGAGCTTACCAGCAGCAGCAGCGGGCAGGACAACACAGGCGGAGCTGTGTGGCGGGGGAGCGACCTACCTGGCAAGGTCAAGGGTCGCTCTCCTCACCGCGCAGCGGCTGCCATATTTGGGGAGCTGGGAGGGAGGAGCAGCTGGGAGGCGGGAGGCAGGGGCAGCAAATGGGCAGTCAGGGGGCGGGGCCGCAGGGGACGCAGCGGCGGGGGGTACAGAAGGCAAAGTTGGGCACAGCAAAATGGGGGCACGAGGGGAAACAGAAGGCAAAAAATGGACACAAGAAATGGGGGCACGAGGGAAACAGAAGGCAAAAAATGGACACAAGAAATGGGGGCACGAGGGGAAAAGAAGGCAAAAAATGGACACAAGAAATGGGGGCACGAGGGGAACAGAAGGCAAAAAATGGACACAAGAAATTGGGGCACGAGGGGAACAGAAGGCAAAAAATGGACACAAGAAATGGGGGCACGAGGGGAACAGAAGGCAAAAAATGGACACAAGAAATGGGGGCAAGAGGGGAACAGAAGGCAAAAAATGGACACAAGAAATGGGGGCACGAGGGGAACAGAAGGCAAAAAATGGACACAAGAAATGGGGGCACGAGGGGAACAGAATGCAAAAAATGGACACAAGAAATGGGGGTACGAGGGGAACAGAAGGCAAAAAATGGACACAAGAAATGGGGGCACGAGGGGAACAGAAGGCAAAAAATGGTCACAAGAAATGGGGGCACGAGGGGAACAGAAGGCAAAAAATGGACACAAGAAATGGGGGCACGAGGGGAAACAGAAGCAAAACGGGCACCGAGGCAACAGCAGAGGGGCGAGCTTACCAGCAGCAGCAGCGGGCAGGACAACACAGGCGGAGCTGTGTGGCGGGGGAGCGACCTACCTGGCATATTGTTTTATCACTTAATAATGGTTAGCTATTGGGATGTAGGGTTCACTACATGATCCAGAATGCTCAGCCGTTGGCTGCAGGAAGTGATGTAATCATTGGTTCTGCATGTTTAAAAAGAGAAAAAAACGCAGTGCCTGTTGGTTTGTTTATCTCCTGAGCAAGGTCTCTGGAGAGACTGAAACGCGTAGAGATGTTTCTGGCATGCTGAAATAAATTGAAGCTGTAACATATGTTATCTGAAGCCTCCTTACTCATGAGTGCGAGCGGAACTCCCGTTGGGAAAAGTGGTGTGATATATATATCTTCACATTTACCAACGCTTTCTTTTCACTCAGCAAGGCATCCACGGCACCGTGAAGAAAGGAAGTCTGGCCAATTACTTCTTTTTCAGTATTTATTTTAAACCACCATTAGTGCAGAGACATGGACGGTCATATATATATCCGCTACAAATCTCTTAACGCAAGAGAAGAAGTGGGTACTCCAGGCGAGGTAAAGATTTACTCATTTTATTAAAGTGCATCCATTCTCTGACGCGTTTTGGCTGATCCCAGCCTTTTTCAAAGTTACACTGGCCTCTGGCCCACATCTTTTTAAAGATACAGCACATCATAGATATAGAAGACATACCTCCTTTTGTATTTTTCTTATTTCATCTATTAACTATGATTCGTTTTGCAAAGCAAATTCATGATATTACAATATGTATTTTTTTTTTAAGTTTTTAACAATTTTGGCTATTTTTATTTTTTCTCAAACTCATTTGCAAAAGAAAAATCTTAACACTCATTAATACATAATTCAATGTGTGCAGAACTTTGACATGGGAACTCAGAGGTCTAAATAGGCAAAGCTATCTCTCGGGAGAGTGCCCTAGTTTAATGTCATCCGACTTAAATTCACTAATACTTGAAGATCTTCTAAAAAGCACTTTATTTCAGCTCAATTACTTCTAATCATTCCCTCTTTGTGAGACTCTTTGTGAGGAGCGATATGAATAAATGGGAATCATTTAAACTTTTATGAATAGATATATATCCTATAAAATACCTTCAGGTAAAACCACATGCAACATAGTATCAATATATACAAATTAATTTCTTCAATATATTCTGCTCTGTAGAAAAGGGTTTCTTCCTGAGACATAAATACTAATAATATAATTTGATAAGATCTACAACATCCATTCATCATACAAATCCATCAATTTCATCAATAAATAAGTCAACATCATCTAGAGGGAAAGTACTAGCAGGGAATAATTTGGTAGCAATACCAGATTAAAAGCTCTAGTCCATCTGCTTTGTAATATAAGAGCAAGCTTCTACTTTTATAGCACTTAGAAAAGAAAGTACTCTATTATCAGTAGTCAACCCAAATGGACTTCCAACTCCTCATCTTTGTTTAACCCAAACGGGAATTTTGTGTGCAGGTCTAAGCTGTATCTCAACTCTAAGCATCTCAGGTTAATCACCCAATTACCCCCTCTTGCATTTGGGGCGGCTCTACCGCAAAGTAATTCAGTAATCCTGGATCACTCTCATGTTGATCATAAAAATGCCTAGCCACCGAGTAGGTAAAATCATGATTTCTAATCGTCTGTTCGTGTTCCAGAATACACTTCTTCAGTGGAAAAATTGTTCTCCCTACATACATTAAGGGACATGGGCAGGATAACACATATACACAATGGTCTGTGTTACAGTTATAAAACCCATTTACCCTTCTTTTTTGTCCGTCAGAGGTCTGGAACACCGAGACATTCTTAACCATCCTACAGGCTTTGCAGTGGTTGCATTTAAAAAATCCATTGGTGTTAGATAACCAAGTATCTGATTTACGACTTCTCACAAAGTAGCTATGTGTCAGAGTGACTCCCAGCGTTCTACCTTTCCTATATGTCACCGGAGGTACTGATGGTAAATGTTTCCCTATAACTGAATCACCTTTCACTAGCTTAGGGTGCTTTCTCATTATTTGGTGTACCTTGGGGGACATGAATTAAAACAAGTGATGAATCTAGTAATCAAATTCCCCTTCTCCGGCCTGGTATTCGAATAAAATAACTAATTTCTAGTTATATTCTTTGATTTCAATTTTGCAGTATTCAATGTTTTCAAACAATATCCTCTCCTTTGAAATCTCCCGTTCATTTTCACCACTTGTTTATTACATTCTTGCTCCTGACTGCAAATCCTTTTTAGTCTCAATGTTTTGCCATAAGGGATACTATCTTTTAGATTTTTCGGGTGCTGACTTTTAAAGTGCAAAGTGCTATTCCCTGCTGTCGTTTTACTGTAGTGTTTATTCTTCCATCCGTCACTTGTAGCAAGATGTCTAAAAATGTGATCTCACTGGAGCTCATATGTGATGTAAAGTGAAAATTGAAGGTGTTATCATTGAAAATCCTTATATACTCTTCAGCCATTGACTTGGACCCATTCCACAATAAAAATAGATCGTCAATGTAACAGGTCCAAATCAAAGTGTTCTGTACATATTCCGAATTTCCATCAGCCCAGGGTACCTGCTTCTCCCACCAGCCCATCACCAGATTGGCGAAACTGGGGGCAAATCAGGTCCCCATGGCAGTCCCCATCTTTTGTCTATACAGGGTCCCATCATGTATAAAGATATTATCCTTCAAGCATGTGCCACTCATCTCAATGAGCATACGACTGTGTTCCAAGAAGCAAGCCTGCCTCTTTTTTAGAAAATATTCACATGCCTGTACCCCAAATTCATGGTCGATGGAAGTATACAAGGCAATAACATCCAGTGTAATCATGATGTATGAGTCAGCCCAAACAAGATTATGAATCTTGTTAAGAAAGTCGCCACTATCCTTACAATACAAAGGAAGTGTTTTCACAAATGGAAAAAGGATATAATTAATAAATATGGCAGTATTCTCCAGGAAGCTCTCATTGGATGAGAAAATAGGTCTCCCTTGGGGGGGCGGGGGGGGATTGTGAAATTTTTTATGCATCTTTGGCAATAAATTGAAAGAGGGGATTCTCGGGTACTCAGATCTCAAAAAGTTATATTCATCTTGTTCCAAGATCGTTTTTCATACCATCTCCTAAGTTGTAGCTGATAAGTATTCACACAGGTCTTATAATCATCCATAGAAATCCCCTCATAACAATTAACATACCCCAGTTGTCTCATTACTTCCTGATGATACCGATCCGCGTGCATAATAACCACATTCCCTCCTTTATCACTGTTTTTGATAATGATCGAGGTATCATCTTTCAAGTATTGTAATGCCTTTCTAGATTCCACTGTGAGATTATCAGTGAATGCCCCTCCAGTTTTTCTAAGTGTGAGAAGTTGGCCTGGTATATGCTGTCCACTAGTTAAAGTGGACACCTTGTACCAGTTCAATTCGACTCTTATGGTAGGTAGGTTTAAGACAACCTTTATAGAAAGCTATCCTAGTGGTAGCTGTGGAGAGCAGCCTTCAGGCTAAGTCTTCGAGGAATGTAAAGCAGCTTGTTTTACCACACAATCTCTTGAAACACCAAATGAAAAGACACCACACAGGTATATATATCAAATATATATGTATTTATTACTAAACAACTCTCTACTAATCTCTTGTGAGATTAGAAGTCAGGAACATATGTACAAATCAATGTTTCACAATCAGTTAAGCACAAATATGGCTGGGGCCCTAGGGGCGTACCAGACCATATACTAAAAAGAGACTTAAGAACAACGACTTGCAAAGGGACAAGGCCTAGGGCCTTCAGAAGTGCTGGGGCCTCACGAAACCACCCAAGGTAGGTAAGTAAAGGACCCACGGGGGACGCGTGCAGTGAGTGAACACAGGCGCAGGTCGCCGTTGACTTCAATGGGGCAAGTCGCGGTTGGAAATTAAGAGTTTCAGGGCACTTCGGGAGTAGCTACAAGCAAGTCACTTACAGGGTAAGTAGTTCTAGGGCCAACACCCACAGGAGCACCGTAGTGCTGAAGTTACCTCACCCAGGGAAGCCGGGTGCATAGGTGTCCTTTGGTGTCGGGTCGCGGCGTCGTTTTCAATGGGAGCCACTGAAGACTTGCTGCTTGCGACGACAGGAGAAGTGTCCGGTGGAATCCAAGCCTGGATTTGGAAGAAGGAAGACCTGAAACAGAGGGGACAGTGTTCAAAGTAACTTGGCAGTGACCCGGGGCAAGGAAGATGAATGCCCACCGTCGTCGACAGATTCAGGTTGTTCATGGGTGTCTTGACTCTTTGACCACGAGGTCCAGGCGGTGTTGATGACAACCAGGAGCTGGATTCGGTGTGTCCCAGAAAGTCTGCAGCTCACTGAGGTGTCGGCGACCCGATTGGAGCCAACAAGCCTTGGTAACAGCAAGTCTTGTGGAAAGGACAAAAAGTCAACGCTGCAGACCAGCAAGGTCTGGGGGACTCACCCAGCTAGGGTAAGTCAGGGCAGGTCTGGAGCAACCAGGGGAGTTCTTTGGTTTTGTAGAAAAGTCTTCAGAGGACCCACAAGCCGGCTGGCAAGGGATCGCAAAGACGCCTCTGGAGGATTCACTCAACAGAGGCCCACGGTCACTCAGGACAGGGTAGGCCTCTAATCTTGGGAGGGATCTCTGCTAGAGGCTGAGACCACACGTGGTCCAAAGCACAGGTTCGTAGAACGTCATGAAGGGGTTGCACTCGAAAATAGTGCACCGTACCCAGGGACTGCGGTTCCTCGTCACTCGTGGGGTCCACTGGCCTCAGCTTCACTGGGAACTCACGGTGGCCTTGGAGAAGTCAGGAAATCTTCTTCTTGGGCTGCAGGGACTTCGGGCTCCGGCGGGAGCGGCGTAGTTTGTGACTGTTGTTGCAGTTTTTGGTGCCTGCCAAGCAGGGGAGTCACTCCTTGACTCCAAGGGAGATTCTTCAGTCTTCCAGAGGTAGTGGAACGTCGAAGGTCCGGGATTCTTCTTCAGAGCGTCATCCAGGGATATCTAGTTTGCAAGGTCAAGGGTTCCCTATCTTATACTGAAAAGAAGGGAGGGACTAGCTCTATGACCCCACCTATGGGAGGGTCAGGGGAGTGGGTGGCTACACCCACTTCCCTTTGTCCAGTTTTGCGCCAGAGCAGGGGCAGGTAGCCCCTGAGCTGGTTTGAACTGGTGTATGCACAGAGGAGCCTCCTGCTCCCCCAGTGCAGGACTTCAAAGCACTCTAGGAGTGCACCCACCCAGCCCCAAAACACTAAACCCTGTCTGGGAGGTGGTCACACCCCCCTGTGACAGGATACCTATTGTTGGGCCTCCTCCACTGCGAGTTTCGGTCATCAGCAGGAGGGCAGCCCAGTGTCTGTGACTGGTGGCATCCATTTTGTGATGCCAGGGCTCTTCAGGATTCTACCACGTTTCCACAGTAGGTACATGTCTATCCCTCTAGAAGGGTGGGATCATACTCCCACACCAGTTACTGGTGTGGGGGTATGATTCCAAAGTGTTTGACACCAAACACGACATGTTTTGATGCAGCCATTCCAAAGTTAGCATTAACCGCGAGGTTATAATGCACTTAAGAGTATATGGTTTGACCGCATTCACAAACAGCCCCAGAGAATGGACTCTGAGAGCTGCAGAGGGACCCTGCTCAGGCAGAGGCACCCTCTCACATAGAAACTAAGCACCCTGCCCTCAGGATTGATAGGGCCTGCCTTAGGGGTGACTGATAGGTTTAAATGTGTGTGCAGGGGAGATATAGGGAACCTATATCTCAGTGAGGGGGGCTAGCCCCTCCTCACCCAGGCTGCAGTAGCAGGCCTGTGGTGTCAGATTTAGTCTGCTTCCCAGGGGTGGCATAATACATGCTGCAGCCCCTGGTAGGCCTGTGAAGTACCTATGCCCTTGGTACCTAAGGTACCATATACTAGGGACTCATAAGGTAGCACAGTATCCAATCACTAGTGCACCTAGAGTGCACTCCAAGTCGTTTAGAGAGAACAGAGAGGCTGGGGCCCTGATTGGCAGGATCCCAGCCAGACTATAGCCAGAAACCAGTGTAAACATCAGAAAAAAAGTGGGGGCAACATAAGAGGCAGATCCTACTCTCCTACACAACCCCCCAAACGCAGGGACACTAAACTAACCTTGACCAGTTGAGTCTTCGTGCTCTAAGTGGAAATACCTTGAGAGTCCATCTGCATTGGCATGTTGGGTCCCAGGCCTATGTTCCACTGTATAGTCCATCCCCTGTAGGGAAATGGACCACCTCAAAAGTTTTGGGTTTTCTCCTTTCATCTGTTTAAGCCATAGGAGGGGCTTGTGGTCAGTCTGAACTATGAAGTGAGTGCCAAACAAGTATGGCCTCAGCTTCTTCAGGGCCCACACCACAGCAAAGGCCTCTCTCTCTATAGCTGACCAACATTTCTCTCTAGGGGTCAGCCTTCTGCTAATGAAAGCTACTGGCTGGTCTTGACCTTCATCATTCAGTTGAGACAGTACAGCTCCCACACCCAGCTCAGAAGCATCTGTTTGGACAATGAACTTTTTGGTGTAGTCTGGACTCTGTAAGATGGGGGCAGTGCACATGGCCTGCTTTAGGTCTTCAAATGCCTTCTGACAGCTACCTGTCCACTGAACCTTTGTGGCATTTTCTTTGAGGTCAGATCATTCAAGGGGGTCACTATAGATCCATATCCCTTCACAAACCTCCTATAGTACCCAGTCAGGCCTAAGAAGGCTCTCACCTGTGTCTGGGTGGTTGGAGCAACCCATTCCATTATGGTTTGGATTTTGCTCTGTAAAGGCTGAACCTGGCCTCCACCCACAAGGTGGCCCAGGTACACAACCTGACTCTGCCCTATCTGGCACTTAGTGGCCTTGATAGTGAGGCCTGCTTTTTGCAGAGCCTCCAAAACATTTCTGAGGTGGACCAGGTGATCCTGCCAGGAGGAACTAAAGACAGCAATATCATCTAGATAAGCTGAGCAATAAGTTTCCATCCCTGCCAGAACTTTGTTCACCAACCTCTGAAAAGTGTCAGGTGCCTTTTTCAATCCAAAGGGCATCACCACAAAGTGGTAGTGCCCACCAGGGGTCGAAAATGCTGTTTTGGCTTTTGCATCATCAGCTAACCTGATCTGCCAGTAGCCAGCTGTTAGGTCAAATGTACTCAGATACTTGGCTGAGGCCAAAGTATCAATCAGCTCATCTGCCCTTGGTATGGGATAGGCATCAGTCCTGGTGACTGCATTGAGGCCTCTGTAGTCTACATAAAACCTAATTTCTTTCTTACCACCCTGGGTATGAGGTTTGGGTACTAGGACTACTGGGCTAGCCCAGGGGCTATCTGAAGGCTCAATCACACCTAACTCCAACATTTTCTGGACTTCAGTCCTGATACAGTCCCTGACATGGTCAGGTTGCCTGTAGATCTTACTCTTGACAGGCAGACTGTCTCCAGTGTCCACCTCAAGGGTGCACCAGGTAGTCTGGCTAGGGGTCAGGCTAAACATATGTCTGTACTGCTGCAGAACTTGTCTGCACTCAGTTTGCTGATGGTCAGTGAGGCTGCTTGCCAAAGCAACACCATCTACTGACCCATCATCAGGGTTCTGTGAGAGCAGGTCAGGGAGAGGGTCACTCTCCTCCTCCTGTTCCTCATCAGTTGCCATGAGCAAGCCCATGTCAGCCCTGTCAACATATGGTTTCAATCTGTTGACAAGGAGCACCCTCATGGGGCTCCTGGGAGTTCCAAGATTCACCAGATAGGTGACTTCTCCCTTTTGCTCAACTATTGTATGGGGGCTACTCCATTTGTCTTGGAGGGCTGCTGGGGCCACAGGCTCCAACATCCACACTTTCTGTCCTGGCTGGTATTCAGTCAGCACAGCCTTTTGGTCATGCCAAGCTTTTTGTAATTCTTGGCTGGCCTCCAGGTTTTTGGTTGCCTTTTTCATGTATTCAGCCATCCTGGAGCGGAGACCAAGTACATAGTCCATCACATCCTGTTTGGGGGGTTTGAGAGGTAACTCCCAGCCCTCTTTTACCAAACATAATGGACCTCTTACAGGATGCCCAAACAGAAGCTCAAATGGGCTGTAATCAACCCCCTTCTGTGGAACCTCTCTGTATGCAAACAACAGGCAGGGAAGAAGAAGGTCCCATTTCCGCCTAAGCTTCTCTGGGAGTCCTTTAATCATTCCCTTCAGGGTTTTGTTGAAGCGTTCAACCAACCCATTGCATTGTGGGTGATAGGGGGTGGTGAACTTATAAGTTACACCACACTCCTTCCACATTGCTTTCAAATATCCTGACATGAAGTTGGTACCTCTGTCAGAGATTACCTCCTTTGGGAAACCCACTCTGGAGAAAACTCCAATGAGGGCTCTTGCCACCACAGGGGCTGTGGTGGTCCTCAGAGGAATTGCCTGTGGGTACCTGGTGGCATGATCCACTACCACCAGGATAAATCTGTGCCCAGATGCAGTTTGAGGGTCAAGGGGACCAACAATGTCAATCCCTACCCTTTCAAAGGGTACCCCCACCACAGGTAGTGGTATCAGGGGGCCTTTGTGGTGCAACCTGCCTTGCCACTGGCTTGGCATGTGACACAGGAGCGACAAAACTCCTTTGTGTCCTCTGACATATGTGGCCAATGAAAATGTGGAACAAGCCTGTCCCAGGTCTTGTTTTGGCCCAAGTGACCTGCTAAAGGGATATCATGTGCTAGGGTCAAGAGGAACCCCCTAAACTTCTGAGGTATTACCAACCTCCTGGTGGCTCCAGGGGCTGGATCTCTACCATCAGAATATAGGAGTCCCTCATCCCAATAAACTTTATGGGACCCACTAGCACTCCCAGCAGCCTCAGCAGCAGCCTGCTGTCTGAGGGGTTCAAGAGAGGGGCAGCACTGTTGCTCCTTACTCAGATCTTCCCTAGAAGGGCCCCCTGCCCCCAAGAACTCAACCTGATCAGGCTCAAGTCCCTCTGGGGCAGTTCCTTCTTCAGGATCTGCTCCTCCTCCCTCAAGAGGGAATCAGTGATCTGAGACAGAGGGAAGGCACTGCCTTACCCGTACTGCTCCTCTTCTTGGGAAGCATCTGGTCCCTAGTTTCAGGATCCAGAGCTGGTTCAGTGTCATGCATTTTGGCCTGTGACCTGGTCACAGCAAATACCTCTGCAGGGATGCCCAACATCTCAGCATGAGTCCATAACTCTACTTCAGACCAGGCTGAAGTCTCTAGATCATTGCCCAATAGACATTCTACAGGGAGGTCTGCACTGACTACAACCTTCTTGAGGCCAGTTACCCCTCCCCAGGAGAAATTCACAACTGCCAGACTATGGTTGGTCCTGACATTGCTTGCATTGGTCACCTGGTACATTTCGCCCAGGATGATCTGTCCAGGGTCCACAAGATCCTCTGCCACCATGGTGACACTAGCACCTGTGTCCCTAAATGCCAAAGCCTGTTTGCCATTTATTACAGGCTGCTGTTTGTATTTGCCCAGATTACTGGGGCTTACCAGGAAGGACATGTCAATGTCTCCATCACAAATCAGCATTGCCTGAGTGGGTACTCTGACTAGGCCAGAGTCCACTTCAGAACCCAGGGTCAACCCTACTACACCCTTATTCTGAGTACCACCTCCACCAGTAGCTGAACTAGGGGGAACAGTTGCCTTAGGGGCAGGAGTGGTGGTGGTTTGGTCTTTGGACTTGTTACAATCAGAAGTCCAGTGCCCTTTCTGTTTACAGAATTTGCACCAGGGCTTCTTTTGGCCTTTTCCCTTGTTGGATTGTGACTCCCCACCAGATGCAGATTTTTGAGGCCCTTGTGAAGACTTCTGGTCTTTTGACTTATCCCCACTTTTCTCAGAGCCCTTAGAATCCTGCTTATTTGTGTCACCCCCTTGGTTCTGGGTTTTCTGCCTCACCCTGGTTCTGACCCTCTTGTCTGCCTTCTTTCCCAATTCTTGGGGAGAGGTCAGATCTGAGTCCACCAGGTATTGATGCAACAACTGGTTCTGGCAATTATTAAGGATCTGTTCTCTCATCATTAGATTATGCAATCCCTTGAAATCAGTAACCCTACTGCCAACCAGCCAACCCTCCAGAGCCTTGGTTGCACAATCTACAAAGTCAGTCCAGTCCTGAGTCTGTGCCTTCTGGGTGTCTCTGAACTTCAACCTGTACTGCTCAGTGGTTAAGCCAAACCCATCTATCAGTGCACTCTTCAGGACTTCATAGTCATCAGCATCCTCTTCTCTAACAGTGAGGAGCTTGTCTCTACCTTTATCTGAAAAGGAGAGCCACAAGATTGCTGCCCATTGCTTTTGGGGGACCTGTTGTACTCTACAGGCCCTTTCCATAGCAGTTATCCACTTATGGATATCATCCCCACTCTGGTAGGGAGGAACAACCTTGCTCAGGTTCCTATGGTCTGGAATTTTTCCCTGCCTCTAGGGACACTGTTGCTGCCACCAGGGGGTTCTAACCCCTCTCTTCTAGAAGCTCTCTGGAGCTCAAGGGCTTCTTTATCTAATGCCAACTGCTTGGTTTTGAGGGCAAATCTTGCTTCCTCATACTGCAGCAGTTTGTACAGTCTGTCAGAGGAGGTCTCTCTTCTTGGGAACTAGGAGTTCCTCTGGTAGACAGATTCTCTGCCAGAGTGATAGGAGTGGTCAGATTCCCTAGAAAGGGACCTAGGCCTCACCTCCACTATGTCAGTTCTCTTAGGGAGAATTCCTCTGTCCTGTTCAGACCCCTTGGGACCTGGCCCTACAACCACAGAGTCTTGGTCATCCTGATGTTCATCATCTGACCCAGACACTGTAATTGACCCACTCACTGATTCAGACCCATTAGCTCCTAGAGCTAATCTAAAATCATCTGCTGTCAGCAGATCTATCAGGTGTAGTGTGGAGGGACTCTGTCCTATCTTCAGGTGCCTTGCAGCACACATGGCTTTCAAGTCAAAGAAAGTCATGTCCTTATACTGAAGCTGAGTGGATCCACTGGGTCCACCCCTTAAGGACATTCTAGTGTTGTGCAGTGTTGTACTACCTACACCAGTTTGTGGCCTACTGATACTAGCTTGAGCTGTAGAAAGGGTGTGCTATCCCTTGGCACACAGCTCTAAGTTCAGTAGAACTTATTGATACTAAGCTTGACTTTATATGTACCTTGAGTACCTATAGTGGTTTTCAGTTAGTAATTCAAATAGAGATTTTCTGGTAAAACAATAGCAAGCTGGAATCCCACACGCTGCCACCAATGTGAGAAGTTGGCCTGGTATATGCTGTCCACTAGTGAAAGTGGACACCTTGCACCAGTTCAATTCGACTCTTATGGTAGGTAGGTTTAAGACAACCTTTATAGAAAGCTATCCTAGTGGTAGCTGTGGAGAGCAGCCTTCAGGCTAAGTCTTGGAGGAATGTAAAGCAGCTTGTTTTACCACACAATCTCTTGAATCACCAAATGAAAAGACACCACACAGGTATATATATCAAATATATATGTATTTATTACTAAACAACTCTCTACTAATCTCTTGTGAGATTAGAAGTCAGGAACATATGTACAAATCAACGTTTCACAATCAGTTAAGCACAAATATGGCTGGGGCCCTAGGGGCGTACCAGACCATATGCTAAAAAAGAGACTTAAGAACAACGACTTGCAAAGGGACAAGGCCTAGGGCCTTCAGAAGTGCTGGGGCCTCATGAAACCACCCAAGGTAGGTAAGTAAAGGACCCACGGGGGACGCGTGCAGTGAGTGAACACAGGCGCGGGTCGCCGTTGACTTCAATGGGGCAAGTCGCGGTTGGAAATTAAGAGTTTCAGGGCACTTCGGGAGTAGCTACAAGCAAGTCACTTACAGGGTAAGTAGTTCTAGGGCCAACACACACAGGAGCACCATAGTGCTGGAGTTACCTCACCCAGGGAAGCCGGGTGCATAGGTGTCCTTTGGTGTCGGGTCGCGGCGTCGTTTTCAATGGGAGCCACTGAAGACTTGCTGCTTGCGACGACAGGAGAAGTTTCCGGTGGAATACAAGCCTGGATTCGGAAGAAGGAAGACCTGAAAGCAGAGGGGACAGTGTTCAAAGTCACTTGGCAGTGACCCGGGGCAAGGAAGATGAATGCCCACCGTCGTCGACAGATTCAGGTCGTTCATGGGTGTCTTGACTCTCCGACCACGAGGTCCAGGCGGCGTCAATGACAACCAGGAGCTGGATTCGGCGTGTCCCACGAAGTCTGCAGCTCACTGAGGTGTCGGCGACCCGATTGGAGCCAACAAGCCTTGGTAACAGCAAGTCTCGTGGAAAGGACAAAAAGTCAACGCTGCAGACCAGCAAGGTCTGGGGGACTCACCCAGCAAGGGTAAGTCAGGGCAGGCCTGGAGCAACCAGGGAGCCCTTTGGTTTTGTAGAAAAGTCTTCAGAGGACCCACAAGCCGGCTGGCAAGGGATCGCAAAGACGCCTTGGGACAATTCACTCAACAGGGGCCCACGGTCACTCAGGATGGGGTAGGCCTCTGATCTTGGGAGGGATCTCTGCTAGAGGCTGGAACCACACGTGGTCCAAAGCACAGGTTTCTGAAGGGGTTGCACTCGAAAATAGTGCACAGTACCCAGGGACTGCGGTTCCTCGTCACTCATGGGGTCCACTGGCCTCAGCTTCACTGGGGACTCACGGTGGCCTTGGAGAAGTCAGGAAATGCTCTTCTTGGGCTGCAGGGACTTCGGGCGCCGGCGGGAACGGCGTACTTTGCGACTGTCGTTGCAGTTTTTGGTGCCTGCCAAGCAGGGGAGTCACTCCTTGACTCCAAGGGAGATTCTTCAGTCTTCCAGAGGTAGTGGAACGTCGAAGGTCCGGGATTCTTCTTCAGAGCGTCATCCAGGGATATCTAGTTTGCAAGGTCAAGGGTTCCCTATCTTATACTGAAAAGAAGGGAGGGACTAGCTCTATGACCCCACCTATGGGAGGGTCAGGGGAGTGGGTGGCTACACCCACTTCCCTTTGTCCAGTTTCGTGCCAGAGCAGGGGCAGGTAGCCCCTGAGCCGGTTTGAACTGGTGTATGCACAGAGGAGCCTCCTGCTCCCCCAGTGCAGGACTTCAAAGCACTCTAGGAGTGCACCCACCCAGCCCCAATACACTAAACCCTGTCTGGGAGGTGGTCACACCCCCCTGTGACAGGATACCTATTGTTGGGCCTCCTCCACTGCGAGTTTCGGTCATCAGCAGGAGGGCAGCCCAGTGTCTGTGACTGGTGGCATCCATTTTGTGATGCCAGGGCTCTTCAGGATTCTATCGCGTTTCCACAGTAGGTACATGTCTATCCCTCTAGAAGGGTGGGATCATACTCCCATACCAGTTACTGGTGTGGGGGTATGATTCCAAAGTGTTTGACACCAAACACGACATGTTTTGATGCAGCCATTCCAAAGTTAGCATTAACCGCGAGGTTATAATGCACTTAAGAGTATATGGTTTGACCGCATTCACAAACAGCCCCAGAGAAATGACTCTGAGAGCTGCAGAGGCACCCTCTCACATAGAAACTAAGCACCCTGCCCTCAGGATTGATAGGGCCTGCCTTAGGGGTGACTGATAGGTTTAAATGTGTGTGCAGGGGAGATATAGGGAACCTATATCTCAGTGAGGGGGGCTACCCCCTCCTCACCCAGGCTGCAGTAGCAGGCCTGTGGTGTCAGATTTAGTCTGCTTCCCAGGGGTGGCATAATACATGCTGCAGCCCCTGGTAGGCCTGTGAAGTACCTATGCCCTTGGTACCTAAGGTACCATATACTAGGGACTCATAAGGTACCACAGTATCCAATCACTAGTGCACCTAGAGTGTACTCCAAGTCATTTAGAGAGAACAGAGAGGCTGGGGCCCTGATTGGCAGGGTCCCAGCCAGACTATAGCCAGAAACCAGTGTAAACATCAGAAAAAAAGTGGGGACAACATAAGAGGCAGATCCTACTCTCCTACACTAAGCCTCATCAGATCTTTAATTACCATTTCTTGAAAAACATCCAGATTATCATGGGCAGTTAAGGGAACGGAGCGTGATTTCATTTTAAAACCACTCCCACTAGCTGATCTAATATCAATCCCCAAATGTCCCATCAAATGTTCCATCTCAACATGGGGATCTCCTCCCTCACTTTCGCAGTACAGGGTTTCCAGAGCAAGCAGTCCCTCAGGTTCCCCAATCTGCAAATCACAAGATGGTACATTTTTAATAGTAATACATGATTGGCTTTTGGATTTATGTATTTTGTTCAATTTTAATTTTCTAATGAACAAAAATAGGTCAATCCTGACCTGTGCATAATCAAATCCAGAGGTGGGGCAAAATGAAAGTCCTAATTCCAGCAATGATGTTTCTTCTTTAGTAGGATTCCTTTGGGATAAATTCAGGACAGTTAGTTTTTCTTCTCGATTTTCTTCTTCTGGCGCAAATTGCCCTTGCCCTGTATTGATTCTCCTACTCCCTCATCTGATTCTGCGTCTTTGTTGGCGTCTTTTCCTACTGGCACCCACTAAATCATCCATTCAGACACTCATACACCCACTCATTCTTCAATACAGCTTGGCGTATATATATATAACATTCTTAAACTTTTTAGAAACACTAAGGGCCTGATTCTGATGCGGTTAGGAAGGCCTTCTAATGGCATTTGCTCCTTCCAATTCGGATCGGGAACGTGTCTTTCCAAACGACTCAGAAAGGTTTCCGACCGACTGAGTATGATGCGAGTTAGGTGTTAGGAACATCCCAATCCCAACCCAACGGCATTTGGAATGACCGAGCCGGACGGAGCAGAATCGTACGTCTCTATGGGCCGTGTTTCCGAACTACTGAGTACGATGCTGGATTTGGACAGCCTTTCTGAATCGTGCCGTCCGACTCGAATCAGCAGTTGGAATTGGACTTTGGGAGCCTGTAGTGGGCCCCCCTGCACCCAGAGCCTTCCCAATCGGGCCCGTGGGGGTGCCCATGGGTCCCCGATACCGGCCATGCACAGTGTGGCAGGCACCAGGGGGTGCCCGCCACAGGGTGCCTGATTTTCCACAGCCACCCCTTTCTTCAATGGCAGCCTATGCATTCAGTCAGAACAAAGGCTCCCATTGAAGTCAATGGGAGTCCAACCAAATCGTATCTGGAAGCATCCGGATGCATCGTACTCAGTCGGTTGGACTCTCCCGATTTGATTTGGTCGGAAACCATTCCCAAACCCATCCGGTCGGGAAGCTTTCCAAACCGCATCAGAATCGGGCCCTTAGAGTCACTGAATGATGTCATCAGTGATATCATCAGTGATGTCACTGACCATGTCACGAGTGATGTAATATGGGACGTCATCAGCAGTGCATTGCGGGGACGCGAATAATGGCTGAATTTCTCTGGTTTTGTACGAGTGAAATGTCAGCCTAACTATAACATCCCTGAAACCTGTGGTTTATTCAGTAAATTTTTAAGGTTTTTAAAATGCAAATTCCTAACTATAACGTCCCTGAAACCTGTTTTTCCAATGAATTTCTAAGGTTTTTTAAATGCTAATTACTAACTATAACATCCTCTGTAACCTCTGGTTTTTTCAGTGAATTTCTAAGGTTTTTTGAATGCTAGTTTCTAACTATACCTACATAGGTAAGACGTGTAGAAAGATGAAGAAAGGCACAGAAAAAAGCAAGAGAAGTGCAGAAAGAGGCAAGAGAGGTAAAGAAAGAGGAAGAAAGGTGCAGAAAGAAGTAAGAGAAGTACAGAAAGAGGCAAGAGAAGTGCAGAAAGAAGAAGAAAGGTATAGAAAGAAACAACAGTGGTGCAGAAAGAGGCCTACTTCGACTGTACATTTACACAGACTCATACAAAGTAGCTTAATCACTAATCCTTCTCCCAAGATGTCTTAAACCTCACTTTCCTCTTGAAGGTTCACTGTTCATCAACTGCTCAGAATGGTAGGCGTACCAAATGTAAAACAGCAATCCTAACCATATCACTGTTGTAAGTCTCACCAAGTTTGTGAAGGTATGCATGTGTGTGTCTGTGCTTTTACCTAGTGACATGTTACATAAAAATAAACATACAAATACTTGTATACCTGTGTTTCAAACACTGTAAATTTGTGTACAAGAAGGTGTATGTATTTCTTTCTGCTCATAATACAGGGCACATGGGTATTCAATAGTATATTTGAGGGGCTCTATAACACCTATATACGTAAAACATGTCTGCCTCTGCAACCGAATGACAGAGCAGAACTGAGAAGATTTGACCACCTATAGGAGAAGCTACCTGCTTTTTAAGCTACCATCTTCAGATGCATAACACATGTGAGAATATATGTACAAGTAGACATATACCTCAGTCACGAGAGGACGCAGACCTTTAAACTTGACAGCTTGCACTTCCCATTTGAGTACAGATAGAGGCAAGAGAAGTGCAGAAAGAGACAAGAGAGGTGTAGAAAGAGGGAAGAGGGGTGCAGAAAGAGGCAAGAGGGATACAGAAGGAAGCAAGAGAGGTGCAGAAAGAAGCAACAGAAGTGCAGAAAGAATCAACAAATGTGCAGAAAGAGGCGAGAGAAGTGCAGAAAGAGGCAAGAGAGGTCAAGAAAGAAGCAAGAGAGGTACAAAAAGAGAGAAGAAGGGTGCAGGAAGAGGCAAGAGACATGCAGAAAGAGGCAAGAGAGGTGCAGAAAGAGGGAAGAGGGGTGCAGAAAAAGGCAAGAGAAGTGCAGAAAGAGGCAAGGGATGTACAGATAGAGGGAAGAGGGCCGCAGAAAGAGGCAAGAGGGGTGCAGAAAGAAGTGAAAGAAGTACCGAAAGAAGGAACAGAAGTGCAGAAAGAGGGAAGAGAAGTACAGAAAGATGCAAGAGAGGTGTAGAAAGGGTCAAGAGAGGTGTTGAAACAGGGAAGCGGGAAGCAGACAGAGGTAAGAGGGGTGCAGAAAAGAAGCGACAGAGGTGCAGAAAGAAGCAACAGAGGTGCAGAAAGAGGTGCAGAAAGAGGCATGAGAAGCATAGAAAGAGGCAAGAGAGGTACAGAAAAAAGGAAAAGAGGTACAGAAAGAGGCAAGAAAGGTACAGAAAGAGGGAAGAGGGCTGCAGAAAGAGGCAAGAGGGGTACAGAAAAAAGCAAGAAAGGTACAGAAAGAAGCAAGAGGAGTGCAGAAAGAACCAACAGAGGTACAGAACGAGGCAAGAGGGGTGCAGAAAGAGGGGAGAGATGTGCAGAAAGAACCAAGAGAGGTGCAGAAAGAGGCAAGAGAGGTGCAGAAAGAAGCAAGCGAACTGCAAAAAGAGGAAGTAAGGAGCAGAAAGAGGAAGAAAGAGGAAGAAAGGTACAGAAAGAGGCCAGAGAGGTGCAGAAAGAGGCAAGAGAAGTGCAGAAAGGAGCAACATAGTTGCAGAAAGAGACAAGAGAAGTACAGAAGGAGGCAGGAGAGGTGCAGAAAGAGGCAAGAGGGGTGAAGAAAGAGGTAAGAGAGGTACAGAAAGAGGGAAGAGAGTTGCAGAAAGAGGCAAGAGAGGTGCAGAAAGAGGGGCAAAGGCTGCAGAAAGAGGCAAGAGTGCTACAGAAAGAAGCAAGAAAGGTGCAGAAAGAAGCAAGAGACGTGCAGAAAGAAAGAACAGAGGTGCAGAAAGAGGCAAGAGGGGTGCAGAAAGAGGCAAGAGAAGTGCTGAAAGGAGCAACAGAGGTACAGAAAGAGGCAAGAGAGGTGCACAAAGAGACAAGAGAGGAGCAGAAAGAAGGAAGATGGGTGCAGAAAGATGCAAGAGGGGTACAGAAAGAAGCAAGAGAGGAGCAGAAAGAAGAAAGAGAAGTGCAGAAAGAAGCAACAGAAGTGCAGAAAGAGGCAAGAGAAGTGCAGAAAGAAGCAACAGAGGAGCACAAAGAGGCAAGAGAAGTGCATAAAGAGGCAAGAGTGGTGCAGAAAGAACCAACAGAAGTACAGAAAGAGGGAAGAGGAGTACAGAAAGAAGCAATAGAGGTACAAAAAGAGGCAAGAGGGGTGCAGAAGGAAGCAAGAGAACTGCAGAAAGAGGAAGAAAGGTGTAGAAAGAGGCAAAAGAGGTACAGAAAGAAGCAAGAGAGATGCAGAAAGAGGAAGAAAGGCACAGAGAGAAGCAAGAGAAGTGCAGAAAGAGGCAAGAGGTGCAGAAAGAGGTAAGACAGGTGCAGAATGAGACACGAAAGGTGCAGAAAGAGGCAAGAGAAGTGCAGAAAGAAGCAAGAGAAGAGCAGAAAGAGGCAAGAGAAGCACAGAAAGAAGCAAGAGAAGTGTAGAAAGAAGCAAGAGAAGCGCAGAAAGAGGTAAGAGAAGTGCAGAAAGAGGAATAAAGGTGCAGAAAGAAGCAACAGAGGTGCAGACAGAGGTCTACTTCGACTGTACCTTTCCACAGACTCATACAAAGTAGCCTAATCACTAATCCTTCTCCCAAGATGTCTTAAACCTCACTTTTCTCTTGAAGGTTCACTATTCATCGACTGCTCAGAATGTTAGACATACCAAATGTAAAACAGCAATCCTAACCATATCACTGTTGTAAGTCTCACCAAGTTTGCGAAGGTATGCATGCGTGTGTCTGTACTTTTACCTAGTGACATGTTACATAAAAATAAACATACAAATATTTGAATACCTGTGTTTCGAACAGCATACTCTGTAAATCTGAGTACAAGAAAGTGTATGTATTTCTTTCTGCTCATAATACAGGGCACATGGGTATTCAATAGTATATTTGAGGGGCTCTATAATACCTATACGTAAAATATCTCTGCCTGTGCAACCGAATGACAGAGCAGAACTGAGAAGATTTGACCACCTATAGGAGAAGCTACCCGCTTTTAAAGCTACCATCTTCAGATGCATAACACATGTGAGAATACATGTACAAGTAGACATATACCTCAGTCACGAGAGCACGCAGACCTTTAAACTTGGCAGCTTGCACTTCCCATTTGAGTACAGATAGAGGCAAGAGAAGTGCAGAAAGAGACAAGAGAGGTGTAGAAAGAGGGAAGAGGGGTGCAGAAAGAGGCAAGAGGGGTGCAGAAGGAAGCAAGATAGGTGCAGAAAGAAGCAACAGAAGTGCAGAAAGAAGCAACTAAGGTGCAGAAAGAGGCAAGAGAGGTGCAGAAAGAAGCAAGAGAGGTACAAAAAGAGAGAAGAAGGGTGCAGGAAGAGGCTAGAGAGGTGCAGAAAGAGGCAAGAGATGTGCAGAAAGAAGGAAGAGGGCTGCAGAAAGAGGCAGGAGGGGTGCAGAAAGAAGCAAAAGAAGTGCAGAAAGAAGGAACAGAGGTCCAGAAAGAGGCAAGAGAAGTGCAGAAAGACACAAGAGAGGTGCAGAAAGAGTCAAGGGAGGTGTAGAAACAGGGAAGAGGGGTGCAGAAAGAGGCAAGAGGGGTGCAGAAAGAAGCAAGAGAGGTGCAGAAAGAAGCAAGATAAGTGCAGAAAGGAGCAACAGAGGTGCAGAAAGAGGCGTGAGAAGCATAGAAAGAGGCAAGAGAGGTGCAGAAAGAGGGAAGAGAGGTACAGAAAAAGGGAAGAGAGGTGCAGAAAGAGGCAAGAGAGGTGCAGAAAGAGGGAAGAGGGCTGTAGAAAGAGGCAAGAGGGGTACAGAAAGAAGCAAGAAAGATGCACAAAGAAGCAAGAGAAATGCATAAAGAATCCACAGAGGTACAGAAAGAGGCAAGAGGGGTGCAGAAAGAGGGAAGAGAAGTGTAGAAAGAACCAAGAGTGGTGCAGAAAGATGCAAAAGAGGTGCAGAAAGAAGCAAGAGAACTGCAAAAAGAGGAAGAAGGGAGTAGAAAGAGGAAGAAAGGTACAGAAAGAGGCAAGAGAGGTGCAGAAAGAGACAAGAGAAGTGCCGAAAGAGGCAGGAGAGGTGCAGAAAGAGGCAAGAGGGGTGCAGAAAGAGGCAAGAGAGGTACAGAAAGTAGGAATAGAGTTGCAGAAAGAGGCAAGAGAGGTGCAGAAAGAGGCAAGAGAGGTGCAGAACTAGGGAAGAGGGCTGCAGAAAGAGGCAAGAGTGGTGCAGAAAGAAGCAAGAAAGGTGCAGAAAGAAGCAAGAGAAGTGCAGAAAGTAAGAACAGAGGTGCAGAAAGAGGCAAGAGGGGTACAGAAAGAGGCAAGAGAAGTGCAGAAAGGAGCAACAGAGGTACATAAAGAGGCAAGAGAACTGCAGAAAGAGGCAAGAGAGGTGCACAAAGAGACAAGAGAGGTACACAAAGAGACAAGAGAGGTACAGAAAGAAGGAAGACGGGTGCGCAAAGAGGCAAGAGGGGTGCAGAAAGAAGCAAGAGAAGTGCAGAAAGAAGCAAGAGAAGTGCAGAAAGAAGCAACAGAAGTGCAGAAAGAGGTAAGAGGGGTGCCGAAAGAAGGAAGAGCAGTGCAGAAAGAAGCAAGAGAGGTGCAGAAAGAGGCATGAGGTGTCTAGAAGGAAGCAAGAGAACTGCAGAAAGAGGAAGAAAGGTTTGGAAAGAGGCAAAAGAGGTACAGAAAGAAGCAAGAGAGATGCAGAAAGAGGAAGAAAGGCACGGAAAGGAGCAAGAGAAGTGCAGAAAGAGGCAAGAGAGGTGCAGAAAGAGGCAAGACAGGAGCAGAAAGAGACAAGAGAAGCGCAGAAAGAAGCAACAGAAGTGCAGAAAAAGGCAAGAAATGTGCAGAAAGAAGCAAGAGAAGCGCAGAAAGACGCAAGAGAAGTGCAGAAAGAGGCAAGTGAGGTAAAGAAAGAGGCAAGAAAGGTACAGAAAGAGGCAAGTGAGTTACAGAAAAAGGCAAGAGAGGTACAGAAAGAGGCAAGAGAAGTGCAGAAAGAGGCAAGTAAGGTGCAGAAGGAAGACAGTGAGGTGCAGGAAGAGGCAAGAGAAGTGGCGAAAGAGGCAAGAGAGGTGCAGAAAGAAGAGAGTGAGGTGCAGAAAGAGGCAAGTGAGGTACACAAAGAGACAAGAGAGGTACAGAAAGAGGCAAGAGAAGTACAGAAAGAGGCAAGTGAGGTGCAGAAGGAAGACAGTGAGGTGCAGGAAGAGGCAAGTGAGGTGCAGAAAGAGGCAAGAGAAGTGCAGAAAAAGGCAAGAGAGGTGCAGAAACAGTAAAGAGAGTTAAAGAAAGAGGCAAGTGAGGTAATGAAAGAGGCAAGAAAGGTACAGAAAGAGGCAAGTGAGGTGCAGAAAGGGGCAAGAGAAGTGGAGAAAGAGGCAAGAGAGGTGCAGAAAGAAGAGAGTGAGGTGCAGAAAGAGGCAAGAGAAGTACAGAAAGAACCAACAGTAGTGCAGAAAGAGGTAAGAGAGGTGCAGAAAAAGGCAAGAGAAGTGCAGAAAGGAGCAACAGAGGTGCAGAAAGAGGCAAGAGTACTACAGAAAGAGGCAATAGAGGTGCAGAAAGAGGCAAGGGAGTTGCAGAAAGAGGGAAGAGGGGTGCAGATTGAGGCAAGAGAGGTACAGAAAGAGGCACAAGAGGTGCAGAAAGAGGGAAGAAGGGTGCAGAAAGAGGCAAGAGGGGTGCAGAAAAAGCAAGAGGGGTGCAGAAAGAAGCAATGGATGTGCAGAAATAACCAGCAGAGGTGCAGAAAGAGGCAGGAGGGGTGCAGAAGGAAGCAACAGAACTGCAGAAAGAGGAAGAAAGGTGTAGAAAGAGGCAAAAGAGGTACAGTAAGAAGCAAGAGAGATGCAGAAAGAGGAAAGAGAGGCACAGAAAGAGGCAAGTGAGGTGCAGAAAGAGGCAAGGGAAGTGGAGAAAGAGGCAAGAGAGGTGCAGAAAGAAGAGAGTGAGGTGCAGAAAGAGGCAAGTGAGGTAGAGAAAGAGGCAAGAGAGGTACAGAAAGAGGCAGAAAATGTGCAGAAAGAAGAGAGTGAGGTGCAGAAAGAGGCAAGTGAGGTGCAGAAAGAGACAAGAGAGGTACAGAAAGAGGCAAGAAAAGTGCAGAAAGAGGCAAGTGAGGTGCAGAAAGAAAACAGTGAGGTGCAGAAAGAGGAATAAAGGTGCAGAAACAGGAAGAAAGGTGCAGAAAGAAGCAAGAGAAGTACAGAAAGATGCAAGAGAAGTGCAGAAAGAGGCAAGAGAGGTGCAGAAAGAGGCAAGAGAGGTGCAGAAAGGGGAAAGAGGTGTGGAGAAAGAGGCAAGAGGGGTGCAGAAAGAAGCAAGAGAGTGTGAGAAGTTGGCCTGGTGTATGCTGTCCACTAATTATAGTGGGCACCTTGCACCAGTCCAAACAACCCCTTATTGGAGATAGGTTAAAGACAACCTTTATTGAAAGCTATCCTAGTGGTAACTATGGAGAGCAGCCTTCAGGCTAAGTCTTGAAGGAATGTAAAGCAGCTTGTTTTACCAGTCTATAATCTCTTGAGTGACCAAATGAAAGAGGACCACACCAGGTATATATTCAAAATATATGTATTTATTGCTAAACACACCCCTCTAGTCTCTTTATGAGGCTAGAGTTCGACGTACATAAGTTATAAGTTAGTTATCAACAGTAATAGCACAAATACACGTTTGAGCCCTAGGGGCGTACCAAACCATATACCAATAAAGTGGTATAAGAACCACGACTGAGCTAGACACAAGGCCTAGAGCCTGTAGAAGTGCTTGGACCACAAGGAACCACCCAAGCTAGTGACACAGGGGACCCACGGGGGACGCGTGCAGTGTGAGAACACAGCCGCGAATCGCCGTTGACTTCTATGGGGAAAGTCGCGGTTGGAATTTTAAAGAAAAGGGACACTTTGAGGAGGACTTGGAGCAAACCCCTTTAGAACTGGGTTGTTCTAGAGTCTATACCCAATGGAGCACCGGAGTACTCGAGTTACCTCACCCAGGGAAGCCGGGTGCATAGGTGTCTTTCGGGGTCGGGTTTCGTCGTCGTTTTCAATGGCGATCTGCTGCAAAGTGCTGCTGGCGGCCAAGTCGAAAGTGTTCAGGTGGATCCAAAGGTGGATCAAAGATCTGAAGAACCTGAAAGCAGAGGGGACAGAGTCTAGGTCACTAGCCAGTGACCAGGAAGGCGATGAGCAGATGCCCACCGATGTCGAGTGCTTCAGGTAGGTTGACGGTCGTCTTGACTCTTCAGCCACGAGGTCCAGGAGGCGTCGATGATGACCAGGAGCTGGATTTGAGCTGTGCCACAATGTCTGTCAATTGCAGGGGTGTCGGCAACCGGATTGGACCCAACAAGCCTTGGCAACGGCAAGTCTTGTGGAAATAGAAGAAGGATGGTGGTGCAGACCAGCAAGGTCTAAGGGACTCACCCAGCAAGGGTAAGTCAGGGCACGCCTGGAGCAACCAGGGAAGCCCAAGCAAAAGACAATTAGCCTTCGGGAGGGTCCACTAGCCAACGGACTAGCGACCGCAAAGGAGCCTCGAGTGGACGCACTTAGAGCTTGCTCACGGGACACTCGTGGAGTGGAGGCCAGTGATCTTCGGTGCAGTCGGTGCTGGAGGCAGGGGCTACTCGGAGCCTAAAGCACAACTTTGTGGGAGACCAGGAAGAGGATGCACTTGCAAATGCGCTCGGTGTCCAGGGGTCACGGTGCCACGTTACCCACGACAGCTACGGGCCTCAACTTTGCTGGGGATTCAGGGCAGCCTCTGGGAAGTCTGAAAATCTACCTCTGGTGATGCAAAGACTTCGGCATACAGCGGGAACTTCAGCGATGCAGACCGGACAATTGCTTCTTTGGTGCCTGCCAAGCAGGGGAGTCACTACTTGACCCCAAGGGAGATTCTTCAGTCCTCTAATCGTAAAGTAGAGCGTCGAAGGTCCAGGATTCTGTATCAGAGTTTCGTCCAGGTAAATCTAAAGTCCTAAGGACTGGGGTCCCATACTTATACTAAGTTAGGGGGTTGGACATACTCTGGGGAACCCACCTATGGGAGTGTCAGGGAAGAGGGGTGGTTACACCCATTCCCTTTGTCCAGTTTCGCACCAGAGCAGGGGCTGGAAGCCCCTGAACCAGTTTGAACTGGGGTATGCACAGGGACACCAAGTGTGCCCCCAGTGAAGGACTTCAAAGCACCAGAGAGTGCTCCCGCCCAGCCCCAATACACATTATCCTGTCTGGGGAGGTGGTTACACCTCCCTGGGACAGGAAACCTATTGTCCAGGCCTCCCCTGCCGGAGTTTCAGTCAGCAGCAGGAGGCCAGACCCGTGTCTGTGGCAGCGGCATCCATTTTGTGATGCCAGGGCTTGGAAAGAAGTTACCGGGCAGGCCGGTGTGTACATGTCTCTCCCTCTAGAAGGGTGGAATGCTACCCCCGACGCCAGAATTGGCGGGGGGGTAGTATTCCAAGATGTTTGACACCAAACACGACATGTTTCCGTGCAGCCATCCCAAAGTTAGCATTTAACGCGAGGTTATAATGCGCTTAAGAGTATATGGTCAGGCTGCACTACAAACAGCACCAGAGAAGGGTCTCCGAACGCTGCAGAGGGGCTCTGCTCATGCAGGGGCACCCTCTCACATAGGAACCAAGCACTCTGCCTTCAGGATTGACAAGGCCTGCCATAGGAGTGACTTATAGGTTTATATGTGTGTATGTATGTAGTGATATAGGTAACCTATATCACAGTAAAGGGTGCATGCACCACCTTACCCAGGCTGCAGTAGCAGACCTGTGGTGTCCTTTTGGCTGGCCTTCCAGGGGTGGCACAATACATGCTTCAGCCCCTGGCAGGCCTCGGAGGTACCTATACCCTGGGTACATAGTATACCATATACTAGGGACTTACAAGGGCACTCCAGATTCCAATCAGAGATGTGCCAAAGGCACATGGAAACCATTTTAGAGAGGAAGCAGCTAGGCTGGGGTTCTGATTAGCAGGGCCCCAGCCAGACTAAAGTCGAAAAACAGTGAAGCATCAGCAAAAAGTGGGGGTACCCATGTGAAGCAGATCCTACTCTCCTACACAACCCCCCCCCCAAACGTAGGGACATTAAACTAACCTTGTCCAGTTGAGTCTTCATGTTCTAAGTGGAAGTACCTAGAGAGTCCATCTGCATTGGCATGGTTACTCCCAGGGCCATGTTCCACTGTAAAGTCCATCCCCTGTAGGGAAATGGACCACCTAAGCAGTTTGGGGTTTTCACCCTTCATTTGTTTTAGCCATAAGAGGGGCTTGTGGTCTGTTTGAACAAGGAAGTGAGTACCAAACAAGTATGGCCTCAACTTCTTCAGAGCCCAAACCACAGCAAAGGCCTCCCTCTCTATGGCTGACCAACGTTTCTCTCTAGGGGTCAGCCTTCTGCTAATAAAAGCTACTGGCTGATCCTGACCTTCATCATTCAATTGTGACAGTACAGCCCCTACCCCCAATTCAGATGCATCTGTTTGGACAATGAACTTCTTGGAGTAATCAGGACTCTGTAGAATGGGAGCAGTGCACATGGCCTGCTTCAGGTCATCAAATGCCTTTTGACAGCTAACTGTCCACTGAACCTTTTTGGGCATTTTCTTGGAAGTTACGTCATTCAGGGGTGTCACTATTGATCCATACCCCTTGACAAATCTCCTATAGTACCCAGTCAGGCCTAAAAAGGCTCTCACCTGAGTCTGGGTAGTTGGAGCAGTCCAGTCCATGATGGTCTGGATCTTGCTCTGCAAGGGTTGAACCTGGCCTCCACCCACAAGGTGGCCCAGGGACACAACCTGACTCTGCCCTATCTGGCACTTTGTGGCCTTGATAGTCAGGCCTGCTTTCTGCAGGGCCTGCAAAACATTTCTGAGGTGGACCAGGTGATCCTCCCAGGTGGAGCTAAAGACAGCAATATCATCTAGATATGCTGCACTATAGGCTTCCAGACCTGTAAGGACTGTATTCACCAACCTCTGAAAAGTGGCAGGTGCATTCTTCAGACCAAAGGGCATTACCACAAATTGATAATGCCCACTAGGGGTTGAGAATGCTGTCTTTGGCTTTGCATCATCAGCTAGTCTGATCTGCCAGTAGCCAGCTGTCAGGTCAAATGTCCTTAGATACTTGGCTGAGGCCAAAGTATCTATTAGCTCATCTGCCCTAGGTATTGGATGGGCATCAGTCCTAGTGACTGCATTGAGACCCCTGTAGTCCACACAAAACCTCATCTCTCTTTTCCCACCATTGGTGTGAGGTTTTGGCACAAGGACCACTGGACTAGCCCAAGGGCTATCTGAGGGTTCAATAACTCCCAAATCCAACATCTTCTGGACTTCTGTCCTGATACAGTCCCTGACATGGTCAGGTTGCCTATAAATCTTATTTTTAATAGGCAGACTGTCCCCAGTGTCCACTTCATGAGTGCACCAGGTGGTCTGACTTGGAGTCAGAGAGAATATATGCCTAAACTGGTTGAGCACCTGTCTGCAATCAGTTTGCTGCTGGGCAGTGAAGCTGCCTGCCAAGGCTACACCATCCACTGACCCATCATCAGGGTTCTGTGAGAGCAGGTCAGGGAGTGGGTCACTCTCTTCCTCCTGTCCCTCATCAGTAGCCATGAGCAAGCCCATGTCTGCCCTGTCCACATATGGTTTTAACCTGTTGACATGGAGAACCCTGTGGGGACTCCTGGGTGTTCCTAGGTCTACTAAGTAGGTAACCTCACCCTTCTGTTCAACAATGGTATGGGGTCCACTCCATTTGTCTTGGAGAGCTGCTGGGGCCACTGGCTCCAACACCCACACCTTCTGTCCTGGCTGGTAAACAGTCAGTACAGCCTTTGGTCATGCCAGGCTTTTTGCAGTTCCTGGCTAGCCTCAAGGTTTTTAGTTGCCTTTTTCATGTACTCAGCCATCCTGGAGCGGAGACCAAGTAAATAGTCCACTATGTCTTGCTTTGGGGGCTTGAGAGGTAACTCCCATCCTTCCTTTACCAAGCACAATGGACCCCTGACAGGGTGACCAAACAAAAGTTCAAAAGGGCTGTAGCCAACCCCCTTTTGAGGCACTTCCCTGTATGCAAATAAAAGGCAGGGCAAGAGTATGTCCCATCTTCGCCTAAGCTTCTCTGGGAGCCCTTTAATCATGCCCTTTAAGGTTTTGTTGAATCTCTCAACTAAACCATTGCATTGTGGGTGATAGGGTGTGGTGAACTTGTAAGTCACTCCACACTCCTTCCACATTGCTTTCAAGTATCCAGACATAAAGTTAGCACCCCTGTCTGATAAAACCTCCTTAGGGAAGCCCACTCTTGAGAAAATTCCCAGGAGGGCCCTTGCCACCACAGGTGCTGTAGTGGTCCTAAGGGGAATAGCCTCTGGGTACCTGGTGGCATGATCCACTACCACCAGGATAAACCTGTGCCCAGATGCTGTTTGGGGATCCAGGGGACCAACAATGTCAATCCCCACCCTTTCAAAGGGAACCCCCACCACAGGTAGTGGTATCAGGGGGCCTTTGTAGTGCCACCTGCCTTGCCACTGGCCTGGCAGGTTACACAGGAGCGACAAAACTCCTTGGTGTCTTCAGACATGTGGGGCCAGTGAAAGTGAGGGACAATTCTGTCCCAAGTCTTGTTCTGGCCCAGGTGACCTGCTAAGGGAATGTCATGGGCTAGGGTCAATAGGAAGCTCCTGAACTTCAGAGGTATAACCAACCTCCTGGTGGCACCAGGCTTGGGGTCTCTACACTCTGAGTACAAGAGTCCATCATCCCAATACACTGTATGGGGACCACTAGCTTTCCCAGCAGCCTCAGCAGCAGCTTGCTGTCTGAGGGGTTCAAGAGAGGGGCAGCTCTGCTGCTCCTGGCTCAGATCTGCCCTGGAAGGGCCCCTTGTCCCCAAGAACTCAACCTGGTCAGGTTCAAGCTCCTCTGGGACAGTTCCTTCTTCAGGACTGAGATCATCCCCCTCAAGAGACTGATCTTCCTTCTGAGCCAAGGGGGAAGGCACTGCCTTTACCCTACTACTCCTCCTCTTGGATGGCACTTGGTCCTTTTTTCCAGGATCCAAGGCCTGTTCAGTGTTAGACATTTTGCTCTGTGACCTGGTCACAGCAAACACATCTGCAGGGATGCCCAGCATTTCTGCATGGGTCCTGAGCTCCACTTCTGCCCAAGCTGAAGTTTCTAGATCATTGCCAAGCAAGCATTCAACTGGTAGGTCTGCACTTACCACAACCTTCTTAAGGCCAGTTACCCCTCCCCAGGAGAAGTTAACAACTGCCAGAGTATGGTCTGTTCTGACATTGCTAGCATTGGTCACTTGGTACATTTCACCAAGTATAATCTGCCCAGGATCCACAAGGTCTTGTATCGCCATGGTGACACTTGCCCCTGTGTCCCTAAATGCCAAAGCCTCTTTTCCATTGATTAAGGGCTAATGTCTGTACTTGCCCAGATTACTGGGACTCACAGAGGAGGTCACATCCATGCCTCCATCACAGACTAGGACAGCCTGAGTGAGTTCTCTGACTAGGTCAGAGCTCATCTCTTTACCCAGGGTCAACCCTACTAAACCCTTGGCCTGTGTATTCCCACCACCAACTGTAACTGCACTAGGGGAACAGGTGCCTTAGGGGCATTGGTGGGGGCTGGAATAGAGTCTTTGGACTTGGTGCAATCACTGGTCCAGTGTGTCTTTTGCTTACAGACTTTGCACCATGGTTTCTTTTGGCCTTTTCCCTTGTTAGACTGTGAATCCCCACCTGAAGAAGATTTTTGGGGGCCTTGTGAAGACTTCTGGTCTTTACCCTTCTCCCCACCCTTATCAGAGTTTTTAGAATCTTGCTTCTTAGGGTCACCACCTTGGTTCTGTACCTTCTGCCTCACCCTGGTTCTGACCCATTTGTCTGCCTTCTTTCCCAATTCTTGGGGAGAGGTCAGATCAGAGTCCACCAGGTACTGATGCAACAGCTGATTTTGACAGTTATTAAGAATCTGCTCCCTCATGATAAGATTGTACAATCCTGTGAAGTCACATACCTTACTGCCCAATAACCACCCTTCCAGAGCCTTAGCAGAACAATCCACATAGTCCACCCAGTCTTGAGTCTGTGCTTTTTGGGTATCTCTGAACTTTAGCCTGTATTGTTCAGTTGTTAGGCCAAACCCATCAATCAGAGCACTCTTCAAGACTTTGTAATTGTCAGCATCCTCTTCTCTAACAGTGAGGAGCTTGTCTCTACCTTTGTCTGCAAAGGAGAGCCACAAGATTGCTGCCCACTGCTCCTGAGGGACCCTCTGTACTTTACAGGCCCTCTCCAGTGCAGTCATCCATTTGTGGATGTCATCCCCACTCTGGTAGGGAGGGACAATCTTGCTCAGGTTTCTATGGTCATGTGACCTTTCCCTATATCTGGGGAAACTGCTGCCACCATGGGACTCTAGTCCCAACTTTTTTCTCTCTCTATAGAGATCTAGGGACTCCCTGTCTATAGCCAACTGCTGTTTTCTGAGCTCAAGCTGGGCTTGCTCATACTGAATCAGTCTGTTTCTCCTCTCATGAGAGGATTCTCTCCTGTGAGAAGAGACGGAGGTCCCTATTGAGGTGTCAGAGTGGTTAGACTCCTGAGAAGGAGATCTAGTCCTTCTGGGCACACTCACAACCCTTCCTGCTGGGACAAAGGTAAGGTCATTCTGACCCTCCTCTTCTTCCACAGGAATGGCTGGGTTTTCCAGGTCAAGGTCATTGTCACCTTCCTGGCCAGTTTCAGAGGTGGGGGCCTGGGTGATGTCACCCCTGGTCCCCTCCTCATCTTCTGCCCCACCCTCTCTGTCTACCCCTACAGGCCCTATGGGTCTTTTGAGATCATCTGACAGAAGCACCTCCCTGAGGTGTTGGGTGCTGGCACTTTTGCCTGTCTTCAGCTTCCTAGTATTGCACAATGCTCACAATTCCAAGAATGGGAGATTATCATACTTGGAGGGAAGAAGCCCACTGGCTTCTGGCAAGGACTCACTGGGTCCTGGCTTTGAAGACATTACTAGTGAGGTGTGGTGTATGCACTACCTACTCTAGTGTGGCCTACTAAACTCTCTTGAGTTGTAGAAAGGGTGTGCTATCCCTTAACACACAACTCTAAGTTCAGTAGAACTTACTGTATCCTAAGCTTGATTTATATGTACCAATAGTACCCTTAGTGGTTTTCAGTTGATCAATTCAATTGAGATTATCTGGTAAAACAATAGCAAGCTGGAATCCCACACGCTGCACACCAATGTGAGAAGTTGGCCTGGTATATGCTGTCCACTAATTATAGTGGGCACCTTGCACCAGTCCAAACAACCCCTTATTGGAGATAGGTTAAAGACAACCTTTATTGAAATCTATCCTAGTGGTAGCTATGGAGAGCAGCCTTCAGGCTAAGTCTTGAAGGAATGTAAAGCAGCTTGTTTTACCAGTCTATAATCTCTTGAGTGACCAAATGAAAGAGGACCACACCAGGTATATATTCAAAATATATGTATTTATTGCTAAACACACCCCTCTAGTCTCTTTATGAGGCTAGAGTTCGAAATACATAAGTTATAAGTTAGTTATCTACAGTAATAGCACAAATACACGTTTGAGCCCTAGGGGCGTACCAAACCATATACCAATAAAGTGGTATAAGAACCACGACTGAGCTAGACACAAGGCCTAGAGCCTGTAGAAGTGCTTGGACCACAAGGAACCACCCAAGGTAGTGACACAGGGGACCCACGGGGGACACGTGCAGTGTGAGAACACAGCCGCGAATCGCCGTTGACTTCTATGGGGAAAGTCGCGGTCGAAATTTTAAAGAAAAGGGACACTTTGAGGAGGACTTGGAGCAAACCCCTTTAGAACTGGGTTGTTCTAGAGTCTATACCCACGGAGTACTCGAGTTACCTCACCCAGGGAAGGCGGGTGCATAGGTGTCTTTCGGGGTCGGGTTTCGTCGTCGTTTTCAATGGCGATCTGCTGCAAAGTGCTGCTGGCGGCCAAGTCGAAAGTGTTCGGGTGGATCCAAAGGTGGATCGAAGATCTGAAGAACCTGAAAGCAGAGGGGACAGAGTCTAGGTCACTAGCCAGTGACCAGGAAGGCGATGAGCAGATGCCCACCGATGTCGAGTGCTTCAGGTAGGTTGACAGTCGTCTTAACTCTTCAGCTACGAGGTCCAGGAGGTGTTGATGATGACCAGGAGCTGGATTCAAGCTGTTCCACAATGTCTGTCGTTTGCAGGGGTGTTGGCGACCGGATTGGCCCCAACAAGCCTTGGCAACGGCAAGTCTCGTGGAAATAGAAGAAGGACGGTGGTGCAGACCAGCAAGGTCTGAGGGACTCACCCAGTGAAGGTAAGTCAGGGCACGCCTGGCGCAACCAGGGAAGCCCAAGCAGAAGAAGATTGGCCTTCGGGAGGGTCCACTAGCTAACAGACTAGCGACCGCAAAGGAGCCTCAAGTGGACGCACTTAGAGCTGGCTCACGGGACACTCGTGGAGTGGAGGCCAGTGATCTTCGGTACAGTAGGTGCTGGAGGTGGGGGCTACTTGGAGCCCAAAGCACAACTTCATGGGAGACCAGGAAGAGGATGCACTTGCAAATGCGCTTGGTGTCCAGGGGTCATGGTTCCACATTACCCACGACAGCTACGGATCTCAGCTTTGCTGGGGCCTCAGGGCAGCCTTGGGGAAGTCTGGAAATCCACATCTGGTGATGCAAAGACTTCGGCGTCCGGCGGGAGCTTCAGCGATGCAGACCGGACAATTGCTTCGTTGGTGCCTGCCAAGCAGGGGAGTCACTCCTTGACCCCAAGGGAGATTCTTCAGTCCTCTAATCGTAAAGTAGAGCGTCGAAGGTCCAGGATTCTGTATCAGAGTTTCGTCCAGGTAAATCTAAAGTCCTAAGGACTGGAGTCCCATACTTATACTAAGTTAGGGGTTGGACATACTCTGGGGACCCACCTATGGGAGGGTCAGGGAAGAGGGTGGTTACACCCATTCCCTTTGTCAGTTTCGTGCCAGAGCAGGGGCTGGAAGCCCCTGAACCAGTTTGAACTGGGGTATGCACAGGGACACTCTCTGGTGCTTTGAAGTCCTGCACTGGGGGCACATTTGGTGTCCCTGTGCATACCCCAGTTCAAACCGGCTCAGGGGCTTCCAGCCCCTGCTCTGGTGTGGAACTGGACAAAGGAAGAGGTGTAACCACCCTCTGCCTGACCCTCCCATAGGTGGGTCCGCAGAGTATGTCCAGCCCCTAACTTGGTATAAGTATGGGACCCCAGTCCTTAGGACTAGATTACCTGGGCAGACTCTGACACAGAATCCTGGACCTTCGGCAGCTCTACTAAGACTGAGGACTGAAGAATCTCCCTTGGGGTCAGAGTGACTCCCGCTTGGCAGGCACAAAGCAGTTGTCCAGTCTGCATCGCTGAAGCTCCGCGAGCATCAATCTTGCATCACCAGAGGTAGATTTCAGACTTCCCCAAGTTGCCCTGAGTCCCAGCAAAGCTGAGCCAGTAGCTGTCGTGGGTAATGAGCCGTGACCCTGGACACCGATGCACTTGCGAGTGCATCCTCTTCTGGGTCTCCACGAAGTTGCGCTGGGCTCAGTAGCCCAGCCTCCAGCACTGACTCACCGAAGATCACTGGCCTCCACTCTGCAGTGTCCTGTGAGCCAGCTCCAGTGCGTCACTCGAGACTCCTTTGCGGTCGCTAATCTGTTGGCTAGTAGGCCCTCCGAAGGCCAATCTTCTTTGCTGGGATCCCTGGTTGCTCCAGGCGTGCCCTGCCACCCTCGCTGGGTGAGTCCCTCAGACCTTGCTGGTCTGCACCATCGTCCTTCTTCCATTTCCACAAGGCTTGCCGTTGCTAGAGGCTGTTGGGTCCAATCCGGTCACTGCCACCTGCAATCGACAAGCGTCATGGAACAGCTCGAATCCAGCTCCTGGTGTCGTCGACACCTCCTGGACCTCGTGGCTGAAGAGTCAAGGCGACTGTCAGCCTACCTGAGCGCTCGACATCGATGAGCATCTGCTCATCGCTTCCTGTCACTGGCTGGTGACCAGACTCTGTCCTCTGCTTTCAGGTTCTTCAGATCTTCGATCCACTGAATCCGCACTGCCGACTTGGCCGCCAGCAGCACTGCAGCAGATCGCCATTGAAAGCGACGAGCCCGACGATACCTATGCGCCCGGCTCCCCTGGTGAGGTAGCTCAGTACTCGGTGCTCCCGTGGGTATTGACACTAGAACAGCCTGGTTCTAAAGGGTTTGCTCAGAGTCCTCCTCTAAGTGTCCCTTTCTTTAAACTTCCAACCGCGACTTTCCCATAGAAGTCAGCGGCGATTCGACGGCTGTGTTCTCACTGCAGCGTCCCGTGGGTCCCTATGTCACTACCTGGGTGGTTCCTGTGGTCCAAGCACTCTACAGGCTCTAGGCCTGTGTCTAGCTCAGTCATGGTTCTTATACCACTTTATTGATATATGGTTTGAGTACGCCCTAGGGCTCAAATGTGTATTTGTGCTATTACTGTAGATAACTACATAACTTATGTACTTCGAACTCTAGCCTCATAAAGAGACTAGAGGGTGTGTTTAGCAATAAATGCATATATTTTGAATATATACCTGGTGTGGTCCTCTTTCATTTGGTCACTCAGAAGATTATAGACTGGTAAAACAAGCTGCTTTACATTCCTTCAAGACTTAGCCTGAAGGCTGCTCTCCATAGCTACCACTAGGATAGCTTTCAATAAGGTTGTCTTTAACCTATCTCCAATAAAGGGTTGTTTGGACTGGTGCAAGGTGCCCACTATAATTAGTGGACAGCATATGCCAGGCCAACTTCTCACATTGGTGTGCGCGAGTGGATTCCAGCTTGCTATTGTTTTACCAGATAATCTCAATTGAATTGATCAACTGAAAACCACTAAGGTACCTAGGTACATATAAATCAAGCTAGTATACAGTAAGTTCTACTGAACTTAGAGTTGTGTGTTAAGGATAGCACACCTTCTACAACTCAAGAGAGTTTAGTGAGGCCACACTAGAGTAGGTAGTGCATACACCACACCTCACTAGTAATGTCTTCAAAGCCAGGACCCAGTGAGTCCTTGCCAGAAGCCAGTGGGCTTCTTCCCTCAAGTATGATAAACTCCCATTCTTGGAATTGAAGCATTATGCAATACTAGGAAGCTGAAGGCAGGCAAAAGTGCCAGCACTAACACCTCAGAGAGGTGCTACTAGCTGATGATCTCAGCAGGCCCCTAGGGTCTGAAGGAGTAGGCAGAGAGAGTGGGACAGAAAGATGAGGAAGGGGTCAGGGGTGAAGAGACCAGGTCCCCCCTCTGAAACTGGCCAGGAAGTGAAAATGACCTTGACCTGGAGAACCCAATTCCTCCTGTGGAGGAGGGAGGATCAGAATGACCTCCCCTTTGGTCACCCAGGAAGAATTTTGAGTGTGCCCAGAAGGTCTAGATCTCCTTCTCAGGAGTCTAACCACTCTGACACCTCAATAGGGACCTCTGTCTCTTCTCATAGGAGAGAATCCTCTCATGACAGGAGAAAGAGACTGATTGAGTATGAGCAAGCCCAGCTTGAACTCAGAAAGCAGCAGTTGGCTATAGACAGGGAGTCCCTAGATCTCTACAAAGAGAGAAGAAAGATAGGGTGGCAGCAATTTCCCCAGAGATAGGGAAGGTCTTATGACCATAGAAACCTGAGCAAGATTGTCCTCCCTACCAGAGTGGGGATGACATCCACAAATGGATAACTGCACTGGAGAGGCCTATAAGTACAGAGGGTCCCTCAGGAGCAGTGGGCAGCAATCTTGTGGCTCTCCTTTGCAGACAAGGTAGAGATAAGCTCCTCACTGTTAGAGAGGAGGATGCTGATAATTACACAGTCTTGAAGAGTGCTCTGATTGATGGGTTTGGCCTAACCACTGAACAATACAGGTTAAAGTTCAGAGATACCCAAAAGCACAGACTCAAGACTGGGTGGACTTTGTTGATTGTTCTGCCAAGGCTCTGGAAGGTTGGTTATGGGCAGTAAGCTATGTGACTTCACAGGATTGTACAATATTATAATGAGGAGCAGATCCTTAATAATTGTCAAAATCAGCTGTTGCATCAGTACCTGGTGGACTCTGATCTGACCTCTCCCCAGAATTGGGAAGAAGGCAGACAAATGGGTCAGAACCAGGGTGAGGCAGAAGGTACAGAACCAAGGTGGTGACCCTAGAAGCAAGATTCTAAAAACTCTGATAAGGGTGGGGAGAAGGTAAAGACCAGAAGTCTTCACAAGGCCCCCAAAAATCTTCTTCAGGTGAGGATTCACAGTCTAACAAGGGAAGAGGCCAAAAGAAACCATGGTGCAAGGTCTGTAAGCAAAATACCCACTGGACCAGTGATTGCACCAAGTCCAAAGACTCTACTCCAGCCCCACCAATGCCCTAAGGCACCTGCTCCCCTAGTGCAGTTACAGTTGGTGGTGGGACTACACAAGCCAAGGGTTTAGTAGGGTTGACCCTGGGTAGGAGATGAGCTCTGACCTAGTCAGAGAACTCACTCAGGCTGTCCTAGTCTGTGATGGAGGCATGGATGTGACCTCCTCTGTGAGTCCCAGTAATCTGGGCAAAGTACAGGCAACAGCCCTTAATCAATGGAAAGAGGCTTTGGCATTTAGGGACACAGGGGCAAGTGTCACCATGGTGACACAAGACCTTGTGGATCCTGGGCAGATTATACTTGGTGAAATGTACCAAGTGACCAATGCTAGCAATGTCAGAACAGACCATACTCTGGCAGTTGTTAACTTCTCCTGGGGAGGGTAACTGGCCTTAAGAAGGTTGTGGTAAGTGCAGACCTACCAGTTGAATGCTTGCTTGGCAATGATTTAGAAACTTCAGCTTGGGCAGAAGTGGAGCTCAGGACCCATGCAGAAATGCTGGGCATCCCTGCAGCTGTGTTTGCTGTGACCAGGTCACAAGCCAAAATGTCTAACACTGAACAGGCCTTGGATTCTGGAATAATGGACCAAGTGCCCTCCAAGAAGAGGAGTAGTAGGGTAAAGGCAGTGCCTTCCCCCTTGCTCAGAAGGAAGATCAGTCTCTTGAGGGGGATGATCTCAGTCCTGAGAAGGAACTGTCCCAGAGGAGCTTGAACCTGACCAGGTTGAGTTCTTGGGGACAGAGGGCCCTTCCAGGGCAGATCTGAGCTAGGAGCAGCCAGAGCTGCCCTCTCTTGAACCCCTCAGACAGCAAGCTGCTGCTGAGGCTGCTAGGAAAGCTAGTGGTCCCCATACAGTGTGTTGGGATGATGGACTCTTGTACTCAGAGTGTAGAGACCCCAAGCCTGGTGCCACCAGGAGGTTGGTTATACCTCTGAAGTTCAGGGAGCTTCCTATTGACCCTAGCCCATGACATTCCTTAGCAGGTCACCTGGGCCAGAACAAGACTTGGGACAGAATTGTCCCTCACTTCACTGGCCCCACATGTCTGAAGACACCAAGGAGTTTTGTCAGCTCCTGTGTAACCTGCCAGGCCAGTGGCAAGGCAGGTGGCACTACAAAGGCCCCCTGATACCACTACCTGTGGTGGGGGTTCCCTTTGAAAGGTGGGGATTGACATTGTTGGTCCCATGGATCCCCAAACAGCATCTGGGCACAGGTTTATCCTGGTGGTAGTGGATCATGCCACCAGGTACCAGAGGCTATTCCCCTTAGGACCACTACAGCACCTGTGGTGGCAAGAGCCCTCCTGGGAATTTTCTCAGAGTGGGCTTCCCTAAGGAGGTTGTATCAGACAGGGGTGCTAACTTTATGTCTGGATACTTGAAAGCAATGTGGAAGGAGTGTGGAGTGACTTACAAGTTCACACACCTATCACCCACAATGCAATGGTTTAGTTGAGAGATTCAACAAAACCTTGAAGGGCATGATTAAAGGGCTCCCAGAAAAGCTTAGGCGAAGATGGGACATGCTCTTGCCCTGCCTTTTATTGCATACAGGAGGTGCCTCAAAGTGGGTTGGCTACAGCCCTTTTGAACTTTTGTTTGGTCACCCTGTCAGGAGTCCATTGTGCTTAGTGAAGGAAGGATGGGAGTTACCTCTCAAGCCCCAAAGCAAGACATAGTGGACTATGTACTTGGTCTCCGCTCCCGGATGGCTGAGTACATGAAAAGGCAACTAAAAACCTTGAGGCTAGCCAGGAACTTCAAAAGCCTGGCATGACCAAAGGCTGTACTGACTGTTTACCAGCCAGGACAGAAGGTGTGAGTGTTGGAGCCAGTGGCCCCAGCAGCTCTCCAAGACAAATGGAGTGGACCCCATACCATTGTTGAACAGAAGGGTGAGGTTACCTATTTAGTAGACCTAGGAACACCCAGGAGTCCCCACAGGGTTCTCCATGTCAACAGGTTAAAACCATATGTGGACAGGGCAGACATGGGCTTGCTCATGGCTACTGATGAGGGACAGGAGGAAGAGAGTGACCCACTCCCTGACCTGCTCTCACAGAACCCTGATGATGGGTCAGTGGATGGTGTAGCCTTGGCAGGCAGCCTCACTGCCCAGCAGCAAACTGATTGCAGACAGGTGCTCAATCAGTTCAGGCACATATTCTCACTGACACCCAGTCAGACCACCTGGTGCACTCATGAAGTGGACACTGGGGACAGTCTGCCTATTAAAAATAAGATTTATAGGCAACCTGACCATGTCAGGGACTGTATCAGGACAGAAGTCCAGAAAATGTTGGATTTGGGAGTTATTGAACCCTCAGATAGCCTTTGGGCTAGTCCAGTGGTCCTTGTGCCAAAACCTCACACCAATGGTGGGAAAAGAGAGATGAGGTTTTGTGTGGACTACAGGGGTCTCAAAGCAGTCACTAGGACTGATGCCCATCCAATACCTAGGGCAGATGAGCTAATAGACACTTTGGCCTCAGCCAAGTATCTAAGCACATTTGACCTGACAGCTGGCTACTGGCAGATCAGATTAGCTGATGATGCAAAGCCAAAGACAGCATTCTCAACCCCTAGTGTGCATTATCAATTTGTGGTGATGCCCTTTGGTCTGAAGAATGCACCTGCCACTTTTCAGAGGTTGGTGAATACAGTCCTTACAGGTCTGGAAGCCTATAGTGCAGCATATCTAGATGATATTGCTGTCTTTAGCTCCACCTGGGAGGATCACCTGGTCCACCTCAGAAATGTTTTGCAGGCCCTGCAGAAAGCAGGCCTGATTATCAAGGCCACCAAGTGCCAGATAGGGCAGAGTCAGGTTGTGTACCTGGGCCACTGCAGAGCAAGATCCAGACCATCATGGACTGGACTGCTCCAACTACCCAGACTCAGGTGAGAGCCTTTTTAGGCCTGACTGGGTACTATAGGAGATTTGTCAAGGGGTATGGATCAATAGTGACACCCCTGAATGACTTAACTTCAAGAAAATGCCCAAAAGGTTCAGTGGACAGTTAGCTGTCAAAAGGCATTTGATGACCTAAAGCAGGCCATGTGCACTGCTCCCATTCTACAGAGTCCTGATTACTCCAGAAGTTCATTGTCCAAACAGATGCATCTGAATTGGGGATAGGGGCTGTACTGTCACAATTGAATGATGAAGGTCAGGATCAGCCAGTAGCTTTTATTAGCAGAAGGCTGACCCCTAGAGAAACGTTGGTCAGCCATTGAGAGGAGGCCTTTGCTGTGGTCTGGGCTCTGAAGAAGTTGAGGCCATACTTGTTTGGTACTCACTTCCTTGTTCAAACAGACCATAAGCCCCTCTTATGGCTAAAACAAATGAAGGGTGAAAACCCCAAACTGCTTAGGTGGTCCATTTCCCTACAGGGGATGGACTTCACAGTGGAACATAGACCTGGGAGTAACCATGCCAATGCAGATGGACTCTCTAGCTACTTCCACTTAGAACATGAAGACTTAACTGGGCAAGGTTAGTTTAATGTCCCTACGTTTGGGGAGAGTTGTGTAGGAGAGTAGGATCTGCTTCACATGGGTACCCCCACTTTTGCTGATGCTTCACTGTTTTCTACTTTAGTCTGGCTGGGGCCCTGCTAATCAGAACCCCAGCCTAGCTGCTTCCTCTCTAAAATGGTTTCCATGTGCCTTAGGCACATCTCTGATTGGAATCTGGAGTGCCCTTATAAGTCCCTAGTATATGGTATACTATGTACCCAGGGCATAGGTACCTCAGAGGCCTACCAGGGGCTGCAGCATGTATTGTGCCACCCCTGGAAGGCCATCCAAAATGACACCACAGGTCTGCTACTGCAGCCTGGGTAAGGTGGTGCATGCACCCCTTACTGTGATATAGTCTACCAATATCACTGCATACATACACACATATAAACCTATAAGTCACTCCTATGGCAGGCCTTATCAATCCTGAAGGCAAAGTGCTTGGTTCCTATGTGAGAGGGTGCCCCTGCATGAGCAGAGCCCCTCTGCAGCGTACGGAGACCCTTCTCTGATGCTGTTTGTAGTGCAGCCTGACCATATACTCTTAAGCGCATTATAACCTCGCGTTAAATGCTAACTTTGGGATGGCTGCACGGAAACATGTCGTGTTTGGTGTCAAACATCTTGGAATACTACCCCCCCGACAGTTCTGGTGGCGGGGGTAGCATTCCACCCTTCTAGAGGGAGAGGCATGTACACACCGGCCTGCCCGGTAACTTCTTTCCAAGTCCTGGCATCACAAAATGGATGCCGCTGCCACAGACACGAGTCTGGCCTCCTGCTGCTGACCGAAACTCCGGCAGGGGAGGCCTGGACAATAGGTTTCCTGTCCCAGGGAGGTGTAACCACCTCCCAGGCAGGATAGTGTGTATTGGGGCTGGGCGGGAGCACTCTCTGGTGCTTTGAAGTCCTGCACTGGGGGCACATTTGGTGTCCCTGTGCATACCCCAGTTCAAACCGGCTCAGGGGCTTCTAGCCCCTGCTCTGGCATGAAACTGGACAAAGGGAAAGGGTGTAACCACCCCTCTGCCCTGACCCTCCCATAGGTGGGTCCCCAGAGTATGTCCAACCCCCTAACTTGGTATAAGTATGGGACCCCAGTCCTTAGGACTTTAGATTTACCTGGACGAAACTCTGACACAGAATCCTGGACCTTCGACGCTCTACTTTAAGACTAGAGGACTGAAGGATCTCCCTTGGGGTCAAGGAGTGACTCCCCTGCTTGGCAGGCTCCCACCCGACGCCAAGGTCTTTGCATCACCAGAGGTGGATTTCCAGACTTCCCCGAGGCTGCCCTGACTCCCCAGTAAAGCTGAGGCCTGTAGCTGTCATGGGTAACGTGGAACCGTGACCCCTGGACACCGATCGCATTTGCAAGTGCATCCTCTTCTGGGTCTCCCACGAAGTTGTGCTTTGGGCTCCGAGTAGCCCCAGCCTCAAGCACCGACTGCACTGAAGATCACTGGCCTCCACTCCACGAGTGTCCTGTGAGCCAGCTCCAAGTGCGTCCACTTGAGGCTCCTTCGCGGTTGCTAGTCTGTTGGCTAGTAGGCCCTTCCAAAGGCCAATCTTCTTCTGCTTGGGCTCCCTGGTTGCTCCAGGTGTGCCCTGACTTACCCTTGCTGGGTAAGTCCCTCAGACCTTGCTGGTCTGCACCATCATCCTTCTTCCATTTCCACGAGGCTTGCCGTTGCCAAGGCTTGTTGGGTCCAATCCGGTCGCCAACACCCCTGCAATCGACAAACGTTGTGGGTCAGCTCGAATCCAGCTCCTGGTTGTCGTTGACGCCTCCTGGACCTCATGGCTGAAGAGTCAAGACGACTGTCAACCTACCTGAAGCACTCGACATCGGTGGGCATCTGCTCATCACCTTCCTGGTCACTGGCTAGTGACCCAGACTCTGTCCCCTCTGCTTTCAGGTTCTTCAGATCTTCGATCCACCTTTGGATCCACCCGAACACTTTCGACTTGGCCGCCAGCAGCACTTTGCAGCAGATCGCCATTGAAAACGACGACGAAACCCGACCCCGAAAGACACCTATGCACCCGGCTCCCCTGGGTGAGGTAACTCGACAACTCCGGTGCTCCCGTGGGTATTGACACTAGAACAGCCTAGTTCTAAAAGGGTTTGCTCCAAGTCCTCCTCTAAGTGTCCCTTTTCTTTAAACTTCCAACCGCGACTTTCCCCATAGAAGTCAACGGCGATTCGCGGCTGTGTTCTCACACTGCACGCGTCCCCGTGGGTCCCCTGTGTCACTACCTTGGGTGGTTCCTTGTGGTCCAAGCCCTTCTACAGGCTCTAGACCTTGTGTCTAGCTCAGTCGTGGTTCTTATACCACTTTATTGGTATATGGTTTGAGTACGCCCCTAGGGCTCAAACGTGTATTTGTGCTATTACTGTAGATAACTAACTTATAACTTATGTACTTCGAACTCTAGCCTCATAAAGAGACTAGAGGGGTGTGTTTAGCAATAAATACATATATTTTTAATATATACCTGGTGTGGTCCTCTTTCATTTGGTCACTCAAGAGATTATAGACTGGTAAAACAAGCTGCTTTACATTCCTTCAAGACTTAGCCTGAAGGCTGCTCTCCATAGCTACCACTAGGATAGCTTTCAATAAAGGTTGTCTTTAACCTATCTCCAATAAGGGGTTGTTTGGACTGGTGCAAGGTGCCCACTATAATTAGTGGACAGCATATGCCAGGCCAACTTCTCACAGCAGCGGCATCCATTTTGTGATACCAGGGCTTGGAAAGAAGTTACCGGGCAGGCCGGTGTGTACATGTCTCTCCCTCTAGAAGGGTGGAATGCTACCCCCGCTGCCAGAACTGGCGGGGGGTAGTATTCCAAGATGTTTGACACCAAACACAACATGTTTCCGTGCAGCCATCCCAAAGTTAGCATTTAACGCGAGGTTATAATGCGCTTAAGAGTATATGGTCAGGCTGCACTACAAACAGCATCAGAGAAGGGTCTCCGAACGCTGCAGAGGGGCTCTGCTCATGCAGGGGCACCCTCTCACATAGGAACCAAGCACTCTGCCTTCAGGATTGACAAGGCCTGCCATAGGAGTGACTTATAGGTTTATATGTGTGTATGTATGTAGTGATATAGGTAACCTATATCACAGTAAGAGGGCATGCACCACCTTGCCCAGGCTGCAGTAGCAGACCTGTGGTGTCCTTTTGGCTGGCCTTCCAAGGGTGGCACAATACATGCTTCAGCCCCTGGCAGGCCTCTAGAGTACCTATGCCCTGGGTACATAGTATACCATATACTAGGGACTTACAAGGGCACTCCAGATTCAATCAGAGATGTGCCAAAGGCACATGGAAACCATTTTAGAGAGGAAGCAGCTAGGCTGGGGTTCTGATTAGCAGGGCCCCAGCCAGACTAAAGTCGAAAAACAGTGAAGCATCAGCAAAAAGTGGGGGTACCCATGTGAAGCAGATCCTACTCTCCTACAGAGAGGTGCAGAAAGAACAAGAGAAGTGCAGAAAGAAGCAACAGAGGTGCGGAAAGAGGCAAGAGGGATGCAGAAAGAGGCAACAGAGGTGCAGAAAGAGGCATGACAGGTGCAGAAAGAGGCAAGAGGGGTGCAGAAAGATGCAAGAGAAGTACAGAAAGAGGCAAGAGAGGCAAGAGACATGTAGAAAGGGTGGAGGGGTTAAAAAAGAAGCAAGAGGGGTGCAGAAAGAAGCAAGAAAGGTGCAGAAAGAAACAAGAGAAGTGCAGAAAGAAGCAAAAGAGGTGCGGCAAGAGGGGTGCAGAAAGAGGCAAGAGAAGTGCAGAAAGAAGCAACAGAGGTGCAGAAAGAGGCAAGGGAAGTGCAGAAAGAGGAAGAAAGGTGCAGAACAAAGCTAGAGAAGGACCCTTTTGGGCCCCGGGACCCCATACCCCTGAGCCAATCTAAAAAAAAAAAATGAAAAAGGAGGGGGTGCGCAGCCCCCCTCCTGAGGCTGATTATGGCCCCGGGATGGAATCCCCGGGTGCCCGGCAAAAACTCTTTTTATGGAAGGGGAGTCAGGTGGCCCCCCTTCCCCGGGCCATTTTCGGCCCTTGGGACCCCATCCCCAGGGCATGGCCATGATGTTGGGGACCAGGGTTGGAGCTCTAATGCCCCACGGTCCCTGCCGGCTCCACGCCTCCTGCGGGAGCCAGCACTGCTTTTGGGCAGAGGGAGCTGCTAACAGGCAGCTCCCGTTTCCCAAAAGCAATTCTGCTTCGCTTCATGGAAGCGAGAGCAGTTTTCCTGATCTCATTTCCATGAAGCAAAGCAGAAGTTTGCTATGGCAGGGCGGGAGCAATGGGACATTGCTGGAGCCGGCCCTGGGGGTGGCGGTCACCAGGGCCAAGGAGGGCCCCTGAAGGGGGGCACGCGGCCCCCCTCCCATCTGGTTTAAAGCCCCAGGGAGGTGGTGGTCCCCGGGGCCAGGGGTCCGCAACAGACCCCCGCATTTTAATTAATGAATGCACCGGGGAGGTGTTGGTCCCAGGGGCAGCATGGGCAGGAGCCCCCTCCACACTTCATTAAATAAATGAAAGCCGGTGGCGGTCCCGAGGGATTGGGGGGCCCGCAAGGCCCTCCCACCCATAATTAATTAAAGCCCCGGGGAGGTGGCTAGGGGGTCACGGTGTTTTCACCTTGCCCCCTTTTCACCTTTTGCCTTGTGACTCGGTACAACCGAGTCACAAGATGGCTGCCAACACTTCCTGGTTGGAACTGTTGGCAGCCAAACAGAGTCAGGTTCGTGATCGGGAGGGTTCGCGGATCCTTTGTGGCCACCCAATATGAATATTTGTAAATATATAAGAATTTCTCAGGAACTACTCAACGGATTTACTCCATTTAACAAAAATAGTGCACTCTGGACCAAGAGCTACGTTTCTGCCAAATTTGGTGTAATTCCGTTCAGCAGTTCGGGCTGTAGCTGAGTCAACAGTTTCCTACATAAATTAACATGGAGAAAACGCATTTTGGGATCCCCCTTTTTTCTCGGCCCCTGCTTGACGAATCACCCCAAAACTTTCAAGACTGGAGCTGACCTGAGCGGGCCGTTCGATTTGAACATTTCGCGAAGATTCGTCAAACGGCGCCAAAGATATTGGCAAAAGAAAAAATGCTTTTTGAAGAGAAACAAGGTCCTAACTATAACTACCTACTGGCGACCGCCAGTAGGTAATATATATATATAAATATATATATATATATATAACATGGAGAAAACACGTTTTTGGATCCCCCTTTTTTCTCGGCACCCGTTTGACGAATCACCCCAAAACGTTCAAGACTGGAGCTGACCTGAGCGGGCCATTAGATTTGAACATTTCGCAAAGATTCGTCAAACGGCGCCAAAGATATTGGCAAAAGAAAAAATGCTTTTTGAAGAGAAACAAGGTCCTAACTATAACTACCTATAGTAGGTAATATATATATATATATATATATATATATATATATATATATATATATATATATATATATATATATATATATATATATATTATCTACTGGCGGTCGCCAGTAGATAGTTATAGTTAGGACCTATTTTCCATAGGAAATCCGCAACATTCTATTTGAAATAACTCTTGCGTCGGTTTACGAATCTTCGCGAAATTTTCAAACTTTGTGGCCCGCTCTGATCCGCTCCTATCCTGAAAGTCTCGGGGTGATTCGTCAAGCGGGGGCGAGAAAAAAGGGGGGTCCCAAAACGTATTTTCCTCATTCATTTTCCCATAGGAAACTTTAGCCACGGCTACAGCCCGAACTGCTGAACGGAATTACACCAAATTTGGCAAAGAGGTAGTTCTTGGTTCAGAAAGAACCCTTTTTGTTAAATAGTGTAAATCCGTTCAGTAGTTGCTGAGAAAATCAAAAGTACAAACAAATATATATCTATGGCCGCGGAGGATCCGCGCACCCTCCCGATGACCAGCTGTATGCTAATTGGCTGTCAACACTCCAAACCAGGAAGTGTTGGCAGCCATCTTGTGCCTCGGTAGACAGGAAAAGAGAAAACAGACGCAAAAAACGCAAAAAGAGGGCAGGGTAGAAACACCCTGACCCCCTAGGCCTACAAGGACCCCCAGGACCCCCAGGACAAAAGAAAATTATTATTTTTTTTTTTAAATCGGCAAAAACGCGCTGGGTGCGCGGATCTAGCCGATAAAAAAAAAATCGAAGCGCGTTCTCCCGCGCATCGATGCTATTTGGCCCCCGGGTGGCCCAAGTCCCGGGGGCATGCAGGGTTTTTTATATTTATGTGTGGGGGCCTCTAAGGCCCCCAAGACCCGAGGACCGCCACCCCCGGGGCTTTAAAATAATGGTGCGGGAGGGCTCTTGGCCCTCCCACTCAGCCCGAGGACCGCCACCCCCGGGGCTTCTTTTTAAAATAAAGTAACATGTGTGGGGGTGCTCTAGCCCCCACACACCCGAGACCGCCACCTCCCGGGGGCTCTAACATGTAAATTAGGGGTCCGTTAAGGACCCCGAGCCTAGGGACCACCACCTCCCCGGGGCTGTGCATTGGTTGGGAGGGGGCCGCGCGGCCCCCTCCTGGAGCCCTTGATGGCCCTGGGGACCACCACCCCCAGGGCTGGCTCCTGCAGTGTCCCGGGGTGCCTACCCCCGGGACACTGTAGTTTGCAATGACAGGACGGGAGCCTCGCGGCTCCCGTCCTGTCATCAGCAAACTGCTTTGGTTTTGGAAGAGAGGCAGGAGACCTGCTCTCTCTTCCAAAACAAAGCGATTGCTTTCCACACGGGGAGCTGCATCTTAGCAGCTCCCCATGTGGAAAAGCAATGCCGGCTCCCGAAGGACGCAGGGAGCCGGCTGGACCGTGGGGGATTGGGGACCCCCACAGTCCCCAACGGAGAGAGGCCAGCCCCGGGGGATGGGGTCCCCGGGGCTAGTAGTGGCCCAGGAGGAGGCCACGCGGCCCCCTCCTCTACAAATTAAATTTTAAAAAAGGAAAAAACAACGTAAAGGCCGGCCCCGGGGATGGGGACCCGGGGCCTTAAATGGCCTGAGGAGGGGGCCACGCAGCCCCCATCCAAATATTTTAATTTAAAAAAAAGGGCATGCCCGGGGGATGGGGTCCCGGGGCCAATAGAGCCCAGGGAAGGGGGGCCACGCGGCCCCCTTCCCGTTTTTTATTTAAAAAAAAAAAAAGAAAATCCTCAGGCCCCGGGGGATGGGGTTTCCGGGGCCAAAAGTGGCCGTGGGAAGGGGGGCCACGCAGCCCCCCTCCCATACAAAAATTAAAAAAAGACCGGCATGGTGCCGGAGGCCCCGCCCCCTCCCTGCAGCAGTCTGCAAACGCGCCCCCTGGCGCGTTTTAAGAAGGAAGTAATTCCCCTTGAATACTGGGGGTCCCTGAGGGCCAACTAGCCCCTAGGAACCTCCAGGTATGTGCCAGGGGCTGCGTTGCAGAGAGGTGTACAGAGGCCACGCCCCTTTTACACCTCTCTGCAACGCAGCTCTGTGGCGCTTACTGGAGGTACCTGGTGGGATAGTTGGACCCCAGGGACCCTCAGGATTCAAGGGGACTTAATCCCCCAACCTAAAGCGCGCCACGGGCGCGTTTGCCAGTGGTGAAAGGAGGGGGCGAGCTAAGGTGACATGTGTGCAAACTGGCCCGTGGCGCGCTTTAAGATGGGGAATTAAATCCCCTTCAATCCTGAGGGTCCCTGGGGACCAACTAGCCCACCAGGTACGTCCAGAAAGCGCCACAGAGCTGCGTTGCAGAGAGGTGTAAAAGGGGCGTGGCCTCTGAACACCTCTCTGCAACGCCTTCCCTAGCACTACTGGAGGTACAGGGTGGCCTAGTTGGACCCCAGGGACCCTCATGATTCAAGGGGACTTAATACCCCAACTTAAAATGCGCCACAGGGCGCGTTTGCACAGTGGTGAAGGAGGGGGCGGGGCTTCAGGTGACATGTGTGCAAACAGGCCCGTGGCACGTTTTAAGATGGGGAATTAAATCCCCTTCAATCCTGAGGGTCCCTGAGGGCCAGCTAGCCCACCAGGTACGTCCAGAAAGCGCCACAGAGCTGCGTTGCAGAGAGGTGCAAAAAGGGCGTGGCCTCTGAACACCTCTCTGCAACGCAGCTCTCTGGCACATACTGGAGGTATCTGGTGGGCTAGTTGGCCCCTAGGGACCCTCGGGATTGAGGAGGAATTAATTCTCCAACTTAAAAGCGCCACAGGGCGTGTTTGCAGACATGTCACCTCAGGCCCCACCCCTTCCTTCACCATTGTGCAAATATTCCTCTAAAATCAGCCAAACTACGAATTACGATTTACTCACCTGTTATCAGGAGAGACCTCAGTGCTGCATCTTTGAGCCCAGTACTGATCATCAAAAGTAATTTTAACCGTACTTACCAGTAACTTGAATTTCCTTCCATAGGATATCATTGCCTGCTTTTTGCTGAAAAAGTTTCTAAGTGTCGATTTTTGAAACATACAAATATTCCTCTAAAATCAGCCGAACTACGAATTCCGATTTACTCACCTGTTATCAGGAGAGACCTCAGTGCTGCATCTTTGAGCCCAGTACTGATCCTGAAAAAGTAATTCTAACCGTACTTACCAGTAACTTGAATTTCCTTCCATAGGCTAACATTGACTGGTTTCACTTGGAAATTCTTCTAAGTGTGGAGTTTTGGAACTTTATAATATTCCTCTAAAATCAGCCGAACTACGAATTCCAATTTACTCACCTGTTATCAGGAGAGACCTCAGTGCTGCATCTTTGAGCCCAGTACAGATCCTGAAAAGTAATTCTAACCGTACTTACCAGTAACTTGAATTTCCTTCCATAGGCTAACATTGACTGGTTTCACTTGGAAATTCTTCTAAGTGGGGAGTTTTGGAACTTTATAATATTCCTCTAAAATCAGCCGAACTACGAATTCCGATTTACTCACCTGTTATCAGGAGAGAACCCAGTGCTGCATCTTTTAGCCCAGCACTGACCCTGAAAAAGTAATTCTAACCCTACTTACCAGTAACTTGTATTTCCTTCCATAGGAATCCATTGTCTGGTTTTCAGCAGAAAAGTTTGTGTCGATTTTCACAAACTACAAATATTCATAAAAATCGCCTGTATGACTTAAACGCATTCTTTCAACTGTTTACAGGAGATGCACCAGTGCTGGATCCAGGATCCACCACTGAGTAAGAAAAAGTAACGATAACACTACTTACCTGCTAAGTGAATTTCCTCCCATAGGATAACATTGGTGATTCTATGTGAAAAAGTTTCTAAGTGTCAACTTTTAAAATACAATAATACTCCTTAAAAATCACTACTGTAACCAAAGCGCTTTTACTCAACTGTTTACAGGAGATGTCCCAGGACTGAATCTAGGATCCAGTCCTGTGGTTAGAAAAGTAATCCATAAAGTAACTAATTGCATTTAACTAGAAATTCACATTGAGCTCAATGTTGCATTGTGTTTGAAATTGTGTTGCCCATTGCAACAACTGTAACTACTGTACTTAAAAGTCTATTGCCTATTTGCAAAGTATTTAAACTAAAGTAATTCATTCTGAGAAAGTATATTTTGTAATGTAATGTATAATGTAATTACAATGTAATTTAAAAAATAAAATATCTAAAAATAAATAGTTTAAAAAAATGTAGTAAATCAGTATCAAAAAAATAAATATAACAATTAATACATTTAAAAATTGTCATTTACAAAACATTTGAAACTCACTGAAAAAAACCATAGGTTTCAGACATGTTATAGTTAGGAATTAGCATTTAAAAAACCTTTGAAATTCACTGAAAAAAACATAGGTTTCAGGCACGTTATAGTTAGAAATTAGCATTTAAAAAACCTTTGAAATTCACTGAAAAAACCATAGGTTTCAGGCACGTTATAGTTAGAAATTAACATTTAAAAAACCTTAGCAATTCACTGAAAAAACCATAGGTTTTAGGGACAGTTATAATTAGTTGGACATTGCACTCGTACAAAACCCGTGAAATTCCCCCGTTATAGTTAGTTCAGCTAACTATAACTTGCGCCCCATAATGCACTGCTGATGATGTCACATATTACATCACTCATGACATGGTCAGTGACATCACTGATGATATCACTGATGACATCTCAAATGACATCACTGATGACATCATCCATGTGATAATGTCATGCATCTTCTCACACCCTAATATAACTTTTGATACACCCACTCTAAATTACAGACTGCCATTCTCAAAACCATAGACACTCCAACACCAATAACTACATACCCACTCACTGATTCTTAGGTCTACACACACATCCACTCACTCACCTGTACAGTCACTCATACTTACGGTCACTCAGTACAGGACTATCATATGCACTCATACACCTACATAGACACTCACACACCGCCACTCATCCATAGAGGTACTCACACACCTAGTCAGTCATGCAAATAATTAATCACACTGCCATTTACTCACCTATACAGTTATACACACACCAGCTCACTTACTCATACAAATACTAGCACATTCTTACGTTCTTATACAATCACTAATACAAGTACACACTCATCCATACAGCCACTCTCACAATCACACACTCTCACTTATACCCATTTATATACTCCAACACACATATATACTGCCTTTCACATATGTAGTTACTCACACATGTACCACTGAGATATACATTCACTCACTAACACACCCATACACACACTCACCCACCCATACAGTCCATCACAGATGCACTCTTGAAACCATGCACCCAATGAATCACCCACTCACACATCTATGCACAGAGTCGCACACACCCCACCCACACAAACACTCAGGCACCCATACAGATACTCAGACAACCAATCAATAACTCATATAGACATTCATGTAGCTATTCACAAACCCATGCAGCCACTTACACAGCAACAGACAGACGGATACAGACATTCACACAGTTTAGTCACTAACCCATGCATTCAGTAAGATACGTTTAATCACTCACTTATAGAGTTAATCACGCACCTAGTAAATCATCCATTCAGACACTTATACACCCACTCATTCTTCAATACGCCTTTCCCTATATATATTAAACATATTTAAACTTTACAGAAACACACAGTCACTGGAGATTGTCATCTGTGATGTCATTTGAGATGTCCTCAGTGATGTCATCAGTGATGTCACTGACCATGTCATGAGTGATGTAATATGTGACGTCATCAGCAGTGCATTGCGGGGGCGCGAGTTATAGTTAGCTGAACTAACTATAACGGAGGAATTTCACGGGTTTTGTACGAGTGCAATGTCCAACTAACTATAACTGTCCCTAAAACCTATGGTTTTTCAGTGAATTTCTAAGGTTTTTTAAATGCTAATTTCTAACTATAACGTGCCTGAAACCTATGGTTTTTTCAGTGAATTTATATATATATATATATATATATATATATACATATATATATATATATATATATATCTATATTACCTACTGGCGGTCGCCAGTAGGTAGTTATAGTTAGGACCACGTTTCCATAGGAAAAGCAGAATTTTTGATGTGCTTGTAACTTTGGCGTCGTTTGACGAATCTTTACGAAATTTTCCAAAAAGTTCCTCTTTTCAGGTCAGCTCCTATCCTAAAAGTTTGGGGGGGATTCATCAAGGGGGCTAACAAAAAAGGGGGGTCCCAAAACGTGTTTTCTCCATGCAATTTCCATAGGAAACTTTAGACAAGGCTACAGGTCAAACTGCTGAACGGAATTATGCCAAATTTGGCACAGAGAAAGGTCTTGGTCCAGAAAGCTCGCTTTTGTTTAAATCAGGTAAATCCATTCAGTAGTTTTAGAGAAATATCACATTTTCCAGATATCGATATTTAAGAATTCTGACATCTGATTGGCTGAAGCGTTACGAGCTTGCGGCTCATTGGCTGCGAACTGTTGAAACTAGGAAGTGTTGGCAGCCATTTTGTGATTCAGTCCGTCAGCTCACAACTCTCCCTCTGCACTAAAAATATACCGCAGCTCTGTCTGTGCGAGATACCCCTTTCACGGTCCCTCTCCCCACATCACCAGCTCGCGGCTATGCCTTTAGAAGCCAGTCCGTCGGCTCGCAGCTCTGGCTCTGCGACTGCAAGCTGTGAGCCATTTTGTGACTCAGTCCGTCAGCTCGCATCTCTCCCTCTAAAAGGCATTGCATCCGTAATTCTACCTCTGCGAGGCAATACTGAAAATATCCTGCAGGTCTGTCTGTGCGAGATACTCCTTTTACGCTCCCTCTCCCCACATCATCAGCTCGCAGCTATGCCTTTAGAAGGCAGTCCGTCAGGCCCGCTGCTCTACCTCTGTGAGCCACCTCGTTAGCTCGTAGCTCTGTCTGTGCTAGGAGGCCCGTCGGACTGTTATTCTCCCTCTGCGAGTTAGCCCGTCGGGTTGCAGCTCGAAGGGCTCGCAGCTGTATCTCTGCGAGCCAGCCCGTTAACTGATAGCTGTGCGTCTGCTAGCAGGCCTGTTGGCCCGTTGGTCTCCCTCTGCGAGTCCGGCCACAGCTCTCCCTCTGCGAGCCAGTACGGTGCTGTGCTTTTGCGAGCCAACAGCTCGTAGGTCTCCCTCTGCGAGCTGAGCCCACGGGCCGCAGCTCTTCCTCTGCGAGCCTGCCCGACGGCCCGCAGGTGACACTCTGCGAGCCGAAATTGGGAATATAAGGCGGCTCTAAAAAGAGCCCTTGTGTTTATTAGTTGGAGCTACATGTAAGTGCGAATGCACAGCTTCAAGTTAATCAGGAAAACCCGGTTTCCTTATCTGTGAAGTGTACTCCATCACTTCTGTAGATATCAGCCATATCAAAACGTATGTTGTTGTTGTAAATACGTCCCCATTCTATGGTCTCTGAGGTATGCAGACACAGCTTTGTTGACATTCTTCCTAGATTTTTCAATCTTCTGACAAAATTGGTTTGACCATTTCCACTTCTGTCTTTGGCATATATTGGAATATACAAAGACAGTTTGAGGCAAAAGTAACATCAATTGTCCAAAGGTGTCTTTCATAAGCATTTCCAAACCTACCCCAGTCAATGTGCCTAGGTCGTTACCACCACAGTGCACAATCATGAGATCAGGGTGTTGGAGATGCAAACAGGTTTTAACCAAAGGGAGCAATTGGTGCCACTTCAATCCTCTCTGTGCAAACCATTTAATGTGCACATTTTGTAAACCTAGGTCTAAGTCAATACGTCTCTGTTCTGCATACCTCTTGCACCAGAAAACATAGCTATGTCCTACAATCCACACTAGCATTTTGAAGGTATGGCTACAAGATATGGATAAATGTCTGTAGCTCATGCAGTCCGTTCGTAGAATAAGAGATATGTTTAAACATGGGGAACTACTTTTTTTACATACAAAACGTTAACCGATTGGGAGATGAAATGTATTGTCTCCTAAAAAGTAGGGTGTATATTAGTTTTGATGAAAAGCATCTTTGTGATTGGTTAATAAAAAAGCAGTTTATACGTGGAGTACATATTATAGGATGAAATTTGCTCAGCTCAACCACACCTGCTAATTGTATTTGGAAGGTGCAGTTCAAACTTGAAAGAATGGTGAACTTTTGACCTCCACGTGCCGTTAAATGTTGAAAAAAATGTTGCAAAAAGAAATATCGGTAGGTTTAAAAAAATGATGAACTTTTAACCTGCACGTGTTGTAGAATGTTCTAGAAAGTGGTGATACAATAACTTGAACTTTTCACCTGTATGTGTCCTTAAAAAAACTGTTTATATGGAAAGTTCAAAAATAACCAATAAAGAGAGGTTTTGCAATCTAAAAAAAATAAGGAACTATTTTGATTTGTTCTTTATATGTATTTATGTGTGGAGCAACAGGGAAATTTTGCCATTACTGGTTCCATTCTTGATGAAAGCGGTGCATTAGATGTACTGTGTGACAAGAAAAGAATTGCATGCATTTGTGACATTTGAAATCTGCATACCAACTACGAAGGTAAATTAGAAATTAAGAAGGTATGTTATGGGTTTTGTAGTAGTGGTTAAGTATTTGAGACGATATTTTTAACTTTCAAAGTGAATGACAACAGATGCAATGGAGCCAACGATCATGCAGCTCGGATACCCAACACTGCTCCGACACCCCCCTGCCACCAGCCCCTTGTCCACCATCCCCCCCTCACCTCCCCACCCCACACAAACAAATGTGACAGCAACCTTAGGAAATCTGGAACGTAACAAATTGGCTGATGTCGCACAATTATAGTAAAGAAGATGCATGTGAGGTTGGACAAATAAGAATCTCAGTCATCTATGGATTTACATATAAAACATTTTATTTAAACAAAACAACAAAATAAAAGTAGGTACAGGTATGGCGTGTCATCCCTCGACAATTTGTGAATCACAGCCTGCAAGACAAAAAGAAAGATAAGATTGTGCGTCAAGCGTCCATGAAAGGCGAGAGAAAGAGTGAGAGAGAGAGGATGACAGAGAAAGAGAGAAAGAGTGAGAGAGAGAGAAAGAGTGAGATACAAGGAAGAGAGAGAGAAAGAGAGAAACAGTGTGAGAGAGAGGTAGAGAGAGAGAGAAAGTGTGAGACAGAGAGGAAGAGAGAGAGAAAGAAAGAATGAGAGAGAGAGAGAGAGAGAGAGAGGAAAAGACATAGAAAGAGAGAAAGAGTGTGAGAGAGAGAAAGGAAGAGATAGAGAGTGAGAGAGAGAAAGAGTGTGAGTGACAAAGGAAGAGATGGAGAGGGAGAGTGAGTGTTGACACTGTGGAGAAAATCCTCACAGCTCACCTTTCTGCCACCGGTGTGTCTCCAACCACGTGCCGGGACATAGTGCAGTCTTCAAGTTTAGTCATCTGGAACATAGTATAGAATCAGTAATGGCAGAATACATACAACTGCACATGCCTAATTCTCTGTTTTGCCCCTGCGCACGCAGGCTGCTGCACCCCATCGAGTCCCGCCACCCAGAGGTGTCTGCCCACCTCTGCGCACCCAGGCTGTTGTACCCCATCCACTCCCACTGCCCAGATGTGTCTGCCCGCTGCTGTGCACCCAGGTTGGTGCACCCCATCCAGTCCCACTGCGCGGAGGTGACTGCCCATTCCTGCGCACCCAGACTGCTGCATCCCATCCACTCCCACTGCCTAGAGGTGTCTGCCCGCTCCTGTGCACCCAGGCTGCTGCACCCCATCCACTCCCACTGCTCGGAGGTGTCTGCCCTCTGTTGTGCACCCAGGGTGCTGCACACTATCCACTCCCTTCGCCCAGAGGTGACTGCTCGCTGTTGCGGAAACAAGCCTCTCTGCTCACCTTCCATCACCGGTGTGTGTGTAAGAGGGTCCACCACGTGCCGAAGCAACCTCCTCAGGCGTTGCGTACACGCGGTCAAGCTGAGCTCACAATTGAAAGTGGGTGTTGATTGCAGGATGGCCACGCATCATCGCAGGCTGCACATGTTCTCAGCTCTGGTGGGACTAACTGAGTGGAACTGAAGTCATCGCCTCGTGCCGGGAGGTCCGTGTCGGGGGGGTCGTCAATCTGTGATTCACAGCCTGCTAGACAAAAAGCAAGATAAGATTGTGCGTCATGCGTCCATGAAAGGAGAGAGAGAGAGAAATAGAGAAAGAGAGAGGAAGAGACAGAGAAAGAAAGAGTGAGACAGAGAGGAAGACAGAGAAAGAGAGAAAGAGTGAGAGAGAGAGGAAGAGAGAGAGAAAGAGTGAGAGAAAGAGTGAGATACAAGGAAGAGAGAGAGAAAGAGAGAAACAGTGTGAGAGAGAGGTAGAGAGAGAGAGAAAGAGTGAGACAGAGAGGAAGAGAGAGAGAAAGAAAGAATGAGAGAGAGAGAGGAAAAGACATAGAAAGAGAGAAAGAGTGTGAGAGAGAGAAAGGAAGCGATAGAGAGTGAGAGAGAGAGAAAGAGTGTGAGTGACAGAAAGGAAGAGATGGAGAGGGAGAGTGAGTGTTGACACTGTGGAGAAAATCCTCACAGCTCACCTTTCTGCCACCGGTGTGTCTCCAACCACGTGCCGGGACATAGTGCAGTCTTCAAGTTTAGTCATCTGAAACATAGTATAGAATCAGTAATGGCAGAGTACATACAACTGCACACGCCTAATTCTCTGTTTCGCCCCTGTGCACCCAGGCTGCTGCACCCCATCGACTCCCGCCACCCAGAGGTGTCTGCCCGCCTCTGCGCACCCAGGCTGCTGTACCCCATCCACTCCCACTGCCCAGAGGTGTCTGCCCGCTGCTGTGCACCAAGGCTGGTGCACCCCATCCAGTCCCACTGCCCGGAGGTGACTGCCCGTTCCTGCGCACCCAGACTGCTGCATCCCATCCACTCCCACTGCCTAGAGGTGTCTGCCCGCTCCTGTGCACCCAGGCTGCTGCACCCCATCCACTCCCACTGGTCGGAGGTGTCTTCCCGCTCTTGTGCATGCAGGGTGCTGCATACTAGCCACTCCCACCGCCCAGAGGTGACTGCTCGCTGCTGCGGAAACAAGCCTCTCTGCTCACCTTCCGCCACCGGCGTGTGTCTAAGAGGGTCCACCACGTGCCGAAGCAACCTCCTCAGGAGTTGCGTACACGCGGTCAAGCCGAGCTCACAATTCAAAGTGGGTTTTGATTGCAGGATGGCCACGCATCATCGCAGGCTGCACACGCGCTCAGCTCTGGTGGCACTAACTCAGTGGAACTGAAGTCATCGCCTCGTGGCGGAAGGTCCGTGTCGGGGGGGTCGTCTATATGTGAATCACAGCCTGCTAGACAAAAAGCAAGATAACATTGTGCGTCATGCGTCCATCAAAGGAGAGAGAGAGAGAAAGAGTGACAGAGAGTAAGAGATATAAAAAGAAAGAAACAGTGAGAGGTAGACAGAGAGAAAGAGTGAGAGAGAGCTGAAGAGAGAGAGAAACAGTGAGAGAGAGGAAGAGAGAGAGAAAGAGGAAGAGAGAAACAGAGGAAGAGTGAGAGAGAGAGAGAGAGAGAGAGAGAGGTAGAGAGAGAGAAAGAAAAAAACAGTGTGAGAGAGAGGAAGATATAGAGTGAGAGAGAGAGGAGAGAGAGAGAGAAAGAGTGTGAGGGAGAGAAAGGAAGAGATGGAGAGGGACAGTGAGTGCCCACACTGTGGACAAAACCCTCACAGCTCACCTTTCCGTCACCGGTGTGTCTCCAACCACGTGCCGGAACATAGTGAAGCCCTCAAGCTTACTCATCTGAAACATAGGATGGAATCAGTAATGGCAGAGTACATACAACTGCACAAGCATAATTCTCTGTCCCGCCTTTGTGCATCCAGGCTGCTGCACCCCATCCACTTCCACTGCCCAGAGGTGTCTGCTCGCCGCTGCGCACCCAGGCTGCTGCACCCCATCCACTTCCACTGCCCAGAGGTGTCTGCCCGCTGCTGCGCACCCAGGCTGCTGCACCCCATCCACTCCCACTGCCCGGAGGTGAATGTCCGCCGCTGTGCACCCAGGCTGCTGCACCCCATCCACTCCCACTGCCCGGAGGTCACTGCCCGCCGCTGCGCTAACAAGCCTCTCTGCTCACCTTTCGCAACCTGCGTGTAGAAAAGAGGGCCTACCACGTGCCGCTGCAAGCCCCAAGCCCGGGGCCCGCGGACACGGCACCCTGCATATCATGCAGCCCCGCTCCGCAGGCCACTAGGTCTCACATTTGGTGCTGGGTCTTGATTTCACCATGGCAGAGGACATACCAGTGCACCGGGCTTTTCATCGCAGGTTGCACACCCGCTCAGCAGTTACGGTACCCGTACCTCAGTGGACCGAAAGTCACCGTCCCGTGCCGGTGTGCCTGTGCCGGCCGCAGTGCATCCGGTGTGAGCAACTCTGAAATGGCGTCGAGCAAGTGCGCCCGGTCTTTTTTATTGGCAGGGTCACGTGTCCTGTGACGCCTGTGCTGGATGGGTGTGGTGTGGGTGTATACTAGCCGTGAGGGAGTGGCTGTGGCGTACTGACAACTAGGGTGTGACCAGCAGATCACTGCAATGAAAATCTGGGCCATGTAGCGTTGTTGTCCTTCCCTGTAAGCGTAAGCGGAGTGGGCTGGCCTGGCGTATGCCAGTCCTGTGTGAGGCTGTGAAGAATGACTCCGGAGCTATGGGCGTGGCTCCGTCCTGAGCTGTATGAGGAATCAACTGATGCGGGTGTCCCTGTTGTAGTGCTGACGTCACCCGGGTCGCAAGCGCCAATGTGTCACTCTGTGAGCCAACTCCCACAACACGGCCAACATGGAAGGTATGGGGAATCACTGACCCTACATTCATCCATAGTTCCACACATGAAAGATGGTGGACATGACACATCTGTGTGGATATGAATGTTTATTGCACATTCAGTGGAGTGTTACAGCTGTAGCAATACAGGGCCATGCAAAGTTCAAGTTTCAGTTTTTGGCACATGGAGGGCAGCCAATTAGAGCCAAGCTTGTGTTCGGGGTTAGGCTGCGCCAACATATGTACTTATACAATTACTCCGCCAATCTCCAAGCACTTATAAATTCACTATACACTCTCCTTGCAGTACTCTAATGATCCAGTCTCTACGTAGGTACTTGTACAATGACCGAGAGAAAGTTACATAACCGAAGTTTTCCCCACTGCCAGAGGTAACATGGTTGCATACCCTGTCCACAGCACAATGTAATGTGGTAGGGCCCAGGGGCGGCATCTTGCATACATAATGAACACACGGACACAGATAGATAGTGGAACTGGGTACGGGCACGTGCGCTCGACTCATTTTTATTACCAGGGTCACATGTCCAGTGACGTCTGTGCTGGATGCGTGTGGGGTGAGTGTAAGCCAGCCGTCCGGGAATGGTTGGTGCTGGCAACAAGTACAACAGTAATCATTTGATCAGACGCACAAAATTCAATTATAAAGGGTCAATGATTTGTGCTGCACTAAGGTAGGGGCAACAGATGTGAAGTAATACACACAAGATTGTATCGTAAAGGGTCCATGACTTGTGATACACTGAGGTAGGGGCAGCAGATGTGAAATTATACACAAAACATTGTATCATAAAGGGTTCATGAGTTGTGCTGCACTGAGATAGGGGCATCAGTATAAGTCTAAGCGCATCAGAGTGGCTGAAATATTAAGAGATTTTAAAGCTGATATAATATGTCAGTAAGAAACACATATTCCCTGGAGAAGCGAGATATGTTAGCTATAAGGGGTATAATCTTGTAGCCTGTTCTACACAAACCTCAACTATTAGAGGAGTTACGATTCATGTTAGAAACTGTTTTGGACCAGCTACCCGCGTTCTGGAAGATAAATGGGGGAGATGGGCCATTGCACTAACTCCCCATGGGACTGACTGTTTGTACAATATATGGATCAAATGAAGATGATCCACAGATTTTTAATGATCTAGAAATCGAGGTAGCATCATGGTCGGGCCCGTTTATATTTTGTGGGGATCTGAATATTCATTATGAGAAGGGTTGCAGTAGAACTCAGAAATACCAAGGGAGAAAACCCCAAGTTCATCAAGCCCTCTCGGCTTTACAAACGAGTTATGACCTGAGAGATGTCTGGGGGACGAAGCATCCCTTTGATCCTGGTTATACATATTTTTCATACCCCCATAAAAGATTTTTTAGGCTCGATTATTTTTTGGTATCATCCTCTTTGATTTCAACCGCAGGAATAAAGAAATTACCCAAACTATTATCAGATCATAATCCCCTAGTTATGGACCTAACACTTCAGAATGTAGATTATCTACAGGTGAAGTGGACGTTTGATAGATCATTATTATATAACGATGTTTATCTCAAATACATTAAAAAATGGGCTATAGAATATTATGAGATCAATCGATACAGTTCTTCACGTAATGTAGTCTGGGATAGTTTTAAAGCAGGTCTCCGGGGAGAAACAATCAGCTTCGTGGGGAAAGCTATAAAACAAGAGAAGAGGGAAATTAATACACGGATATCCGAATTGGGAGAACTCGAAAAAGAATATACAAAAGTAATTAGACAAAACCAAGAAAGTGAATAATTAATATTACGACAAAAGATAGCGATTATAAAAGCTGAACTAAATAATTATTATACCAAGAAGGGGGCAGCTATATATCAAGCACGTAAGTCTGAGGGATATGAATATGGTGAGACTGTCGGTAAGGTTCTTGCCTTACGGACCAAACAAAAAGCAGCTAGAAATAACATAACGGAGATCAAGGGTCAAGATGGAGCGCTATATACAGAAATGAAGGACATCATTAAGACCTTTGAGAAATTCTATCAGGACTTATATCAACAAGACAACATCGATCCTATGCCCATTAACGACACTGAGGTAATCTTCGGTAATCAGCGTAGGCTTAGCGAAGAAATGCAACAAGAGTTAGATAGAGAAATAACTAAGGAAGAGGTTCTGCTCGCCCTGCAAACTATGGCCTCAGGGAAAGCGGCGGGCCCAGACAGAATCCCACTCGAGCTGTACAAAGCAATTCAAGAGGAAATAGCCCCTATACTTTTAGATTTGTTTTTAGGAATACAGTATAGTGGGATTCCCCCTGAGTCTTGGCAAAGAGCTGATATTGTGGTCTTTTAAAAAAAGGGGAAACCCGCAGATAACCCTGCATCGTATAGACCAATATCTCTTATGAATGCTGATACAAAGCTATATTCTAAAATTTTAGCCACCAGGTTAGGGAGGATCATAGCCCATCTAGTCTCACCATGGCAGCACGGCTTTATACCAACGAGAGGTACAACAGACCACATCAGGCGTGCTATAGCCTTATTTGATATTACGGAGACAGCTGGTGAGAAGATGGCTATGATCCTCCTGGATGCCGAGAAGGCGTTTGATCGCGTGGCATGGCAGTATCTTTGGACAACTATGGTACAAAGAGGATTTGGGCCAGGTATCTTGACTGCTATACAAGCAATGTATTACAGACCATATGCTAGATTAAACATAATGGGTCAGGAATCAATCTCTATTGATATTGCAAGGGGGACGAGACAGGGGTGTCCCTGCTCTCCAAAATTATTCGCTCTGTATATTGACATTTTTATCGAGCAAATCTTTCAAGATAAGATAATCGCTCCAGTTCATTGCAATGGGCATGAGACAAAAATAATGGCCTATGCCGATGATTTGGCAATAGTAACAGTCGACCCAGAAAAAGCAATTTCACAAATCCAGAAATTAGCCGAGGAATATGGTCGTAAATCAGGGTATCTACTAAATGCAGGAAAAACTCAGATTCTATGCAACTCCAAAACACCATGTAGGGACCCTCGTAGGCTAACGGAGGTAATCTATCTAGGTATAAAGATTACTAGCAATATAGAGGCCATCTGGAAAATAAATATGGTACCTATAATTAACAAGATTAGTGTTGACCTACGCCGTTTACATAGACTCCAGCTACCACTTATAGGACGATGCAACATCCTGAAAATGGTCATGCTCCCAAAAATTTTATATATGTTCAGGTCTATCCCTGTAGAAATTGAAGATCACTTTTTGAAAAAAATAGATAGTATTTTCAGCAATTCTGTCTGGAAGTACTCCAAAATTCGGCGCTCTCTTAAATTTTTAGTATTGCCGCAAGATCGAGGAGGATGGTCCGCTCCCAATCTCAGATATTACTACTATGCATGTTTCCTACAGCAAATGGCTTTTGTGATCTCACCAGGCATGGGAAATAGACAACATAACATAGGTGGGGATCTCCCGTCGATATATGAGCTAGCCATCGGAATAAATGCACAAGGAGTGCTTCTTCGACAAATAGAGCCCAGTTACTATAAAAAACGAAATTTAAGGTAATAATAGCAATTTGGAAAATTTGGAAAAGGATGGTTGGCCTCGCGAAAATACCCATTTATAATAGATATACGCCACTGTGGCGATCTTCCCTTTTTCTAAATCAATGTATGATAAACTGGCCAGGCAATGGGAGGAAAAGGGAATTCTGAGGGTGGGGGACCTTTACTCAATAGAACAAAGATTGTCGTTTTTGGAGCTACAGCAAAGATATGATATAGCTGTTGGAACGCATTTTAAATACAGACAGTTTACTAGTTTTTTAAACAAAATGAAGGAGAAGGGACTCTCCCTGCATAGGATCCCCTTAATAGAAACTATTTGTCACTCTCAGACAAAAATCAAATATATATATAAAATGTTAATAGATATATCCCCGGATGACCTTGAGGTAGTAGAAACTAAATGGGCTACAAAAATTGGAGATCACGATATTGATATGTATCGGTCTCTTGCTTTAGCTAAAGAGACATTTCTTGCAGCAAATTTAAAAGCCCAACACTATTATACGATATATGACCTTTATTTTACTCCCGAAAAACTACATCGATGGGGAAAAAGAGGGGATGACAAATGTCCCAGATGTGATCAAGGGCCAGCGGATATAATCCACATGTATTATAGTTGTGAGAAATTAGACTCATTAATAAAACAAATAGAAACATTTCTGACAGCAGCTATAGAGAATACTATCAAAATAACTCCAACTTTAATGCTGCTAGGATGCGATGAGAAGGTACAATGTGATCATCGTAAGAGTAAATTTGTTTTTATCGCTGTTGCTGTAATACGACTTCTCATTGCCACCCACTGGAAAGATCCGGATCCTCCTCGTTTTCAAGCTTGGATCAGTCGCCTGCTGGCCATATACCATCTTGAGAAATCCTTATATAAATGTAAAGGCCGAGGTGCGACCAGGCGAGGTAGAGAAATCTGGGCCCCTATGAAAAAATGGATTATAAGACAAATTGGTGTGTAAGGCGACAGGCCGAATTACGGTTCCTGGATTTTGAGACGGGAAAGAATTGATTTTTTTTTTTTGATTTTTTTTTTTTCGTTTCTTTGTGTGGTCTCTTTCCTGTTCCTTTCTTTCTCATCTGTTTCCGTCTTTGCAATGTAAATATATATACATTTTTGAGTAATAAGTTCTTGCCCAATCTGATGCCAACTGTGATTATGTGTGCAAATTGTTTGTGAATCTATATCTCCTTATTCTGTAAATTCTCTCCAAATAAAAAAAAATAAAAAAAATTTTTTAAAAAGAGATAGGGGCATCAGAAGCATTCAGCGTGTGCGCAGCCAGCGATGATGCATGGTGCTGGCGAGCCACACTGGGAGCAATGTCTGTTGCCTACTGGACTGAGTCATCTGCAATCACGACTCGATGTGAATTGTGAGCCCTGCTATCCGCAGTGTAGATTGAAGGCAGTAGTCAGCACAGACATCGAAGAATGCTTTTAGTCACTTCCTGTTTACAAAATTCGAGGACATAGAGTACAATTCTCTCTGCAATAAATAAATCATGTATCAATTTAAATTGTGAGCTCTGCTAACCGCAGTGTAGGTGTATGGAACAAAAGATGAAACATTTATGGAATACACTGTCGAAATATGTATGTATGTAGGACTCTGAAATTAATGAATGAAGACTGAATTTGAATTGTGAGCCCTGCTGAGCACAGTGTAGGCCGGAGGCAGCGGTCAGGAAGGGCCTACAGCCACGTGGCGTTGACTTGAGCTGCATACAGTTAGTGGTAGGTGTGGCGCTCAGCGTGTGCGCAGCCAGCGATGATGCAATGTCTCTTGCCTACTGGACTGCGTCATCTGCAATCGCGACTCGATCTGAATTGTAATCCCTGCTGACCAAAGTGTAGGCCGGAGGCAGTGGTCAGGAAGAGCCCAGAGCCACGTGGTGTTGTCTTGAGCTGCATAGAGTTAGTGGTAGGTGTGGCGCTCAGCGTGTGCGCAGCCAGCGATGATGCAATGTCTCTTGCCTACTGGACTGCGTCATCTGCAATCGCGACTCGATCTGAATTGTGAGCCCTGCTGACCAAAGTGTAGGCCGGAGGCAGTGGTCAGGAAGAGCCCAGAGCCACGTGGTGTTGACTTGAGCTGCATAGAGTTAGTGGTAGGTGTGGTGCTCAGCATGTGCGCAGCCAGCGATGATGCAATGTCTCTTGCCTACTGGACTGCATCGTCTGCAATCGCGACTCGATCTGAATTGTGAGCCCTGCTGACCGCAGTGTAGATCGAAGGCAGTAGTCAGCACAGACATCAAGGAATGCTTTTTGTCACTTCCTCTTGACAAAATTCGAGGACATAGAGTACAATTCTGTCTGCAATTAATAAATCAAGACTGAATTCAAATTGTGAGCTCTGCTGTCCGCAGTGTAGACTGCCATTCAGTGTTCCTTTGGACTTGCAAGAAGAAGTTGGTCATTGTACTAAAGCTATAACTGATATAAAACAAGTTCTTGAAGCAAGGATACTAAAAGGATATTATGTAGGTTTTAGGGACGTAATACTTAGTTGCCTACTGGACTCTGCAATTAATGAATCAAGAGTCAATTTTAAATGTGAGCCCTGATGACCGCAGTGTAGGCCGGAGGCAGCGGTCAGCAAGGGCCCACAGCCACGTGGCGTTGAGTTGAGCTGTACAGTTAGTGTCACCTGAAGCAACCAGCGTGTCTGGAGCCTGCGATGATGCGTGGTCCGGGCGGCTCGCACTGGTAGCAATGTCTTTTGCCTAATGAATTCTGTCTTAATAAGTCCACGTGGCATTGACTTGTGGTGCACGGACTTAGTGGCATCTGAAGCACTCAGTGTGTGCGCAGTCTGCGATGATGCGTGGTCCGGGCGGGCCGCACTGGGATCAATGTCTCTTCCCTACTGGAGTGCGTCATCTGCAATCGCGACTCGATCTGAATTGTGAGCCCTGCTGTCCGCAGTGTAGATTGAAGGCAGTAGTCTGTACAGACATAAGTCTGTGGTGCTCTGCTGCTGGGTTCGCAGCGGGCCTGTGTCGAGGAGGCCGGCGGTCACGGCGGAGGCCTCATGGCAGGGTGAGGGCTGCCGCCCTGGCAGATGCTTTGGCCTTCCCACAAGTGAACCACGCCCACAGCCCCAGCCTATTTATTCATACTCCTACGCTGGAGTGGCGTACGTTGGACCAGCACACTCCGCTTCCACTTCCAGGGGGGGACAACACAGCTACATGACCGAGATCTTCCCCACTGCCTGAGGTAACATGGTTGCGTCTATTGTCCACAACACTACAAGCACCAGCAGTATATCTCCACATGGAGAGGTTTGTGCTCTGCATAGTGAGGTCTGTCCACCACATCACCGCTACACTTGGTATTGTGTGCATTTTTATTGATGGGTGACTTGCGTCCTTCACACATACTTGGTTGCCACATCTCCCAAGATTCAGCTATTGTGTGGCTGAGGGACCATGCCGTTTTTGGAAGGTCCACTGTCCTGTTCTGCGCTGCATCGGTGGTAATAGGGAGGGGGGTGGTCCAGGAGGGAGGTCCTGAGGGTGATGGCAGTGGGTGTTGTGGCCTTCTTGGGTGTCGGAGCTGCATGGTCAGTAGCTCTATGACATGTGTTGGTCTTCAGATGTGGTTCTGGGCTGGGCTCCCTTTCACACTGTAGGTAGTCGTCCTGCTTTACACCAGTAAAAGGCAGATGTTAAATTCCTACTGCTAACGCAGCTTATCGCCTGTTTTTGGATCGCACCCCAGATTTGGCTGCTCGTTCAAAATATCGGGAAGTGGTGTTTTCGTGTTATTTTTGCACGGGAATGTCTACTCTGCATATTATTAGCGTTAGTTGTCACTCTCATTTGTGGCAAATCTTTTTGCGCAAGCTATTGTTGGAAAACTGGCGATATTGGCTGTTTTCCCTAGGTTGAGAATGGAATGATAATTTAAAATCACTGAAAATACCATAGGTTTAATGACCATTATAATTAGAAATTATCATTTAAAAAACGTTTGAAATTCACTGAAAAAACCATAGGTTTCAGGCACGTTATAGTTAGAAATTAGCATTTAAAAAACCTTTGAAATTCACTGAAAAAACCATAGGTTTCAGGGACGTTATAGTTAGCTGGACATTTCACTCGTACAAAACCATAGAAATTCCACTGTTATAGTTAGTTCAGCTAACTATAACTCGCGCCCCCGCAATGCACTGCTGATCACATCACATATTACATCATTCATGACATGGTCAGTGACATCACTGATGACATCACTGATCACATCACTGATGACATCATCCATGTAACAATCTGATGCACCTTCTCACACCCTAATATAACCTTTGATACACCCACTCCAAAAAACAGAATACCATTTATGAAATCATAGACACACCATTACTACTTACTACATATCTAATCACTGGTTCTTAGGTCTACACACTCATCCACTCATTCACCCATACAATCACTCATACATGCAGTCACTCATCAATACAACACTATCATATGCACTCATACACCTACACAGACACTCACACAGCAGCACTCATCCAGAGTTACTCACACACCTAGTCAGTCATGCAAATAATCAATCACACTTCCATTTACTGACCTATACAGTTATACACACAACACATCACTTATTCAAACAGAAAGAAATGCATAATTAGTCTCTTATACAATCACTGATACAAGTACACACTCATCCATACAGCCACTCTCACAATCACTAACTCTCACGTATAGTCATTTATATACTCCAACTCTCACATACACTGTCTTTTACATATGTAGTTAGTTGGACGTGTACCACTGAGACATCCATTCACTCACTAACACACCCATACACACGCTCACCCACGCATACAGCTGTTTCCACATGCACTCTTGAACCCATACACCCAGTGAATCAACCACTCAAACATGTATGCACAGAGTCACACACCTCCCACGCACCCACACACACACTGAGGCACCCATACAAATACTCTGGCAACCAATTAATAACCCATATAGACACTCATGTAACTACTGACCAACCCACGCAGCAGCTTATACAACAGCAAACAGACTGATATAGACATTCACACAGTTTAGTCACTAACCCATGCATTCAGTAAGACACATGTAATAACTCAGTTAAACAGTCAGTCACACACCTACTAAATCCTCCATCCAGACACTTATACACCCACTCATTCTTCAATACACCTTGGTATTTATATAATACATATTTAAACTTTACAGAAAAACACATTGACTGGATGATGTCATCAGTGATGTCATCAGTGATGTCATTTGAGATGTGATCAGTGATGTCACTGACCATGTCATGAATGATGTAATATGTGATGTGATCAGCAGTGCATTGCGGGGTGCGAGTTATAGTTAGCTGAACTAACTATAACAGTGGAACTTCTATGGTTTTGTACGAGTGAAATGTCCAGCTAACTATAACGTCCCTGAAACCTATGGTTTTTTTCAGTGAATATATATATATATATGTTTTATTTGCTTGTTTATTTAATTTTATATTATGTGTTTACATATAGATATTTTTGTAATATTTGTAAAAATTTTATTTTACAGTTTGTTATATTTCATTAATTTATTGATTTAGTCTAATGTTTTGTACTTGTGTTTTCATATCTTTATATTTATTTAAATATATAAATATACAGGTGTATATGTTTATGCTTTTTAAAATAGTATATTTAAAAAACAAGAATTAAAAATATTATTATAAATTAAAATATGTATTTTTATTCATTGTTTTACATTAGATATATGTATATATAAACTTATATATTTATATATGTATATATGTGTGTTTTAAATGAATATATATTTATGTATATTTTTTAATTATTTATTTTACATTATATTAATAGTAAAATATTTTAGTGTCACAAGGCCGATAGGGACATTGTCGACTTCGCTAAGTTAGCATGAGCCCAACAACCATGATGCTGCTTTTGCGCACGATACTACATGGCTTATTTTTGCAAGACTCTGTTTATGCCTTTCACATGAGAACCATCTGCTTGGTTCGTTCTCTTCCTGTTCCTGGAAATTCGTGCTTTGATATTATGGGGATGCATGTTTAGGTAAGACACACTTGGAGAGGGAACTTTTTCCAGGGAATAGAGCCTTGCAGTTCCTATGATGTAGAAATACCATCTAGGCACTAAGGTATGGGGTCTGCTGACAAAGCCCAGAGATCTTCTATTATATAATAACACTTCTTCTTACCAAGGGGACGGTGGTTAGGCCTTATCGTCCGTTATCCACTGTCTTCATATGACATCTCCCTTTATGATATATGGCCTTGCTGCAATGCTAACTGTATTGATATTATGCATTTTGCTGCTGGTTGTGGCTCGTATACTGTGTTTTAGAGCACAATATTTGAAATAAACATTTTAAACTATACTCGTGTTTCAGTCAGTTCTTATTGTGGACAGGTATGAGAGTGTGAGCGAAAAGGTGTGTCTTGTTACAGCGATTCCTGAGAGATCCGGGAGTGTTGTATTCTGGGGTGTCTAATCATTTGCTTCTTCATGAGTGTGTAGGAGAGCGAGTGAGACACTATAGCTAGTCGGTCCTGGGTTCGTGGGCACTAAGGTGGTGGGAAGGCTTAGCCCCTATACACTGAGGTCCCATTTTCCTGCGCATAGTTCTGTGTATGACCAGAATCCCTGCAACATGCCGCCACCAAAGTTTGGTCTGGTACTTATTCGCGAGACCCCTGAGTAGCTCTTGTGCTTGTCCACAATACCCTCTAACCAGTTTCCGGAGACGTCCGGGGTGTGGGGGCTTAGCCTCCAATATTTGATGTTTATAGGGTTTTCGAGCTTGGATTTTAAAAGGTTCGTCTTTCTATATAGACCCGCTTGTGTGCTAACGTTCTTTTGATATTTTTCTTCTTATGGCGGTCGCTATTGCGGTGCCGAACCGTACTGCGGTCACAGCTTATTTGTCACAGCATGGAGTCCCTAGTAGAGGGGCTCATTTTTTAAAACAATTTTTGGAAGCGGATGCAGCATACCGGTTCAAGGTTTTATATTCTTGGGTAACCTTTCTGGCAGTGGATGGGAATGATAATTTCTTTCACGAATATACTGCCTCCGCGGATCTGGGAGAATATCGCCCGTATCGAGTACTTGAAGTTCCGTTGATGGCTTGGCAGCACACCATATGGTTTAATGGCGCCCTTCCTCACCCTGTTTCTGTGGTCCGTTTAGGCCCGTTATCAGTCGATGGGGCCACATGGCCAGTTTTGGCTGGGTTTACACCACTTCCAAATTACCTACATGTTCCTATCGTAGAGCTAAGACAATTACATACATCATTGATACATATACATAGAGCTGTAATACAGTTTATGTCACGTAATATTCAAGTGGCTCCGCATGGAGCTGCTGCTCAACCACCAGGACATGGTGGTGGTCTTGTTATTAGCCCCATCATGATTAATTCAGTGATGGGTAAACGTCCCCAGAATAGGGATGACTTCCCTTACTGGCTTGCAGAAACATTTGAGCAACTTGAAGCTGTCTTTCCGCATATTATGCCTGTGGAGAAACACAGGATCCTAACCATGAGTTTACCTAAAGGACTTATTCCTATTTTGGCTGATTGCACCACCTTGGGGAAAGTGTTTGCAGCAGTGTATTCACTGTGCTTTGGCACCCCCTCCATGACCGTTCTTCCATCTGTACTTAAAAAGGTTCAAGACAAACACGGGGCTGAAGCTGCCCTGGAGTTGGGGATGAGGTATGTAGGGGTGTTCCCTATTCTTTCCGAGATGATCCTTGCTAATGCCAAGGGAGAAGTAGTTAGCTTACAGGTGAGTCAACGCCTAGAGGCGGTTGCAGACGTCAATAAGCAACGTGAGTTGCCAAAGATTAATGCTAAAGTATATAAATCCTTAGGGCGCAATAATCTGGGAATTAAGCCTTTTACACAAACGCAACAAAAGACCCAACCTGAGAAAGACGGGCGTCCCGTCTTTCCTAAAAAGACTTGGAATAGAAATCAGCGGTAGCAACAACAGAAGCAAGTGCTGGTTCCCCTACACCTGAAGCTTTGGAGCGTAGATATGATTTGCGTGACCGCTCTAAAATTAAGAGGTTTCAAGTTCCAGCTCTGTGCTCTCCTCGTTCTTTACTGGACTCATCGGATTCACAGTTCGGTGGAGGGGAGCGCCAGGATCGCAGACAAGGCGTGCCCGCTCAGCAGAGACGTGATCCACCATGTCAGTTTCACGTTAAGGCCAAACCGGAGGGAATGCCTCCTTTTCAAGCCACATTTCAGAAAAAGAAAGTTGCCGCTCTGACAGCGAAGTATGCCCCAGACGGTGAGAACCCTGCTCCTCGATTGGAGATGGGCGGTGACACTCCTCGACAGCGCAGCGGAAGTTACTGTAGTGCAGGAGGCACTCCATCCTTGTCTGGAGGCGAGAGCAACTGATACTATCATCACAGTGGAAACAGCAGACACACGAGTTGCACCCCCTGATAGGCTTTATGAGATAGACCTCCAAATTGAGGGTGATATTAAACTTACCATTAAGGGAGTCTTTTGGGACAACCTTACCACCTCTTATGACATTTTGTTGGTGGAGACAGATCGGACGCCTCCATTTGTTTTGTCTTCTTCCCGAGGGGAAGTCATGATACTCTGGAGTTTTTCTCGTTACGTCTCTGAAGAAGCTAAACAAGCTTACGCTTTGGAATGGGCTTTGACGTTAGTACCGGATGTGTATCGTAATCAGGTGGGTTGGGATAATGATTCGCCGACACATGAAATACCTTTACGGTCTATGCCACAGCCGCAGGCTCAATATCCGATCAGGTGTGAAGCAAAAGCATCCGTAACTGAAATTGTGACTCAATTGGAATATCAGGGTGTCATTGAACCCTGTGTTTCATCCATGAATAATCCTCTTTTTCCAATATCGAAACCGGATGGTTCATATCGTATAGTTTTGGATTATAGACATTTAAACAGTCATTTTCGTACATTTGCAGTACAAAACACACACAGCTCTGCGTTAGTGAATAATATTGTTCGCAAAAAATACAAAACAACACTGGTTATTTCCAATGGTTTTTATAGCCACAATTTGGCTCCTGATAGTCGTCACTTGACAGCATTTACCGCGGTCGGCTTTACGCATTTGCCTATGGGCCATAAGAACAGTCCTGGAGCTTTTGCTGCACGTGTTGTGTCTCTGTTACACGACATTGACCCTGATGCGTTCTCGTACGTCGATAACATTTATTTGACAGACGACGAATTGATCCCACATCTTGTGTGAGTGGATCGCATCATCATCCTCTCTTTTGCAGACTTGGCTTACAAATTTAATTTTGCCAAGTCACACATGGGTTGTTTAGCTGTTCTCCTTTTGGGCTATGAGCTCAACAACGAAGGTCTGGGGAAATGTGCACAATTGCAACCTCCGCCTACATTGAAAAAATTACAATGTTTGCTGGGATTTTTGAATTTCGAAAGGACCTAAATTCCTGATTATGCCCAGCGTATCAAACCGCTATATGCGTTGATACAACCTTCTTTTTCGTCTGCTAGCTGGCTTCCGGAACATAACACGATTCTTCGATCTCTGCAGTCTGATCTGTTTGCAACCAATTTCTTGTTAACACGTGATAGTTCTACGAATTTGGTCATACGAATTGTGCCAGGGGCTGTAGGCTTCACATATTTGACATTTAATGAAGGTGACACAGTACCAATAGCTTATAAATCGCATTTGGACACATCAGCAGAATTGCGGTTTTCCACAATTGAGAACATTTTGACTGCGGTCCAGATGACGATTCTGAAGGAACGCTCTATGGCACAGGGAAAACGCATTCTTATGGTTTCGCCTGTACCTACTTTAGAACCAGTGACTAAGGCGAGTGTACCAAATTCTAAGGCTTTGCATCCCCGTTGGATACAATGGGCGAGTTCTTTGACATCGGCTGATGTCACGTTTATTTTTGATCCCACGTTGCAGACACAGGAGTCTTTACAATACGAACATGTTCATCCTCCTCCGTTGTCGTTGATTCCTTTGGATCATTACAAATGTATCATCTATACCAACGAATCTGCTCAACCTGCTGTCGGGTCAAAGCATGCTAATACAGCAGCTTGCGCTATTGTAGCTGGCTCAATAGTCAATGGTGAATTTAAGTATTCTATAGTCCATACGCAGGCACTTGTAGACTGTACAGCTCAAATGGCGGAGCTGCGTGCTTTGATTTTAGCTCTAGAATTCGCGGATCCTGATGTGAACACTCTTGTTGTGTGCGATTACTACTACTGTGTGTAGGCTTTCAATGACAATTTGTTCTTCTGGTCTCAGAATGATTATCAAGACTCAACAGGTAGCGCAATAAAGCATAAAATGCTTTGGTTCTGAGTGGCAGAACTTAAAGAACATTTGCTGCTCACACAGGTTATTCATACTCTTGGCCATCAGCGTGTAGGAACACATGCTGTTGGTAATTCTTTGGCTGATGAGGCAGCCAAATCTGCAGTAGCCACATGTTCAGTAGCAGCAGATACTAGATCCATAACTAAGACTGATAATGATATTCTTGCGGCTATTGCTGCAATGAAGAGTGGGACAGACTTCCAACAAGGATTCCCTTCTAAGTATTCTTATCATTTATCCCCTGAGCAAGTCCCTTTTGCTACGATACCGTCTAATGGGGATCGGCTGATTCCCAATGAGGACCGCAGACTTCCTTTGATCATAGCCCCACATGAAGGCATGGCTTCTGCACATGCCGGAGTTTCTGCAACAGTTTCTATTCTACAGCAAAGTTATTGGTGGCTTTGTTTATACAAACAAACCTGTAATTATGTACTGTCTTGTTACATTTGGCAACAGATTAAACCATCTACGGTTGCAAGTCCACCACATACACAGTTATACATTTCAAATCAACCGTTTGGTTGCATATATCTTGATCACTGCGGTCCTTTGACTTCCGACACTGCATATAAACATATTTTGGTTGCAGTTGATTTGTGCACTAGATTCCTTTGGGTTTTGCCACAACGCAGTGCTGACGCTCGAAATGTCATTAGAGATTTGCGTGTCTTTGTCGGGACTTTTGCCTATGGCACCTTCCATTCTGACCAAGGTCCAGCGTTTGCCTCTAAGGCGTACAAGGACGCAATGAGGTCTCTGGGGGTGCTGGTGCAGTTTTTGTCTCCATAAAGGCCTGGGGGCAATTCTATAGTGGAGCGAATGAACCGTGACTTAAAGCAATCTTTGACAGCTAGAGTCTTAGGTACTGGCAGGGGTTGGCTGACTCATTTGTATGGGGTTCAACGAGCACTAAATAATCTCCCAAGAAGATCTCTGGGTGGGTGGACCCCATACGAAATGCTCTTTGGCATCAAAATGTTTGTGCCAGACCTTGATGGTCTAGACGTTGTGGTGGCTGCCGCAACATTTGACGTAGATAACCAATCTACTAAGTTACAGGAACTACAAAATACCCGTGACACACTGTCTAAAGCTCATTCACCCTCATCCACTGAAGCGGCGATGCTGATTCCTGTTGCTGGCTCGCTTCCTAAAGTTGGTGATCTGGTACGAGAGAAGCTGGAGAACAAAAAAGAATTTGGTCCCTCTTATCGTGCACCTGTCCCAGTTCTTGGATTGAAGGGTACCCGTACAGTCATTTTACCTCCTTTGCCTGGTCACAAGGAAAACAGATTTATTTCTATTGACAATGTCAAGCTACACCATATGGCCGATACTGAATAATGTGACTCCCAGTATTCCAAGTTAAGCTGTTTCGCTGAATCCGATGGCTCCAGCATCTTCGTCTGGTATCCGTGTTGTGGAGGGGGAGTTGGAAACTTCTATTGTCTTCTTGCCTGTTGTCCCTTCATCTTCCTCCATTGCAGACGTCGAGTTGATTCTCCCCCTATTGAGGTCATCGTTGACGTTCCTGACAGTACTATACATCCCTTATCTGATACTGCACAGCCCCCAATGTTGCGCTTGGGAGCAAGTGGTTATTACATGGATCATACAAGTTTCTCATACGATTCATCATCTTTGTCCTTATCTGTGACAACTCAACCGACTCGAACCAGTCTTTTCATTCCCTGGTTCAAACATACTTACCTGGTCCCTCCCTGGACTTACATCTGGACAGTGCTCACACTTATCTTCCTTTTCATTTGGATTGGGTCTGTAACTGTGTTCTTCTTGCTCATCAATGGTCATTATTTGCCAGAACGCTCTGCTGTGAAGTTGGTTGATGGTATTCTGGCTCCACATACTTTGTACCATATCATGAAACGTGATCAAGCCCTCGTGAACATTTCGGCCTTCCCAGTTGCAGATGGCATCGTCTGGGAGAAAGTTGCATTCGATATCCATGGTCCGACGGAGGTCCTGAACGTTCCATACGTGTTCCGCGTTTCACTAGGAGATGTGGTATCACAGGACATACACTCAGACAACTGGGATGTTCAGGCAGTTCATTCATTGTTTTCAGATTTAAAATATTATGCTGCTTTTGATGCTGAATATTTGTATTAGAATTCGGACAATTATGCTGATTTATTCTGTTAGCAACATTATGGCCATCATTTCTTGCACAGAACAAACACGTTAAGACCGATTTTTAATTTTACCCAGTGGGAACATTGGCCGACTCCTAATACTCTGCGAAGTAAGTTCACATACTTTTCAGATTACAATGCGTCCAATGCAGAGTCCTATTACTATAAGTTAAAAATGCCATCTCAAGCTAAATTCATATTAAATCACACAAAATTGATTTATTCTAATTCCTTTAGGACTGATTTAGCCTTACATGGTTACGAACACTGGAAAGATACCATTGATTTAAAATCCATTTGGGGCACTAAAGATTGGCAGGTCCAAGGTACTGAAGCTCTGCATTGTGCGTGTCTAATTTGACTCAAATTTTGTTTTTAAATGACACAGTGCAGTAGACTACTTGTTTTGGTCTGGCTACGGCCAAAAATTTTAATGTTCCTTCCATTCCTTCATTGGCTGAGTACGATTCATGGCGTAAACACACCAATCATACTAATGATGTACTGTTTGCCCTGTTCAGAAATGGTAGTATAAATGTTTCTGATGTCGACCCATTGGGATGGTTGTTATGGCCTATAAGTTCCAATGCATGTCAACTACGTTTTCTTAATACCACCACAGGTTTCACACAAAGTAGACCTGATCCACGTTTTCCACATTCTCATTCAGTAACCATGTACTCAGTGGGGAAATTGTGTCAGCAGTGGTTGGGACACTCCACACTGGCGTCAGTAAAACAACACTTGTCACTTTTGTCAAGTGACGTCAATTTGGTTGATTTCATTTTAGGTCCTAAATCACATAGATCAAAGCAATTTATTTATGAGGCATATAATGATTTATGGAAGATGTCGCAGAAGGAGGCTGGTGTGCATCTGCGCCAAATTGACCAAGCTAATTTGGAAGAAGTCCTTGCTCTTGTAGATACAGCATTAATACATTATCTTCCCGTATCTACACCTTGGATAATATTGTATCCTCTGTTATTGATATTGTACAAAATGATGTTTCTGTGTTGTTTCATAGGCAAAATCAATTGCGCTCTGTAATGCAATTTGCATGGACGTTACAAACGCTCAAAATGGGAAAGGTTCTGTGGGATTATTTGAATGCTTCTGCTCTGTTTTTACCGTTTAATTTAACTGATAAACAGAGATTTATGTCCATGAAAGACGCAACTTACACACTGTTACATATTGAACAATTAGAACAATTGTATTTTTCTGTAGCAGAAACTGATTCAGCTGTGTGGTTAATACATGGTGTTATGTCCCTGCCCTTCTCACTTTTTCAGTTCACTTCATGCATGAAACACTTCCCGGTTGGCCGCTTTGAACCCCTGGGCAGTGCTTTTATTCATGAATTGTGGTCTTTACCCTTCACTTACAGATGTCAGCGCGCGGATAAGGAGGTTTTCCTAACAGGGGAGGATTGTGATTCCACAGTAGGACATTCCCTTGTTTGTAAAGACGTTAAGTTGCACGGCGCCTGTAACGTGTCGACGCCAAATCTAGCTTGTTTTTTTAAGGGAACGCCAGTCCCAGCTATTATTCCCATACTCACGTTGCTTTCAAATGGCAGTTATCTTATTTTGAATAACCACGACTGCTGTGGCCTATGAGCCGGCCTTCTGTATATAGTAACGGTTTCGCAACGTGTTACTTGTTGCAGCAATGTCCTTTTTCCACCCAGCATGGGATTGTAGATAGTTCGCTTTGGCCTTCCATTCCAACTTTAAAAACAGATTTCAATAAACTAAGCAGACTCAAAGCGCTATTGTTTCAACAAGAAGTGTCTCTCACATCAGCGCAAGAGACCTTCGAATTGCAGGTGGCGAGAACGTCAAGTGAGATACACTCACTACTAAACACCAATCTCCCACTCCATTTTGGAGAATTAATACACCAAATATTCAATGCGTCTGATACTGAAGGCCTTGCTCATTTTTTTAAACTTGTGGGATCCGGCCTTGTGTCCTCTTTTTTTGGAATAATACCGGCATTTATTCATTCTATTTTTTCCAGCGCATTCGGAGGATTCCCATTAATCCTCTTGCTGGCGTGTGGCGTGCTGGTACTTCTGTTCCTGTTACGCAATGGCTGCCCATCTTGTGGTACTGCACAGACCCGGCCAGTTGCAACTGTACCGTGACTGAATGCACCAACTGTTTGGATGTTTGCCATTGGCGACACTTGGAGTAAGTTAGGGACTTACTTTCCGCTTTGCCTACTTCACTTACATGCAACCTGTGTTCTATTGCCGACGTGCCCTTTCTATTGGGCCTTAGATTTATGCCTCTCCAATGCTTCCGGCACTGGCCCGGATTATGGTCTGTTAATGGGTCCGTTACTGGCCCATGACCAGGCCTGTTCTGGGGACGGCTGTTTGATGCGTGCAGCTGCACTTGGAGTGTTGGCAGACTGGAATACCTGTGTGGCTGCACAGCGCCTCTTGCAAAGTAGTTTCATCGAATATCACACAAGGTGCCCAGATATGCTCCTGGAGGCCTCAGATTATGAGGAACATGTGTGTTCCTTCAATCTGCTTAACTGGATGGCATCCCTCTTTGCTATGAATGACAGGCATGACCTTTTAGAATGAATTGCATTCCTCGGTTAACGTAATCTGATGAATTTTCCCGACTCTGATAACGTTTTAAACTAGATTTTTTACATTTTCTCAATTTGGCTCTTTTACAAATGTTTTTTTTTATTATTATTTTTTTTTACTCTGTTTACCTTTGCAGTCTGTTTTTCTATATGCTACGACCTGGCCAAGGAGAGGGTGTCACATGGCCTATAGGGACATTGTCGACATCGCTAAATTAGCATGAGCCCGACAACCATGATATTGCTTTTGCGCACGATACTACATGGCTTTATTTTTGCAAGACTCTGTTTCTGCCTTTCACATGAGAACCGCCTGCTTGGTTCGTTCTCTGCCAGTTCCTGGAGTTTAGTCTGAACACTGTGAGCAAGGTCGATAAACAATGCCCCTTGTTACTCTGTTCTGATCAGTCCCTAGCACCTAGACAAAACATGCTAACACAGCTGCTGCTGGAAACTCGTACTTTGATATTATGGGGATGTATGTTTAGGTAAGACACACTTGGAGAAGAGCTTTCCAGGGAGAAGAGCCATGCAGTTCCTATGATGTAGATACACCATCTAGGCACTAGGGTATGGGGTCTCCTGACATAGCCCAGAGATCTTCTATTATATAATAACACTTCTTCTTACCAAGGGGACGGTGGTTAGGCCTTATAGTCCTTTATCCACTGTCTTTATATGATGATATCTCCCTTTATATATGGCCTTGCTGCAATGCTAACTGTATTGATATTATGCATTTTGCTGCTGGTTGTGGCTCCTATACTGCGTTTTAGAGCATGATATTTGAAATAAACATTTTAAACTATACTCGTGTTTCAGTCAGTTCTTATTGTGGACAGGTATGAGAGTGTGAGCAAAAAGGTGTGTCTTGTTACAGCGATTCCTGAGAGATCCGGGAGTGTTGTGTTCTGGGGTGTCTAATCATTTGCTTCTTCATGAGTGTAGGAGAGCGAGTGAGACACTATAGCTAGTCGGTCCTGGGTTCTTGGGCACTAAGGTGGTGGGAAGGCTTAGCCCCTTTACACCCTTTACTGTTCCTATAGTAGAGCTAAGACAATTACATACATCATTGATACATCTACATAGAGCTGTAGTCACATAATATTCAAGTGGCTCCGCATGGAGCTGCTGCTCAACCACCTGGACATGGTGGTGGTCTTGTTATTAGCCCCATCATGATTAATTCAGTGATGGGTAAACGTCCCCAGAATAGGGAAAACTTCCCTTACTGGCTTGCAGAAAAATTTGAGCAACTCGAAGCTGTCTTTCCGCATACTATGCCTGTGGAGAAACACAGGATCCTAACCATGAGTTTACCTAAAGGACTTATTCCTATTTTGGCTGATTGCACCACCTTGGGGAAAGTGTTTGCAGCAGTGTATTCACTGTGCTTTGGCACCCCCTCCATGACCGTTCTTCCATCTGTACTTAAAAAGGTTCAAGACAAACACGGGGCTGAAGCTGCCCTGGAGTTGGGGATGAGGTTGGTTGGGGTGTTCCCTATTGTTTTCGAGATGATCCTTGCTAATGCACAGGGGGAAGCAGTTAGCTTACAGGTGAGTCAACGCCTAGAGGCGGTTGCAGATGTCGATAAGCAGCGTGAGTTGCCAAAGATTAATGCTAAAGTTTATAAATCCTTAGTGCGCAATAATCTGGGAATTAAGCCTTTTACACAAACGCAACAAAAGACCCAACCTGAGAAGGACGGGCGTCCCGTCTTTCCTAAAAAGACTTGGAATAGAAATTAGCAGTAGCAACAACAGAAGCAAGTGCTGGTTCCCCTACACCTGAAGCTTCGGAGCGTAGATATGATTTGCGTGAAAGCTCTAAAATTAAGACACCGGAGAGGTTTCAAGTTCCGGCTCTGAGCTCTCCTTGTTCTTTACAGGACTCATCGGATTCACAGTTCGGTGGAGGGGAGTGCCAGAATCGCAGACAAGGCAGGCCCGCTCAGCAGAGACGTGATCCGCCACGTCAGTTTGACGTTAAGGCCAAACCGGAGGGAATGCCTCCTTTTCGAGCCCCGTTTCAGAAAAAGAAAGTTGCCGCTTTGACAGCGAAGTATGCCTCAGACGGTGAGAACCCTGCTCCTCGATTGGAGATGGGCGGTGACACTCCTCGACAGAGCGGCGGAAGTTACCGTAGTGCAGGAGGCACTCCATCCTTGTCTGGAGGCAAGAGCAACTGATACTTTCATCACAGTGGAAACAGCAGACACACGAGTTGCACCCCCGATAGGCTTTATGAGATAGACCTCCAAATTGAGGGTGATATTAAATGTACCATTAAGGGAGTCTTTTGGGACAACCTTACCTCCTCTTATGACATTTTGTTGGCAGAGACAGATTGGACGCCTCCATTTGTTTTGTCTTCTTCCCGAGGGGAAGACGTGATACTCCGGAGTTTTTCTCGTTACGTCTCTGAAGAGGCTAAACAAGCTTACGCTTCGGAATGGGCTTTGGCGTTAGCGCCGGCTGTGTGTCGTAATCAGGTGGGCTGGGATAATGATTCACCGGCACAGGAAATACCTTTACGGTCTATGCCACAGCCACAGGCTCAATATCCGGCATGAAGCAATAGCATCCGTAACTGAAATTTTGACCCAATTGGAATATCAGGGTGTCATTGAACCCTGTGTTTCATCCATGAATAATCCTCTTTTTCCAATATCGAAACTGGATGGTTCATATCGTATAGTTTTGGATTATAGACATTTAAACAGTAATGTTCGTACATTTGCAGTACAAAACACTAACAGCTCCGCGTTATTGAATAATATTGTTCGCATAAAATACAAAATGACACTGGTTATTTCCAACGGTTTTTATAGCCACAATTTGGCTCCAGGTAGTCGTGACTTGACAGCATTTGCCGCGGTCGGCAATCAGAAGCGATTACGCGTTTGCCTATGGGCTATAAGAACAGTCCTGGAGCTTTTGCTGTGCGTATTGTGTCTCTGTTACACGACATTGACTCTGATGTGTTCTCGTACGTCGATGACATTTATTTGACAGATGACGAATTGATCCCGCATCTTTTGCGAGTGGATTGCATCGGTGGGTGGACAAAATATCGAAAACACAAATATCGTCGGACACAATATCGTGTCAAAAATATCGAGGACAAGAATATCGTGAAGGTCATTTCTTATGGGTAAGTAAAGTTTTACTATATATAACTCCACATATGTACTTTGACGATCTATATATCTTCAAGGTACGTAGATCTGGAGTTAAGAATAGTAAATTAATACCTATCTATTTGCACTTACCTACTCGATATTCTTGTCCTCGATATTTAGGACACGATATTCTGTCCACACGATATTTTGTTTTCGATATTCTGTCAGTGAACCGATTGCATCATCCTCTCTTTTGCAGACTTGGGTTACAAATTTAATTTTGCCAAGTCACACATGGCTTGTTTAGCTTTTCTCTTTTTGGGCTATGAGCTCAACAACGAAGGTCAGGGGTTGGCCCCCACTTTCTGGGAAGTGTGCACAATTGCAACCTCCGTCTACATTGAAAAAATTACAATCTTTGATGGGATTTTTGAATTTCGGAAGGACCTACATTCCTGATTATGCCCAGCATATCAAACCGCTATATGTGTTGATACAACCCTCCTTTTCGTCTGCTAGATGGCTTCCGGAACATACCACGATTCTTCGGTCTTTGCAGTCTGATCTGTTTGCGACCAATTTCTTGTTAACAAGTGATAATTCTACGAACTTGGTCATACGAATTGTGCCAGGGGCTGTAGGCTTCACATATTTGACATTTAATGAAGGTGACAGTACCAATAGCTTATAAATCGCATTTGTACACATCAGCAGAATTGCGGTTTTCCACAATTGAGAACATTTTGACTGGTGTCCAGATGGCGATTCTGAAGGAACGCTCTCTGGCACAGGGAAAACGCATTCTTATGGTTTCGCCTGTACCTACTTTAGAAGCAGTGACTAAGGCGAGTGTACCAAATTCTAAGGCTTTGCATCGCCGTTGGATACAATGGGCGAGTTCTTTGATATCGGCTGATGTCACGTTTATTTTTGATCCCACGTTGCAGACACAGGAGTCTTTACAATACGAACATATTCTTCCTCCTCCGTTGTCGTTGCTTCCTTTGGATCATTACAAATGTATCATCTATACCGACGAATCTTCTCAACCTGCCGTCGGGTCAAAGCATGCTTATACAGCAGCTTGCGCTATTGTAGCTGGCTCAATAGTCAATGGGGAATTTAAGTCTTCTATAGTCCATACGCAGGTGCTTGTAGACTGTACGGATCAATTGGCGGAGCTGTCTGCCTTTGATTTTAGTTCTAGAATTCGCGGATCCTGATGTGAACACTCATGTTGTGTGCGATTCCTACTACTGTGTGCAGGCTTTCAATAACAATTTGTTCTTCTGGTCTCAGAATGATTATCGAGACTCTAAAGGTAGCGCAATAAAGCATAAAATGCTTTGGGTCTGAGTGGCAGAACTTAAAGTACGTTTGCCGCTCACACAGGTTATTCATACTCTTGGCCATCAGCGTGTGGGAACACATGCTGTTGGTAATTCTTTGGCTGATGAGGCAGCCAAAACTGCAGTAGCCACATGTTCAATAGCAGCAGTTACTAGGTCCATGACTAAGACTGATAATGATATTCTTGCGGCTATTGCTGCAACGAATAGTGGGACAGACTTCCCACAAGGATTCCCTTCTAAGTATTCTTATCATTTATCCCCTGAGCAAGTCCCTTTTGCTACGATACCATCGATTGGGGATCGGCTGATGCCCAACGAGGACCGCAGACTTCCTTTGGTCATAGCCGCACATGAAGGCATGGCTTCTGCACATGCCGGAGTTTCTGCAACAGTTTCTATTCTACAGCAACGTTACTGGTGGCGTGGTTTATACAAACAAATCCGTAATTATGTACTGTCTTGTGACATTTGTCAACAGATTAAACCATCTACGGTTGCACGTCCACCACATACACAGTTATACATTTCAAATCAACCGTTTGGTTGCATTTATCTTGATCACTGCGGTCCTTTGACTTCCGACACTGCATATAAACATATTTTGGTTGCAGTTGATTTGTGCACTAGATTCCTTTGGGTTTGGCCACAACGCAGTGCTGACGCTCGAAATGTCATTAGAGATTTGCGTGTCTTTGTCGGGACCTTTGCCTGTGGCACCTTCCATTCTGACCAAGGTCCAGCGTTTGCCTCTAAGGCGTACAAGGACGCAATGAGGCCTCTGGGGGTGCTGGTGCAGTTTTTGTCTCCATAAAGGCCTGAGGGCAATTCTATAGTGGAGCGAATGAACCGTGACTTAAAGCAATCTTTGACAGCTAGAGTCTTAGGTACTGGCAGGGGTTGGCTGACCCATTTGTATGGGGTTCAACATGCACTAAATAATCTCCCAAGAAGATCTCTGGGTGGGTGGACCCCATACGAAATGCTCTTTGGTATCAAAATGTTTGTGCCAGACCTTGATGGTCTAGACATTGTGGTGGCTGCCGCAACATTTGACGTAGATAACCATTCTACTATGTTGCAGGAACTACAAAATACACGTGACACACTGTCTAAAGATCATTCACCCTCGTCCACTGAAGCGGCGATGCTGATTCCTGTTGCTGGCTGGCTTCCTAAAGTTGGTGATCTGGTACGAGAGAAGCTGGAGAACAAAAAAGAATTTGGTCCCTCTTATCGTGCACCTGTCCCAGTTCTTGGATTGAAGGGTACCCGTACAGTCATTTTACCTCCTTTGCCTGGTCGCAAGAAAAACAGATTTATTTCTATTGACAATGTCAAGCTACACCATATGGCCAATACTGAATAGTGTGACTCCCAGTATTCCAAGCCAAGCTGTTTCGCTGAATCCGATGGCTCCAGCATCTTCGTCTGGTATCCGTGTTGTGGAGGGGGAGTTGAAAACTTCTATTGACTTCTTGCCTGTTGTCCCTTCATCTTCCTCCATTGCAGACGTCGAGTATGATTCTCCACCTATTGAGGTCCTCGTTGACGTTCCTTACAGTACTATACATTCCTTATCTGATGCTGCACAGCCCCCAATGTTGCGCTTGGGAGCAAGTGGTTATTACATGAATCATACAAGTTTCTCATACGATCCATCATCTTCGTCCTTATCTGTGACAACTCAACCGACTCAAACCAGTCTTTTCATTACCTGGTTCAAAAAGACTTACCTGGTCACTCCCTGGACTTACATCTGGATAGTGCTCACACTTATCTTCCATTTAATGTGGATTGGGTTTGTGACTGTGTTCTTCTTGCTCATCAATGGTCATTATTTGCCAGAACGCTCTGCTGTGAAGTTGGTTGATGGTATTCTGGCTCCACATACTTCGTACCATATCATGAAACGTGATCAAGCCCTCGTGAACATTTCGGCCTTCCAAGTTGCAGATGGCATCATCTGGGAGAAAGTTGCATTCGATATCCATGGTCCGACAGAGGTCCTGAACGTTCCATACATGTTCCGCGTTTCACTAGGAGATGTGGTATCACAGGACATACACTCAGACAACTGGGATGTTCAGGCAGTTCATTCATTGTTTTCAGATTTAAAATAATATGCTGCTTTTGATGCTGAAGATTTGTATTTGAATTCGGCCAATTATGCAGATTTATTCTGTTACCAACATTATGGCCATCATTTCTTGCACAGAACAAATACGTTAAGACCGATTTTTAATTTTACCCAGTGGGAACATTGGCCGACTCCTTTACTGGGGAGTTCTAATACTCTGCGGAGTAAGTTCACATACTTTTCAGATTACAATGCGTCCAATCCAGAGTCCTATTACTATAAGTTAAAATTGCCATCTCAAGCTAAATTCATATTAACTCACACAAAATTGATTTATTCTTATTCCTTTAGGACTGATTTAGCCTTACATGGTTACGAACACTGGAAAGATACCATTGATTTAAAATCCATTCGGGGCACTAAAGATTGGCAGGTCCAAGGTACTGAAGCTCTGCATTGTGCGTGTCTAATTCGACTCAAATTTTGTTTTTAAATTACACAGTGCAGTAGACTACTTGTTTTGGTCTGGCTACGGCCAAAAATGTGAATGTTCCTTCCATTCCTTCATTGGCTGAGTAAGATACATGGCGTAAACACACCAATCATACTATTGATGTACTGTTTGCCCTGTTCAGAAATGGTAGTATAAATGTTTCTGATGTCGACCCATTGGGATGGTTGTTATGGCCCATAAGTTCCAATGCATGTCAACTACGTTTTCTTAATACCACCACAGGTTTCACACAAAGTAGACCGGATCCACGTTTTCAGCATTCTCATTCAGTAACCATGTACTCAGTGGGGAAATTGTGTCAGCAGTGGTTGGGACACTCCACACTGGCGTCAGTAAAACAAGACTTGTCACTTTTGTCAAGTGACGTCAATTTGGCTGATTTCATTTTAGGTCCTAAATCACCTAGATCAAAGCGATTTATTTATGAAGCATATAATGATTTATGGAAATTGTAGCAGAAGGAGGCTTGGGTGCATCTGCGCCAAATTGACCAAGCTAATGTGGAAGAAGTCCTTGCTGTTGTAGATAACAGCATCAATACATTATCTTCCCGTATCTACACCTTGGATAATATTGTATCCTCTGTTATTGATATTGTACAAAATGATGTTTCTGTGTTGTTTCATGGGCAAAATCAATTCCGCTCTGTAATGCAATTTGCCTGGACATTACAAACGCTTAAAATGGGAAAGGTTCTGTGGGATTATTTGAATGCTTCTGCTCTGTTTTTACCGTTTAATTTAACTGATAAACAGAGATTTATGTCCATGAAAGACGCAACTTACACACTGTTACATATTGAACAATTAGAACAATTGTCTTTTTCTGTAGCAGAAACTGATTCAGCTGTGTGGTTAATACATGGTGTTATGTCCCTGCCCTTCTCACTTTTTCAGTTCACTTCATGCATGAAACACTTCCCGGTTGGCCGCTTTGAACCCCTGGGCAGTGCTTTTATTCATGAATTGTGGTCCTTACCCTTCACTTACAGATGTCAGCGCGCGGATAAGGAGGTTTTCCTAACAGGGGAGGATTGTGATTCCTCAGTAGGACATTCCCTTGTTTGTAAACACGTTAAGTTGCACGGCGCTTGTAACGTGTCGACGCCAAATCTAGCTTGTTTTTTTAAGGGAACGCCAGTCCCAGCTATTATTCCCAAACACACGTTGCTTTCAAATGGCAGTTATCTTATTTTGAATAACCACGACTCCTGTGGCCTATGAGCCGGCATTCCGTATATAGTAACAGTTTCGCAACGTGTTACTTGTTGCAGCAGTGTCCTTTTTCCACCCCACATTGGATTGTAGATAGTTCGTTTTGGCCTTCCATTCCAACTTTAAAAACAGATTTCAATAAACTAAGCAGAATCAAAGCTCTATTGTTTCAACAAGAAGTGGCTCTCACATCAGCGCGAGAGACCTTCGAATTGCATGTGGCGAGAACCGCAAATGAGATACACGCACTACTAAACACCAATCTCCCACTCCATTTTGGAGAATGAATACACCAAATATTCAATGCGTCTGGTACTGAAGGCCTTGCTCATTTTTTTAAACTTGTGGGATCCGACCTTGTGTCCTCTTTTCAGACGATTTTTGGATTAATACCGGCATTTATTCATTCTATTTTTTCCAGCACATTCGGAGGATTCCCATTAATCCTCTTGCTGGCGTGTGGCGTGCTGGTACTTCTGCTCCTGTTACGCAATGGCTGCCCATCTTGTGGTACTGCACAGACCCGGCCAGTTGCAACTGTACCGTGACCGAATGCAACAACTGTTTGGATGTTTGCCATTGGCGACGCTTGGAGTGAGTTAGGGACTTACTTTCCGCTTCGCCTACTTCACTTCACCTGTGTTCTATTGCCGACGTGCCCTTTCTATTGGGCCTTACATTTATGCCTCTCCAATGCGTCCGGCACTGGCCCAGATTATGGTCTGTTAATGGGTCCATTACTGGCCCATGACCAGGCCTGTTCTAGGGACGGCTGTTTGATGCGTGCGGCTGCACTTTGAGTGTTAGCAGACTGGAATACCTGTGTGGCTGCACAGCGCCTCTTGCAATGTAGTTTCATCGAATATCACACAAGTTGCCCGGATATGCTCCTGGAGGCCTCGGATTATGAGGAACACGTGTGTTCCTTCAATCTGCTTAACTGGATGGCATCCCTCTGTGCTATGAATGACAGGGATGACCTTTTGGAATGAATTGCATTCCTCGGTTCACGTAATCTGATGAATTTTCCGGACTCACCTTGGTAACGTTTTAAACTAGATTTTTTTACATTTTCTCAATTTGGCTCTTTTACAAATGTTTTTTTTTATTTTTTACTCTGCTTACCTTTGCAGTCTGTTTTTCTATATGCTATGACCTGGCCAAGGAGAGCGTGTCACATGGCCTATAGGGACATTGTCGACATCGCTAAATTAGCATGAGCCCGACAACCATGAAGTTGCTTTTGCGCACGATACTACATAGCTTTATTTTTGCAAGACTCTGTTTATGCCTTTCACATGAGAACCGCCTGCTTGGTTCGTTCTCTGCCTGTTCCTGGAGTTTAGTCTGAACACTGTGAGCAAGGTCGATAAACAATGCCCCTTGTTACTCTGTTCTGATCAGTCCCTAGCACCTAGACAAAACATGCTAACACAGCTGCTGCTGGAAACTCGTGCTTTGATATTATGGGGATGCATGTTTAGGTAAGACACACTTGAAGAAGGAGCTTTCCAGGGAGAAGAGCCATGCAGTTCCTAAGATGTAGATATACCATCTAGGCACTAAGTTATGGGGTCTGCTGACAAAGCCCAGAGATCTTCTATTATATAATAACACTTCTTCTTACCAAGGGGACGGTGGTTAGGCCTTATAGTCCTTTATCCACTGTGTTTATATGATGAGATCTCCCTTTATGATATATGGCCTTGCTGCAATGCTAACTGTATTGATATTATGCATTTTGCTACTGGTTGTGGCTCGTATACTGCGTTTTAGAGCATGATAGTTGAAATGAACATTTTAAACTATACTCGTGTTTCAGTCAGTTCTTATTGTGGACAGGTATGAGAGTGTGAGCGAAAATATGTGTCTTGTTACCGCGATTCCTGAGACATCCGGGAGTGTTGTGTTCTGGGGTGTCTAATCATTTGCTTCTTCATGAGTTTGTAGGAGAGCGAGTGAGACGATATAGCTAATCAGTCCTGGGTTCGTGGGCACTAAGGTGGTGGGAAGGCTTAGCCCCTATATATCGAGGTCCCATTTTCCTGCGCATAGTTCTGTGTATGTGCAGAATCCCTGCAACATTAGCTTTACTATTTTCTACTATATATATAATGAAAATCAATATTTTTGTATGATTTTTAACAATAGTGTCAATGATATTTTTGTTCCAATATTTTTGTACTTACCATTATAAGTATAGGTAGACGATATTTTTGTCATCAATATTTTTGACTTGATATTTGTTTAGCACGATATTCTTGTTCCCCTATTCTGATCAAAGCACATGTATTTGGCACTGAATAACAGTATCCCAATGTGCAGAGTTAAAAAAACAGTAATAAAATCTAGCACAAAGTTGGGGGTGACCACGCAAACGGGCATTTTTTCACACTCAAGGTGAGGCAAACAACACCAGTTGTTGAAATGACAAACTAGGCCGGCCTGATTCAATGACAGTGGGCGAGGCAGTCAGTGCACTGGATACGCGATACGCAATCGATTGCTCGAGCCTAAACCTGGGACAGAGACGGAGAAGGAGCATGGCTAAGCCTCAGACTCATCACTACCGCACCCTCCCCCGCTCGGCCGGTATCGCAGCACCTCTGGAACTGCCACAGGAGGGACAGAGCAGCGGGGAGCGGGAAGAGCCCCCCTTGACCATTGGAGTTGCTGCTAGGTGCTGCAGGGGGGCAACGGGAGGAGGAAGAGAGGAGGAGGTGAGGAGGAGGAGGCAGGCAGGCAGGTAATCAGCAGGGAAGGCCAGGCTGGTGAAGGCCCCCTACCGAGGTGGAAGCTGCCGACAATAGGCCGGTGCGGCTTGTCTCAGAGGGGGCCTGCCCCCGCACACTCCTGCTGTTGGCCATTGTGGCTGTTGTGGTGTTCCTGCTGCAACAGGGTCTTTAGGCCCTATCCATCCTATCCATCTGTGGTAAGGGGAGACCACAGGGGAGTTAAGGGGAGACAGGGGGGTTTCTATCTCCTTGGAAGGGTGAAAAGGAGGGCCTCTCCAACCACAGACACGATTACCATCACCCCCTCACGTCCTCCCTCCCTGCTGTCCCGCTTTCGTTCCCCTCTGCCACCCCTGTTCTACCCTCCGTCTGCCCCTCAGCCACAGCCAGGTGGCTAACCAAAGGGGCCCCATCCTGCCAAAGGGGGCTGGAATCCTGCCCCTGCCCCCAGTCACAAAGAGAGCGTTAGGGAGGGTGCGTGGGCCTGCCCTGCCCTGCCCAGAGGGGCCTCACTACATTCGGAGTCAGCCAGAGGTACAAAGGCGATAAAGGACCACCTAGTCCGTGATATTCAGCAGGCCAGTTCAGTGAAAGCAAACAAAAGCAACCACATTTACGGGACTACTTGGACCCAAAAAAGCCCAACCTAACCGTGTCAAATGACACCAAATATTCCCCGGAAAAATTCGGAAAACAGAGCAACTTGGAGAAGAGTGACCACTGACAAAGAACGCAAAGACCCTACGCACACCTGGAAACTGGTTTATAAATTACCTTTCAAGTTAGGGCATAGGACCCTACAAGAAAAAAATTATAAACGAGCCAGTGGGCTACAGGGGTGAAAAATGACCAAGAGGAGACCAGGGATTAAAACATCCTCTAGTAAAACCAACACCGTGAGAACGCCATCTATGGAAACTCAAGCCCGGCTCGAGTCCACCCCCGTCGTACACTCAATCTCCAACGTCATGACAATCTGCCAGTACTTGCCATCAACACCCGCCGCACTGAGAGTATTAACAAAAGGGGAGCCACGCAGTAAGGATACACCACACAAACTATCCTCAGCAAACCAGGTGAAGCAACAAGCAGATGACGGTCAGAGTCAGGAACCCAATCCGCACCATTGTGAGAAGCCGGCCAATGGGAGTACCTCCTGCCCCTTGAACAGTGGAGCTGATCACCCCTTAATCCAGGAATCCCCGCAGGGCGAGACAGGGCAATGAAAACCCGAAGTCCTAGAAATATCATCAGCACATGCAAACCCCAGAAGGGGAAAGCAATGCAACCCTATGGACGAGAGGCCGCGGCCCTCATCACGATCTGTCCCTTTCACAAATTATGTCAGCAATGAAGCCCTACACTCTCAATAAAAGCTCAGCTCTTTTGGGACTAGGAGACAATAGCCCTTTGGGGGAACAGAACTCATACCATCTACTTGGCGAAACAAAGCTCACAACTCAATACGGGTGCTCCCACCAAAATTCTTTTTATCCTCAATAAACTCAACACTGACGACCGCCATTAATGCCCTCACATGGCAAACGCAAAACCGTGAAATTCAAATGGATGCCATGCAGGCAATAGCAACAGCTATAACAAACATAGCAGCCAAAATAGATAACTAAGAAGGGAATCTGGAAATGTTGAAGAAGCAGTACTCTGTGAGGTGTTCATGCCTTTCTATCGTTGAGAAGCTCAGCTCTCTGCCAGAAGTTTTTACATCACTAGTTACAGAATTAAAACAAAGACAAATAATGATCACAGACAATCAGGACCATCGCATAGAGGACAGGGTTCCTACCAAAGTAAAAGACAACGCAAGTAATGAGACAGCCGAAACGGAAATCATCCCAACCACCCCATAGTCGATAACAATGAATAGCAATGAATAGCCCACCATTGCTCCGCAGAACCAACGTTTAGAAGTCAAGTTCCCGACCCGCGTCAAAACCAAGCTAGTAACCTTATCGCAGGCCCAGACCCCCCTCCTACCTCTTCGCAGCTGGCAACAGCGTTGAGTCAAAATAAAATCTATTCTGACTCTACAGCAATGGGCAAAGCTGTGCTTAGGAGCAAAGGACAACCTCGAAGAGACCGCAGAACCTAGTAAATTGCTTTCCAGGAGGGCAAAAAAGTGCCTGAAGAAGCAAACAAAAAACATCTAAACATTGGCATTGTGTAAAGGAACTACAATTGCGCCTGGAATCATCAGACGGTAACCCGGGTCGCAAAACAGACCCGAAGGTCGACCAACAACCAAAACCACTCAGGACACAGAAGCTCTATCCAATCTTTCAAAAGGTGAGGCCCACCGTCAGTCCAGGGAACGACCAGCCAATTACAGCACCCATAGCACAACCACTAACAAAGCCGCGCCGCAGGGACTGCCCGGCCGACGAAGGGCAGAAGCAAGCCCCACAGAAGATCGAACTCCCTCTACAAATTAACAGTAGAGGGGGCAATGACACAGCACGGCATCTAAACAGGAAGGAGCAAGATGTGCCTCCACCCAATACGGATAGCACAAGAACACCTCTCTCCCAAATAAACAGTATAGGGCTGCAGGAGATCAAGGCAGCCCAAACAGACATCAGAGCAAATATAACAAACAGATACTGCCCGGAATCATACTCTGTTAATACAAGGCCAAGGATCTATGCCAGAAAGGAATCGGAAAACAACATCATAGTGCTTACGCCCAAATATACATCTTGCAGAGGTTTAGATACATTAAATAGGGCCAATATTTTACAAATTTTCCAACATATTCCAGAGTTAATACATCTCACAACAGAAGATCTAATCCGAGTTCATTTCAAGGCCCTGAACAACAATACAACAAGAGAGTCGACAAAAGCAACATGGAAAACTAGCACGATAACCCAAATGATTATGACAGAAAAGTCCCAATTCGCGAAGAGGGGGATCAATGTACAGGAAACCGAAGAGGAAAAATATCCACATATGCTAACGGGCAGACTCAGCATAAGCTTGGGTAGTACCATAGCATCAGCAAAATCGCCAATAAGCACAGGCATGGTCCAAGCCTTGTACTTGCAAGGCCTGAAACTGAACGGGTCCCCAATAACGATCCTACTTTTGAATGTTTACTTCAATAGCAGAGACAGCCCAAGACATGGTAAGATGAGGGAACTAGTCGACACACTTGAAGAACTGCTCAGCAACTACCCAAATTGTGGGATAATAATAGCCGGCGACTTCAATACTCATAACTTGGGAACAGAAACAGACGCCCTACCACCAAGGGATCGCGCTGGTAATTTGTTTAACACATTTCTAAACACTCATAGACTAAGGTCCGCACAAGAGGCACAAGTCGCAATCCACGCCACGATTAAAGATTCCCAGGGTAAATCCAAATCAACTATTGATTATATTTTTATGAGCTATTGCCTCCAAGAACAAGTGGTATAATTTTCAAATTCCTATTTATAGAGAGGGGGGGGACGGTAGGAGCTGATTGTTAGGTCCAGTGACCCTTGCTCCCGATTGATAACTAGTACAATAAAGGGAGTCACTGTTCCTTGTAAAGGGAAATCAAAGAATGAAGTTTTGTCCTGTGCTACTCTATGTGTGGGTATAGTGTGTCCTCATCATGATGCCCTCACACACCCCGAAGGATGTCATGCTTCATCATAGGGCTTGTTGCTCCTCGTCGGGCCGGCGCTGCAATGCTCTACGGGTCCCCCGAAGGGTCTCTTTATCGGAGATCTTTTGATGAAGAAGCCGTATGGGTGCATGCGTGTGAGTGGTAGTGAGGTCTCAAGTAGTGTTTTTTTTTAAATTACTGGAGGGGGAGTGAATATTATTTATTAAGGTGATCCCTCTGTCATTGTTAAAAGGTGTGTGGTGCTGCTCTGGGGGATATTATGTCCCTAGGTAGCTAGATATACGTCTCTAATGGGCGTATAAGGTGGTCGACATGTTTCACGCTCTCTGTGGCCTCAGGAGGAGATCCAAAGCGTTTCTTCAGGACCAAGGTAAGTTTAGGTATCACTAGCGGCCTGGATTGAACCCGTGCTGCTAGGTTAATGAGAGGGAGTAGCATCCCTGAAAAGAGAAGAGGGTAGGACAGAAGATATGTTGGTATTTCTCTATAATGAGTATTGTCCGGGTCTACCATTGGAGGGCCCGGTGCGCATTATCGTTAGCGTGAGTCTTATCTCTACGGTTTAGGCATTGGTGCATGTTTAAAAAGAGATTCTATTTTACGTGTTTTACATATTATTTACAGTGAAGTGAAAAGTGAAAGAAAGAATGATAAGCAATAATCAGCAGAGTTTCAACATTCTGACATGTGGGCTTATAAAGAAGAGACATATAATAAAGAGATCAATGATTGTTATATGTCAGGGTCACTCTTTTGTCATTTGATTCCATGCAGTGCCACTAGTAGTGGTATCCTGTTGTGAATAATCTAAGATGACTCATATTGGGTGTATGATAAAACCGGTGAGTCAGCGCTGTCTGGGTAGGATGTGAAAGAGATATATATATATACATAAACAATAAGTAAGTGTCACTGAGTGGGCCCCACCATTGATGGCAAACCTTTAGACTCTGTTTTGGTCACTACATAGTGAAAAACATTTGCTCACCCCTTATTTTTACAATTATTGCCTCATGAGATTGGTGAGGGCAGTCGGGAGGGTTCTCCCATTTAGCTGTGCCGGTACACCTGCCTGCCTCTCTCCATCTCTGCCGATACTGGAGCAGTGGCTGCTGCCCTTTTTATGGTGGAAGTGTGTTGCCAATTAGAAGGTTAATTGGGGAGTGTATAGTGTGCTGCATGGGCACCATCTTGTAGTGGAGTATGTTTAGGTGTATTTGGGTCTGTCTTAGTCTGTTGCGGTCTCGGTTATGTATGAGTGTCATATGGCTATGAATTAAAGGAATCAATGTGTTGTTTCAAATTTGAACATGGTGTTTGTGGGTGATTTCCAGGCTGATTGTTTCTTGCGCTGTCTCTGAGTGGTGTAAGTAGTATGTTGTTCACTCTTTTGGGTGCCATTTTGGAAAGGTATATTTATAGTTATTGTCTACACTTTAAGGAGACATTGCTGGATTGTTTTCGGATTGGTCAAAATTGTTTTCTGCCTTTATTATCAGTATGTCATTATTTTATAGGTTTACAGGATGAAGGCAGAGGGATTCTGTTACTGGTGCCATGGAAGTGTTACTATACTAATTCGATCCAGGGTATTTCATCATTCAGACCCTCAATGTTCGTCCGTAGACGATGGACCCATCTCTGTTCTTTCTGAAAAAGTGTCCTGCTTGTCCATGTAGGATTAGATTCTATGATGATCCAGTTTAGTTGGTCTGGCGTATGTCCTGTCTCAATATAGTGTCTGCTCATTTTGGTGGTGTTTTTCTTACATCGTATGTTACTTCTATGTTCGTTTATTCTTGTCTTTATGGCTCTGGTTGTCATTCCTATATATCGAAAGTCGCATGGACATTTCACCATGTAAATACAGTTCTTGGTATTACAATTCGTGTGTCTTTTCTGTGTCCATTCCTGATTATTCATTTGCAACGTTTTGGTATGTCTTGTTAAAGGGCAAATATTACAAGTCCCGCACGGGTAATGTCCTTTGACCATTGGTAGGTCCCACAGTGTCCTTTGGTTGTCCAACTGTTTGTTTTGGGGTCTCGTGTGGACAATTATGTCTTTGATGTTCTGTGTCCGTCTGAAGGCGAATCTTGGGCGTTCCAGTTGTAGTTCCCCTGCATGTAGAATATTCCAGTGTTTGAGTAAAATCCTTTTTACTTGATTTAATTGAGGTGTGTAGGTTGTAACACATGTTATTATCTCGTCCTTTTGTTTTTCCACGGTTTCTAATAGTGCTTCTCGGTGGTTGTTACGCGCACGTTTTCGTGCATTCTTTATGATCCTCCTGGGGTAGTTCCTCTGTTCCAGGTTCTGACTGAGTTCTGCCGCTTGTGTGTCGTAATCCGCGGTGTTGCTGCAGTTTCTTCTGAGCCTCAAAAATTGCCCAAAGGGGAGATTCTCTCTAAGGGCTTTTGTATGGTGACTGTCATAGGTTAATAAGCTATTTCTGTCAGTCGGTTTTTTGTACGTTTTGGTCAGTAGTTTTCCATCTTTCAGGATGATTAATAGGTCCAGGAAAGGAATCTCTTCACTTGAGGAGCTTAGAGTGAACTTCAGGAAAGGGTCCTGTTCATTGATCCAGTTATGGAATTCGATGCAACGTTCTTTTGTGCCTGTCCATAGCATGAGTATGTCATCTATGTATCGCTTCCACTCCTTTATTTCTGATTTAAAGGGGTTGGATGGTGGGAGGATGTGTGTTGCCTCAAAATAAGCCATGTAAAGGCAGGCTAGGCTCGGCGCGAAAGTGCTGCCCATACAAGTTCCGTGGATTTGTTGGTAATGTTGGTCTTTGAACTTGAAAAAGTTGTTCTTTAGTGCTATTTCCGCACATTCCAGGATGAAGTTTATTGGTTGTGGTGTGTTAGGGTCCTGGTTCCTAAGGCTTTCTTCTACTGCTCTCAGTGTTGCTTCTTGTGGGTTGTTAGTATATAAAGCCTCCACGTCGAGGGTCACTAGTAGGGTGATTTCCTCTGGTCCTCTTATATGTTCTATTAGATTGATGGTTTCTTTGGTGTCTTTGAGGTAAGATGGAGTTGCTTGTACCAGTGGTCGTAAGAAGTGGTCGCAGTATTGACTGAGTGGTTCTTAATGCAATATGCTGATGACATGGTCTTAATGGATCACACAAAGACGGGCCTGCAAAGAGAAACTGGACGCACTAAGCACTTACAACAACAAAAACGAATATACAGCAAACGCTAGTAAAACAAAGGTAGCGATCTTTGGAAAATATGCTAACAGACTTAAATATCAATGGAGAATGGGTAACCTGAAAATAACTACAACAAATAAGTATACCTACCTGGGGGTCTGGATCATGTGCAATGGCAAGCCAACAGCACATATTGCATCTATAGAATCAAAAGCCAAGGCGGTGACGTACGCTCTCTGCAAACTTAACTCCAAACTGCGCAGCCCGACAACCGAGCCTATCCAAAAGGTTATAAAAGCCAAGTTACTTCCCTCAATTTCTTATGGGCAACTAGTCTTTCCTGGGGCACTAATTAACACCATGGAGTCTGCCAATTGCCGAGCATTTAAACAGATCTTCCTGCCCATGCCCGGAATACTTTAGTACAGCTGGAATTCAGACTAAGCAAACAATCTTACGAACACTGGGCATCGATCATTCGCCACCATCAAGGGACATGTGCTGCCCCCCCAATACAATGAAAGCAACCCTGAAAGAAAGTTTCACGAAAGGCAAAAATACTTGGGCAGATGCACTATCTACTGACCGCGCTGAACTGCACCTTCACTTGTCCAACTGGGGGGATTTTATCCATCAACCATGACTTTTAAAAACCATTTTAAGGAAACAAGTAGCACTATTCCAAGCGAGACGATTTGGGGGTTATAGAGTCCTCTAGCAGCAACATCGGGATTTTAGCCAGCTCCTACAATGACAAACTGAGGCAGCCATATCTTGAACCAGCTCTGAACAAATCAATTCTAAAGGAAATCCTATCAGTCAGACTAATGGTAATGCCAATAAAAGACATACATTTTCACTGGAAATCTCTAGAGGCAGTCACCTCTTGCAGACTGTGTCATTGCTATGAGGAGTCTCTGGCCCACCTAGTTTGTATCTGCCCTCAATTGAGCCATGCACGCTGCACTTTATTAAAACCTTTTTTTTTTAAATACGCCACACGTTTCAGCCTAGACGCAATGAAACTTCTTTTTAACTTAGAGATCCCCATGGAGCTGGCCAGATTGACGAAATTTGCACGTCAACTTAAAGAACTTATAAGCAAAGATCGAGCCTTGGTCTAAAGGCAGTCCACAGGCCCAATTATGCGAGCATGTATTACATTTTCCGGTTTCCTATTTTTTGCCTTGTGTCACTGTTTGAAATGTACTAAATGAAATTATACGATGTTGTTTTTATTAAAGACTAAAGAAGGTGCGTGTAAGGACACACCATGCACGGCCTTTTGTAACAATTTTTATTAATTGACACAATAAATGTATTCATCATCATCAACAACTGCCATATACATGTGATCTGCCTCGCTGGCTTACACATGAATTTATTTGAACATCTAAACAAGAGGTTAGACATGAACAAATGGAGGTTGGGGGAATGTACAACACTCTGCTATCTATTTGAATCAGGTGCTCTCGATTCATGGAGGGGGGAAAAAAGGCTTTCCAAATAAATGAGGGACAGTTTATTCACAATCATTTTATATGTAGGACTGTGAAAAAAAACTGGGGAAACTCATAGGACATGCTGCAGCAATCTAGTACATTACAGTGGCATGTAGTTTCCACCCTACAGTAGGAGCTGCGCATTTGTGGACAGCATTACCAATGGGATGGTGCCAGATTGATTCTTTGCACCCCCCTCAGGGTATGTCGTCCTATAGACCCGCTAGCTCACAGTTCCACCATAAGCCCCCCTAAACCTAATTGGGCAGCAAATGGTTCTGGCAACCATTGAACAGGACAACCCTGGTCCTCCAGGAAGTGTGGTAACAGATCTAGAACTCTTTTGCTCAGTCACTCGTGCTCTAGTACTCTGAGAGAAATATACAAGGAATACACACAGAGGGACATTTTCTATATTTATTGAACCAACGTGATTCTTGTATAAAATACATGTGCTGCAATGATCAATAGGCAGAAGCAAATGAAAGTTATTAGAAGCACCAGAATGGTGAACAGAATAAAAAGCTCCACCATGGTGATAACTCAATGTATATACATAGGCATATAAAAAATATAGGAAATAGGACTAACTCAAACCATGCAGTCCCTAACCTAAATGTCTGATGTGTGGATGTACAGCCAAGAATCCCCGTACTGGATGACCCAACCCCAGTTACCTGAAGGGAAAGAATGTAAGTCCTCGTCTTGGTCAGGAGCTGGACACCCTTGCAGGTAAATCAGCGAGCTGCTAGGCCGAAGCTCCAGCGTGTAGAAACCTCCCCAATGTCAGCAAAAGCGCTCGTCTAACTAAACCCGGAACTGCTTGTTTATTTATAATGGAAAGCATTTTTGTGTGTCCTGTGCAACCCGGCATTGCTTTGATCTATAGATAATCACGTCGCCCTGTGGATGAAAAATAGAATGCCTTTGCACAATGTGTGTTAATGTTCAGGGAATCGTGATAATGTTAGGCGAAGCAGAATCTATAAGCGAAGCAGTTTCAGAGAAACCAAGCCAACATTCTCACGCATGCAAATGTGTGTAAAAGGTTAGTGTGTGAAAGGGAAGGCAACTTAAGAAACGTGTTCATGTTGAAAGATGGCAGTGGTTCTATGTGGGCCTACCTAATTCACATTTCAACAGTTGTTGGTCGGGGCAGACCAGGAACATGGCTGTTTCAGTAGACTGTGTTGCCATAAGAAATAATACACCTAGACAACCACTAAGAATGAGAGCCTAGTGAGAGACAGATTGTGAAGTACAATATACAGATAAACAATGGCAAAGAACTCTAGCGCTTATAGTAAGGCACCAAGTAATGCTAGTGTATTCCTCTTATATTTTAATTTTATACAAAGAAGATATATAGCCCGGTAAAGCTCCAAAGAATTAACCCCACAAGAGAAGCGTGGTGCCCCAAGTGTAAAGAGCAAGAGGTCTCATATTTTCATCTGGTTGGGACTGTCCTAATATAGCTGACTACTGGACAAGTATAGTAGATAGATATGCAAGCCACACACAAAGCACAGACCAGTTGCTCCCACATATATGTCGGGTAGGCATAGCTGCTACTAACTCAAAAAAAAAACTAAGTGGAGATTTTCACAATTTACCCCTTTGTTGAACTAGAGACGTATTGTGATCTCCTGGCTTACACTAAAGTACGTACACCTGAACAATTAAATAAAGATGTGGCTTAATGGATCTTGGTGGAAAAAATTAAAATGAAACTCACCAGAACTGAAGCAAAACTGATGCAAAACTACAAGTCGGTCTGGACATCTGGGTATATTGGCAGAGCTAAAAGTTCTACTATTTGAATAAATGTGTTTTCTCTAAGTCAATGACTTCATTGTGTAGGCAGACATGGATATTACTGTTAAATGCTGGACTGCTGGAAAAGATGAAAGAGGGAATGTATGGTTTGGCATAGTTCCTGCAATTTGGCATGTCTCCTACCCAACCAGTCCCATTGTTGTCCTGCAACATTTGCATGCAGTAACTGGCCATTACTGCCTGTGGTCAATATCGATGCTTGGGACTGCCTCTGACCACCAGCACCAAATTCTCTTATAGACTGTAAAAAATGGGTTATTGGTTTTGAAGGGTGAGCACCCTTCTCAATCAACAACCACGATCATTGTCAGGGTAAACCACTAAGTCACCAAATTAACCTGTGATTAACCCTCTGGTCGCTTTGGCTCAAAAGCAGTCAGGCTTAACTTAGAGGCACTGTATTAAATATTAAATGCAGCACACAAAGTAGTAAAGTGAAAACGCAAAGTACGAAAAATCCAACACCAATTTAGAAAAATGGAGTGCAATTTAAGAAATAATTTGACAAACAAATTAAATCAAATCAGTAGAACCGAAGTTACAATTTGTAAACGTTTTAAAGTGAAATATAGTGCCCCCAAACGAGTATCTGGTCGTGCAAAATTGGGGCAAAGTCAAAAGTTATGGCCAACCGCGATGGAGCGCGGTTTGGCTACCTGGAGTGGATTGGGCCCGGTCTCGGCTTATCTTTGGCCTTCGAAGAAATTTGAAGAAAATGTTGTTGAGAATGTAAAGTTGAGCAGGGAAATGCAGCCAGTGGTGTCTGAGGAGGAGGCATCAACGTCAAAGAACTGCTGAAAGAAGTTGCAGTGAAGATTTCTACATACTGATTTTGTCACTTTTTTGGAATTTGAAAATCTTCAGCGGGATGAGGGCTCCACGAGGCTGCATTCCCCTTCTAAAAGGAGCCACTGAACAGGATTTGCTGCTACCGAAAAGAACATAGTGGGAGCTTCTGCGAAGTCAAGTTGACCTTTGGTGCAGGTAGTTCCCAGTCTCCTGTCAGTTCTCAGGCTACTTTTTGGTGGTTCTGAGTTTTGCCTCTTTTGGCACCTTTATCACCACTTCAAACGGTCTAGGATTGGTTGGGTACCACTTGGATGGCAGGACTCACTTCAGGGAGGGTTGTGTCAAGGTTGTTTGAGCTTGTTGTATCCCTGTAGCTGAGACCAGGAGACCAGCCAACTAGCCCATGGAGTCACTCCGGTAGTCTGGGTTCAAGCATCAAGACAGTCCTCAAGCAGCAGAGCAGTCCTCAAAGGATAAAGGCAGGTGTCAAGAAGCAGGGCGGTCCTCTGCAGTACAAGGCAGGTCTCAAGCAGCAGGGTATTCCTATGGAATACAAGGCAGTCCGCTTAGGTGTCTACTGCATGTCCAGGAGTAAAGTGAAAAGTTGGTCTGAGGGTCCAATATTTATACCTTGTGCCTGCCTTTGAAGTGGGAGAAACTTCTAGTACTTCGTACATCTGTCTCTGGAAATTTCCTTCCTCCCCCTACACAAGCTCCAAGATGTCTAGTGTGACAAAAGGTTGGTGTCCAGTTCTTTTTGAGTGTGTTGGAGGTAGCGCTTTGAAGTATAAGTGGGGCAGGGAACAGCTCTGCCCTCCCATGCTGACAAGATGGGCCATCCTGCCAACAACTAGCCTCCTTTTGTCTCTCTGTAAGGAAGGAATACACAAAAGCCAACTGCCACTCTATTTACAGTCATGTTACCTGCGATACAGGCTGCAGGGACCAAATGGTTAGGGCAAGAAGATGACAACTTTCTAAAAGTGACATTTTCAGAATTGTGACTTAAAATCTGCCTTTACCATTAAAGAGGATTTAAAATGACAATCCTTTGAGACCAAACATGGCTTTTCTATCTGTTCCCAATATATACATAAATGTATTAACCCCTTCGATGCTCATGACGAGCTGGACTCGTCATGGCACACAGTGCTCGTGTGCTCATGACGAGTCCAGCTCGTCATGTGACCCAGGACAGGAAATCCCTCTGGTGCGGGCACCAGAGGGATTCCCTTTTCTCCCCTAAACCCTCGGGAGCTGGGGAAGAGCTTCCCCAGCTCCCGAGGCCCCCCCCCTGGTTTCCCTGAAATGACGATCGGCGCGCACGTCGCGTTGATGTCATTTCAGTGAAACTGAAACTGAAATGAGCCAAGAGGCTCATTTCAGTTTCAGTTTCTACGTGCTCAGGGGGCTATCTCAGCCCCCTGAGCACGTAGAAACTCAGGAGAGGTATCGTTGGAAAGGGAGAATCTCCCTTTCCAATGGTACTCCTCCCTAGTGGATCCCTGCTTGGGGATCGCCCCAGGAGGGCGATCCCCAAGCAGGGATCCACCCACTAGGCACCAGGGAGGGGGAGCGGCCCCTTGGGCAAGGGCCTTTGCTCCCCCATAAAATATTTTGCATGATTAGTCTTTCTGCCCCCCCTGGGGGGTAGATGGGGCAGTAGCCCCCAATCTGCCCCCCCGGGGGGGTAGAAAGCCCACTAGACACCAGGGAATTAAATGGGAGGTTTATTAGGGGTGGGGGCTGCCCAAAACGGGCATGCCGATGCCCCCACCCCCCCCCCGGCCACAAAATTAGTCTTTCTGCCCCCCCTGGGGGGAAGATGGGGCAGTAGCCCCCAATCTGACCCCCCGGGGATTGCAGAAAGCCCACTAGATACCAGGGATTTTTTTTTAAATTATAGTTAGGGGTGGGGGCTGCCCAATATGGGCATGCCAATGCCCCCACCCCACCCCGCCGCAAAGGTACAGTCTTTCTGCCCCTCCTGGGGGGCAGATGGGGGCAGTAGCCCCCAATCTGCCCCCCCGGGGGGGCAGAAAGCCCACTAGATACCAGGGATTTTTTTAAAATTATAATTTGGGGTAGGGGCTGCCCAATTTGGGCATGCCAATGCCCCCACCCCGACGCAAAGGTACAGTCTTTCTGCCCCTCCTGCGGGGCAGATGGGGGCAGTAGCCCCCAATCTGCCCCCCCGGGGGGCAGAAAGCCCACTAGACACCAGGGTTTTTTTTCCCCTCGATACATTTAGGGGTGGGGGTTGCCCAAGATGGGCATGCCAATGCCCCCACCCCTCCCCCACGAAATTCCAGTCTTTCTGCCCCCCCCGGGGGGGCATATGGTGGCAGTGGCCACCAATCTGCCCCCACCCGGGGGTTCAGAAACACCCTAGATGCCAGGGATTATTTTTTTATAGGCCCGGGGTGGGGGCTGCCCAGAATGGGCATGCAAATGCCCCCACCCTACCCCCAAAGAAAAAAAAAGACTTTCTGCCCCCCAGGAGGCAGATGGGGGCAATAGCCCCTGATCTGCTCCCCCTGGGGAGGGGCAGAAAGCCCACTAAGCGCCAGGGATTTTTTTTTGTATAGGTAGGGGTGGGGGCTGCCCAGAATGGGCATGTCAATGCCCCCACCCCAAAAAAATGCTACAGTCTTTCTGTCCCCCCTGGGAGGCAGACGGGGCAATAGCACCTTATCTGCCCCCCCGGGGGCAGAAAGCCCACTAGCCACCAGGGATTTTTTTTTTTACAAAGTTCGGGGTGGGGGCTGCCAAGAATGGACATGCCAATGCCCCCACCCACCCCAAAAAAGATGTCACTGTCTTTCTGCCCCTCCCAGGAGGCATATGGGGGCAGTAGCCCCTGATCTGCCCCCCGGGGGGGCAGAAAGCCCACTATGTGCCAGCGATCATGCTGGCTTTTTTATACGCAGGGGTGGGGGCTGACCAGAATAGGCATCCAATGCCCCCGACCCCCAAAAGAATAGCCACAGTCTTTCTGCCCCCTCGGGGGCATATCGGGGCAATAGCCCCTGATTTCCCCCTCCCCAGGGCGGCAGAAAGCCCACTAGGCACTGACTTTTTCGGAATGTGCCTACCTGTTGAATTTGGTTCCTAGCTCTGCCGGCACCCAGGGAAACCTAGCAAACCTATACATTTTTAAAACTAGACACCCAGGGAATCCAGGATGGGCTGACTTGACTGGCTCTCACCAGGTTCTGTTACCCAGAATCCCTTGCAAACCTAAAAAATTGGCAAAAAAACACATTTTCCTCACATTTCTGTGATGGAAAGTTCTGAAATCTGCGTGGATCCACAAATTTCCACCCATCCCGCGTTCTCCAAAGTCTTCAGAGAAAAATGGCACCTCACATGTGTGGGTAGGCCTAGTGCCCGTGACAGGAAACGGCCCAAACGCAACGTGGACACACCACATTTTCACAGTGAAAACGGACCCTTTTTTGCAAAGTGCCTAGCTGTAGATTTTGAACCCTAACACTGCCAGCACCTAAGGAAACCTAGCAAACCTATACATTTTTGAAAACTAGACACCCAGGGGAATCCAGGATGGGGTGACTTGACTGGCTCTCACCAGGATCTGTTACCCAGAATCCCTTGCAAACCTAAAAATATATCCAAAAAAACACATTTTCCTCACATTTCTGTGGTGGAAAGTTATAGAATCTGCGTGGATGTACAAAATTCCACCCACCCCGCGTCCCCCAAAGTCTTCCGTGAAAAATGGTACCTCACTTGTGTGGATGGGTCAAGTACCCGCGACAGGCAAGGGCCCAAAACCTATTGAGGCGACATCAAAATTACCTATCACAAACCAACCTGGTTTTGCAAGGGGGGGTCCCATGAGTTTTTGGCCCCGGGCTCAACGGCCACCTAGTGAAACCTACCCAACCCACACATTTCTGAAAACTAGACACCCGGAGGAGTCCAGCGAGGTATGGCTTGCGTGGGTCCTCCAAAATTTTCTTACCCAGAATACCCTGCAAACCTCAAATTTAGCTGAAAAAATCACGTTTTTCTCCAATTTCTGTGTGGGAAAGTTCTGGAATCTGCGTGGATCCACAAATTTCCTACCACCCTGCGTTCCCCCGGGGCTCCCGATAAAAATGGTACCTCACTTGTGTGGGTAGGCATAGTGGCTGAAACAGGAAATGGCCCAAATCGTATTGTGGAGACTTCAAAACTACCTATAACAAAACTACCTGGTTTTGGGGGGGCACCTGGTTTTTAGCCCCGGGCTCGCCGCCATCTAGGGAAACCTACCAATCCCACACGTTTCTGAAAACTAGACACCCTGGGGAGTCCAATGAGGTATGGCTTGCGTGGATCCCCCAACGTTTCCCTACCCAGAATCCCCTGCAACCCTCAAATTTAGCTGAAAAAACCATATTTTCCACATATTTTTGCGTGGAATCACCGTGCTGGCACAAATGTCCTACCACCCAGCGTTGCCCTTGTTCCCCGAGTAAAATGATACCTCACTTGTGTGGGTGTCCAAAGCAGAACTGGCTACAAACGTATTTTTAAAAAAATATAGCGCTTAGAATTCTCGGTGCTATACCCTAAATCCCTATGTTTTGGGCTCTTCCCAGTCACAGGCCTTTGGCCCACCCACACAAGTGAGGTATCATTTTACTCGGGAGAACAAGGGGAACGCTGGGTGGTAGGACATTTGTGGCCGGCACGGTGATCCCACGCAAAAATGTATGGAAAAAGTGATTTTTTCCAGCTAAATTTGAGGTTTGCAGGGGATTCTGGGTAGGAAAACATTGTGGGACCCACGCAAGCAATACCTCGCTGGACTCTCCCGGGTGTCTAGCTTTCAGAAATTTTTGGGTTTGGTAGTTTCCCAAGATGGCCACCGAGCCCGGGGCCAAAAACCCAGGTGACCCCTCTTGCAAAACCAGCTTGTTTTGTGATAGATCATTTTGATGTCTCCTCAATATGTTTTGGGCCCTTGCCTGTTGCGGGTACTTGAACCACCCACACCAGTGAGGGTTTTGGCCCTGGGCTCGGCGGCCATCTTAGGAAACCTACCAAACCCACACATTTCTGAAAAGTAGACACCCGGGAATTCCAGGGAGGTATGGCTTGCGTGGATCCTCCAACGTTTTCTTACCCAGAATCCCCTGCAAACCTGATATTTTGCTGAAAAAATCACTTTTTCGCACATTTTTGTGTGGTAAAGTTGTGGAATCATGGGGCTGACACAAATTACTACCACCCAGCGTTCCCCAGGTCTCCCGATAAAAATGGTGCCTCACTCGGGTGGGAGGCCCAAGTACCCGCGACAGGCAAGGGCCCACAACGTATTGAGGCGACCTCAAAATGGCCTATCACAAAACGACCTGGTTTTGCAAGGGGGTCCCATGACGTTTTGGCCCGGGCTCGGCGGCCACCTAGGGAAACCTACCAAACCCACACATTTCTGAAAAGTAGACACCCGGGGATTCCAGGGAGGTATGGGTTGCGTGGATCCCCAACGTTTTCTTACCCAGAATCCCTGCAAACCTGACATTTTGTTGAAAAAATCACTTTTTCACACATTTTTGTGTGGTAAAGTTGTGGCATCACGGGGCTGACACAAATTTCCTACCACCCAGTGTTCCCCCAGGTCTCCCGATAAAAATGGTGCCTCAATCGGGTGGGAGGCCCAAGTACCCACGACAGGCAAGGGCCCAAAACATTTTGTGATAGGCAATTTTGGTGTCGCCTCAATACGTTGTGGGCCCTTGCCTGTCGCGGGTACTTGGGCCTCCCACCCGAGTGAGGCACCATTTTTATCGGGAGACCTGGGGAACGCTGGGTGGTAGGAAATTTGTGTCAGCCCGTGATGCCACAACTTTACCACACAAAAATGTGTGAAAAGGGATTTTTTCACCAAATGTCAGGTTTGCAGGGATTCTGGGTAAGAAAACGTTGGGGATCCACGCAAGCCATACCTCCCTGGAATCCCCGGGTGTCTACTTTTCAGAAATGTGTGGGTTTGGTAGGCTTCCTAGGTGTCCGCGAGCCCCGGGCCAAAACGTCATGGGACCCCCTTGCAAAACCAGGTTGTTTTGTGATAGGCCATTTTGAGGTCGCCTCAATACGTTGTGGGCCCTTGCCTGTCGCGGGTACGTGGGCCTCCCACCCGAGTGAGGCACCATTTTTATCGGGAGACCTGGGGAACGCTGGGTGGTAGGAAATTTGTGTCAGCCCCATGATGCCACAACTTTAACACACAAAAATGTGTGAAAAAGGGATTTTTTCAGCAAAATGTCAGGTTTGCAGGGGATTCTGGGTAAGAAAACGTTGGGGATCCATGCAAGCCATACCTCCCTGGAATCCCCGGGTGTCTACTTTTCAGAAATGTGTGGGTTTGGTAGGTTTCCCTAGGTGGCCGCTGAGCCCCGGGCCAAAACGTCATGGGACCCCCTTGCAAAACCAGGTCGTTTTGTGATAGGCCATTTTGAGGTCGCCTCAATATGTTGTGGGCCCTTGCCTGTCGCGGGTACTTGGGCCTCCCACCCGAGTGAGGCACCATTTTTATCGGGAGACCTGGGGGAACGCTGGGTGGTAGGAAATTTGTGACAGCCCCGTGATGCCACAACTTTAACACACAAAAATGTGTGAAAAAAGGGATTTTTTCAGCAAAATGTCAGGTTTGCAGGGGATTCTGGGTAACAAAACGTTGGGGGATCCACGCAAGCCATACCTCCCTAGAATCCCCGGGTGTCTACTTTTCAGAAATGTGTGGGTTTGGTAGGTTTCCCTAGGTGGCCACCGAGCCCCGGGCCAAAACGTCATGAGACCGCCCTTGCAAAACCAGGTCGTTTTGTGATAGGCCATTTTGAGGTCGCCTCAATACGTTGTGGGCCCTTGCCTGTCGCGGGTACTTGGGCCTCCCACCCGAGTGAGGCACCATTTTTTTAGAAGACCTTGGGAACGCGGGGTGGGTGGAATTTTGTGGATCCACGCAGATTCCAGAACTTTCCACCACAGAAAAGTGAGGAAAATGTGTTTTTTTTGCCAATTTTTTAGGTTTGCAAGGGATTCTGGGTAACAGAACCTGGCGAGAGCCAGTCAAGTCACCCCATCCTGGATTCCCCTGGGTGTCTACTTTTCAAAAATGTATAGGTTTGCTAGGTTTCCCTAAGTGCCGGCAGAGCTAGGGTTAAAAACTACAGCTAGGCACTTTGCAAAAAAGGGTCATTTTTCACTGTGAAAATGTGGTGCGTCCACGTTGCGTTGTGCGCTGCTTCCTGTCGCGGGCACTAGGCCTACCCACACAAGGTACCATTTTTTTCGGAAGACCTTGGGGAACGCGGGGTGGGTGGAATTTTGTGGATCCACGCAGATTCCAGAACTTTCCACCACAGAAAAGTGAGGAAAATGTGTTTTTTATGCCAATTTTTTAGGTTTGCAAGGGATTCTGGGTAACAGAACCTGGTGAGAGCCAGTCAAGTCACCCCATCCTGGATTCCCCTGGGTGTCTACTTTTCAAAAATGTATAGGTTTGCTAGGTTTCCCTAAGTGCCGGCAGAGCTAGGGTTCAAAAACTACAGCTAGGCACTTTGCAAAAAAGGGTCATTTTTCACTGTGAAAATGTGGTGCGTCCACGTTGCGCTTTGCGCTGCTTCCTGTCGCGGGCACTAGGCCGACCCACACAAGTGAGGTACCATTTTTTCGGAAGACCTTGGGGAACGCGGGGTGGGTGGAATTTTGTGGATCCACGCAGATTCCAGAACTTTCCACCACAGAAAAGTGAGGAAAATGTGGTTTTTTTGCCAATTTTTAGGTTTGCAAGGGATTCTGGGTAACAGAACCTGGTGAGAGCCAGTCAAGTCACCCCATCCTGGATTCCCCTGGGTGTCTACTTTTCAAAAATGTATAGGTTTGCTAGGTTTCCCTAAGTGCCGGCAGAGCTAGGGTTCAAAAACTACAGCTAGGCACTTTGCAAAAAAGGGTCATTTTTCACTGTGAAAATGTGGTGCGTCAACGTTGCGCTTTGCGCTGCTTCCTGTCGCGGGCACTAGGCCGACCCACACAAGTGAGGTACCATTTTTTTTCGAAAGACAATGGGGAACGCGGGGTGGGTGGAATTTTGTGGTTCCACGCAGATTCCAGAACTTTCCACCACAGAAAAGTGAGGAAAATGTGTTTTTTTTGCCAATTTTTTAGGTTTGCAAGGGATTCTGGGTAACAGAACCTGGTGAGAGCCAGTCAAGTCACCCCATCCTGGATTCCCCTGGGTGTCTACTTTTCAAAAATGTATAGGTTTGCTAGGTTTCCCTCAGTGCCGGCAGAGCTAGGGTTCAAAAACTACAGCTAGGCACTTTGCAAAAAAAGGGTCATTTTTCACTGTGAAAATGTGGTGCGTCCACGTTGCGCTTTGCGCTGCTTCCTGTCGCGGGCACTAGGCTGACCCACACAAGTGAAGTACCATTTTTTTCGGAAGACTTTGGGGAACACGGGGTGGGTGGAATTTTGTGGATCCATGCAGATTCCAGAACGTTCCACCACAGAAAAGTGAGCAAAATGTGTTTTTTTTGCCAATTTTGTAGGTTTGAAAGGGATTCTGGGTAACAGAACTTGGTGAGAGCCAGTCAAGTCACCCCATACTGGATTCCCTGGGTATCTACTTTTCAAAAATGTATAGGTTTGCTAGGTTTCCTAAGTGCCCGCAGAGCTAGGGTTCAAAAACTACAGCTAGACACTTTGCAAAAAAAGGGTAATTTTTCATTGTGAAAATGTGGTACGTCCACGTTGCATTTTGAGCCATTTCCTGTTGTGGGCACAAGGCCTACCCACACAAGTGAGGTACCATTTTTATCAGGAGACTTAGGGTAACACATAATTGTAGAGCAACTGTTATTACCTATTGACTTTCGATGCATTTCTGCCTTCCAAATGAAAGACAATGTGTAAAAAATAAGTCATTTTGAAAAATGACCTATAATTCTCATGCTAGTATGGGTACTCCCAATTTCGGAAATGTGCAAATATCTACTGTTTCTAAAATCTACATTTTGTTCCCATTTCAGAAATACATAGGTGTCTTTCATAACAATTTTTCCATGTATACATTTTCCCAAAATAATTGCTATATACCCGGTACATAATAAAAAACCATTGCAAGATGCTGCTCAGTTATTGGCTCTGGGTTCGTCGGGTTCTTGGTGAACCTACAAGTCCTATACATCCCCACAACCAGAAAGGTCCAGCGGATATAACGGTATATTGCCTTCAAATAGCTGTCATAATTAGAAGAAGTTACAGGTGAAAACGTTGACACAAATGGCTGTTTTTTTCAACTAATTTTCAATTTTTCCTTTATTTAACTGTTAGTTTCTATAAGGAAAACTTTAAGGATCTACACAAATGACCCCTTGCTGAATTCAGAATTTTGTCTACTTTTCAGAAATGTATGGCTTTCCAGGATCCATTATTGGTTTCATACCCATTTCTACCATTAACTGGAAGGAGGTTGAAAGCACAAAAAATAGCAAGAATAGGCTATGTCCCAGAAAAATGCCAAAACTGTGTAAAAAAGTTGGTTTTCTGACAAAAGTCTGCTTGTCCCTGAAAGCTGGGAAGATGGTGATTTCAGCACCACAACCCCTTTTTGATGCCGTTTGCAGGGAAAAACAAGACGCTTTCATCTGTAGCCCTTTGTTCGCATTTTTCCCAAAAAACCCAAAATTTAGCTGTAATTTGGCTAATTTCTGGGTCCCCTCCAGGGGAATCCACAAACCCTGGGTACCTTTACAATCCCCATGATGTTAGAAAAAAAGGACGCAAATTTGGCATGGATACCTTATGTGGTCAAAAAGTTACAGGGGCCTAAGCGCGCACTACCCCAAATAGCCAAAAAAAAGGCTTAGCAGCGAAGGGGTTAAAGGAAGGTTTAGGCTTGGCAAAAGATTTATTTTGCCAAGTCGAATTGGCAATGTACAACTGCACACAGGTTGCAATAGCAGGCCTGAGACATGTTTTAAAGGGCTACTTAAATGGGTTGCAAAATATGTGCTGCAGGCCCACTAGTAGCATTTTATTTACATGCCCTGGGCACATTTGGTGCAACTTTACTTGGGGCTTTTGAGTAAATTAAATATGGCAATAATGTATAAGACAATTTTACCTTGTTTTAAGTTGGGAGCAAAAGCACTTTAGCACTTAGTTAGCAGTTGCAAAGTGCAAAAGATTCCTAAAGATAACAAAAATGAATTTCAGTAAACAGGAGAGGAGAAGGCAAAGTTTTTGGTGAAAGGATACGGTAAAGCCTTTGCAGCATGTGTGTGCAGTTTTAAACTGCCATTTCGCCCCGGCAAAATAAACCTTTTGCTAGGCCCAAACCTTCCTTTTTAATACCAATAAGTCACTCATACGTTATGCACTGAACAGGCCAAATGGCACGGTGCAGTGTATTTAAAAAGGTGGACATATACATTGAAGTTTTAGGTGCTCTGGTAGTGAAATAATCCTAAATTTGTTTTTCACTACTGCAATCCCTACCTCTCCCAAAGGATAACATTGGGATACCTTATTACATTTAATAAGAGATAATTTTCAATCGGGAGAAGGTAAACAGTTCAGGTTTGGTGTCTAAAGCATTACAATTAAAAGTACTCTTTTATGTATAGTCTGATTATTCAACAACATTCTAAAAATGCTACTTTTAGAAAGTTGGTATTTTCTTTGTCCCAATCATTTGATGTCTGCAGCCTTTATCCTGGGTCACATGACTAGATGTAGTTGGCATTTGGTCTTTGCGTATTGCTCCCAGACAGTGAAACAAAGAGAAGCTAGGTTTTGGCAGGTTAGGCCACTCCGAGTTAAAGAGGGGGAGGTGCTGTCACCTACCACAATTGTACATTACAAAGGCTCTGTCTGAGCACTCTCACAAAGGGGTATGACACTAGTCTATTGTGACCCCAAACAATCCGGGGCAAGGGCAGAGAGGTAGAAAATTCCAAGCACTTCTGGGAGGTGGCAACCTCTTGAAGCTTCTCCTATTTCAAAACTAGCACCAGGTATGAGTATTGGACCTCAGACCCCCAACTCTTCAGTACACATCTGGACCTGTGGAATACGCAGAAGACTGCTGTGCTGCTCTGCTGCAAGATGGACTGCCACTTTGCTGTCCTGCTGCCCTTTTGCCTGAGTGAGAAGTGCTGGACTATCGTCTTGAACCCAGGACCACGAGAGTAAAATGAAGGGCTAGTTGGCTGGCGTCCTGATCAGAAGCCTCAGGGACAGAACAGGCTTCCTCTATCTTCAACCCAGCACCTTGACTCTCCAAACTCCACATGGAGACAACTAGATGACTCGTCTCTGGGGCAGAACTTTGCATCACTGCCAACAGCCCTCCAGAAATCACTGCTGAGCTCTGCATCCTCGAAGCCACACTTCGAATCACAAGCTCCTCATCAATGGCATCCTCAATGGTGATGCAGGACTCTGCATCACAAGCTTTGCAGCTTCATTAGAACCAGCCAGTGTGTGACGTATCTCGATGTGGGACTTCGCATCGCAAAGTCTCTCATTGATGGCATCCTCGACGACGATGCAGGACCTCACATTGCAGCTCCTAGGAATCACTGCTACGCAATGATTCCTCGACACATGACTCCGCATCGCTCATGAACCAGGACTTAAGGTACTTTCACTCACTGGTAACTGGATTCCTGTAGCTGGCCCGTGCTCCATCGTAGTTGGCCTGAACTTGTGACTTTGTCCCTGTCCAGTCGAACCCAATAGTTACAATTGTCGCTTTGTGCTTTCTGGAGCTATTTTCACTTGAATCTTAAAAATTTCATATCTCAGGATCTACTGATTGGATTTTTGTCATTTTGAAATAGAATGAATTGTCACACTTGTGATGAATGGTAATTGTGTTGCTACTGTTACTAGCAGCTCTGGGAGAGACACTGGGTGATGCTAGCTGCAGTGGCCTCCTGACAGGGGCCCTGGCACTTAATTCTTTACAAACTAAACACTGTTGTGGAAGTTATACTTCAGGGTACTTATGGATACAGTCAAAGCATCTGTAAAATAGACTATGGAGGTGCACTGTGAGTATATAACAGCAGAGTCCTTGGTGTCCACATCGCAAGTACACTGGAATACTGGAGTACAGAATCATAGGCTGTTTAATAAATATGCTTTGTATATTTAGGGCAAAGCCCCCTGCTAGAGCGCATAGTTGTCTGCTTGTTACTATGTATATCTATATCTATATATATATATATATATATCTAGATAGATAGATAGATAGATAGATAGATAGATAGATAGATAGATAGATAGATAGATAGATAATGTATACTAAATTGTAACAAGAGAATCTATTAAATAAGACACTGGAATCTTAATTTTATCTTTTCTGTGTGCTGGGAAGAATGCATACTTGATATGTAGATTTGGAAGTGACCAATGAAGAGATAATATTGGAAAGGAAGGATATGCACTATTCAAATTACAAAATAACAGCCTAACATCTTTCTAAAGAGATTCTTAAAATATGTCATATATATCCACCCATCCTTTCAAATATTATTCCTTTGTCACTTCCTAATCTACTTATCAAGTATGCATTCTTTCCAGCACACAGAAAAGATAAAATTAAGATTCTAGAGTCTTATTTAATAGGTTCTCTTTTAAAAAGTATTATACATTTTCATTTTCCATTAATAAAAACCCTCGATACACTCAATTCAAGTGAAGCAATCAGAAAATAAAGCTATATCGTGTTACTAGCAATCAAGTGCGTCATTTGCACTTTTGTCCATTGCATACATTATATCCTTTATGTTCATTAGATCCACCAGGAAATGCCAGTAATTCCAAAGTGAATAATCGCTAATTGTGTCCAAATTCATGAGATCTGTAACCATCTATTTCCCTCTTCACATGACTTCAACACCTCATTCCTTCCACCTAACCTGTGCTTACACTTTTTGCTATTACATGTCAAAATTGTATTAGAAAGGACATATAATTCTTATTTAATTCCTTGTTGCTTGATTTAAGCCAGTGTATTATCAAAACACAGTAGTGTTATGTGAGTGTTACTGTATTTAACCAGTACTCAGTCCTTCAGATCGAGATATAATTGAGGAGATGGTCCCACTCTGGCTTGACATCTCCTGGTGTGTCTTAAATACCCTGTGGAGTGCTCCTTTTAGAAGGCCCCTGGATTTCACTGTATGCTTCCATCCCACAAGGAAATAGATGCAGGGGTTGGCACTGCTGTTGATGGTGGTTAAGAAACGGTGTCCATAGTAGATGAGGAAAATGGCATGCCTGTTGAGTTGAATGACCTGGAAGAAGCTGAAAACTCCTATCAATCTTGTAGGACAGCTGGTGACCAGAAAAACCAAAACATTTAACAGGATGGCTCGATACAGCCTCATGGGTTGTCGCTTCTTTGATCTCCTTCGTACTTGGACAACCAGCACCACACTTGACACAATCATAAGCATGTAAACAACTCCAAATGCCAAACATGACAAGAAAACCATCACAGCCATGCAGTGTGGGGCCAACCTTTTAGCCTCTTCCACCGTGCATGAGAAGAACTCAACTATTGTAACTAGTAAGGCGAGCACCCACAATAAAGAGCAAACAATTGCAGACTGATGCTTAGGTCGATGGCATTTGTACCAAAGGGGGAGTACAACTGACAGACACCGCTCCACACTGATGGTGGTCAGAAGGTAGAGGCTGTTGTTGTATCCAATGGTGAAGAGGAACTTCAAGGATGGAAGGAGGAGAGGTGGAATTGCTATTTTAGATGCTTTGAAAAGAACAAGAAGAAGCTCAAGAGAGATGCAGAGGAGCACAGAGAAATCAACAACAGCTAAGTTAAGAACATAGACTGTGACAGGGTTCCTCTTCATCCCAAAACAAAGGAACCAAAAGACGACTCCATTGCCAGCTAATCCTAGGAGGCAGACAATCTGCGAGGGCAGTGACAAGGCTAGGCGCAGGGAGAAGTCAAACTTAGTCTGGTTTGTGGATACTCCGATTGTCTGATTGAACGACTGGATAATTTTGTCTGCCATTATGTTGTGCAAAATTCGTCAACTCTTCGGAAATTCTCTTGATATCCTATAAAAAGAGAGGGCAAATGAAGACAGATTACGGTGTGCTTTTTTAATACGTTTGTGTAAAAGTTACTTTCTGGGTCAGAAAAAATGTCAATGGGAACATGCCCCTTAATATAGCCTGGCCTCATCTGTATTGAAAACAGCAGAAGGCAGCAGCAGAAGCAAAACAGGGCTAAAGAGTTCTGTTTATTTTTCACTCCTAGTCCTTCTTCTAATTCCTAAACTCATAATAGGAGGCTGGCTAATCAGGAGCTAAGGGTGGAACAGCTGGAAACCCTGTATTGTCACTGGTGGTCCCATTTTGCTCCTGGAATTTTGATGAAATGATGTCAAGTGATGAGGCTTGTCTCAGCTTTTGACCATGATTCTCGTTTGCAAATATCAAAATGAATTACGTTGGCATGGCAAAGCTGCCTAGTGTGGGTGTGTCTTACAAAATGGCTGCACTCTATGCAGATCAAGAAAAACACTTTTTATTTAATCAGTAAAAGTACATTTATTAATGTTCAGTAAGATAAATTGTAAAATCTAAGGGCCAGATTACGACTTTGGCAGTGCGGCGCCGGGTCCGCCCACTCCCGCACCGCCAAATCCGTGGTCAGGCCTCTCGCCAAATTAGGAGTTTCATCCTGTCTGGTGGGCTTTTTTTGGGCGTTCAGAGAGCGGTGCCTCTAAAAATGGGTACCACAATTGGAATGCCAAAAACAGTTTCGGCACGGCATGTACTGAAAAGTCCATGTCGTGCAGGAACTGGGGTGCATGAACACAGGGGGCACATGGTGTGCCCCCCTGCATGCACCCCAGGGCGCAGAGACACAAGGTGTTTCCTCTCCGAGAAGGTTTTCATGGAGGAGAATCTGCCATGAAAAACATGGCGGAGAGGAAACTCTTAATATGCTTGGCAGAACCGTGGTGGTCCTACAAAGCATATTGATGCCTTCTGACCGCTGCAACACTGCCAGGGAAAGGTGGTTTCCTGACGGATGCTGTGGGACAGTGGCGGTCCGACCACCTTAATTGCAATAGGGCGGTCGGGAGACTGCCGCGCCCCTGCAAGTCTGTCAGTCCGTGGACAGCCAGACACATAATTGAGCACTAAGGGCCAGATGCATCAACAAACCATTTTGCGATTTCCTAATTGCGAAATGGAATGCATGAAAGTGTGTTTAACACTTTCTGCGATTTCTAGGGGATCGCAAATGACCTACCTCATGAGTATTAATAAGGTAGGTCGCAATTTGCGACCCGCTAGGAATCGCAAAAATCACGGGGATGTTGGCCTGCTGGGGTCAGCAGACCACCATATCCGTGATTGCTTTTAAATAAAGCAATCTTTTTTTTTGTAAAGCAGCCCGTTTTCCTTAAAGGAAAACAAGATGCTTCACAAAAGAGAAAGTGAAAACTTTTCCTTTCATTTTCTAAGAGCAGGCAGTGGTCCGTGGGACCACTGCCTGCTCTTAGAAAATGCATTTACAGACATTCCCAAAGGGGACCCCTTCCCATTTGCAAATTGGTTACCACCTACTTGAAGTAGGTGGTAAAATGCGAATGTTTTGCGACCGCATTTCGGTCGCAAAACATTCATGCATACCGATGCGATTCGGTATTAGGAAGGGACGCCCTAAACACGCCCCTTCCTAATAGCGAATCGCAAACCCATTTTGCGATTCGGTAACAGGTTACCGAATCACAAAATAGGGTTTGCTGCATCAGAAGGGCATTTTTTTGCGTTTGCAAACGGCCGATTCTGCGAATCGGACGTTTGCAAAGGCAAAAAATGCTTGATGCATCTGACCCTAAATGTGTAAAATGGAACAACAATCTTAAATAGCCATCTTGTGTGGAAAAAGCTGTGAAAGAGAGGACAAAGGGAGGTAAAAGGGGAAGGGAAAGAGAAGGTTTCATAGTAGTAACCTTTTCATATTAATGGACAAAATTATACCTGTAATCATCAAGAAACAAGTGCAGAGATAGGCAGAATAAGTTTAAAATGCAAAGCAGAAAAATAAACTTTTTGTGACAAAGAGTAAAATTAATTTAAGTAGGTTTAAAAACATCATTCAAGTGCAAATGTTTATTCACAGACTTACAAACTGTTTGCAAGTCCTAAACCAGCCACAATGGTTAGTGACGGCTAATTATGCTGTTTCTGATGTACAAAGACTCTCTAAATTACTGTTTCCTAAAATTGCAAACTGCACCAACTAAATACCGATTTCAAATTTTTGCATTATAAATTACTGAATTGCTTAGCGTGATTTTCAAACGGCGAGTCACTATTTCGATTTACGCAACATTTGCAATTATGAAACTTGTAAAAACACTTCATTTTGGACATGCAAAATACCATGGATTTGAAACAGGTGGTAACCAGGTGCAAAGTATAACTGGGGGCCCAAAACGCCTTGCAGTCTTACACAATGGGTACACTCTATGCTGTATTAAGGAGGATGTAAATTCTGGGAGCTCAACAAAGTAGGAGGAGGGGGAGAGAAAGGATATTCAGGCAGAAGGTAACTTTGTTTGACCAAACTGATGAGGAGGTGCATGCAAGAAACAGTTTTACCGAAGAGGTTATTTTTAGTTTGATTAATGAATTGGACCCTGTATTAGGGACGCCATCCCTGCACAGAGTAGTTTGGATATGCTAGCTTCTGATAGCTACCAACGTACTGTGGCAGTCGCATGTGTCATGTCTTAAAGTAGTTTATCTAGGGTTTTCCAGACATTTCTAGAGGCAAAGCTGTCTCAACTAGATACCAACACTTCTTTCTCTAGCACCCGTGCAAAATTAGAAAGCACCAAAATTCAATTTTATGCGGTAGCACATTTCTCTCAAGTGCTTGCTTGTGTAGATGGTACTCATATTTAATTTGCCCACCCTGTGAGACAGAGAATGTATATTGTAACCATAAAAGCCAACATTCATTAAACATGAAAGTCTGTAAAGCAAAAATTCTAATTATCGACCTGGTTGCACAATACACTAGGAGCACACATGACTCCTATATATTTAGAAAGTGTGGACTATACAAGTACCAGCAGAGAGTTTGGACACAGCTGGCTATTAGGAAATTTTGATTAAGGTGGCTTCTTAATTTTAAACATTGACAAAATTATAAACACTAAATCAGTTGTGTTCATTTTTATGGGACAGTGCATGCTCCCTAAAGCTCTGGATTATGACCACATACTAACAACCTCAAGCCCCTAGATAATACTGCCCACAGACAAACAAGGAGCATTGTAGAAAGAATCTTCGGTCTACTTAAAAGCAGAGTTCAATGTCTGCATGAAAGTGAAGGTACTCTGGAGTATGACCCTACAATGTGCTGTAAGATGATTGCCACATGTGCAATGCTGCACAACTTAGCTGTGTGTATGAGTCTACCCATGGAATCAGCAAGTAATAATTCTGAAAAGTAGAAGAAAAAATTCCCCCTCGCTTACCACCTCTAGGGCCAGATGCTGCTACAGCAGCAGAGGGAAGTCATGTTGAGTTGATCTGACTAATAACAATTGTTAAGGTAAATAAAACATTTTGTTACACTTGTAAATAAATACATAACAAAATGTGATGCATACTAAACAAAAAGTATTCTTTTATTTACAGATTATGCAGAAGATGGAAAAAATATCCACTCTTTTGTTTGCCCAAAAAATATTTGTCATGTTTTAATGTAGAATAAAGCAATAATTTATTTGCTCAATGTTAGACCTGTCAGCCTTAGGGTGGTCTCCCCTCCACCCCCCAACATTTTGCCTTCCTCCTCCATCTAGTGGAATTGCACCACTGACTGTGCCACCTGCTTAAGTAGCCCTGTAAACATGTATCAGACCTGCCATTGCAGAGCCTGTGTGTGCAGCTTAAACTGCCATTTCGACTTGTCAAAATAAACTTTCTGTCTGGCCCAAACCTACCTTTTTAATAAATATTAGTCACCCCTAGGGTAGGTACCGGACAGCCCAGAGGATAGGGTGCAATATATTTAAAATGCAGGATATGTACTTTTACGTTTTACATGCCCTGGTAATAAAACACTGTTAAATTCAATTTTCTCTTCTGCAAGGCCTATATCTCCCATTGGATACCATTGGGATTACCTTATTACTTTTTATAAGTATGATTTCCAAATGGGAAGATATAACTGGTTCAAAGTTTGGTGTTTGTGGAACCCTAATTTAAACTCCTACCTTATGGTGAAGTCAGATTGTAAATTACAATTCTTAAAATGCCTCTTTAAGAAAGTTGCAAACAACAAGATGCCAGGGTGCATGTTATTTAAATGAAGAAGATTCATACAAGAACCACCTAAGCTACTAAAGTGGTTTTGTGTGTTTATTACACTTTCATGAATTAATCCAATTTAAACATGAGCATTCGAAGAGGCCTAGTCCGGGTGTAATTTAGGGCCCAACCCCTCCTTGTTAAAAAATCTTTAAGAAAGTTGGCATTTTCTTGCCTTAGCCATTTGGTACCTGCAACCTGTCTCTGGTCACATGACTAAATATAGTTGGCAGCTGGGCTTTGTGTATTCCCCCTCGATAGCCACACATAATGAAAGCTTAGGTGTGACTGAGTGGGCCATCACTTGCTGGATGGAAGGAGGAGCTAAACCTAGCCTCACTTACACCTAAATAGGCTGTGTCCTGTCTCCACACAAAGGGCTGCATACCCCCTATGGTTAGTCTGGAGCCAGGGCAGGGAAGGCAGGGCATCTGTGTCAGATGGGACGCCCATGTGCCTCTTCCTTGGTCTCCACATACCGGAAACAGCACTTATTTACTCGGATTAGTACAAAGTCTGGAGTCAATATTGAATGTGAAATAATCTGTGACGGCCTGATGAAGAACAGTCTTATAAGATGGGTCTCTCAGGTGCCAGGGCAACATTTGCCACAGAAATGGGGATCTCTGGGGTTCTGTGTGTAACTTGAGTGCCACTGGGGAATGATCTGATAGTCCCCAAGGCAGGATGGAAACTGCTGTGACCCTATGAACTTGGGAGCGAGGAGCGTGGGAGGAATAAATAATCCAGCCTTGACATGGACAGTCGAGAAAAATGTATATCCAGTTTCTGCTGGATGTTATGCTCCCCACACGCCCGACCAGCCCAGGGAGGATGCTAGGAGGTGCAATTTCGATTCTCCTATGGTATGACCAAATCCTCCCACGCGCCACCTGTCAATGGGTGCCATGGTGCCATTCCAGTCTAGGATCAGTGATTCTCCACGTAATGTACCTGTCACAAGAGTATAGCGCCCGCCTGGGTCCGTCCAGACCTTGATGCATCTATAGGGGACTCTGCTATGAATCAAAATGGCTGTGCCCCGTGACCCGCGGGCGAACCCCAAATTAAAGACCTGGTCAAACCTGTAATGTAAAACACACAAGATGATGGACGGAATGCTGCACATTGGCAAACATTCACCCCCAGTCACAGATCTGGGTTTAATCCATCGTTATTTTGCTTCACCACGCCACCCCAGTTCAGACATAGCCATATGCAAATCAGTCTTGACCCTGTGCCTCATGGGAACAGTCCAGACCGAACTGCCAAGCCATGTCTTCCCTGGACCGGAATCAAGCATCCTAGGACCGGTTTCAGGCTATCAGCCTTCATCAGCCAGGATAGCTTGACTCCAGTGGCGTAGTGAGCACGGGACCCACGTCTGGGCATACCCTTCCCACATAGGGCGAAATGCAAAACACACAAGATGATGGACGGAATGCTGCACATTGGCAAACATTCACCCCCAGTCACAGATCTGGGTTTAATCCATCGTTATTTTGCTTCACCACGCCACCCCAGTTCAGACATAGCCATATGCAAATCAGTCTTCACCCTGTGCCTCATGGGAACAGTCCAGACCGAACTGCCAAGCCATGTCTTCCCTGGACCGGAATCAAGCATCCTAGGACCGGTTTCAGGCTATCAGCCTTCATCAGCCAGGATAGCTTGACTCCAGTGGCGTAGTGAGCACGGGACCCACGTCTGGGCATACCCTTCCCACATAGGGCGAAATGAAAAACACACAAGATGATGGACGGAATGCTGCACATTGGCAAACATTCACCCCCAGTCACAGATCTGGGTTTAATCCATCGTTATTTTGCTTCACCACGCCACCCCAGTTCAGACATAGCCATATGCAAATCAGTCTTGACCCTGTGCCTCATGGGAACAGTCCAGACCGAACTGCCAAGCCATGTCTTCCCTGGACTGGAATCAAGCATCCTAGGACCGGTTTCAGGCTATCAGCCTTCATCAGCCAGGATAGCTTGACTCCAGTGGCGTAGTGAGCACGGGTCCCATGTCTGGGCATACCCTTCCCACATAGGGCGAAATGCAAAACACACAAGATGATGAACGGAATGCTGCACATTGGCAAACATTCACCCCCAGTCACAGATCTGGGTTTAATCCATCGTTATTTTGCTTCACCACGCCACCCCAGTTCAGACATAGCCATATGCAAATCAGTCTTGACCCTGTGCCTCATGGGAACAGTCCAGACCGAACTGCCAAGCCATGTCTTCCCTGGACCGGAATCAAGCATCCTAGGACCGGATTCAGGCTATCAGCCTTCATCAGCCAGGATAGCTTGACTCCAGTGGCGTAGTGAGCATGGGACCCACGTCTGGGCATACCCTTCCCACATAGGGCGAAATGCAAAACACACAAGATGATGGACGGAATGCTGCACATTGGCAAACATTCACCCCCAGTCACAGATCTGGGTTTAATCCATCGTTATTTTGCATCACCACGCCACCCCAGTTCAGACATAGCCATATGCAAATCAGTCTTGACCCTGTGCCTCATGGGAACAGTCCAGACCGAACTGCCAAGCCATGTCTTCCCTGGACCGGAATCAAGCATCCTAGGACCGGTTTCAGGCTATCAGCCTTCATCAGCCAGGATAGCTTGACTCCAGTGGCGTAGTGAGCACGGGACCCAAGTCTGGGCATACCCTTCCCACATAGGGCGATGTGCAAAACACACAAGATGATGGACGGAATGCTGCACATTGGCAAACATTCACCCCCAGTCACAGATCTGGGTTTAATCCATCGTTATTTTGCTTCACCACGCCACCCCAGTTCAGACATAGCCATATGCAAATCAGTCTTGACCCTGTGCCTCATGGGAATAGTCCAGACCGAACTGCCAAGCCATGTCTTCCCTGAACCGGAATCAAGCATCCTAGGACCGGTTTCAGGCTATCAGCCTTCATCAGCCAGGATAGCTTGACTCCAGTGGCGTAGTGAGCACGGGACCCACGTCTGGGCATACCCTTCCCACATAGGGCGAAATGCAAAACACACAAGATGATGGACGGAATGCTGCACATTGGCAAACATTCACCCCCAGTCACAGATCTGGGTTTAATCCATCGTTATTTTGCTTCACCACGCCACCCCAGTTCAGGCATGTAATGTGCCAAGCATGGTGTCCTAGTTCCCATCATGTGGGTTTCTTGCATTAACAGCACACCAATTTCCAGTCTCTTAGCTTGTTTCAGAACCGCCCGCTTAATTTTATCCAGAACTCCCCGTACGTTCCATGTCATGATACGGATCCCTCCGGGATGGTCATTGAATGAGTCTATAGTCATCTATTTGTTAGGGAGGGTGCCATGTGTGGATCGGGTGCGCCGGATTGGTGGAGCCCCTGTGTCTGTGCCTTAACAGTGTGAAACATTTCCTAACTAAATGAAACCTCCCTATCCCCTTCCCCCACCCCAGCTCCATCACACCCCACCTGTGCAACATCATCAATCTCTCCTTCGAGACCGCGACCTTCCCAGAGAGCTGGAAACACGCAGAGATCAACGCCCTACTCAAAAAACCCAAGGCGGACCCGAGAGACCTCAAGAACTTCCGGCCCATCTCCCTGCTTCCGTTCCCAGCCAAGGTCATCGAGAAGATCGTCAACAAGCAGCTAACCCGATACCTCGAAGAAAACAGCATCCTGGACCCATCCCAATCGGGGTTCCGCAGCAACCACAGCACTGAGACTGCCCTCATCGCCGCCACCGACGACATCAGGATCCTGCTGGACAACGGTGAGACCGCAGCCCTCATCCTGCTGGACCTCTCCGCCGCCTTCGACACTGTCTGCCACCGCACTCTACGCGCACGCCTCCACGACGCAGGGATCCGAGACAAGGCCCTGGAATGGGCCACCTCCTTCCTCGCCGGCAGAACCCAGAGAGTCCGCCTCCCACCATTCCGATCCGAAGCCTCCGAGATCATCTGCGGCGTACCCCAGGGATCGTCCCTCAGCCCAACACTGTTCAACATCTACATGGCCCCGCTCGCACGCATCGCCAGACAGCACGACCTCAACATAATTTCCTACGACACCCAACTGATCCTCTCCCTCACCAAGGACCCCCTCGCCGCCAAATCCAACCTCCATGAAGGGATGAAGGCCGTCGCCGAATGGATGAAGATCAGCCGACTAAAACTGAACACGGAGAAGACAGAGGTCCTCATCCTCGGCTCCAACCCCTCAGCCTGGGACGACTCCTGGTGGCCAACGACGCTGGGAGGAGCCCCGACACCCACCGACCACGCACGCAACCTGGGAGTCATCCTCGACTCAACGCTCTCCATGACCAAGCAAGTCAACGCAGTCTCATCCTCCTGCTTCAACACCCTCCGCATGCTTCGCAAGATCTACAGGTGGATCCCGACAGACACGAGAAGAACAGTCACCCAGGCCCTCGTCAGCAGCAGACTCGACTATGGGAACGCCCTCTACGCGGGAGCCCCTGCCAATCTCATCAAGCGACTGCAACGCATACAAAACGCCTCCGCACGCCTGATCCTCGATGTACCACGCCACAGCCACATCACCCCCACCTGAGGAACCTGCACTGGCTCCCCGTCGACAGGAGAATCTCCTTCAAACTCCTCATCCACGCACACAAGGCACTCCACAAGACTGGCCCAGCCTACCTCAACAGACGACTCCTCTTCTACATCCCCAACCGCCAACTCCGCTCCGCCGACCTCTCCCTCGCCACCGTCCCTCGCATTCGAAGAACCACCACCGGCGGCAGATCCTTCTCCCACCTCGCCGCCAAGACCTGGAACACCCTTCCACTAAGCCTACGACAGACCCAAGACCTGCTGATCTTCAGGAGGCTACTCAAGACCTGGTTGTTCGACCAGTAGCAGCACCCCCCCCGTGTTTTTCTCCCCCAGCGCCTTGAGACCCTCGCGGGTAAGTAGTGCGCTTTACAAATTCTGTGATTGATTGATTGAATATCTCAGCAAGCATGAAGTATCTGTCACGGTGCGAGTACCCCCCGGGCCCCAACAGGGGTCCGGAAGTGCCTCGCACCAATTGTTCCCCAACCTCCCAACATCCTCAAACATAGTTCTGTAGGACGTGCAGATGAAGTTCGTTGAGGCCAACCGTGCCTGATGGACCCTGCAATCGGACCAGGTGAAACACATTTAAGAGTAGCAAGTCTGGGGGCATGGCCAAGCAGCATGGCCAGCAGGACGTGAGCTCCTTCGGCTCCCGACCGGCCTGCCGCTAAAATCCTGATATATCCTTCACCCGGACGCCCACGGCTGATCTGTGGTTGTGGCCGGGGCCCTGCAGGCGGTGGGGGCCACTGTGAGAGGGAGGGCCTGATCCGCGGCCCGGTACCGGCCATTGGGGCTGAGCACCCTGGTGACTGCCTGACGAGAGAGGACTACGCGAGGCCGGGGATTCGGCCTACACCCGACTGAATCGCGGCTGGCGTCCGGAGACGGCGATCCCGCTTTTGACTGCTCCGGGGACCCTGGCAGGGACGAAAGAGGTCCCCATTGCCATCGGGGGCCTCCCGGAGTGCGGTGGGTCCCCGCATCGTCGCACCAGCGCCTGGGTGAGACCCGGGCCGAGAGGTGCGCCACGAGGTATTTCAGTGCCGGAGGGGCTTTGTTCTGCGGCGGCCACCTAGGAGCATCGGGCGGACACGGCCCACTCCCTGTCGTGGAGGACTATCCTGTGAGGGCGAACCACAAGAATCGTGCACGGCTCCCTGCCGCGGGCCGCGCTCGGCCATGGCCTGCATGCGACTGAGGTGTGACGCAGTTGAGTGACCTGAGATTTCTCCCTGTGGAGCTCCTGCGGATCCTGGTGCCGGCGGTGGGTGACCTCCTGGGCATTGGGAGCCCCTTGAGTGGTGCATCCGAAGCCTCGATGGGGTGATGCTGGTGAGACGCTAAAGATCTGGGCTCGCCCTAGGCTTGGAGACATTGTGCCGGCGGCGACCGGCTACTGGGACGCCCGTTGAGACTGCCTGCTTGGATGCTCCGAGGGTGCCTGACTTCTGTGGGGAACCTCGAGCTCTCTAACTGACGGTGTGACTGGGACGCGAGGTTTTCCTGCAGTGTCGTGACTGTACCCACCGCACGCCCGGGGACCGCTTCTGAGGCGGGGGTCGCGTTGGAGTGCGCTGCGGGTGCCACTGTTGGCAGGTGGAGTGGACGGATCGCCACCCTGCGGTCGCTGGAGCAGCAAACATACCGGGGAGAGCGGCCCGGGGACTCTGTGGGACCCTTACGTCTGCCCCTGTTTTGGGGCACGCCTGGGCTGAGGTCCCCAACTACACTGAGTGAGGGCAGCTGCCCTCTGGCCACCGACTAGGATTGCCACGCTCTTTAGACACTTGCGGGCGTGACATAAATTCACCTCTCCGGTGGCTCGGTGGGGGGGATTGAGGTGTGAAGTGCCGGCACTTTGGGGACCCCTGAGGGACTCCCCCAGTCCTGCACCATGGGTAAAGACAGACTGCCCCGTGCCTCCAACCCCAACACAATCACACAGTATACCACACAACGCCTCCCCACGCAACGGATCACTCGTCAAACAGGCCTGGAGGGGGACGGCGACGCCACTAATGAACTATCCCGAGCAGAGCTCCAGGAAGCAATACAGGAGTCCCGCACCGCCTTGGAAAAGCAGATTGAAGCGGTCTCCATTGATGTAAATCTGCTGAGGGCGGACCTGCGGAAAGTGGCGGACAAGGTCTCAACGGCGGAAGGGGACATCGTGCAGCTTCAGGGAGAAGTGTCATCTCTGAAGCAGCAGGTCTCTCAGCTAACTAACACCACTGGAGCGCTGGAGCGCCGAGCGGCGGAAGCAGAGGGAAGGGCCTGCCGCAGTAATATCAGAGTCCTGGGCATTCCGGAGGACGCGGAGCAGGGCAACGCGGAGCGATTTCTGGAGAACTGGATACGCACCAAGCTCTGCCCCTCGGGTCTGTCAGAGGTCTTCGTGGTGGAAAGAGCCCACAGGGCGCTGGTCCCTCCGCCGCAGCTGGGGGCCCCCCCCCAGGGCCCTCATCGCCAAAATCCTGAACTACCGGGACAGGGACTGCATTTTGAAAGCTGCGAGGGAAATGCCATATCTCACCTATGACAATGCCAAAGTCTCAATATACCCGGACTATACCCGCCAGGTGCAGGAACAGAGGAAATCTTTCCTCAGCATCAAGCAAAAGCTCAGTGAACTACACCTACAGTACATGTTACTGTACCCCGCGAAACTCAAGGTGATATCCCAGGGAAAAGCTCACTTCTTCGACTCTCCAAAAGAGGTGTGGGAGTGGCTCGAAATCAGGGGAGAGGCGCTCCCCGAGTGGGAACAGAGGGGCTCCCAGAGCACATGGGGGACCAGGCCCCCGAGGAATCGGAGGGGCAGGCGCAGGAACCGGTCCACCAGCGACGCCCAAGCGGAAAGACAGAGAATCACGGTGGGGGATGACGGAGCCCTGCGTGTGGAATCTTCGGACTCCGGTGACACTTCTCCATGAACTGTGATGGACACTCCAGAAGTGGGACTAGTGCCAATCATGTGGTTCCGGAAACTGTTATGGACCCTCTTACATCCACTCCAGACCTGCCATGAAAGCAATGCCCCCTTTTTTTTCTTCTCTTTGGGGTATGGGGGTTCTAGATTAGTAGCCTGGTCGCAATTGACTCACAGGGACTCTGGTGCTGCGCTTCCTAGGTATGTACCTCTGGGGAAGTGTCTTGGAGGGAGGATCGGGACGGAATAAGTTACTGCTTGGATACCGTGTGCATTCTGTGGGGTTGGCGGAACGAACTGGCTCTGTTGTACCAGAAACATAAAATCGGGCGGTTCGGGGCATTGATGTTTGCTATGTGGCGACTGGGCTGGGTCAGGAGTTAGAATTAGTTTTTTCTTTAAGGGTAGTTTTTGGCCTCTGTTGGGCTGATGGGGCAGCTGTGCACGTCCTGGCACCAGCATGGGAAGAGCATTTCTGCATGTATAGTTGTCAGCATATGGCTCGTGGGAGGGGAGGGTGTTCCTGGGGGGTTGTTTCTTGGTTCTTTTATGTCTTGTTTTTGCAGCATGTGGGGAACAGGTTATATGTAGCTATCCAAGAAGGGGAACGCACAGAGACCGGTTGTTTTACCATCAATGGGGTTTAAATTCTTAAGCTGGAATGTGAGAGGGCTGGGTACATGTGCCAAGAGATATAGGGTGCTGTCCTTTCTCCGGAGACATCAGGTTTCGATAGTGTGCCTCCAAGAAACCCACCTTAATGAAGAAGGGGCTCAGAAGCTGGCAAAGAAATGGCGGGGGCAGGTTTTCCACTCTTCACTCTCTACTTATGCCAGGGGAGTCCTTGTGTGGGTGGCCCCGGGGACCCCATTTGCCCTTCAGTATATGGAAGCTGACGTCCATGGGAGATATATACTCCTCAGAGCTAAGTTAGATGGAAGAGACATTGCTATAATAAACACTTATGCCCCAAACACAGACGATCCAGACTTTTTTCAGGCCCTGCAGGAGGACCTGGTGTCGGAACTAGAAGTCCCATTGATCTGGCTGGGGGATTTTAATTCTGTGTTAGATCCTGACCTCGACAGGTTCCCACCTCGCAAGGGCAAGAAACCAAGGATGACAGTGAAGCTCCGAGAGGTTATGGGGAATATAAGGGCCCAGGATGTATGGCGTCAGAGACACCCAACCCAGAAAGTGTACACCTGTTTCTCCCCCACTCATAATACTCACAGTCGGCTAGACAGGATTTTAGTGGCAAACTCAGACACTGTTATGTCCTTCGAGGTGACACATCAGGCGCGTTTCCTATCTGATCACTCCCCTGTGGCTTGCATGGTTGATTGGGGGGCCCCGGTCCGTCGCCCCCGGACTTGGAGGTTACCGGCGGAGGTACTCGAAGACCCGGTAGGGAAGCAACACATAGAATCTGCCATAACTGACTATATCGACCTAAACTGGGAGGCACCCCAACTTGTCAAGGGCCATGAAATGGGAGGCCTTGAAAGCGGTGGTGAGAGGGGCCTGCTTGAGTCTAACATGTGGGGTCCGCAAGCAGCTCCAACGAGAGCTACAAGAAGGGGAACGACACCTCCTAGAGGCACAGACCCAAGACGCTCCGGACGCAGCGGATGGGGCTAGGGAGCGCGGTATTCGGGAGCGCATCCATGACATTTGGTACAGGCTCGACAAATACACCCTCACACACTACAGACAACGCCTCCATAGGGAAGGGGACAAATCGAGCCGTTTGTTGGCCTGGATTCTCCGACAAGAACAAGCCCCTGCTGCAATCGTGGCTCTGCGGGAGCCCACTGGTGGCCTGATCCACTCAGAGGTGGGGCTACTGCGAGTCCTGAAATCCCACTTGCAGATAGTATATGCCGCGGACCCAGCAGTTGGCGAGACAGCTTATCTCCCTTACCTTCACGAACTGACCCTACGGTCTATCCCTAAATCGGCACAGAAAGAACTCAAAGAGCCCCTAACACTGGGGGAGGTGCACTCCGCACTGCAGCACTTACCGAGAGCTAAGTGTCCGGGGAGTGACGGGTATCCTCCTGAGTTTTATCAGGCATTTGCGGGCACGCTTCCCCGCCTCCTATTACAGGTGTATCTTGAGGCCTTTGACCGAGGCGATCTCCCACCTAGCATGAAGCAGGGGGAGATATGTATGATTCTGAAGCCGGGAGGAGATGTGCATGAGCCCTCGTCGTACCGACCAATTACAATGATTAACACGGATGCTAAAATTCTGTGTAAGCTCTTGGCCTCTCGTTTAGGGCCACACATGCCGCATTTGGTGCACGAGGACCAATGTGGTTTTATACCAGGCCGGAACACGGCTATGAATCTGCGCCGGCTTAATCATGTAATGCATGAAGTACATGATCGGGAGGAACAGATGGTACTGGTTTCCATCGACCTCGCCAAGGCATTTGATACGGTGGATTGGGGATAGCTTTTGGAGGTCCTACGGGTCGTGGGGCTGGGACCCAAATTCTGTCGCTGGATTCGCATACTGTACAAGGAACCTTGCGCGAGGGTTAAGCTCGGGGGCGCGCGCTCAGAAGAATGGCAGCTGGGTAGGTGGGGAATCAGAGTGGGCAACACGAGCCACGTTGTCTCCCTGTATGCCGATGATGCCTTGTTTTATTTGGCCTCCCCCCGGGACGCACTACCTGAACTGCTGCATCAATTGGATAGATTTGGAGAGGTATCTGGATTGCGGCTCAATTGAAACAAGTCACTGATCTTTCCATTGGAAGGACTAGCCTTGGTGCCCCTGGAGGATCTTCCGGACCTGGGGCTGCGCTGGGAGCGGGCAAGTTTCCGATACCTGGGGGTACAGGTTGCGCCGACGGACACACAGGCGCTGGCTAGGAACATAGACTGGGTAATCACGTCTCTACAGCGTTTGGTGACATTTTGGAACACCCTTCCACTGACATTGATGGGTAGGCTGGCCATCTCCAAGATGGTGATGCTTCCCAGGACCTTATATGCCCTCCAGAATTCACTATGCCCACTACCGACGCACGTCTTCAAAACCCTGAATATGATTCTCACATCCCTGCTCTGGGCAGGCCGGCGAAGTAGGGTAGCCCTAAACACTGTCATACGCAGCTATGAGGAGGGTGGCTTGGAAGCTCCACGTTTTGATTTATACTTTTACGCCGCTCAATTACAACCTGCGGCACATTGGCTGACTGACACGGACAATTGGGAGAAACGCCTTCTGTCAGGCAGGGTGGATACCCTGGCACTTCAGGAGGCGCTGATGCAGGGCAGGGGAGCGGAGGCAACTCTCCCCTACGTGGTGAGACATACGGCCGACATGTGGCAGCGGTTTGTCGAAAAGGTCTTAAGGAAAGCGCCATTTCACAGGGAGCTACAGATCTGGATACTGGCACCCTTTACAGACATGGGAAGGCATATGTCGTTTCAACCCTGGAGGGAGGGCGGCTGCGAAGTCCTGGCCGACCTTTTTCCCAATGAGACATTTATCACTTATGAACAGGCGGAGGAGAGCTTTGGCCTTGGGCAGGGCCAATTCCTACACTATAGAGGTATTCAGGAGGTGGTAAAGGTCACCTGGCCACAATACCCGGACATTCCACATCCGACACAAACTCTAGATATCCTGCTTACGTGCGGCGCTGGTCGCAAATTGATCTCTCTCCTCTATAAGGCTAAGAAGCAGGACTCCGCGCCCCCAGTGCTGCCATCCAGGGCTGCCTGGGAGAGGGATCTAGGCGTCCAGTTGGAGGAGAAACAGTGGGCTTACATAGGCACCCTCACACGCACTGTCTCCTGCAATGCCAGATTTAAACTGACGCACTTCAATTTCTTGCATCGCACCTACCTAACTCCGGTATCGTTAAAACGCATTTCAGGTGACATGGATGATAGATGCCCGAGGTGCGCCATAGAGAAAGCGGGCTTTCTGCACTTGGCTTGGGAGTGCTAAGCGGTCAGGCAGTTCTGGGCGGGGGTGGTCGGCAGGATTAGTGCAGCCACGGGTCTCCAGGTGAGACCGAAACCCTTGAGTTGCCTGCTTGCGTCCGTCAGGAAGCCCAAGAAAAGGAAACTTCTATATAAATTGCTACAATTAATGCTTGTGCTAGCTAGGCGTAGGGTGGCCATAACATGGATGGGACAGAGGGGACCGGAAGTGCCGGTCTGGCTCAAGGATGTACGAGAGTGGTCTCTAGCCGAAGAAGCACATATGAAACTTACCCGTAGGGGACAGAAGCTACAAGCGGACCTGATGCTCTGGCGAGAAATGTGTGCTTCGGGGTTGGCGGAGGGAGAGCCCTCCGTTCACAATATGCTAGAAAGTGGGGAAAGTGGGTCGGATGTGGAAGACCAACCTGATCATGATGGAGGGCGAGAGAACTGATTCTAGCAGCAAGCGGCCTGGGTGTCATTGGTGTGTCCCATGCTTATACCTCACTGTGTTATACTCACGGATGACTATGTACCCCTATTGTGCCATTTTACCTCTGATGCTACCACCTGTACCAAGTATTGCCAATTACATCGAAGGTATGCTCCTCTATGCTGTATCATTGACGATTTGTTTTTGTTATTGCAAAATGAAAAATAAAGTATTAAAAAAAATTTTTTTTTAAAAAGAGTAGCAAGTCTGAGGCAATGCAACTGTCTCTGTGGCAACCTGTTCCTTCTGATTATGAGTCATCCCCTTGTGTTTGCGAGCGCCAGTTGGATTTTGATCTGTTTCAACGTGGATTTCTTCAGACGGGTCTGCCTATTGCTTTGGGAAGAGTCAGGCTCCAATGGAGGTGGCATGTGTGGCTTAAGCTGTACAGTCTCGTCAGTCCACGCGAAACTCTCATCGGGGGTATCGAAGAATAAGGATTGGGATTTTTTAATCACCCTCATCCAGGCCAGGTATAGCAACATATACTGAATGTTGAATTCCCGGAGTACACACTTGGCTGCTACAAATGATTGGCATTGTTGTTGGACGAGTCTACTGTAGTCAGGAAAAATCATGATATTCTGTGAATTGTGGACGAGTTTATCCTTGTGACCCTGAGCAAATTGAAGAACAGTGTCTCTGTCCACGCAATTTAGCAGCTTAGCGATGACAGGACGAGGTCTTGCCCCGGGAAGGGGTCTTTTTGTTGAGGGCTCTATGTGCCCACTCCCCGACAAAGCAAGGAGAGAGTGCCTCCTCCGAAATGAGTGAGCATAGCCACAGTGTCAGAAAACCCTACATTGAGGCGCCCTCGTGGCCCTCCAGAAATCCCACGAAGCACAAATTATTTCTCCTGGCGCAGCCTTCTGCATCTTCCTCCAGCGCGGCGAGCTCTTGGGTCACCACCGTGAGTTGATTGACTTTTTGTTGGAGTGATGTTACTGTGTCTTCTATGGCTGACACCCTGGTCTCGGCCTCGGTAATGCGGTTCACCACCGTCTGGAGATCATGTCGAAGAAATTAGACCTCTGTACCGACTGCGCCAATTTTTGCATCCAGCATGTCGTGTGACTGTGTGATTGCAGCCAGCAGGGCAGCATTGTCTGGGAAAAGGCCTCCACCATCCGCCCCACCAGTCGCCTACAGTGATGGCGGTGGTGTATGTCTTACCTTTTACCCACACAGGACCCTGTCCCTAGAACTACCCAGGGCCTACCTTCTGGGTGACGTATGTGTACTAAAATAGGCGTTTAAGGCTTGGCAAGTGTTTTTAAATGATAAGTCGAAGTGACAGTAAACTGAACACACAGGCCTTGCAATGGCAGGCTTGAGACAGGTTTAAAAGGCTACTTGTGTGGGTGGCACTACCAGTGCTGCAGGCCCACTAGTAGCATTTAGATTACTGCCCCTGGGTATATGGTATACCATTTCACAAAGGACTTATAAGTAAAGTAAATATGCCAATTGGGTACACACCAATGTCACCATGTTTAAGGGAGAAGAACATGCACGTTAGCACTGGTCAGCAGTGGTAAAGTGTTCAGGGTCCTAAGGCCAACAAAAAGAAGGTCAGAGGAGGGGGAAGGCATACATTTTGGGGAGACCCTTCAGAGAAGGCCATTTTCTAACAGTAGCTAATAAAAGATTAACTCATTTATTGTACAGTATGTTCTGTCCTTCTGTGTGGTGTGTCAACTTTAAGTGGTTCCCTTAGATCAAGGTTCTGTATATAATGTTTTTTATGGATTATAAGGCAGCTGCTGGAGGAACTTCATCATAGCTTGATCTGTGCAGACGGTTCCTTATTTCTTTCAGTAATAAAATTCATCTTTGCAGTTGGAACTAGTCGAAGTCTCCTTCTACATGATTACTACACTTTAGGCAATTAGATTTGTTGGACCCTGTGAGAAACCCCTGCACAACATTGCTGGCAAGGTGCTGTTGTTCCTTGAGGAATGTATTATGATATGCTTATTTTCTGGAGTACTGTTGGATTATTGACTGTTTACTTTTCTACTAAGTTATCTACAGAAGATAAAATAAGTTATGCCTTCTCGCTTCTCGTAGTCTGCTGTGCTTAGATTTCATTGAACGAGTGTTAGGCGATTTGTACCATTTGCTGGAGGCTTTAGCTGATGTACTCCAGTGGATACCAGTTAATATCTTCTAGGGTCTCACGCATATTCGTGAGATGATTTAGCTGAAGTACCACACGCTTACCTCGTGATCCCTTCAGCAGGCACCTGTACACCTGTGTACTGTCTGCTTGCTGTTCAAACATGGCCCCGCAACTACCCTATGTTTAAACAGATACACCTGAGCAGTCTGCTTTATTTGATGCGCAATCTCTGTTTCACAGCATCAAGCTTCACATTCTCCGGTCCAAATCATCCATGTGCCTTGATTGTTTCCTGGAATCTCCGGTGAGCAGTCCTGCAGAATTTCTTAGAAGGATCATTGCTTTTACTTCCTAGAACGTGCAACAACACTTTCTGTTTTTTCTTTCCAAGGACTAGAGTGTATATCTTTGTGCAGTCAAACATCCTGCTGAAACACATTTTATGATACTTATTGGTGGCCATTTCTTCAGTGCATCATTTTGGTTCATGTCTTAATTTTGATATTTTGATAACCTCACTTTAGTTTGCGGGTTGTGCTTCTCAGGCATCTGTTCGGGTGCTGCTGTTTGCTTTATTTACTTAGGGTTTTAAATTTCCGTATGCAGAACATATCTCCACCACCTTTCTCCTGCTGTCACCTGGAGAGCCAGCCTTACATTGGTCAAATTGGAAAAAGTCTTAATTACTTATTTATAGGTCTGTTGTTCATACATTTCCACCAGAAAAAAGACTTCAATGTTTATGCATTGCTTAGGAGCCGAAGGTCAGGAAAGTTGTGAGAATGTACTTGATTTTTCAGATGTTTATTCAGACTCCCCCTTTACGTCATTCAATGAGTTTGATATAATTTACTCAAACTAGATAAGCATTTTCTTTCTAAAGTTTCTGTTATTCTTGAATGGAATCATTTTGGCATGAGAGAGCAGCTTAAGAATGAGTCTGTATAAGATTGTATCACTGCATTAAGAAAATTTGCTTCTACATGCTGTTTTGGTGATTCCACTGAGGAACGCATTAGGCACCAATTAATGTTGAAATGTAAAAATGATAAATCAGAGAAGAACTTTGGCTTAAAGATAATCCTAAACTAGGAGAGGTTATCAACATAGCTAGAGTAAAGCATTCCATGGCTTGCATTGGTGAATTACATAGAAATGGAAATAATATTCACAAAATCATTTAGAAGCCAAAAATCTTTCCCAAATCATATACTTTCACTATATTCAAAATTTGTTGTTTTCATTGTGGGAATCCCATTCATCTAGTCAAAAGCAAACATTGTACAGCTATTGAGGTGACATGTAAGCCTTGTGGAAAAAAGGGGTAAGTGCTGTAAGAGTCCCTCTTCTGGTGGAAAAGTTAATGAAATGTTTTCTGATGTGGAAGATATTGTTCTTCAAATGAATGATAATGTTGATAGTGACATCGCCAACGTTTTTTGTGAGCATCCTTCAGATTTAGTTAGGTTGAATGGGGTGATGGTGAATATGATGATGGACATTGGAGCCCATCTTTCTCTGATCATGATTTAGACTGTCACTTCAAAGGAAAAGTAACCATGCATGATCTTGATATGATTTCATTCAGTTATGTGGGTAAACCGATTGATCTGCTTGGTTACTTTGAAGTAAACATTGAATTCAGAGGAAACCAAGCAGCTAGGGAAAAGAATGCGCCTGTCAAAGAAGATGCCATTTTGAGTTGACCACACCAGAAATTGCTGGATATATATCTTGATACTAATACTTTTCCTCATATGCCTAAAGCCTCATTTGGCTCCCGTGAGCTGTAAAGTTAGAACTGTATCTATTGCTCTACAGAGCCAAGTCAAAAGAGATTTAGAACGTCTATGAATTAATTGAACCTGTAGAAGCTGCACAGTGACTTGCTCCGGCGGTGGTGGCCTCTAAACCCAATGGAGACATAAGACTGTGTGTAGATTTGAAATGACCAAAGAACGGGTGATGCAAGACAGATTTCTTTGACCAAATATCATTAAAATGTTTAGTTTGCTTGCAGGGGCAAATTATTTCACTAGTTTGGATCGTACTTCTGCGAACCACTAGGTTACGTTAACAGAAGCCTCGAAAGATTTTACTTCTTTCATTACTCCTTTTTGGCGTTTCAGATTTAACCGTATACAGTTTGGGTTGTGTTTGGCAACGGCAGTTTTTCAGATTAATGACAATTATATTAGGGCTTATACCCAATGTGATTTTTTTTTCAGGATGATTTCTGCAATGGCTCAATCACATGAATGCCATTGGCAAGTACTATAGGTTTTTGGAGAGAAAGGCATTACTCTAAGACTGGAGAAGTGTAAATTTGCTTGCGAGGAAATAACATATTTGGAGCATGTGATCTTTAAAGATGGTGTTCATCCAAAGGAGAAGTTGGTTAAGAACATCCTTAATTTGAAGGCCCTCACTAAGAAGGAAGAGGTGCAAATGTTTTTAGACATAGCAAAGTTTTACTCCAAATTAACCCCAGATTTTGTCAGCAAAACCTATGCCACGAGGAAACTTTTGAGGAAAGAGAAGTTTTTGCTTGGAATGAAGAGTTTGAGGAGGAATTTTTGATTATAAACGATCGGTTGGTCAACGCTCAGTCGTTAAGTAGTTTCATAGCAGGATTTCCTTGTTCTTTAACTACGGATACCAGCCTTAAAGGTCTTGTGGCTGTTTTCAGGCAAATGCAGGATGGAGACAAAGTGGTGAACGCATTTGGGTTAAGGAGTCTTAAGGAAGTAGAAAGTAGTGATTCCACTATCAAGAAAGAAGCATTGGCTGTGTTCTGTGAGAACAATAAATTTAAGCTATTTTCACGGGTTACTAAAGTTGCTGTTTATTTATATCATAAACCTTTGAGAGATGTGTTTGCTAAAGATGGTTAAGGAAGGCATTTTGTCTTGTATTCCCAAACGGATAATTGCACTACAAGATTTTCATTTGATTTTCAATATATTCTGGGAGTTTCTAATAAGGCTGCGGACTGTTTGTCCAGAATCCAGTGCAATTCTGTGGAGGATCAGGTGTTCTCTGATGTGTGGCTGAAGGATCAGGAGTACAAGGTGTGTGTGGTTACATCAGGGTGTGGATCCCTTGAAGACTGGCTAGCCAAGTTGGACAAAGACTATGAGTTGCAAAGAGTTATTGAGATGGTGTCGTCTGGAGTTTATAAGGATAAGTATAGCAAAGAATGTGAGTGGAGTAAAAAGATTTTTCATGAGCTCTCTGTTTAATGTGGTTTGTTTTTCACAAGCTCATAGTTTGTGGTTCCAGAGGGTGTGATTAAGCCAATGATGGCTCTTGCTCATAAAGGGCATCAATGTGTGAGCAAGACCAAAGAGCATTTGAGATCATTTTACTGGTGGCCTGGAATGGATTTTCAAACAGATAGATTGATCAGAGGATATATATTCGAGATGGCCAGGGGTGAAATTTGTTCATGACATTTCTCTTGTTTCTGTGCTTAAATTCGTATTGGAGATTTTTGCTAGGGAAAGTAATCGACGTAAAAGACGTTTACTGCCAAGTCAGAATTTTTGACTGCGAGAGGTATTGTGCATAAAAGGTGTATCATCCCTAAACTAATGGACTAATTGAGAGGTTCAATAGGACACTTAAAGAAACTGTTCAAATGACAATAATCAATGGAAGAAGTTGGAAAGAGGCTGTTTTTGAACATGGCATGCAGTATAGATTTACGCCACATTCTATGACAGGGGTTACTCCACTTCAGTTGTTTCACTAAAGGCGGCCATGTACAATGCTGTGCCCTTTGTGGGAAGTAGGCAGATTGGGTTTACCTGGGGTTTCTGGAGAGATGATTGCGGAAAGGGCAAAGTAAAATGAGTGGAGGGAACAATTTAAGTCCAAAGAGTATTATGACAGAAGCAGAAATGTAAAACCCTTGATTGTCAAGGTTGGTGACATGGTGCATTTGAGCTTACCTATAGGAAAAAATGGAAACTGCAAATAAAATAATCCCCAGAAAGTTGTTTTATGGTTAATAATGATTCAATTCAGTTGGGAGATGGGAGAATCTGGAATTTCAGTAACATTGTTGTAATTAAAAAATGAGTGTGGTATTTGCCATATGTATAGTTTGTTGTTCTTCCATTGATAGTTCCTATAATTTGTGCTCATGCTTATAAATCTTTTACTTTCTATGTTTTTCCCCTGGATTTGGAATTTTTTTGTGTTTTTGTGTGTCGACTTGTGTTGCTGTGTGGTTGTTTGGGTGGTTGTTGTCTGTTGTATGTATTATGTTATGTTATATTTGTTTTGTTGGGAATAAGGTGTGTGGTATGTTCTGTACTTCTGTATGGTCTGTCCCCTTAAAGTGGTTCCCTTTGCTCAAGGTTCCGTATAGAATGTTTGGGTGTGGAGTGTACAGCAGTTGCTGGAGGAGTTTCATCCTAGATTGATCTGTGCAGAGGGTGCCTCATTTCTTTATCTGCATAACAATTATCAAATTGTTAACCAAATAATTAGATACATCTTCAGATAAACTTCCAATCAGTGGCGTCTCGCATAGGGCATGCTGGGGGGCGGTGGGGCGGGGTGGGGGAGGGGCAGGGTGCGGGGGTAGTAAACTCGGACATACGACGGAACGGAGGGGAGGTGTGGTGCAGCGGCCAGGGCAGCTGACTTCGGAGCACAGGGCTCACGGTTCGATCTCCGGCGGCAGCTCAGCTCTGCACCATGTGACTCTAGGCAATAGCTCACTTAATTTCCACGACGGCCCCCAGCACCTTGAGACCCATAAGGGTGAGTAGTTTGCGCTTTACAAATACGGATTTAGATTTTTTAGATTTAGGAAAGTAATTATTACGTTCCTCCGTTCCGTCGTATGTCCGAGTTTACTAACCCCCCACCCTGCCCCTCCCCCGCCCCGCCCCACCGCCCCGCAGCATGCCCTATGCGAGCCGCCACTGCTTCCAATTGGTAAATTTGAAAGGAATATTGCCCTGAAAATGATTGATATTGATGTTTCCATTCTTGTTGCCAGAAACAAAAAATGTGCTGGCAGGAAAAATACATTTTCATAATGCCACTGTCCAGTTCAATTACAAAGCCAATAGTGTTATTATTGGTACCTGTGATTTCTGTTGTATATAAGAAACTAACTTTGTATAGTGAATATTTGTGTATTTTTAGCCACATTTTCTTCCATAAATCTATAGGCCAACATACATTTAATTAATTTTCCTCCAAGAATTCTATGTTTGATTGGGCTCTAATTATGTCTTTGTTAGCAAGGTACTTGTACAAAAAAGAAGCTTTAGGGTTAGAAGACAGTACACAAAGTAAATTATCATTATTGGGTAGTCTTCAGGGTATAGATGAGAGACTGAGATAGCCTTCCAAGGTTACCTTCAACAGGGAATCATACCTTTTCTGAATGCTAAACAATTAAATTGATCTTGAAGCTTAAAAAAAAAAAATAAGGACAAAGGGCCAGATGTACGACCATTTGCATTTGCGACTCACAAATTGCGAAAAATTGCGAGTCGCGATTTGAGAGTCACAAAGGAAAATGTACAACAGTGTCAGAGACACTGTTAGTGATTCCCAATGGGGTCGCAAAAAGTGAGGCTCATGAATATTAATGAGCTACTCGCAATTTGCGACCCCATTGGGAATGGCTGGCCCTCCCAGGGATGGTGGCCTGCTGGGCTCAGCAGACCTCCATGTCTGGGACTGCTTTTAAATAAAGCAGTTTTTTTTTTTTAAATGCAGCTCGTTTTCCTTAAAGGAAAACAGGCTGCATTTTTTTTTAAAAATGAAACGTTTTCGTTTAATTTTTTAAGGGCAGGCAGTGGTCCCTAGGACCACTGTCTGCCCTTAAAAAATATTTTCCCATGCATTCCCAAAGGGGAAGGGGTCCCCTGGGATCCCCTTCCCATTTACGAATGCTTTACCACCTACTTGAAGTAGGTGGTAAATTGCGACTGTTTTGAGACCACAATTGCGGTCGCAAAACAGTCATACATAGGGCTCCTACTCGCTATTAGGAAGGGACGTCCTTGAAACGCCCCTTCCTAATAGCGAGTCGCCAGTCCTAATTAGCGAGTAGCAAATAAATTGCGACTCGCTAATTAGGGTTTGTATATGACCCTTAGGTATTTTTGCATGCACAAACGGGTCGCAAACCGATTTGCGCATGCAAAACTACTTCGTACATCTGGCCCAAAGTCCTTAAAAAGATCTTGCACTCAAATCACTTCCTTTTTTTCCATGATTTCCACTAACCTGACCAATTATTTGTTTTAATATTTATATTATGCCAATTAGATGAATTAAGGAAGTTGTTATATGCTATATCAGAGATTTACAAGGGATGTCATATTTTATTATCATTCTTGTAGAAGAGTTCACATTGAGAAAGAAAGGGATCTATGAAAGATTTCAAAATATCAACCCATAATGTATTGTTGGTGCCTAATCGTTCACTCCAGAACCACAGAAGTAAAAGAGGTTGAACAGTTCACCTCCAGATCTATGTGTAGCACAAACACAAACTCATTCAGATGTGGAAACATTGACAAACACACACTGAAAAATTAACAGATGGTTTAAGGAGGAATTTAGATGTACATTGGTAAATATGTGTTTCTCCATGCTGAAATGTTTGTGAAGCTGCTGCACTTATAACGGGTGCAAAATTATTTGTGTGGTAAGGCCAATTAAAGTCATCTCCCAAAAATACCAAGGGTAGGGGAAAGGAATTGACACCCCCGAAGTCATCTTAAAGTAAAGGCCTGCCCTAGCCTTAATTCTTGATCACTCTTATTTGCCATTGAAGAGTTGAAGAAAGGGTAAGATTTATATTGTCCTGTTTACTAGTTGTTCCTGCTATTTCCTTTTGGCTCCTCAGACCAGGGTAGAAAAGGCAATGACAAGTGCAACAAAGGAAAAGCCAGGGCTTCCAGCTTCTATGCTTGCCTACACCAACATAACATAGACGAGGAGATGAATAAACCGGTCAAGTTTGATGACGTGAAAGAAGCATACATACATTGATGAATCAATATTTCGTAGCCACCCATCAACGGCAATATGGCAATATTTTATGGTTAAATGGTAAATCTGTCACCACCATTCTGTTGGCTCCCTAGGTGATTGCCCAGTACTTTCTTGGTATATCACCATCCCTGGATGCCATTCATTACAGCAAGGCATTGACAGAAACAAGGGGCATATTACCAAGGAATTGCGATAATTATCACAAAGCGCGCTTAGCGCTGTTTTTTTTATCGCCGGCTATCGCTGGAGTTCATCGCGGAGATAACGCGTTATTATCAACGCTTATCTCCAAGGCGATAAAAAATCCAGCGATAGCGGCGAAAGCCAGCAATAGCGCGAGAAATCCAGCGATAAATTCACTGCGCTAATGGAAAGCTTGCTAATAGGCAGGTGAGGACTTAACCTTATAATCCACCTCCCATTGACAAGATGGTTAAGTCAAGTTTTTATCAGGTGTTAAATTCCAGCGCTAATCACGGTTAGCGCGACTTTTTTATCGCTCAGCGGGCATTGGTAATAGGGGAAGTTGTGTTTGCGACTGTTTGCAGTTGCTTTTAGTTGGGAACGCCTACTTTGCATGTCATTAGCGATAATTATCGCTGACATGCAAAGCGGCAACAAAACGGCCGCTATCGCCATTTAGCTGTCGCTAACAGCTGTTAGCGACAGCTTGCTAATAGGGCGATAAAAATATCGCCGCTTTATCGGCAAAAAGTGCCGCTAAAGCGGCGATAACGCCCTTGCTAATATGCCCCCAAGTGTTTTCCAGTATTGAATTAAGAGGGTGGTTTGAAGTGGAGAACCCAATTCTGATCTTGCATGGGAGAATCTGAATTTGACTTTGGAGCAATAGTCTCTGCAGAGAGAGCCCATGTAATGGATTTGCTTATAGTGTGATCTCTCTCCTCATTTCCCACTAACAGGATCCAGTGTTAAGATGTATCAGTGGTATTAGGACCTGTCAAATTTCTTCTCGCTAGACAAGAAAGAGCGGCTACAGTTTCTAACCCATCAATCAATTCATTTACTTGAGTGTGATTAGGCACCACATGAAGCCTGTAGACATCTTCAATGACGAGCTAGGAAAGGATAGGGAGGGTGAGAGCGAAGAGTAGAGGGACAAGAATCTGCGAGACAAACACAGAAGTTGGAAGATGGGAAAGTGCACCAACATAAATACTTAATGCAAGCTAGAAATTACTAATTCAAACACTAATTGTTTTAATAATTCCTGCAATAATATCTATATTCTCATTTCTTCTTTAGTTGTACAAGGTGCTATTTACTCCTGTCTTTCAGTAGCTTCTTCCTTAGGACAGTCTTGTTTCAATACACCTCTTCCCCAGGATCTTACACTAACATGTTTTAAAGCCAATTGGTTTGTTTGTGTGTAGGCCATGCACTCAGAAGCACATGACTGAAAAAAAGGTATTTATCAATTAGATTCAGCAAAGCAGCAACTGGTGAATATTACATTTTACATTCAAGAGAAACAACAGTGGAACTGAAAGATTGAATCGTAAATAGTCCCAGTGTACAAACTTGACATATTTTCACCTCCTAATAATGCCAAAAAACACGATATAAAAGTCCATCACAACACAATTTAGGGACAATGCTGACAACAAGAACATAAGCAGCACACAGAAACCTTTACACAAAGAATGACTAGCTCCACATACACACCCATCACACAGGAACAAGACCTCTGACCTCTTGGTCAGGAAACTGCTCTCCCCTGCTCACGCAGCTCTGTCTTAAGTGCCCAGGCCCCAGCACTGCCTCAGGCCAGAGTTTGAGGCCATTGTGCCTTGCCTCATCCGGGGTCCTTCCGCTGCTCAGGCCGTGTCAGCATCTGTCTGCCACTGTCTGTGTCTTTTTTTCCTTTAGCATTTTTCCTCATTTACTTTTTCCTCTTTTTTGCCACTCTCTGTGTCTTTTTTCCTTTTGCCTTTTTCCTCATTGCCTTTTTCCTCTTTTTTGCCACTATCTTTGCCTTTGTTTCCCTTTTGCCTTTTTCCTCTTTTTGCCTTTTTCTTTTCCCTTTTGCCTCTTTCTCTTTTTCCTGACGTTGCTGCCCCCGCGGCCCCTCCCGCCTCCCAGCTGTCTTGCCCTCCCTCCGACCCCTACTTGCCACTGGCGTGCCAAAGGCAAGCCCGTCTGCGCCCGTCCACGACCCGACCGCGGCCAGGGACCCTGGTACTCCAACCCACCAGTGCTACAGCTCCTCAGCCCTCCATGCACTCTACACTGGCCAGGTCAACAACTGCAAGCGTTCGTTACCTATCAACACCCACGGGCCCTTCACCTGCCGCCACTGCTGCCACTCTTTCGCCTTCACCGAGACTCAGGACCCACCTCAACCCTCCAGCCACAACTCAACCGCACCCCAAACCCTGCAATGCATCCTCCTCAACGTTCAATCCCTCCACAGACACGCTGCGGAAATCTGGGACCTCCTCGACAGCACCACCCCCGACATCGCCTTCTTCACAGAAACCTCGATGAACGCCGCCTCGGGACCTGACATCGCGATCGCCATCCCCGAAGGCTACAAGATCACCCGGAAGGATTGCCCCAACCGCCCTGGAGGAGGCATTGCCATTGCCCACAAATCCAACCTCTAACTGAGCATCCACACCGATGGGCCTACAGACCTGATGGAACACATTCACTTCAAGTTACAGATCAACCCGACCACCACCCTCCGAGGCACTCCCACCTCCAGACCCCCTGGATCTCACGCACCTTTCTCCGACTCCATCACCGACATCATCACCCCACAAGCCATCTCCTCCGCCGACTTCAACTTGCTGAGAGACCGCAACTTCCACCTCGACAACCTCCAAGACCCCAACTCCACCTCCCTCCTGGATAACCTCCTCAACATCGGAATAAAACAGATCGTACCAGAACCCACACACTCAGCAGGACACACCCTCGACCCCATCTTCACAGCAGGAAACTCCATCACCTTCAGCCACACCTCCGAACTCCCATGGACGGACCATTGTTGCGTCCAATTCACCTTCAAAACAACCATCACCCGCAAATGTCAACACCAGCTCCAGTGCAGGAATTGGAACAAGATCTCCGACGAGCAGCTCACCACCTCCCTTAGCAGCTCCGCTCCCACCGCCCCGGATGACGACCCAACCACCACCGCCCAAACCCTGCACAATTGGATCACCGACTGCGCCAACACCATCGCCCCCTCAAGAAAACCACCAACCCACACACAAAGAGAGCCAACTGGTTCTCCACCGAACTCCGAGAATCTAGACGAATCTGCAGACACCTCAAAAAGATGTGGAGGAACTCCAAAACCACAGCAGACCATGACAACTTCAAAACAGCCACCACCGCCCACCACAAGCTCATCAGATACCCAAGGAAGAAAGCACTCCAAGACAGGATCTCCGCCCACGCACACAACGGCAAGGAACTCTTCGGCATCAAAGAGTTCGCCCAACCCAAGAGCGAGATAACTGACATTGCCCTCCCAGGACCTCTGCAACAGACTCAGTGCCTTCTTCCATCACAAAATCAAGACCATCTATGACAATTTCAACGATGACAACCTACACGGGGAACCTACACCCACCATTCCCTACACCATGCAGCCTAATATTGACAGCTTGACCGACCCTCCCTATCGAAGACACCCTGAAGACTATGAAGTCAACCCACTCCAGGGCCCCCACGGACCCCTGCCCCCACCACATCTACCACAGAGCACCTGACATCATTGCCCCCGAGCTTCGACGAATCATCAACCACTCCTTCGAGACGGCCTCCGTCCCCGACGATTAGAAACACACTGAGATCAACCCTCTCCTTAAGAAACCCTCGGCGGACCCCACCAACCTCAAAAACTTCAGACCAATCTCCTTACTCCCATACCCGGCGAAAGTCATCGAAAAAGCCGTCAACAGCCAGCTTGCCTCCTTTATAGAAGAAAACAACATCCTCGACCCCTCCCAATCCGATTTCAGGAAAAACCACAGCACAGACGACATCCGCTCCCTCCTCGACAGAAGAAAGACTGTGGCCCTCATCCTTCTGGACCTCTCCTCAGCCTTCGACACAGTCTCTCACCGCACCCTAGCCCGCAGACTTCACGATGCAGGAATGCAGAACAAGGCCCTTGACTGGATATGCTCATTCCTATCCGGCAGAACGCAGCGGGTCAGACTCCCACCCTTCCTCTCGGATCCCACACTGACCACCTGGGGAGTTGCCCAAGGATCCTCCATCAGCCCCACCCTGATCAACGTATACATGGCCCGCTCAAACCCATCGTCAGATCCCACAGACTCAACATTGTATCCTATGCAGACAACACCCAAATCATCCTCTCCCTATCCAACAAACCCAACATCTCCAAACACAACTTTCAAGAAGGAATGGAATCAGTTGCCAGGTGGATGAGGAACAGCTGCCTACAACAAAACACGGACAAAACCGAAGTACTCATCATGGGCCCACACCCCGACACCTGGTGGCCCCTGCCCTCTGGAATGACACCTGGTGGCCCCCGCCCTCAGGGACCCACCCTCCCCCACGGACCACCCACGCAACCTCTGAATCATCCTGGACTCCAAACTCAAAATGGACAACCAAATCAACGATGTCTCTTCCTCCTGTTTCTACACCCTCCGGCTCCTACAAAACACCTTCAACTGGATTCCCCTCGAACACAGGAAAACCGTCACCCACGCCCTCATCAGCAGCAGACTGGACTACGGCAAGGCACTCTACGCTGGAATCAACAAGAACCTCACCCGCAAACTCCTGAATATCCAAACACCTCTGCCAGACTAGTCCTCAACCTACCGCGCCACTGCCACATCCCCCAACACCTACGGACACTACATTGGCTGCCTGTCGAGAAGAGAATCACCTTCAAGCTTCTCACCCATGCCCACAAAGCCCTCCACAACACCGGACCTGCCTACCTGAACCACCGCCTATCGTTCCACGCACCCCAAAGATCCCTCCGCTCAGCCCAGCTCTCCCTTGCCACGGTGGCCACGCAGCAAGAAGACCAGAACAGGAGGTTGTTCCTGCTCCTTCCTCGCTGCCAAGGCATGGAACACCCTCCCTCTCCACCTCCGACAGACGCCAACACTCTCGAAGTTCATGAAGGACCTCAAGACCTGGCTCTTCTACGAATCGCCGTGAACGTCCGGGAGCTGCGCCCCCCCCCCCAGCGCCTTGAGACCCTATTGGGTGAGTAGTTGCGCTTAACAAACTCATGATTGATTGATTGATTGATTGATTGATTGATTGATTGAGGAACATGACTGCAGAATGGAAACAGGAGAAACCCTAACAGCAGTTACAAACAGAAACTCCAGAAACGTGTTCATGAACAGGTACTGTACTTGTGCAACATAGGAACCACATAGCCCTTGGTTCCGCTTAGCACACTCTGCAATGGCAGGATCATTAATCACACCCTTTTTACCCATGCTTTTCAACACATAACCAGCCATGCTAATTAGTATATTAAAAGTGTGATCCTTGTTTTAAACTTTACCATTGACAACACCACTCAACCATCCTTGATCTCTTTTGCCTGATGGGGGAGGTGTACCGAGATAATCCCTTCCTTTCACAAATGGGTTTCTAAACCCTCACTCAATCCTAACTATTCACATTGAATTTCCATCTTGCAGAATTCTCCCACAATAGTCTCTTCTGCACATCTTTCCTCACTTTGACAACACAACTAAATCTCTCCCCATAAACCTGCTTCCATTCCATCTGCTTCATGTTCATTCTTGTTCCAACAACTCTACCACTAAGCAGAGTAAACAGAGACATACCAGTGCTTATTTGAGGTGTCATAGTCATTGACCACAACATCTCACCCAGAACCATTTTCCAACTGACCTTGCTAACAAGAGCTAACTGAAGCTGGTCCTTTACCAACCAATTGACTCTCTCCACTAAGACATCTTGCCAAAGCAGCAGCAACTGGCAAAAATCTTGCATGCAGGATAAACAACAGTAGCATTATAAAATGGAATCATAAATAGTTCCACAGTGGCACTCCCTACAATGAGGACTGGAATACATGTACACATGCGGCAGCCACACATTCACAGAGGCAAATACAACCATAAACAGCTGTTTTTTACAAAATCCAACAAAAATGTAGACACTTGTGTATGGAAACCAACAAACATAGAGACTTCAAGGAAGGTAGATCAAAGGTCATACGTAACCATGCTTAGCAGTAGGGATAGGGAGATGTGCATCGAGGAAGCACAGTATGAGGAAAGGAAGCAATGTTCCTGGGATAGTAGTGGATGGCACAGTAGGTGCTGCACTCTATTCATTACATTCAACTCCCTGTGTACACCTAGTACTTATAGGTAAGTTAAATATACTAATTAGGAGTATGCCAATTCTACCATGTTTAAAGGGGGGTACAGTCACTCTACTACTGGTTAGCAGGGTTAAAGTGTACAGAGTTCTAAAGTCAGCAAAAATATATGGACCAGCCAAGGCGAAAAATACAAAGTGACCACGCAGAAAAGGCGGATTTCCTACAACCACCTGTTTTCTCCATTCTTTCCATTTTAGTAATGGAGTACCCATAAGGGGTTAGTATGTCCATGAGTGGATGCAAGGTCTCATTTCGCCATGTCTCATTCACAACCTGCTTTGTGCTCTTGTGTCACTCAAAGCTGTCGATAACACTGCTAAGAAGAATGCAGGTGCCTCAGGTCCTTCTCTCTCAGACACACTCATACACATACAATATGGAATCATTCAATTAAATAACAAGCATTGGCACTGCTGAGAGGTTTGTCTTGCTTTTTCATTTATTAACCAGACCCATTACATTTTCTGATACTTGTTAAGCATGCATTTGATTTGTCAAATTAACACACACTGGGCCATATGTACAGAATTTAGGGATTGTGAGTTCCTCATTGCGATTCTTAGAAAATCGCAACTACGAAATTTCAATTCCAAATGTACAAAAATGTATAAGTTACTAATAGCGATTCCTAATGGAGTCGCAATAGACTTGCCTCATGAATATTAACAAGGTAGGTCGCAATTTGAGACCCATTAGGAATTGCAGCCATCACAGGGATGGTGGCCTGCTTAGGTCAGCAGACCACTTAAAGTTAAATGGTATGCATTTGTAAAAATAAAATAAAACGTTTAAGTTTGGGACCACTGCCTACTCTGAAGAATTATTTGCTTCAATATTCACAAAGGGGAAGGGGTCTCATAGGGATCCATTCACATTTGAAAATGGTTATTTCCACTCTTGAGGTGTTGGTAAAAAATTAATGTTTTGCGACCATATTTCAGTCGCAAAACATTCATACATACAAATGCAATTCAGCATTTGGAAGGGACACCCTGAACACGTCCCTTCCAATTACCAAATCGCTAAAGACAAATTGCGATTCGGTAACATGTTAACGAATCCCAATTTCTGCTCTGTACATATGTAAAAGCATTTTTGCAGTCACAAACAGACCTATTTTGTGAATCGGACTGTTTCCGGCCATAAACATTATTTTGTACATTTAGCCCAATGTGCTTTATCTGTATTACAGTTGCCTGGCAATGAATAATAAACAACCACAATGCCACCCATATGGGTGGGTGCATGAGGTCAGCAACAAGTCTGTGTTGCTGACCTCATGCACCCACTAATTACAAAGCACTCATTCACTCACTTTTTCACCAAGTATCCACTCACACCAGCTTGCCCAAGATCCTCACTCACTGTGCACCTGTGCACCCAAAGTCCTCACTCATGCACTCACTGACATGAACCCATATGTATACACGTGCTGTACAACCAATGACACTAGCTCCCACAGGTCTCCCCAGAATTTGACCCATAGCAAGAGAGAGAGAAAACATTAAAGGAGGACGAAGTAAAGGGGACAAGTAAAGCCACCAACGGTAAGCGATGGGTGGGCTCTGAGTCCCTCTATGCAATAGACAGTGCAGGTGCTAACTAGTAGATTCATGCTAAAAAGGACCTGGAATAGTGAGATAAATTAGCATGGAGTATCTAGTGGTGGGTGAAAGAGGCATGAGGTGGAATCAAGTCTACGCCTTCTCAGGCAATGCGGTGAGAATCTGGAACTCGCTTCCCCCATTGCTCCGTGCCACCTCCTCTACCCGGATCTTCAAAGCTGACCTCAAATCTCTTCTCTTCCAAAGACACTTTCAGAACCAATACTTTCATTCTCAGGCACCTCTAGGAAGTTCGCTCTTCATTGTAAATTTGTACTTTTTCCTGTACATTCCTCACCCTTGCGTGCTGTGTTGGATTTTATGTGTGTGTTCCCTTCATTTCAAGTCCCCTGTTTAATTCACGCCCTCTCTACTCCCTCAAGGAAGTTCTTCCACTATAGGAAATTCTGTACTCCATGCCTATAGAAGTGCCTTCCCAGTGTGTTATGAGTGACTGCCACTTATTGCAGTATTATACCTCTATTTGTATTGTGTATCTCATGTATCATGCACACCTGTCACTTTTTCCTCTTGGAACGTATACCTCTTTTTGTATCTGGTTTGTTTGTTATTTGCACAATTGTCACTTTTTCCTCATGTAATGTAACGCTTGCTTTTGTATTATGCTCACTTGTAACCTTCTCCTCATGTAATGTTACTGTTCCTATTGTGAAGCGCTCTGACACCTTCGGGTAAAGTCCGCGCTATATAAAAACGCATAAATAAATACGCAGAATTGGTATTCGGCACCCTGACATTCGTCAGTACCAGCTGCAGGCTGCTGAGCAAAACTTTAGGCCCCAGCACTTATTCTTTTACAAATGAAGCACTGAATAAAACTAGAAACATCATGTGTAACACGTCTGCTTGATTAAAGGAGTATTAAATAAAATGGCAGTGCAATAATCTAATATGAATTATTAGCAGCGACATTTACTCATTTTGCAGATGTAGCAGCAGAATGAACGGGCTATGCACATAGCAAATGACTCTGAACACAGGTCTGCCCCATGCTTCACAAGTTTCAAACACAGTCAAGACCCATTCAGACTTACCCCCCCTCCTAAAAACAATGGATAAAATCATGCTTTTCTGTGGCCGTATACTTTATGCTGTGCACCTCCTTAACAGTACATATTGTGGACATATCTTGATTTCTCGCAAATTTTTGGTCTAAACTAGGAGAGCATATTTCAGAGGAACAATCAGTGAAGATGAAGGTATGTAATTGTACAAATTATCTCAGAATGGACAACCCAGCTAAGTGGACTTTAACATAAGGTATACCTTAAAGGGACCTGCAGAGCTGCTGAAAGGTGCTTCTTTTCTGAATTCATAAACAGTGTGCCTTTCTCTTCTTCGCCCACCACACCTGGTGGTGCTGTATCCCATAACACGATAAACATACTTTGGTGGTCACCAAACACGATATAAAAATACTTCCTACATAATATCAAAAACAAAAAAAAGTACCCTTCCCTCCACACTCCCTACATGGTGTAACACATTCCCACATCAGCAAGGGCTTCAGTGACCCACACTGGGGTAGTATGTGCTATGTAAATGTTGTAACACAATACAATACATTTTCACCTTGCTTTTGAAGAGCTGTATCGACTGTAACAAGCGGCTAAAGAGCATCAAAAAGTATGGATACTGTGATCCTGGGGGCAGGGTTAGTGAATGTGGGGGAGGCACAGACGTGGATAAAAAGAGCTAAAGATTTAGCAACTAAGGTTTTAGCCTTTCACCTTTGAGTAAATGCATTTAAAATATATTGTCAAACACACAAAAGGTGATGTGATGAATGCCTGCAATAAGTCTAACCACTGGCGCTCGGTCGGGGTAGCATTCCAACCCACAGTTCTTTTGCCCACTAGACCACGTCATTTTGAAGCAAGCCATATGAAAATCAGCATTGTTCCTGCTCCAATAGGAACAACCAAGACTGAACTGCCTGTCCAGGTCTTTCCTGAACTGGAACACAAGCAAACCAAGACCAGTTTTGCCCTTATTGGGGCTCATCAGTTAGCTGTAGCTTGGTTCCAGTGACACAGTGTTAGAAATGGAGGTCTCTAATAGACAGAGTTATGCTCCTTTGTCCAAGTAGGGACCCTTCCTTCTAGTCAGGGTAAGGCGATTACACACTTCAGATAACCCCTGCTCACCCACTTGGTAGCTTGAAACGAGCAGGAAGGCTTACCCAAAGACAATGTGTAAAGTATTTGTACCCAAACACACAATTAAACAGTGAAAACACCACAAATGGACACCACACCAGTTTAGAAAAATAAAGTATCTTTATCTAAACCAAAGAAGACCAAAACGACAAACATCCAACATACATGTATCAAGATATCACTTTTAAAGCAGTTACTTCAAGGATAGAACTGTAGAAACAAAATAGCTCCACCTGGGGCTATTGCGAAGGCTTGAAAGGCACAAATCCAAAGTACAGCGCCAACCGCGAGGTGCATAGGCCGAGCTCAGAGGCACAGGGACCTCCAAAACAACTATACCTTGGAAACAAAGCAACAGACGATGCACGGCGTCATGAAAGTGAGGCATCGGTGCTGAGGTAAGCCGGTTCCTTTCTCCCACGGGGGAGGCAAAGTGTCAAGTCCATGAGGAGGCGAGGCGTTAAATCCAGGACAGGGGACGTATGGTGGCGACGGCAATAAGGCATCAGTTCCGGTGAGGCGATGCGACATCAAAGGGTTTGTGAACTCACCCTCATTCATTATCGGCTCCGCAATAACGTGATGCTGGCGCTGATGGTATCGGTGCGAGCTCTGGAGTCAGAAAGGCGATAACTGCAGGCGTCGACTTGCATCAGAGCTGCGGTGCAAGCGGGGCGTTGTGCATTTCACGAGTGATGCCCCCGGCCTCGGTGCAGGTTGCAGCGTCACTGGCTACGTCGCTGACAGCGTCGAAGTTGTTCTTCTTGCTTTGCAGCACCAACCACACAATTCTCAGGGCACAGGAACTGGATTTGGAGCCATTTTGAATACAGGAGTCCACAGAGGAGTGCTTAACAGTGGGTGCAGGTGAAGTCTTTGTGGCCGTGAGTCTTCAGAACAGGAGGCAAGCACACACAAGCCCTTGGAGATTCTTCTTCAAGTAGGTTCACGGCAAAGTTCCAGTCTTTGTCCTCTCCTTGGCAGAAGCAGCAACTGCAGGCCCACCCAGCAAAGAACACACCGCAAAGGGGCAGTACTCCGCCTTTCAGATCTCCAGCTCTTCTCCTTGGCAGAGGTTCCTCTTGAGTCCAGCAGTGATCTAATTCTCTGGGTTTAAGGTCCACTACGTATACCCCATTTTCTCTTTGTGGAAAGGGTCACTGAGCCCAGTCCAAACCAGTTCTGTCCTCTCTGGCCCAGCTACCCTACAGCAGGTGGAGACAGCATTGTGCAAAGGAGAAACAGCCTATTCAGGTGCTAGTGAAACTCCTCCCACTACTCTAAATGTAGCCCAGGCCTATTCAGCCCAACTATGAGTCACCCAGGAAAGGCAGGACACACCTCAACCCCCCCCCCTTGGGACTGTCTAGAGTGAATGCACATGCCCAGCTCCTGTCACTCCAAAACCAGACAGTAAATACGCAAACAGACAGAGGCACACAGAATGGCTAAACAAGAATATGCCTACTTTCTAAAAGTGGCATTTTCAAACACACGATTTTGAAACCACTTTTACTAAAAAAAAATTATTAAATTACGAGTTTAGAGAGCCTATACTCCATTTCTCTATCTTGTCCCAATGAAAAGTTACACTTGTAAGATTTTACAGTTCAGCTCCCATGTTAGACTATGGGACAGTCAGCCTTTCAATAGTGAAAAACGAAATACACAGTATTTCACTATCAGGACATGTAAAACACACCAGTGCATGTCCTACCTTTAACATACACTGCACCCTGCCCATGGGGGTAACTTGGACCTACCTAAGGGGTGCCTTACATGTAAGAAATGGGAAGATTAGGGCCTGGCAAGTGGGTGCAATTGCCAGGTCAACATGGCAGTTTACAACTGCGCATGCAGACACTGCAATGGCAGGTCTGAGATACATTTACAGGGCTACTCATGTGGGTGGCACAACCAGTTCTGCAAGCCCACTAGTAGCATTTGATTTACAGGCCCTGCACACTCAGTGCACTTTACTAGGGACTTACCAGTAAATCAAATATGTCAATCATGGATAGCCAATCATAATTATAGTTTACACAGGGAGAACTTGCACTTTGACACTGACCAGCAGTGACAAAGTGCCCAAAGCATCTAAGCCAGCAAAACCGAATTCCATCACACAGTCAAAAATGCAGGAGGTAGAGGCAAAAAGTAAGGAGAAACCATGCCAAGGGTGCCAAGTCTCACACACAGTGAGCACGGGACACACTTCTGGGTATATCCTTGCCACTTAGGATGATACATCAACACACAAAAGAAGATGGGAGGAATGCTTGAAACCACTGGCTGGTGGTTACCCCTGGTAACCACTAGCAATTGCTCAGGGTAGCATTCCAACTGATCTTTCTTTTGCAAAGTAGACAGCCACAGTTTAACCCGGGGCGCAGTCAAAATATCGATTTTTTTATATCGACCTACACTAATATCGAGTTTTTAATATCGTAGGGACAGAATATCGATGTCAAGAATATCGGTGACCAGAATATCGACCTTAAGGTAAGTAATATCGGTTTTTTTATATCGAAGTAAGTAATATCGAAGTAAGTAATATCGTTAGCAAAAATATCGTTGTTAATAATATCGATATTTATATTAGTGTTATGTATTTTAGTATGTATTTTATATGTATGTTTAACATTTTTTGTAATGTATTTTTATTATTTTTAATTATATGTATTAAATGTTTAGAAATTAGTAAATTTTTTTAAGTAAATTTTGCGTTTTAGTACCAGAGCGGGTTGTGGGTTTATAGGGGAATAGGGTGGGAAGTAATTTAATTATAATTAATTAATTAATATGTTTTTATTTATTGTTATTGATTATTCATTTTGTGTTAATTAATTATTAATTAGTCATTAATTTTTTCGATTGATTAATTTATCATTATATTAATTATAATTAAAAAAATGCATTTATTGTTATTGTTAATTAATTTATTGTTAATTAATTATTAATTGGTAATTAATTTTTATTAATTGCTTAATTGATAATTAAATTAATTTTGTTAATTTTTATGTGTAGCGGGTTGTGGGTTTATAGGGGAATAGGGTGGGAAGTAATTTAATTATAATTAATTAATTAATATTTTTTTATTTATTGTTATTGATAATTAATTTATTGTTAATTACTTATTAGTTGGTGATTAATTTTTATTAATTGATTAATTCCTAATTATATTAATTATAATTAATTTATTATTATTTTTTATTTATTGCTGTTAATTTATTTATTGTTAATTTATTATTAATTGGTAATTAATTTTTATTAATTGATTAATTGATAATTAAATTAATTGTGTTCTTTTTATGTGTAGCGGGTTGTGTGTTTATGGGGGAATAGGGTGGAAAGTAATTTAATGTTATTTAAGTAAATATTAATTTAATTTTATTGGTATTTAAATCAAATCAAATCAAATCAAATCAGCTTTATTCGGTTAGATAATACACAAACCATAAAAGCAATCTAAAATACATCATACATTGCTGCATATATCACAAACTCTAAAAAGGAATATCCAAATTCATTAAAAAGAGAGAAAAGGATGAAAAAAGAAACCCCACACAAAACAAACCATAATACCACCTTGAAAAAACACAAGTTTCAATATTTCAGGCATCTTTTCAAGATAAAAGAAAAACCCAATATATCAAATAATTAATTCCATTAAAACCTTTAAACATAATAAACAGTTATTAGATATTTATAAGAATATCAAAAATAAAAATAATTTAAAAAGTCCATTTTCTTAATTCATAATGCATTCTATTTCAGGTATAAGCAAATTCATTTCAGGCTACAGACTTCGTTCTCATAACTCAAAGCCTCAAGATAAGAGATATTATTACGTATCATAATTGACGTCTTGATGTAAGTCACCACTGCATTACAGATTCTTATATTTGCAAGACTACAAATATACTCAAATGCTACCTTATAAGAAAAAAGTTTCTCCTTTAAAAACAGCGGTCGTAAAAAACATTTCCTAGAATTCTTATAAAAACCACAAAATAACATAAAGTGCAAAGTTGTCTGTTGTGAAAAACCATTACATGGACACTTAGGAAGATTTCGACTCCATCTTCTCTTTATCGGGAAAGCAATTAAAAAGTGCAGAAGTCCCATCCTCAATCTAGTTAAATAAAATCTGTGCCTTATATTGGTGACCTGTAATAAATATGTAGGTATTCCAAGGCCAAACGTCCGGTCCATGTAAGCTTTAGTTATCGGTTGCTGGTCTGCTTTTAGGTCCCTAAACAATTTCCGTTTTTCCAGTAGTTTGTTCTTCAGGTCTTTTTACAATGACTAGCTATTTGATGGGGATTTTTAAAATCAGGATTTTGGTCACATTCATCTAGTAAATTTTTGATATAGAGTAACCACGGTATTTTAGTTCCATATTCATGTGCGATACAATCTTTAATAATATCCTGGGTAAATTTGGTGCCTTCTTTGCTCCAGATACCATGCCAAACATTTACGCTTGTTGTGCCTATAAAATCATGTATATAAGGGGCATCTAATTCTTTATGGACACTAAACACCGGGGTTGAACTCGGGACTGCTAACAATCTTCGCAAAAATTTATTTTCTTGTATGTAAAGAATGTTACAATTTTCTCCTCCCCACAATGTAGCCCCATAACAAGTTCCACTAAGGCACTTACTTTTATAAAGGGTCATTATTTCCCTAACAGGCTTATTTCCCATTTTTTTGAGAACCTGAAGATTGACTCCGTTATTCTCGTAAATTTTAACTTACTGTTCTCAATATGGGCTTTCCAGCCCCCTATCGAAAAAAGTCAAACCTAAATATACAAAAGAATTTGTTCTACTAATAGGGACATTATCGATATGATGATTCTTGGTTTTGGCTTTCCCTTGTCCACAGACCATTGTGAAAGTCTTTTTAAATTAATTAATAAATCCTTATCCTGCATATATTTAGCAAATCTATCGATCAAAGTTTGTAGCCCATTCGCCGTTCTTGATAATAACACGGCGTCGTCCGCATAAAGTAAGATCGGGACGACACGTTTAGCCACTATAGGGGCATCCGCATTTAGCTTCTGTAGTTCTTCATCCACACCGTTAATATATAGTGAAAATAATAGTGGCGCGAGTACGCACCCTTGCCTAATTCCTCGTTTCACTCTAAAACTTGCAGTGCATTCTCCATCTGGCCCATAGCGGACCCTTGTAGTCAAATGACTATATATCTGTGAAAGATATATAATAATATCTTCCGGGGCGCCCATTTTAGTTAATGTCTGCCATAATTTCTTGTGGTTTACCAAATCAAAAGCACTAGTTAAATCAATAAAACATAAGTGTAGATGCCCCTTTTTTATAAGCGTATATTTACTGATCAATAAATGTAGGTTGATGCATTGTTCTATCGTACCTATTTCCCTTCTGAACCCAAACTGCGATTCTGTAAGGATCTTTTTTCTTCCGCCCAAATTTCCAATCTTTCTAGCAGTATTCTTCCCATTAGTTTTGAGGTGGTATCAAGAAGGAAATAGGGCGATAGCACTTAGCATCAGTTCTATTACCCTTTTTAAAAATTGGTACAATAATACTCTCTGTCCATGATTTAGGTATTGTACCTCGACCAACCGCATTAAAAACATTTTGTAAAACGGGGGCCCAGAGGCTGGAGTCCTGTTTAAAGAAGTCTATTGGGACCCCGTCTACACCCGGTGCCTTCCCATTTGCACAACGCGCTAATGAAAGAGTCACTTCATCTAATGTGATATAAGATAGTTTTGGTGAATTAAAAGTGATAAAAGTTTGATTTTTGGATAATTCCATAACCCCTTCGATATTAATTTGTCCTATGAAAGAGGGCGTTTCATTTTCTTCATTAAAAACGTTACTAAAATGGCAAATCCATTCTTCTGGCTGCACAAGACTCTCAACTTTAGTTGCACAATTTTCTTTAAAAAAGGGGTGATTTACAGTTTTCCAAAATAAAGAGGTATCTTTTGTATTTGCAGCCAAAATAAGCTTCTCCCAAACATCTATCTGAATATCTTGTTTTCTTTTTGCTAGTGATTGTTTATACAAAAGTCTCCATCTTTTAATAAGTTCGTTATCTCTAGGCTTACTTTTTAAGGCATTTTTTAAAGATTGATTTGCCTTGGTACATTGTGTATCAAACCACCCAATTTTTTTCTTTGTCTTCCTTTTACTCTTAATTTTCAAACCTCTTGAAATTTCTGCAGTGATCTTACAAAAAGAGCCCATAATCTGGTTATCAGTGCAATCAACCCTATTACAAATTTCTACCTCTTGTTTACATTTACCAATTAAGTCCTCCATAAAAACTTTTGGGTCTACTCCCGACCATTTGATAGACACACCATTTTCCCCCTGAGTAGAAACAAAGGGGCTAGACAAGGGCCACTATGGTAAATGTCATTCATTCTAACCGTTAGGAGGAGTGGATGGTGATCACTGACACAAACTATTTTCACCTCCATATTCTCTATTTGTTCTAATGCCTGTTTCGAGATTAGAATATGATCAATAATTGAACATTTACCATGGCCATCAAAGGTTGGCAATTGAGATGATCCATCAGGTAGATATTGGTCTAATAAATCCAAATTGTGTTTAGACATTACTTCATTTATGGATTCACCGTAAGGATTGTGAGGGAAATGGGGGCTACTATCACCAGACTCATTTCCATATCCACAACGGTTTCCCTCTAAAACACTACATTTTTACTATTGAAATCTCCGGCCCAAATCAGGATATAATCCCTCTTTATTTCTTTTAAAAATATATCCAATTCCCTCTCAAATGTCAATATCACCTGATTTTTTGTATTATTAAAAATATTATTATAAAAATTAATTACAACAAAGCATTGAACAGGAGAAAAAAGCCACATAAATTGGAAAAAGGGAGACTCAGTATAAACTTTCTTTATCGATAACGGGCATGTTACCGACAATAGAAATACTAGACCACCCTTAGCTCTTCCGCTTTGTGAGGGTATCGATTGAGTATCCACGATTGAAAACCCATCAATGTAAAAAGATTTCGTATGCCAAGTCTCTTGTAGGCAAATTAAGTCACAGTCATTTAAAAAACAGGCCATGACCCATCAAGTAGTTTCTTATCTACGCCTGCAATTGCATTTATTGTTATTGTTAATTAATTTATTGTTAATTAATTATTAATTGGTAATTAATTTTTATTAATTGCTTAATTGATAATTAAATTAATTTTGTTAATTTTTATGTGTAGCGGGTTGTGGGTTTATAGGGGAATAGGGTGAGAAGTAATTTAATTATAATTAATTAATTAATATTTTTTATTTATTGTTATTGATAATTAATTTATTGTTAATTACTTATTAGTTGGTGATTAATTTTTATTAATTGATTAATTCTTAATTATATTAATTATAATTAATTTATTATTATTTTTTATTTATTGTTGTTAATTTATTTATTGTTAATTTATTATTAATTGGTAATTAATTTTTATTAATTGATTAATTGATAATTAAATTAATTGTGTTCTTTTTATGTGTAGCGGGTTGTGTGTTTATGGGGGAATAGGGTGGAAAGTAATTTAATGTTATTTAAGTAAATATTAATTTAATTTTATTGGTATTTATTATTAATTTTTTAGTTAATTAATTATTAATATGTTATTTATTTTACAAAAATTATTTAATTAATAAGTATGTTAATTTAACCCCTACGCTATCCTACATTTTCCACACTGTTACACTCACTGGAGTTGGAATAGTAATTTTAACCCCTACGCTATCCAACACTTTCCCTACTGTTGCACTCACTGGAGTGGGAATAGTAATTTGAACCCCTACGCTATCCAACACTTTCCCGACTGTTGCACTCACTGGAGTGGGAATAGTAATTTTTACCCCTACGCTATCCAACACTTTCCCTACTGTTGCACTCTCTGGAGTGGGAATAGTAATTTTTACCCCTACACTATCCAACACTTTCCCTACTGTTGCACTCACTGGAGTGGGAATAGTAATTTTTACCCCTACGCTATCCAACACTTTCCCTACTGTTGCACTCATTGGGGTGGGAATTGTAATTTTTACTCCTACTCTATCCAACATTTTCCCTACTGTTGCACTGTTTGGAGTTGGAGTAGTAATTTTATTCCTTCCGCTATCTAATATTTTTTGTATTATTTTAGTTAATGTAGTATATAATTAATTTTAAAAATATTAAAAATAATTTTAATTTTTTAATTTGTTATATATATTTATTTTAATTTTATTTATATTATTGTTTTATGTGTATAGATGTATTTATAATTTAAATGATATTTTTTTTTAAATTATAAGTTATTAAAATAATTATTAAAAATGATTAGTAAGTATATATATTATATATTATATGTATATGTTTAATTTATTTTTACATTACATATATATTACTTATAATTTTTAAACATTTTAAAATATTTTTAACTGTTTATTTTAATTATATGTATTATTTACTTTATTTTACATTATTTTTTTAACTTAAATAAAAAACGATATTTTTAACAACGATATTTTTGACATCGATATTTTTTTTTCGATATTTTTGTACTTACCATAAAGTAGATAGGATGTCGATATTCCTGACTTCGATATTCTTGCGTCGATATTTCTGTAGGTCGATATTCTGACCTTCGATATTTTGTCAGCCAAATGCAAATCAGCTTTGACCACAGTCCAGCCTGAACTGCCAGGTCAAGTCATCCCTGAATGGGAACACAAGCAAGCCAGGACCGGTTTCGCCCTGATTGGGGTTCGTCAGTCATGTGAAGCTTGACTATCTCTCAAATAGAATAAATCTTTGTCTCCATGAAGTTTCAAATCACTCCATTAGTTTAAGGCAGATACTGGTTACTAAGTAGCCTTTGCATATGCTGATTAAACAATTGCACGCATTTACATTTCTTTCTGGTGGCAGATACCCTGACAAGAAGGTTTCTTTCTTCTTTACTATGCCTCCCCCTTGGTTTCACGGTACGGGAGACCCCCTCTCTTTCCTTTCAGCCATGGGCACATCAAATATGCATTAACTGTTCAGGAAAGGTTATGTTTTTTTAACTGTATATATAGTGCACATCATTTATGATCTGTATTGTATGCCTTTCACTATTGCACTAAGGTGTATTTAATGAAACTAATAAAAAATATTTGAACTATAGCTGACAGCTCTGCCTGTCTCCCTGATCAGAGGAAGTTCATTACCTCAACCCCAGGATCTTCAGCTGCAGATGGTCAGCGGGGAGCACCACCGATCTTTGCTCGATATCACTTAACGGCACCACCCAGGACAAGGAGACCACAAACACTGTAATGACCATCCTGTGCTCCCACACTGCGTAAGAGGCTCTGCGTGCACTTCCGCTCCATTCACTGCATACATTAGGCTGCCTACTTTGTGTTTGGTCAAGGGCAGCACGAGCAAAGAAAGACCATTATTATCTTAGCAGTGGATTTAAGATCTCCCAGTGGATGCCGGTCAGGAACCACTTTTAAAAAGTTCTCAATACCCTGTGGGTTGGTCCTAAAATGTGACGGACAGCCAGCAAGCCAATATCTGAAGGAGGGTTGGCCAAGCAAACCAATGATTAAAGACTTTGACCCAGAGCCCTTTCCTGTCTATGCTTGTTATGTATTGTATGTAGTGCTTACAAAAGACTTAACAATAAAAACATGCATTTGTAGAGTCGGTAGGTCTGGCTTAAATGTGCTAATGCATGCAAAGTCTATCATGCTGTGCCAGTGCTGTTTGCATGCACTGGCACATTAAGGCCAGACCTTTTGGCTTTCCCAGCGCTTCCCATGGTTGACTTTGACCAGCATCTTTTAATGCTCCATATCAAGAAGGAGCTTTTTTGACATAGGAAGTGTTGCACTATATTAGAGTATATCATCTTCTTATACACTGTAAGCATCATTTACAAAGATTTGGCGTAGGGCAGCACCCCAAGCCTTTTTGCTGGGCTGCTCTGCATCAATTCAAAAGGGTAGGAATGCACCATATTTACAGGATATATTGCATTCCTGTCCTTTCAGCCAGTGAACAGTTTGCAGCCGAGCATGAACGCAGGCACTCTTGTCCCATGGTGCAAAGGTGTCTGTGTTGTTGGCATGATTGCTTGTACAGGAAGGGGCACCTTTCTGCACAAAAACAATCACAAGAGGCGTTTTGCTCGTTCTATGTGCAGCAGAAGGCAGCACATGTGGAAAGAGGAAAAAAAGAGATGAAATTAAAGCATTTCTCCTCATTACTCCTGCTCTGGGGAAGCGTAAGTTTTTGCCGCTGCCCCAGGTTTACGTGATGCCGTAAATCTGGGGCAGTGTCAAAATCCATGGGTGTTGAGTGGGAACATCCACAGCATTGCCCGTTGCATGCCTCCTTGACGCAGAGAAAGGTAATGCAGCGCTTTACGCTGCCTTGCCTTACTCCATATCTATGAGGCTATGCAAAGCCACGCAGGGTTGCTTTGCGTTGCCTCATAGGTATGATTTTGAGGCCAGTGCCACAGGAGCGTCAATAAAAGTGACGCTCCCGCTGCGCAGGCCTCTTGTAAATAACCCCCTGTGTGTAGGAGCCATCTGTTTCTCGTGGTCTCATGTTCACAGAAAACTGAATAAATGAATAACCACAAAACACTGCAAACATGTAATTCATCTAAAAATGCTCTGATAATCATAAAGGAAAACAAAGGAGAAATGAAAACATAATAATTTAGTGCAAGGGTGTCTGCATAGACTCTGGACAGGAAGGAGTCCCTTCTGGTACAAAAACAATGCTTTAAGTTGTTTCCCACTTTCTATGTGTGCTGTAGAATGCAGCACACATACAAAGAGGGAAAATCGAGCAGACATGAAAACATTTCTCCTCATTACACCTGCCTCAAGCAGTGTAGGATTTTTGCACAAACCCTTATCTAATATTCTTTGTAGATAGGGATGTGTGTCAAAACCCATGACCACCCACGGACCACCAAGGGAACACCCCCTTGACACAAAGTAATGGAAGGCAGCGCACTGCGCAGCTTTGCATTACTTTTGGTTACAATCCAACATAAATCACATTTTGGGTTGGATTATAAATTCCGCCACAACACTTTGCGTCAGATTTGTGGTAAAAAAAAAGTAGCGCCGAAGCAATGTGTTTGTAAATCTGAGCCCATGTTTTAAATTGCGGCTTCACCTTTGAAGGCCATTCTCAGCAGGAAGAGATGGCCTGGGCTATAAACTGAACTCTCCTCAATGCTCACTGAAGAGAATCAAAGTAGAGCAGTCTTCAGGCACATCAGTGTTAGGAGGGTGTGGTATGCTTCTTGCCTTAAGGTGGGAGCGTCGTAACCTCCCCCCCCCCCACCGCAACTTGGTAGACAAAATCTCCTAATTAACACTATAAAGGAATACAGCCTCAGTAGAAGAGCAAGCGGGAGCCACAGGCATAACAAACACTTGAGCCCCCCTCACCCCCCCCCCCCTGCAAGGAGGCACGTGTAGGGGCCCAAACCAGACTCTTTAAGGATCTCTCAGGACAGAGAATTGTGCTGAGGGGGCCCCCTGGAACTTGCCCCCCCCCCCCACGCGGGGGCTGTGGAGGCTGTAGGGACCTGTTTTAAGCCACTGGCGGGAGCAAGGAAACACAAAATATGGGTAAGTAGAAAAGAGAAAGATGGAAGGAAGGAATATTGAATAGAACAAAGTGTGAAAGGGAGGAGGGAAGGATGGCGGGATGAGTAGGTGGATAAATGAATGGGTGCATGAAAGAGTGGGTCGATGAATATGTGGCTAGAAGGATGAATAGGTGAAAGAATGAGTGAATGGATAGGCGAAAAGACAGGTTGATGGATGGATAGATGGATGGATGGATGGATGGGTGAGTGAGTGCATGGATAGGTGGACGGACAGGTCAAAGGATGGCAGAGTAAAGGGATGGATAATTGAATGGGCAGTGGAAAGGATGGACGGATGGCAGAGGGGGTGGAAGGATGATGGATGTATAAATGGGTGGATGGACCAGTGGATGGATACATTGGTGGATGTCAGAGTGGATAGATTGATGGAATGAGGAAATATTGAATGATGCATGAAAAAAAGATTATATGTAAGAATGTTAAGGTGAAATGGTGGATATCAGCAGGTGGATGGAAGGATAAAAGTGGTGTAAAATGATGAATGGATAGATGCCTGGATGGAAGAGTAAGGGGAGATCTTCTAGGGCGGGGTCTGCTCGCTTGCTTTATATTATAATGTGCCATCAGAGCTTTTATTTCAAAGTGTGGGGGTGCTTTAATTTTCTGGCTACTCCCTTGCCTTAAAGTATGGGGGGTCATTTTGCGTTGCTAGCTCTGTTACCCAGACTCCATTAACCACTGTGAACATAAAAAAACAGACGAGACATCACGCGTTGAAATACTCACCCTTAAGTACTCACCGTGAAGGTGTCTGTATTTGGGGACCCGTCTCCGCTCCTCTGTTCTCTGATTACACCGCCTGCAGTGTGACTCTATCGCCTCCAGCCCTGCATTTATACCTCGCTGACATGTTAGAGGGCGGCTTCTCTTATCCCTTAAGCAGTGCAATTTCCTGCCACTTACTATGTTCCAGTTTAACCTCTCCCACTTATTGACTGACCTGAGTCATTTCAGACCTCATACCCCATGCCGTCCAATCAGAAGAGAGCGTTGAACACATTTCTGTTCTCGTGTAACCACAAGGTAGGTGCAAGTGAGTGTGCTGTGATCAGGCGGCCCAGGAGCACGCTGTCAATTACCTCAGACGCTGAAGGATTGAATGGTGTTCGCAGTCATGGATGGAAAAGAACAATAGTCCTGGAGGGGCAGAGCAGGGGGGGGGGGCGGAGGGAGGACAGGGGGGGCAAGAGAGGGGAAAGAAACAACAGACCGGTCTCTTGTGTGCAGCATAACCACGATAAGCAGGCCATCACACACACACAAATGCCACAAGCATGCACACACAGCGGAACACACAGTCACTGATGCACATAGGCCATAAAGATGGGAACCCATCAACCACGGGCTCCATTGAAGCAGGAACGCACACACACAACACAAATAGTGAACATGCATACACAGGTGCAAGGACGGAAACATTAGCATGCGGGCAGAGGGAGTATGGATGGATGGATGGATGGCAGGCAGAGTGGATGGATGGATTGATTGAAGAGTGGATGGATGGATGGATGGATGGGTGGGTAGGTGGTTGGATGGATGGATGGATGGCAGAGTGGATAGCTGGATTGATGGAAGAGGGGATGGATGGATGGTTTGATGGAAGAGTGGATGGATAGATGGAAGGCAGAGTGAATGGATGGGTGGGTGGGTAGATGGATGGATGGATGGATGGCAGAGTGGATGGATGGATTGATGGAAGAGGGGATGGATGGATGGATGGATGGATGGTTTGATGGAAGAGTGGATGGATGGATGGATGGATGGAAGGCAGAGTCAATGGATGGGTGAGTGGGTGGGTGGATGGATGAATTGATGGATGGTTGGATGATGGATGGATGGGAGGGTGGATGGATGGATAGACGGAGGGACGGATGGATGGATGGATGGACGGACGGGTGGATGGACAGATGGATGGATGGATAAGTGGATGGATGGATGGATGGATAAGTGGATGGATGGATGGCAAAGTGGATGGATGGATGGATTGATGAAAGACAGAGTGGATGGATGGATGGATGTATGGATGCTACCTCAGGGTATTACACGCAAGCCTCTCTGCACTCTTCAAGAATTGATCTTCTAAGCTTGTGGCATAGCGCTACTAAAGAACTTTCATTGCAGAGGCACAACGGAGATTGGTGTACCCTTCAGGAATTGATCTTTCAGCTTGTGGCGTTGTGCTACTGAGGAACTTTCATTGCAACGGCACAACGGAAACCAGTGTTTACTGGGAGGCATAATTAGCTGGCCCTAGTCTCTTCAGTGCTCTCGGACATTTTGTACATCCTAGAGGAGATATGATCAAACATATTTTTAAAAACGAATTTGGACTTGATGCATGGCCAATTTATTTTTGCTTTTGTCACTTATTTATCACCTATTTTCTGCTTTATACCACTTTCTTTGCTTTTGTTTTTATGTATACTACTTTTATCATGTAAGGTTTTAATTAACGGCACCATAATTAATAAACTCAACGGATTCAAAGGATGGATGGATGGATGGATGGATGGATGGATTCCTCACTCGGAGGGTGCTAATATTTGAATGCATGCGCTACTTTGACAGCAATAGACATCAGCAGGAGGGTGGGAATAAAAACAAAATGTATTTTCTCTGTATGAAAAGCTGCCATTTTTGCGGGTTTTTTTCTGTTTTGGCGGCTTTCATTGTAAAACAAAAACATGTGTCCTTTTTATTGAGAAAGTAGAAAAGACAAGTATAAACAAACTAATGCATACGATATTGCATATTTATAAATAAGTAAATCCATCAGAGGAAAACAATGAAATAGCTATTTATAAAGAATAAAAAAATGCATAGCGATTGCTAAATTCATCTAGTATTTCATCTGGGACCAACCCGTCTACAAAAGGACCCCGTATCGCCTCTACCCCTGCCACCTATTACCCTATAGATTGCCGCTTCTACTTCACATACATGAAAGGGCATCCACCATTCTTCGCTCCTGGGACCTTCTGGATGTAGTGAGTGCCTGGCAGTGCATAGCCTCAGTGTCACTGGAGAGCGCCCCTAAAAGGTGCTGGTACATGGATCTGATAGTGAAGGCTGGAAAACCCACCATCTGTAACTTTATATGGGGAACGTACCCATGTTGCTAATATTAACCTCATAAATATTGTTAATTAAGTACCAGACCAGGAGATCTTTGTAGAATCTGGTCCCAGATGCATCAAATTCTGCTTGTATATGCATGAAAGATGCAATGTCCCATTACGGAACGTTAGGTCCATCTTAGTGAGGATGCACGTGACCACGTGCGACATACTTGGGCCTGGAAAATCTGCAACAAGTATGTAGGCTACGCCCAGACATAGGTCCCTTTGCAGACTCAAACTATATGTCACTCACGAGGCCTTAGGGGAATAGAATCTGTCCGGGGTTGCTTTGTGATGGGCAAGTGTGGTAGGTGACAGCTCCTCCCCCTCATCGTGTCAGAGATGGCCCATCCTGCCAGCTCCTATACTACCTTTGTCTAACTGTCTGGTAGCAATATGTAAAGACCGACTGCCAGCTACCTAGGATGAATATACCTCTTTTTCACGCATTCTTTTTCCCCGCAGGGAATTACAACGCGGTCGTTACAGCGACCACGTTGTAACCACGCATACCATTGCCCCGCAAGTCGTAACAACGACTTGCGGAGGGGGGGGGGGCTGGATGTTGGAATAGTATAATTTACTATTCCAACTCCAGTATGTGCAACAGTAGGGAAGGTGTTGGTTTTTAAATCCAACACCTTCTGCCACCTCCGCAAGTCGTTGTTCCGACTTGCGGAGTAATGGTATGCGTGGTTACAACGCGGTCGTTGTAACGACCGCGTTGTAATTCCCTGCGGGGAAAAGTTTTCGTGGTACAGGCTGCAGGCACCAAATGGTTAGCACTAGAAAATGACAGCTTTCTAAAAGTTGCATTTTCAGAATTGTGTCTTAAAATCCTACTTAACCATTAAAGAGGGTTTTAAATTAAAATTCCATGGACACCAAACTCAGCATTCCTTTCTGCTCTCAATTGAAATTTACAACTTTTAAAAAGTAATGAAGGACCCTAATGTTTTCCTATGGGAAAGGTAGGCCTTGTAGTAGTGAGAAACGAATTTAAGAGTAAAACTTAAACGTGCATGTACAACCTTTTAAATGCACTGCACCCTGCCCTCTGGCCTGTTTAGGGCCACACTAAGGGTGACTTATATGCATTAAAAAAGAAGGTTTAGGACTGGGAAAAGGTTTTTTTCTTTTATCAGGTCGAAATGGCAGTTTAAAACTGTACACACAGGCTGTAATGACAGACCTGGGGCATGTTTAAAGCACTTCTTAAGTGGGTGGAACAATGAGTGCAGCAGGCCAACTAGTGGCATTTAATTTATAGGCCCTGGGTACTTATAGTACCACTTTACCAGTGACTTATAAGTAAATTAAATGTGCCAATTGGGTGTAAGCCAATGTTACCACATTTAAAATGTTTAAAGGAGAGAGCACAAGCACTTTAGCACTGGTTAGTAGTGGTAAAGTAGGCAGAGTCCTGAAGCCAGCAAAAATTAAGTTATCAAAAACAGGAGGATGGAAGGCAAAAAGTTGGGGGGAAACCATGCCAAGGATGTCTACCAGCTTGTCATTGTCCAAAACAAACTTTTACAACAGACAGACTTGATGCATGCTCTGTTGATTTACTTCAATGGTGTAACTGGTGTCAATGGTGTAACTGGTGTCAATGGTGTAACTGGTGTCAATGGTGTGACTGACCTGCAACGAACTAACCAGGAATGGGAAGGGTAGTTACTGATCTATAAATAGCTGCATTAGATATTACCAAGACAATGCTCAAGGGTGGTTTTGGTATTGTGTGTATTCTGTTTACATTACCTTAAACCTGTACTCCCACACTCCCCCTTATCCCACTTCTGTCTAGTAGAACACTCTCTGAACGCCCTCTACTGATCCTACTTCTCTTGGACATCTATATCTACTAATGTATTTTTCTTTGTTCTTTGCTGGTTTTTATCTATTTGGATTTACTTCATTTGAATTGTTTGGTGCTTGAAGGTTTTGACTTGAGGTGCAGGGCAAGCCTACGTGGGGAATAAGACAGAAGGGTGTAGGGCCAATGGACATTTTGGGTGATGTATGTCTGGGGATATATTTCCTCAATCATCTTTAGTTGTGTTTGGTCCCAGTGCTCAATGGATGGCATTCCTAATTTTTTTTATTGATTTTTACCAGACGTCTGCTGCTTTCATAAAGGCTCCATGGGTCCTGAATGGGCAGAATGTATTATTATCATTGCTCATGTTACTGAATTTGTGGATTGAATGGTTTTATAAGTGGTGAATGCCCTGCGGCTGTCTGTGTGTACTCTGCTGTTCACTTTACTCTTCTGTTACCTAAAGGGTCTCTATATTTTCACTGCACACTAGTTTCAGTCTGGTTCCTTTTACTTAACAATCGCATCTCTTTCTCTTCAGATGGGAATCAGTGAGTGTGGTGAGGCACGTCATCATACCTATGACATCAATGAAGTTTTACGTTTTGTAAAACACTTTCTCATATTTCTGTAATAAGTTTTTCATGAAGAATAATTGTCTTGCCTATTAACCATTTATGTAATGGTGACTATGCGTTGCATTCACTAGAGTGGCCAAGTCTTCCTTATATTTAATTCCCTCCAGGTAGCCTGAGACAGAGCCTAGTCAGTGAACCTATATTTGGCGTAATTTACGCTAGACCAGTTCAGTCCAGTTCAATAGTCTTTTTCGGTCATAACAATAACCATAAAAACACAGATTTCAAAATACGTGTATATCATATAATTTTTCTAATTCAGAGATTATTGAGAAAACCTACACACTTTGATTAAAACGAATACAATTTATGTATACATTTAAAAAGGAAAAGAAAATAGCATAAAATGACTTTATTACGCTAGACCGATGCAAGGCAGATTCCTTACTGAATTGGCAAAAAAAAGGGCACAAAGCTTTCAAATAAATATTGAAGTTTTGCCTTCCCCAAGCCAAATATTTTGGCCATGAATATCGGCAGGAAAATGCCACATGCCCAGAAAGTCAAAGCTATTCGTAAATTGCCTCGTCCTGTGACTGTGTCTCAAGTGCACACCCTTCTAGGAATGGCTGGGTATTGCAGACAGTGCATTTTGGGATATGCTGAGATAGCCAAATCCTGACACAAACTTGTCAGGAAAGATACCCTGAACTTTTGTAATGGTCTAGAGAGGAAGAAAACGCATTGGTAAAGATAAAACCAGCTCTGACTTCAGCCCCGCCTCTGACCTGATTGGGAGAAATCTGTCATTCTGTTTTGTAAAGAACATAATAGACTTAGGGGCCGATTCCGATCTCGGCCGGTAGGGCTCCGAATCGGATTCGGCTTTACCGGATCCGATTCGGAGCCCTTTTTTCCGCCCAATTCGTACGCGCGTCCGGGCGAGCGAGTACGATGCGAAATCGCCGACCGACTCGTCCGGGCGTCCCGACCGCTCCGACCGACTCGTTCCCGGGTCTAACCGCACCGACCGACTCGCTCGGACTCGACTCGCACCGCGCAATGGAGACGTTCCCCGGCCGGGTAAGTACGATGCGCGCCGCGAGCAGTCCGACCGAGCCGCGCACTCCGGCTCCAAAGAGCAGTCGGAGCCGTACTTTGGGGGTCTGTGTCGGACCCCCCTGTACGCGTAGCCGCGTGAGTCGCACACAGGGGGACCCATGGGTCCCCCCTACCTGTGCGTGTACGGCGCGAGTCGCTTCGCCGCGTACACGCTGTAGGGGGCGCCCTTGTCCGCCTCGCACCCATTGAGTCAATGGGAGCCCGCGTACGCGTTGTACGACAGGCTCCCATTGACTTCAATGGGAGTCCGACCGAATCGAGTCCGATGGCATACGTGCGCATCGTACTCGTTCGGTCAGGCTGCACGGGTCCGATTCGGTTGGAAATCTCTCCGGGTCCGGCTCGGTCGGAGAGATTTCCGGCCCGAATCGGAATCGGACCCTTAGTGTACTGGTATAAACCCACTGTGATCGGAAAAGACACATTGCCTACTACTGTTCCACACTTCACCCAGTTGCAGCTGAACTGCTGTCTTGCTTGTGCACCATGGCTGCAGTTGCCAGTCTTGTTAAATTACCTGAAAATATTGTGTTAAGTTCCCCATTAACAGTTGCTGTACCCCAAGCTGTGGCTGCACTTCTCCTCGCCACGAAAATGCAGCACTTGTCCACTCTGGATTCCTGCATCTTATTTACTCCCTTTTTATGTGCTTTCTATAACTCCATTTTACGTTTTTATGAATTAGTTATATCTTACCTGTAATATTGCTTTGGTGTTGCTGTACATCTATCACATGCCATGTTCTCTGAGGAAAGCCTGGAAGCTTGAGCCAAGTTCCTAGAGGTGGGTAATTTGATATGGGGCAAAAGAGTGATCTAGTAAATAAGAGATAAAGAATTATTAGCCCAATGTAAAAAGGCAGGTCACAAAACAGTTGGTGTTTTCTGCACACCAACTGATTTGAGTCCTGCCAATTATTGTGCTGTGCAACTCATGTATGAATCAGTTGCATCACATTGTGCAGCGGCAGGGGTTCAGGCAGAAGGGCACAGAAACATTGCCTCTTTAATATGTATGAAGCAGGGGGCATTTTGTAGGAGCCTGTGAATGCAGGAAGGGACGTCTGCAAGGGACTAAACACCTCAATCCCAGCATTCTGATTTACTGCAAGATGACATGGTTTTTAAAGAAGCCCCTATCCCATAAAGAGACATGGGCTGCGTTTAACCTTTTAAGTACAGGAGTCGGCCAACAGCAGACACCTGCACTACTTCCCCAGTGCATCACAGACACTAGGGACTACAGTCATGCAATATTTCTTTGGATGGGCTCCCCCACCCCCCACACAAGGGGCAGTGCTTTCCCGACCCTGGGGCCCAATAGACTTACTGCCTTTCCTGGGGAGTGGAAAAAGTATTCACGCCCAATCTACCCCCCTTGGGGGAAGGGCAGAAAGCCCACTAGACACCAGGGATTACAAAATGGTGCCAAAACAAACAAAAAGGATGAGCAGCCTATCTAGACATCATGCCATCACCCTTCCCCAGCGGGATCAATTTGTGTCTTTCTGCCCCCCGAAGGGCAGGTTGGAGGTCTGTTCCACTTGGGGAGGTTGCCGCAAACTTGCCCCCATGGGAGTAAAAAATCCACCTGACACCAGGGAGTTTGCCTTTAACGCAAAAGACAGGGCTCCAGGTGTTGCAGTCTGGCATTGGCCACATCCCCACCACAAAAGGGACAAACCAGTCTTTTCCCCCCAAGGACAGACATGAGGTGTGCCTCTAATTTCTCTGGGAGGTGGGGGGACAGAAAGCCCACTGTCCCACTGTATGGCAACAATATATATTTTTAAATAAAATAATGGGATGGGCTGGGTCATCCTAACATCAGGTCCCACCCTCACCCCTAAAGCTTCAACAGTCTTTCTGCTCCCCTGCAGATGAAAGCATCCCATCCCAATGGCAAGCGAGAGGACGTTTTGTTCTTTTGGGTGTTGTTTTTATATAAGGGGCAAGAGAATGTGGCTATCTCCCAACATTGTCGCACTTGCAATGGGGGATGGCTGCACTTTTTAGGTTTGGGTAGGCTGCCACCTGTAAAAACTTTACCAGACTCAGACAGTTCTGAAAACTAAGCAAACGCAAGGAGATGATGGACGGAGTGCTGAAACTATTCAGACACTCACCCCCAGTCACAGATCTGAGTTAAATCCATCATCGTTCATTAGCTCACTTTGCCACCCAAATTCAGAGCCAGCCATATGCAAATCAGTCTTGACCCTTTTCCTCATGGGAATAGTCCAGTCCAAACTGACAAGCCAGGTCTTCCCTGGACCGAAAACAAGCATCCTGGGACTGGTTTCAGGGTAACACCCCTCATCATCCAGGCTAGCTTGAATCCAGTGGCAAAGTGAGCAAGGGACCCACGTCTGGGCATACCCTGCCAACATAGGGCGAACAAAGCAAACACAAGGAGATAATGGATGGAGCGCTGAAACTTTTCAGACACTCACTCCCAGTCACAGATCTGAGTTGAATCCATCATCGTTCTTTAGCTCACTTTGCCACCCCAGTTCAGTCCCAGCCATATGCAAATCAGTCTTGACCTTATTCCTCATGGGAATAGTCCAGCCGAACTGCCAAGCCAGGTCTTCCCTGGACTGGAAACAAGCATCCTGGGACCGGTTTTGGGGTAACACCCCTCATCAGCCAGTCTAGCTTTAATTCAGTGGCAAAGTGAGCAAGGGACCCACGTCTGGGCATACCCTGTAAACTTAGGGTGAACAAAGCAAACACAAGGAGATGATCGATGGAGCGCTGAAACTTTTTAGACACTCACCCTTAGTCACAGATTTGAGTTGAATCCATCATTGTTCATTAGCTCACTTCGCCACCCCAGTTCAACTGAAAACTAGACATGTGGGGGAATTCACCGTGGTGTGCTTTGCATGGATCCCACACCATTTTCTTACCTGAAGTGGCCTGCAAACCTAAAACTTTGACTAAAACACACATTTTGCGTACAATTCTGTGATGAAAACTCCTGGAATTTGTGGGGAGCCACAAATTTTCTACCACAGAGCATTCCCACAAGTCTCCTGATAAAAATTGTACCTGACATGTGTGGGTGGGCCAAGAGACTTCCTTCACACAAAAGGCCCTCAAGTGGTACGTGGAGAGATCCGCAATATGGGTAACTGCAGGATTTGGGGCTGTGCTCGGCCGGACCCTAAGGAAATCTAACAACCACAGGCATTTTTGAAAACTAGACAACCAGGGAATTCCAAGGTGGTGTGCCTTGTACTGATCCCACAAGGATTTCTTACCCACACTGCCCTGCAAACCTCAAACTTTGCCTGAAATCACTAATTTTCCTTACATTTCCGTGATGAAAACCTACAGAATCCAAAGGAATCTACAAAATTCCTACCACCCAGTGTTGCCTCACTTGTGCCAATAAAAACACTGTGCCCCTTGTGTGGTTGGGCCTATTGCCAGTGACAGGACCGAATCAAACCAAACCAAGGACAATGGGAGTTCCCTTGCAAGGGGAACAATGTGATGCAGCCATGCTGTGTTTTGGGCTGTTTCCTGTCATAGGCACTAGGCCCACCCACACATGATAGGTACCATTTTTATCAAGAGACGTGTGGGAATGCTGGGTGGAAGGAAGTTTATGGCTCCCCACAGATTACAGAACTTTCCATCACAGAAATGAAAGGAAAATGTGTTTTTTTAGTTAAAGTTTAAAGTTTGCAAAGGCTTTTGAGCAAAAAAAAAACAAATTGGTGAGGGTCATGCAAGCCACCCCATCCTCGATTTCTCCAGGTATCTATTTTTCAAAATGTGCAGGTTTATTAGGTTTACTTAGGTGCCGGCTTAGCTAGGGCCCAAAATTCGTAATCTCTACGGCAGTGCCTGGTAGGCACCACCACCATTGTAGGGACTACGAGCCCCTCTGCCACACCAGCGGGCTCAAGAGCCCGTCAGATGTGTGCCGGTTGGTCTTTATGACCGCCACATATCCGCCCGCCATTATAATATGGCGGGCGGTAAAGTTGGTTACGATGGTGGGGAGACCACCATTCACATCCTGTCGGTGGCGGTCTCCCCGCTATCGCAATCGGGCCCTTAGTATTTTGCCTTCAAACAGGTTCATCAAGTCTCAGCGTTCAGAACACATAAGTAATTATCTTTAAAAAAAAACTCAAGAGGCATTTCTGTAGCGCATACGTGTTACCGCTTGTTAGAAATGGGGGTCTCTAGTTGGCAGAGGTAGGTACCTTTGTCCAAATAGGGACCCTTGCTTCTTGTCAGGGTAAGGGGAATACACTCCTAAAATAACCCCTGCTCACCCCCTTGGTAGCTTGGCACGAGCAGACAGGCTTATCTCAGAGGCAGTGTGTAAAGCATTTGTGAACACATACAGTAATACAGTGAAAACACTACAAATGGACACCACACCAGTTTTAGAAAAATAGTAAATCTTTATCTAACCAACAAGACCAAATACGATAAAAATCCAACATACAATACTCTTGAAAAATAGTACTTGTGCAAAATAACCTTTAAATTACAGGAAAATCAATAAAACACAGTTCTTCCGACTCTGTAGCTCCTCCTGGGGCTACCGCGAAACTAAATACAACAGAGTCTAACAATTCCAGCTGGCCGCGTCGATACGGGCCAGCTAAAGCGTCGACAGACTCGGACACAGTACCTTTCTTGTTGCGACCAACACGTTGGTGCGAGTCGGTCGGGGCAAACGTTGCGGTCGGGTTGTGAAGTGGAGCGTTGCGGCGGGCGGTGTCCTCACGATGTGTGCAGGCAGCGGCTCGTTGATGGAGTCGGTGAGACCAGGGCTTGCGTTGAAGGGTGAGACGGCGCTCGCTGCGGTGCTGGCAGGTCACGGTGCGGCGATGGAGCCGGTCGATGTTCCGGTCAGGCAGCGAAGGAGTCGGTGACGTCTTTGCAGTGTGTAGTGAAGCGTTGTGGAGTGCGGTGCCCACAGGAGGCGGTGCAAGCAGCGGCTCGTTGACGGAGTCGGTGAGACCAGGGTTGTGTTGTGAAGCGAGGCATTGCTCTCGGCGGTGCTTTCTTGACACGGAATACTGCGACGGACTCGATGACAGAGTCGGTTACCCTTTTCTTCTGCGGTGACGATCTGAGACGGTGCACACAGACACGGTGAGGTCTTTGCTGTTCCTGAGACCTCTAGAACAGGGGGCAAGCTCAGTTCAAGCCTTTGGAGGGGGACAAAGCAAGCAGCAAAGTCCTTTCTCTTTTCCTTGGCAGCAAGTAGCCACTGCAGGCAAACCCCAGACAGCAAACAGCACAGGGGCAGAATTCCTCCTCATCTTCTCCGGCTCTTCTCCTTGGTAAAGGTTCCTCTTGATTTCCCAGAAGTGATCTAAAAGTCTGGGGTCTGGGACTTCTGGAGCCACTGCCCCTCTCCAGCCCCTGTCATCCAAAAGCCAGACCTGCAATACACAAACCTAGCAGAGGCACACTGGATGGTTAGGCAAGAAAATACCTACTTTCTAAAGTGGTATTTTCAAATACAGAATGTAAAAATCACCCTCACTAAAAGATGCAGTTTAACATTCTGAGTTCAGGCATACTAAACTTTATTTTTCTACCTTGTTCCCAGGGCAAGTTATGTTTATAAGATGTTATAAACAAACTCCTCATTCTGTCCTATGGGGACAGGTAGCCTTGCAATAGTGAAAAACGAAATTGGCAGTAATTCACTATCAGGACATGCCACACACACTAGGGCATGTCCTACCTTTAAAATACAGTGCACCCTGCCCACAGGGATACTTTGGGCCTACCTTAGGGGTGACTAATATGTAGAAAAGGGAAGGTTTAGGAACTGGCAAGTGTGAGCACTTGCCAAGTCGACATGGCATGGATGAAGTCTGGCTGAAAACCCCTGTAGGTAACTATTTGTCTCATTATGATGGCGGTCGGACTTTCGTCCACCCGCCATCATATCGGTAATGGGACCGCCCGACTTGCTGTCAGCAGTCCTGCCATGGGATTTAAAATGTGACCGCCCTCAAGGCGGTTGCAAAGTATATTTTTTGTATTGCGGCGTGTGCTGCGGGCTGCAGCACACGCCGCAGTACAAAGAATACACATTTTGCATATCACTGCACTATGTGGCTGGCACCATGCAGTGCCTGCCACAAAGTGCAGGGATATGTAGGGGGGCACAATAGGTGCCCCCCAGGTCCCATGTCTGAGGGCCAGGGGCAAAGTGGGGCCCGCTACGGGGCCCCAATGTCCCTTTCCACCTGCCTTTTCATGGCGGGTAAACCACCATGAAACGGCCAGTACCGCCACCATTGTAGGGATTTCGGTTCCCTCCGACGATCCAACGGGCTCCTTGAGCCCGTCAGAATCGTGGCAGTCGGTCTCTCCAACCGACAAGCATCTGTCTGCCATCATAATGTGGCGGGCGGTAATGCATGCTCCGAAAGTGGTGGGACCACCACCGACGGGCTGACGGTGGCGGTCCCACCACCATCGTAATGAGGCCCTATGATATTTACATAATTTTAGTAAAATCAAAAGGTCTTGGCTATCACACATCTAATACAGGTCTGGCACTGGCTACAATCCTCTCACCTTTGAGAAAGAAAATAAGAAAGAAAGAAGAAAAGAGAGAAGGAATAATAGCATGAAAACAAGGAAAGAAAGAAAGAAAAGAAGAAAGGAAGGAAGGAAGGAAGAAAGGAAGGAAGGAAGAAAGATGAAAGACAAGCAGACAGACAGAGTTAGCAAAGATAGAGCACAATCATAAGCTTATATTGAGAGTCTATGTGAGCTGCAGTTTGTACTACTGTTTTCTTTCAAAAGGCTCTGTTCTCCACAACTTTTTCATACTAGTGAAATAGCTGCAGTCAGATAAAGGTCACTTCAAAAGGAATTTACAACAGCATTGACGGGAGACAGGAACTGATAAAGCTGGAATGTGTCCTATACATCAAAAGTCTTCTGCTATCACATCAGGCTCTAAACACAACGGGCAACACCACAGTAAAGTCAAAACAATAACACTGGCACGGAAGGAATGGGAAATTCCTAGCGTGTGGTTGTGCTTATTGGGAGAGAGCAAAATGCAGTCACTCAAAGTGAAGTTAACCAGTAGCTTAAGTCGACTGACCCACTGCTCCATGCTGGATGCTGTAGTGGGCATAAGGAAAATGTGAATGACACAACAGACCAATTGATGAAGAGAGGTGGCTGAAAGCCCCATTAAGTAAGTATATTAGACATATAATTTTAATGAAATCAAAAGGTCTTGGCTGACACCAGACCCAAAAAATTAATGTGTTTGTTAACCCTGCATTGTCGTTTTTAATGTGGAAAGGCTAGTAGCCCCATTGACTAATACAGAGTTACACGCTTGCAACTCAGCAGTTCTAACTTCTGAATGGGACTACTAAATCTGATACTTCAATGGATCAAACAAATAGTTGCATTAAACGTGAGTTGATGCTCAATTCTAATTTAACATAACTTTTGCACAAATGGCAACTTTAGAAAGTTTCCAGTTTGTTGCCCAAAGTTTCTAGTGACCATTTCCAGTTGCACACAAGTTGTTGTCTTTGAGACAGACTTCTGCCCTCCTTGGAGAGGTGTCAATGACTCCCACGATGCAACGCAAAGGACCTGCAGAGGGAAGAGGTGTGACCTCCTCCAGGCAGGAATGGCCAAACAGGGTGTGAGCACAAAGGGGAAAGCATCCTTTGAAGGCAAGTGGTTGGTCACAAGCAAGAGTGGCTGCTCCTTTGTTTTACAGACAGGCTAGCATCTCAAACAGAGAGGAAGAAGCCATTGCCAAACCTTTTTTTCTGTGGGCTTGTAGTCCCCAGGTAGCTACACCTCTGGGATGGGCTAGGAAACTTCACACACCAAGAGGAGGGTTTTGTCACTCAGTGGGAGCTCATTGGCTAATAGTCGCCACATCCCCCGAGGGCACGAAATGGGCATAAAAGTGGCACCACTGGCACCAAGACTCACATCAGGCCTGGAGAGAGGACAGAAGAGGGACTGCTATGCTGGTCCTTGGACCCAGCAAAGAGTCTGGACTGCACCTGCTGTTTCTTGGGCTACCACAGAAAGGACTGTGCCTGTGGTGTCCCACTTGAGAAAAAGTAGTCCCCGCGCCCCATACAGAGAAGTGACTTGAGGAGTCAGATGGCTGTCTCCCTGTTACAGCCACAGTGCCATAAAAGCAGAGAAGCCTGCTCCATTGAGACCCCAGCGCCAAGAAGCTTGATCAGTGCTGGACGCCAAACTGTAGCCTGGGAGACCGAGTCCTGACCCACAAAAGTTGCACCCGGATCTGCTGGATACTGGAGAGTCATCGGAGTGTAATTTGGTCACCCAGCACAGAAGTTACTGCAAGCTAAGTGGAACCGTTGGTTTTGCTGTAACCACTAGACCAGCGGCATCTGGTTTTGTGCTGGCATTTGCCTGGACTTTATGGGACATTGAACTCTGAGGCCAAAGTTGTTACTCCATGTTTGTGGACCAAGGGGTGGCCATAGGAAGACTTTCAACACCGGCTCAGCATCCTTGAGCATCTTCAGCATCCTGTACCCCCTGCATCAGGACCACTCCATTGAGTCCTATGACGGTTTGCCCATAGACCCCGGAACTGGTCTGGAGACTGATTTTCCTGCAAGGTAACTATTCTACAGGACCATATTGGTCCCTGTGACTTGCTCCCTACTGGAGTTGGTCTCTACAAAAGTGCCCTTATAGCTGTTTGCAAGTTACTTGTTGTGGCTAATCCTAAACCACGAGCCACAGTAGATGACAATGATTTATTGCACTCACAACTCAGCAGTTCTATCTTCTGAATGGGAAAACTAAATCTGATACTTCAAAAACTACAATTTATTATTGCTTCAGAAATTCAAAGCTCTGGATACCTCTAGTGGATTTCTGTCATTGAGGTGTCTATTTTAAGATAAACGTACAACCCATTCTATAAACAGGTGTCAGATTTTTACTGTGTCACATTTTCTGTTTATTCAACTGTTTTGGTACTTCTTAATGCTTTACACTTGTTCCTTTGATAAAGTCTGACTGTGCTGAGACACAGCTACCCAGGACTAAGGTTCGGATTTATAAATAAACCTGACTAGATCTGATACGAAATTGTGACTTCATTAAACTGCGAAGTCGTGCAACGCACTGTATAGTTAACCACTTTGCTCACATTGGATATCAGTGATAACATCTGGAAAGCAATTTTAAACAATGTATATGGTAATCAAAGGATTACGGTGCTCCAGGAGCATATTTCTTCTTCTGCATAAAATGAGTGCTCCTGCCCTTGTTTCTAAGTCTTTTCAGTTTCTGTTTGTTGGGCAGGTCTGACATACTGTAGGTGCATTAACTAAAATGAATGAGGAAATTGCTGCTATTTGTGCGACAATAATACAGAATATATTATCATTGGCTATTTTGTTGGGAAAGAAAGGGAGAGTGTACCGTATCATTAAGGTCCAGCAGTGCTGTACGTTTTTTAATAGCGGCATGGAAATTAATAAATATATTAATATTATTACAAATATTGTGAGTGAAGCTAAAACTTTGGGAGAGATTGGTGTGCGGGAAACAGTTGGTTCATGGCTTATTACAATTGGAAAGGGATTGGAAAAATTGGTGAATGGTTTGGAGATACAACTAAAGAAAATACTAAAACCATTAATAATATTAACACTTAGTAAAATAGGTGTAATACTAACATTACACTTTTAGAAGTCATATATCCTAATGGAGGTTTGGAATGTTATTGCAAAAAGAAGACAACCAGAAAAAAAGAGAAGACATTGAAATTGATTACATCAAAGTCAGAGTCTATGATAAAATGAAGGCCTTGGAGAGAACAAATCAAAGAAGCTGAGAATGATATGTGAAGTGGTATAGTGTAGTGTAGAAATCATCAGGAAGTATGTTTAATAACTAGAAAATAATGTTTGAGTTAAATGTGTTTAAGTTAGCATAACTAGGCATCAGTCAGAGAGAAGACCACAGTCAGCCTGCATTGATATTTGGTTTGTTGTGACAAACAAAATGTGGCTTTTAAAATTAAATGAATGAGTTTCCTATGTGCATGTTACTCTTCATGTTTTTCTTTGCAGACAATAAACATAATATAATTCATTTTGTGATGTTGTTTATTAGCTGAGCTGAAATGCATTAATTTGTGTTCCGCGAGAAGGAAGCCACATACTGAGGGGCTTATTTACAAGCCCATTGCATCGCCCGTGCATCACTTTTATTTACGTGCCGGCAGCGCAATGGGCTTCCCCATATTTACAAGGCTGTGTAAAGTCACCATGCGTGACTTTTCATGGCCTTGTAAATATGTTTCCCTTTCACACATAATTTTGCGTGAAAGGGGTGTTACATGGGTGTTGCTGTGGTGTCCCCACGCAACATCCATGGAACTTGACGCATTTCCAGATGTACAACATTTTGTAAGCCAGGGAATGCGTCAGAATCCTATGCCTCCCCAGGAGAGGTGTAAGGAGGCGCAACAAGGAGAAATAATTGTATTTCTCCTCGTCTTTTCCTCTTCGATGCGTGCTGCATTCTTCAGCATGCATAGAAAGAGGAAAATGCCGTCAATTATTGTTTTTGTGCAGGAAGGTGCCTCAGTGCAGGCACCCTTGCAAAATGACGCAAGTGTGTCTGCACTGGCACACGGCTGCTGTTTGTGCACCAGCGCAGGGGAGAAGGACTGGAATGCGCCATATCTAGTAGATACAGAGCATTTCTGACCTTTTATTTTGACACAGGGCAGTACAGAAGGAAGGCTTGCTGCGCTGCCCGGCGTCAAAATATTGTAAATGTGGTCCTGAATGTTCCAGCAGTTGCAACATATTCAAGGCCTTTGCTCGGGCATGCTCCAAGCAGCTGCAGTGTATACTGTTTTCACTTGTTGCATAAATGTCACATTATTTTTTAATTTCCTACGTGCACTTCTGCATGAAAGTAGGTGATTCCAAATGATTCTTATTTGTGGTATCACATTTTCTTGTTTTACTATTGGTCAGGGTGATTTAAACATTATTACTATGTCAAGAGTGCTCCTTTGGCTGTCTGAATCCTATAAAACGATCCTTTTTGAGGTCTGAGCCAGACTTTTCTTGCTTTCCATACTGAACAGACTCCATGTTAGTTTGTCTAGTTGATTTATACTTGGACATTTTTCACCTTTTGAATTGTGCTTACTCTGTGCTAGCGTCTCTAATGATTTACATTTAGACTTTACATCACTCCTGAACTGAGCAGGTTTATGCTAGTTCTCTTGCTGAAATATACATTGGTTCTGGCTTTGGAAGTCAACCTTATTTTATTACCTCTCATAATTAGTATTACTTAATGCAATATTGATGCTGATTTGAATTTGTACAACTAGCTATTCTTTGCCTTCTATAATGATTCTTAAATTTGAATAAAACTTTTATGATTTGGACTTTGGATTTTGTCCTGAGGAGCTTTTGTTAATGGAAAATAGGAGACATCTATTGAGACTCACAAGGCTTCAATCCTTTGTCTCAACACTTTTAATATATTAGTTAAAAGCATTGATAATGACATGGTAGGAAGTATCTGATGCCTAGTAACCCCACTAAATAATTTTAAAAGTATGAAACATTTGTTTTGAAAGTAATCCATCTCTGTAAAATTCATCACATTGGGTATGCTGTTAACACCTTCATTAAAAGCACACAGATCCATCAGTCAAGGTGCCATCTCACTCCCTCATTGAGTAGAAGACAGAAGTTTAACTCGCTTGTGTAAGTGTTAGATCTCAGAGCACAATCAAATTATGGAGCACTCTTAACAGGTTTGAATATTTTAATGGAATTTCTTTGTTTAACACTACTACTGAGGATCATACTTAAACTACATTCCTCTAGTTTCTTGCATCTTATCAATACCAGCGTGGGTTTGAGTATCAGAAAGATATGTAGTGAGGCAGGAAGACAGTGAACCAGAGACACTGGAATTAAATATATCTGCTTAATTAGCTATTTGAAATTTTTATTGCAGATTTTCATACAGTGCCACGTACCACCATGGACCTCTTCAGGGAGCTTGGTAGAGTAACAAAGCACATGTTGAGGAGAAAAATATGGTCTGTGGAGTTAGAATTCAGCCAAATGCTAAGGATGAGCCTTTATTTCACTCTTCTCAGTCTCTCCATGTGACATATTCGAAGGACAATTTGAACAGCTCCATATTTTAGTACTCTGCGATGTCTCAAAACATAGTTGTGCTCAGCCTATATCTCTGTGTTCAGGTTATTCCAGAGACTGAAACCCTGAAACTCAGATGATCTATGTGTGTGTTTCATTTGCTTGAAGGATTGCTGGTGGCTCAGGAGGGAAGAGCCCTATCACAAGTTTAAGGTCTAGATGTAATAAGGTGCCAGAACTTGGAGGTACTCAGTAGACTAAATGTTGCAGAGTGGGTTAATATTGAGAAAGTTGATGTCAATATGAATAATGATATATTTATGTATAAAAACAGAATTACATCTTTATTAATGAAATTCGAACGTAATGAACTCCACGTCAACCTCGACTCAGAAATATGTAGTAAGGCAGGCTCTGAGAACCAGGCCTGAGGTCACTGATTGACAGATCACAGGTAGGGTGGTACTAGCAGGCAGATAAACGCACGAACAGGTAAATACCCATTTAATTTCACAGAGAGGCTCAGCGACACCACAATTGTCCAGGGAGATTGGCCCAATAAAGCACACATGGCCGGAGGGGTATGCGAACTCCCAAAACACCATAAAGTCAGATGGCACATAAAGTTGGGAATTTATAGCCAATCAGGACACAGCACACACAGTACGCGTAGTGATCACGTGCTCCCCATGTCGGAAACCTGTACACGTTACTCACTTGCCACACTGTGCTAACGCAAGGCCGAGGCCCACTTGGATTCCCTATCAGACACATTAATTTATGACTCCACGGACAGCGTTTCACATTCTCTACCAAAAAAGGATTGACAGAACTGTTTATGACATTCAATGAATTGTATAAAAATCCATTTCAGATCAATTTTAAATTGAGACAGTCCTCAGAAATGGCGGCTGGTGACATTTGAAGGTGGTGTGGTGTAAAATTTCCGTATAATTGACCTGTGACAAGCGAGCATTGTGAGCATGCACGTCCATCATAAGGGGATGGTTCGGGGGGTTCTCCCCCGAGAAAAGTTTTAAAAAAGAGTGGGCAAATGGTGCATTTTCAAGCAAAATTGAGAAAGCAAGAAGGTTAATAAGGCAGTTATGAAAGTGTAGGTATGACATCAATAAAGAGATTTCACATGATAATGATGTAGGTAGTTGCTTATTCAGTAAAACCACAGAACAGATTTTGAGGTAACAATGCCGTGTTTCACACAGATTTCCTTATTTATTGATATACCTCTACAAATAAAATCTTCTTAGGAAATACAAGTTATTGTGATTTGTTGGACTAGACACAATGAAACAGCAAGGAATAAACATTAAAAGGCAGTAGGACACGCTACAAGTCACTGTTCGTCTCCTTCAGGTAATGAAGAAATATGATTACACCACCCCCATCTGATGATGGAACTCCGATAGCTCACCTTGCTGCCCACTACTTCATCAAAAACAGCGGCAGTATTTACAAACATTGCAAAGCCATCATGACCTTCTCCAGCACCCCTCTTATCTTGAAAGGCAGAACAAAGTTATCAAAAAATATATGTGATTTGGATCAGATAGCAATTGCAAAGAAGGCTGTAAGAACCCACACAATGTAATGAGAGAGCTGTTGCTAAAACAAAATCATAAAATTAAGGACTCTGATATCATCAGCGAAGGGGTTAGGAAATGAAGGACACAATTATCGTGGCAATCAGTTCTTTAAGTGGTCTTGTGCCCATTCCACGCCCTTTAATTCTTCTACTACTGCTACTACTACTACTACTACTACTACTACTACTACAACACACTGTCCTGCCTGGGCATCTTTTTATACCTAGAGATGAGTTAGCGGTTATTTAGGTAGGGCCCTAATGGGGCATTCGTAAAACATTAAGTACGTAGGAGCACACCTCCTGGGGAAGATGTTAGGACATTCTCTTTGGGCTTTGGTGTAACAGTGCTATAGTCGCCGACCCTACCTGTTTAGTTGGTTGGCTACCACTTTATCTGCAGCACTACCACTAACTGATTTAAATTTTGCCTGCCATCCTGCTCGTTTTCATAAAGCCAGGATAATGAGGAGATGCCTTGGCTATTGCGCTTCCCTCAGTAAAAAAAAAAAAATTAATTAAAAACAAGCAAACTCGAAAGCATCCTTGGGCAGTTAGGGGTTAAGTTCTTGCTTCCATAGAAGTCAGTTGTCTAATGCAAAATGAAGAGGGACTAATTAACTTGCACTGCACAGATCTAAATATACCACCTTGAAAGAGGAAATGAAAATCAAACCAGCAGAGCGGCTAATTATTTGCCCTACGGTGTGACCAGTGACATGGAGGGTGGCTTGAGTGTAATCACAGCAAACAGAAGGAGATGCAGGATGAAGTGCTGAAACTTTTCAGACACTCACCCTTAGTCACAGATCTGAGTTTTTTTTTTTTACAGAGTTTTATATAGCGCGAACTTGACCCGAAGGTATCGGGTATCAGAGCGCTTTACATAGCACCAGTTGCGTTACATGAGGACACATTCATTTTTGTTAGGCACGGGGAGATTAAGTGATTTGCCCAGAATCACAGGATGTTCAGCGTCATTGCCGAGACTCGAACCCAGTTCCCCAGATTCGAGGTCGACCGCCATAGCCATTAGGCCAACTCCTCTCCCCTGAATCCATCATCGTTCTTTAGCTCACTTCGCCGGTCCCATCAATAGTCGGGCTGAGCCACGAGACTCCTTCTCATCCTGATCCTGTTGTGGGCATCTGGGCCTGCATGATGCTACATGGCTAGAAGCTCGTAATTCCAGAAGCCTGTTAATATTGGGCAGTCTTACAGGGCATCTGATATAAACTCCATTACTCTAACACGGGGAAGGTGTAATGGTGGCACGCAAGTGGGCCTTATGTGAGCACGGTGAGATTACTGGGGCATACAGTAGACGCATGCATGCATGCACACCCAAACACCTCCACAGCTCAGGATTTCAATAAATGACTGCACAGAGGAGAGTGTCAGAGGAGTAGGGAGGAAAATGTGATGCAAATGACGAAAACACATACAGAACTTGGCAAGCAGCCACATTTTGTAATGTGTTTCTCACATTTTATGTCCAATAGGATTAAATAGTGTAGAAAGTGTGGGAACATGCAGCAAAGCATACAGTATTCCCAAGATGTGTGTAGGAATGAGAGCCTTCCATCATAAACTATTTACAGTGACTGTAGAAAAAGCATTAAAAATAGATTTTCACAATGTTCCTAACCTTACATATGTAACAGTCACACCCAATAAAGAATTGGAAATGGCAATGCCGGTTATAGCAAACAGCTGCACACGGGTTGACCACACCCCCTGGCGAAGCATGTGAAAAAAAAAAACCACAACTCACAGCACAGACTGATTCACTTTTTATTTTGCGATTCATTTTTTTACCTTATTTTTTTTTTTACATGGCTGCTGGCTTTAGCGTCTCTGAGATTAACTCCAATACAGTGATGCCTTGCTGGGCTTGCAGTGAAGCCAGGCCCAGAACCGTCCAGTCTTCGCTTCCTCGTCGTTGTGTCTACACGGAGTGCACTCTGCACTAGCAAACAATGTAAACAGTGGTCCTGGCTGGAGGTAAATGCGCAGGAACTGGAAGAAGATTCAGACTCCAGCACGGCAACAGGAGTAAGGGCCAATCACTGCATGGCTTCCTAATAAAGCCGTACAGTGATTGGTCACTGTAGGAAAGTAGGATCTGCTTTTATGGTTACCCCCACTTTTTGCCTGGTGCTATGCTGTTTCTGACTAGTCTGACTGGGATCCTGCTAACCAGGACCCCAGTCTCTGTGCTTTCTCCCCTAAATTGGTTATGGTAAGTACTTAGGTACATCCCAGATTGGATACTGGTGTACCCTTATAAGTCCCTAGTATATGGTACTGAGGTACCCAGGGCATAAGTACACCAGGGGTCCCCCATGGGCTGAAGCATGTATTATGCCACCCATGGGAGACCACTCAAACTGTAACTACAGGCCTGTCATTTCAGCCTGTGTACGCTGGTGCTAGCACAACTTACGAAATATATAGGTTTCCCTATATCTAAGGTCACTGCACTTAAAACCTATAAGTCACCCCTAAAGCAGGCCTTCCAATCCTGAAAGCAGGGTGCTTGGTTCTAAGTGTGAGGGTGCCCCTGCATGAGCAGAACACCCCTAAAACCTTCGGAGTACATTTTTCTGGGTTGTAAGTGCCTCAGCCATTATGATACGTAGAGTGGCCATGCGTCATTATGCGATGACCATCTCTAAATTGGCTGTAACGAACCCTGTCATATTTGGTATCAAACATGTTGGAATCATACCCCCGCAACGTAAACGGTGTGGGAGGTGGTATGATTTTATGCACTGTAAAGCTCCTCCGGGAGGCCCGCAGTGCTCCTGGTACCAGTCTTCTAGATGCAGACAGCACAACATGGCTGCTGCCGACCAGAGACACGATTCTGCCCTCCTGCTGCTGAGCCAAGCTTGAGCAGGGGAAGGCAGAACAATAGGTATCCTGTCACAGAGAGGTGTGACCACCTCCCAGACAGGGTTGAGTGTATTGCGGCCAGGTCGGGGCGCTTGCCAGCGCCACTCAGTCTGCTTGAGGGGCACATTTGGTGCCCTCCTTGCATAGTCCAGTTCAAACCAGCTCAGGGAGTCCCACGGAATCCGAAAAGCTCAGCAACACAGGTGGTGGTTCTTCTCATCCCTTGAGGCCTGCCCTGTTCTCTCACCAAGTTTGAGGCCAGTATCCATCGTCGGAGCCGCAGGAACCGAACCCCTGTGCACCACGTCGACTTGCCGTTGCAAAGGCTTTTTGGCCTTTATACTCCAAGATCTTCGGGCTCCTAGTAGCCCCAACCTCAAGCATCTCCTGTGACCAAGATCTTTGTCCTCACCCGATCACTTGCACTGTGGGCCTGCATCTTTGGTGAGCTGCTCGAGGTCCTCTTGCGATTCCAGTGCCTTCGGCCTGTGGGTTCTCTTGAGGGTCATCTTTGATTTCAGGGGCCTCCCCTGATTGCCGGGCCCTACTCTGACTCCCCTGCTTGTGGCAAGTCACCTAGACCTTGCTGGTCCTGACACTGCACCTTTTTTGCTTTCCAAGTTGGTTGCAGTTGCCAAGGCTTGTTGGTGCTCCCAATGGACACCGACCCCTGAACTCTTGAAATCCGAAGTGGGACAGCTCGTGAATGGCTCCTGGGCTTCCACAGCATTGCCTGGTCCTCACAGCTGCAGCTTCAAGGTCACCGTCAGCTCTCCTGCAACACCCGACATTTGTGGGCATTTGTCTTCCGTGCCTTCTGGTCTCTCCTGAGTGTCATAGACTCTGTCCCCTCTGCTTGCAGGTACTTCTCAACTTGAATCCACCTTTTTTTCTTTGTAATCTGTATATTAAGCGAACAAAACCTGGCAGCATGACAGTCAACAAGTACTCCCCGTACATTTGTATCGTTACACAGTTCGCTTTTTACGTCCTTTTGCATACAAAGCAAGATCATCATGGCAAGGTTTAGTACATTTCAGTGTGTTACAGTACGTAATCTCTCCTGTTTCTCCTACACACAGCTAGTTAGCCGACAGTTAAAGTCCTCTGTATTGCATCTAGCTTCCCCATATTTTTTTCCCATTTCTTTGAGCACCCCCTCCCCTAGAACACCACCTTTTCAGCGTTGCAGCACCAATCCGGATCTTCCGGCTATTTTGTCACACTCGGTGGTTGGCTTACCCCCCACTCCCTTGCTATGTTGCGTTTAGCAACTATGCTCGCTGTCGTAAGCCATATTTTAGAATATGTTAGCCATTTAACCTCACCCGTCACACAAAGAATATGCCATTTGGCCTCGCATGGAACTTCTAGCTCAATTACTTCTAACATGACATGTATGGCATCCTTCCAAAACTGTTGTACCTTAGGGCAGGACCACAATATATGAAATAATATGCCCACTTCCCCACATTCCCATGTACACTGGTCAGTGTCACTGCACCTGATCTGGTGCAGAAGCACCTTGGAGGTGTATGATCTGTGTAGTATACGCAACTGTATCAACCGGAATCTCGCCCTTATCGCCACCTCCCTTGGACTCTGTATCGCCTCCGTCCAATCATCATCGTCCAACGTCTCGAAGTCTCTGGTCCAGGTCTCCCTAAAAGCCATCAAGGGGTCAGGGGAATTGTTCATTATCTTTTTATATACCAATGAAACGGCCTTTTCAAGCATGGGATCCATAAGTAGCCTGTCTTCAAGTGGAGTATATTCTGCTATTTGTTCCTCGTCTACTACATGCCTCTTTAGCGCATGTCGTAACTGCAAGTAACGTAGGAACTCCTTCTCTAACATCTGGTACTCTATTTTGAGATCTTCAAAGCTTATCAATTTATTCCCTCTCCAAATGTCTCCCAGGTATTCTATCCCTATGGTCTTCCATTGTTGGAATCCTTTTAGTTGGCCCACCTCCCTTAGGTGGTCGCCGACCCATAGTGGCTTTCGTTCAGTCAGCCTGCTTTTCCAACCCAGGAATGCGGTAGCTTCCCTCCAGACTTGTATTGTCACCTTAGTATGTGGAGGTAGTGCACCACTCACGCTTCGCCCATACAGCACAGCTAGGTAGCCTCCCTCTCCCATGTAGTGTTGATCCGTTCTATAAGCAGGTTCCTCTCTTCCCGCGAACACCCACTCGTTAATGGTTATTAGTTGCGCTGCCCAATAGTACTTTTTAATATCAGGAATTACCATCCCTCCCTCGTAAACACTGCACTGCAACTTGTGTAGAGTAATTCTAGCTTGGCCTCCATCCCATAAAAGTAGTCTCAATTCGGAATCTATCTGTTTAAAGAAGCTAGGTGGTATTTTACATGGGGTATTCTGTAGGACATACAGGAATCGTGGCAGCGCCATCATTTTGAACAAAGCTGCATGCCCCACTAGGGACAGCGGGAGTTTCCTCCAGTGGACAATATCTCTGCGTACTCTATCTAGTTGGGGGAGCAAGTTCTCTTCTAGGAATCGGTTGTTCCCTTTGGATATTATGATACCTAGGTATTTGAATGCATCTTTTATTTCTAAGGAGCGAGCGCTGGAGGGCAGATTTGGTGCCGCGCCAGACAGTACATATAGTAGGGATTTGTTCCAGTTTATTCTGTATCCCGAATAGGTTCTGAACAGGTGGAATATATGGATGACTCAGCCAATTGAGGAGGCAGGGTTGGTGACATATAGCAGTATGCCTTGTGCCCTTATTCAGCTGTATTACCCTCGAGATGGCCCCATTCACTCATATTCTTGCTAGCGGGTCCGCGTATAGTAGCCGCACCCACGCGCAAAAACAGGGCCCAAATCCAAACCTCTCCAATACCGCCTGCAGGTATGGCCATTCTATATTATCAAATGCCATACATGCGTCAAGTGACAGTAGCGCCGCGTCTCCACCCGAGTTGGCTCAAGTAGCATGTAAGACTCCGTATAGTCTTCGCAGGTTAAGCCTGGTGCTCCTGTGGGGCATGAACCCAGACTGGTCTGGGTGTATTACAGAGGAGATGACCGCCCCAAGCCTGTTTGCCAATACCTTTGCCAGTAGCTTGACCTCTACATTAAGCAGAGATATCGGACGGTATGATCCACAGTCCTCTGGTGGCTTACCTTGTTTCAGGATTACTACAATTGTGGCCAATCTCTGGTCTGCAGGTAGCTCTCCACTACTGAGGGCTTCATTATACATAGCCAGCATGTGTGGGGCTACTTTCGATTCAACTCCCTTATAGAATTCAAAGGGTATTCCGTTACGACCAGCTGCTTTACCCGACTGTAAGTCCCCCATGGCCCCATATTATGTCTTTCGTCGTGAGCTCTTTGTCCAACGCATCTCTGTCCTCGTCGGAGAGTCGTGGGACTGGGAGGTCTCTGAGCAGCTCCGCACAATCTTCCCCCGTTCTAGTGGATGTGGATTTGTACAGGGCCTCGTAGTGATCCGCAAACGCTGAGGCTATTTCTGCACCTGTCGTTTTAGTCTCCTGTTGTGGAGTCTTTATTTCTAGAACCCAGCTGCGCTCTTTCTCTTTCTAGCCATGCTAACAACTTGTTGGCCTTGTTCCCAACCTCGTATTCTGGGGGGCATGGTATAATCTCTTGTAACTCCTTTCAAGTGGGTTTCTACAGGCGAGTGATCAGAAATTCCCCTTGCCCTATGTACCGTCCCTGTAAACCAATGTGCGTGCACTGCTTGCGTAATCAGATAATCTAAGCGTGAGTACCCCCCATGTGGGGCGGAGTGAAATGTGTATTGTCTTTCCTCTGGATTGTGTATTCTCCATAAGTCAGCTAGCCCCATCGCACCCACAAAATCATCTAGGGGATCCTGTCCCTTCACCTGACCCGTCGCCCGTCACCGATATCCTGTCCAACCCTGGATCTATTGGTGCATTCATGTCCCCACCCATTATTAGGATTTCATCCGGTAGATCCAGTAACAAGGCCCCCAACTCCCTCAACATGTCCGAGTGCAGACCGAGCAGAGATTAAGCACTTTGCCCTCCCCTTTCCCTGTGATGGCCACATATCTGCCCAGTATGTCGTGCCATATGTTCCCGGGAGTGAAGGGTAGAGTCGTCCGGTGCAATATCCCAACCCCTCTCGACCCCATGGTGAAGCCTGCAAGCGCCGCTAACTTGTATCCAAACCTATCAAGCGCCTTGCAGGTTGTACCTTTAAGGTGAGATTCTTGGATTAGTGCTATGTCGGGATTCTGTCTACGGAGGTGTTAGACCTGGCATCTTTGGTGTGGTTTTCCCTGACTGTTTGCCTCTACCTCCTGTGTTTTTGATGCTGTGCTGGATTTCATTTTTGCTGGCTTAGATGCTTTGGGCACTTTGCCACTGCTGATCAGTGTCAAAGTGCAAGTGCTCCCTGTGTAAATTGATATTGTGATTGGTTCTCCCTGATTGGCATATTTGTTTTACCAGTAGGTCCCTAGTAAAGTGCACTGAGTGTGCCAGGGCTGGTAAATCAAATACTACTAGTCGGCTTGCATCACTGATTGTGCCACCCACATGAGTAGCCCTGAAAAGATGTCTCGGGCCTGCCACCGCGGTGCCTGCGTGCAGTTTGTTAACTGCCATGTCGACTTGGCAAGTGCACCCACTTGCCAGGCCCTAACCTTCCCTTTTCTTACATATATGGCACCCCTAAGGTAGGCCCAAGGTACCCCCCAGGGCAGGGTGCAGTGTATGTGAAAGGTAGGACATGTACTGGTGTGTGTAACATGTCCTGATAGTGAAATACTGCCAATTTCGTTTTTCACTATTGAAAGGCTATCTTGCCCCATAGAATGGGGAATGCTTTGTGACATTTTACAAGCATATATTCCCATAGGGATAAGATAGAAATATGGAGTTTGGTATCCCTGAACTCAGAATTTGATAACACATCTTTTAGTAAACATGGTTTTTAAATTGTGTGTTTGAAAATACCACTTTTAGAAAGTGGCTATTTTCTTGTTCAACCATCCTGTGTGCCTCTGCCTGTTTGTGGATTGACTGTCTGGCTTTGGAGTGACAGGGGCTGGGGAGGTGCAGTGGCTCCAGGAGTCTGGATGAGTCAGCACTAGGCTGAATAAGCATGACCTGCATTTGGAGTGGTGGGAGGAGTAGCACCTGTACCTGAATAGGTCTGTGCCTGCCTTACACCATGCTGGCTCCGCCCCCTGTGGTGTGTCTGGAATCAAGGCTCACACTGACAATGGATGTTGTTGTGCACTTGCAGACTGCCCCCCAGAACTGGTTTGAACCGGGCTCAGAGCCCCCTGCACAAAGAGAACAAAGACATTTTGGGGTATAAGTATTAGACCTACAACCCCTGAACCCATTCCTGGAATTCAAGAGGAACCTTTGCCAAGGAGAAGAGCTGGAGAGACTGAGGGCAAGTACCTCCCTTGCTGTGTGTCTGGGGTTGGCCTGCAGTTGCTGTTTCTGCCAAGGAAAGGAGAAGGACTTTGCTGTGTGTTGTGTCCCCTGCTTGAAGGAGATCTCCAAGGGCCTGAAGTGAGCTGGCCTCATGTTCTGAAGTCTCAGGGACACAAAGACTTCACCCCAGCTCCCCTGGACTCTGCTGCTGTGAGTTCTAGCCTGCCAAGAGGTGCCTGTGCCAGTTTTGGGCCTCTGGAGGTTGTTGCTGCTGTTTGGGAGATGGAAGAAAGAAGAAACTCAAAGGACTACAGAAATCAACGGATGGCTCTTCTTGCGGCTGTATCCCGACGCATCTACACGGCGTGAGAAGAATTTCCACGCAACGCCGCTGCGGAAACCGCTGCAGCACCTGTCGCCGCTGCAAGAATCAACACATCGAGGGATCGTGGCTGAAGAGGACTGACATAGCGCCGCTCGACGCCACCGCATCGATCACCGACGCATCCCGGATTTCCACGCATCGTACCTGTGCGGCAAGTTCTTCCGACGCATCACCTGCGGACTGGAACGGTCACGAAGAATCGACGCATCACTCCCCGTACAGACCAGATTCGACACAACTCTTCCTCTGCGTGCAGCGGGACTGTCGCATTGCCTCCCCAAGGTCTCAGGAGTGTTGCATCTCTTTGTTTTCCGACGCTGCAGTTGTTTGGCTTGAGAACTTTGACGCATCTACAGGTACTTTGGTGAAAAGTCACACATCCATAGTCTTCTATGATACAAGTTCTTGAAACCTTTTGAAAGTTATATTTTTAACTGTGTATGTTGGATTCTTTTTGTCGTTTTGGTCTTGTTTAATTTAGATAAAGATATTTTATTTTTCTAAACTGGTGTGGTGTCCATTTGTGGTGTTTTCACTGTGTTACTGTGAGTGTTGGTACAAATACTTTACACATTGTGTTAGAACTGGGGGTCTCTAGTTGGCAGAGGTAGGTACCATTGTCCAAATAGGGACCCTTGCTTCTAGTCAGGGTAAGGGGGATTCACTACTAAAATAACCCCTGCTCACCCCCATGGTAGCTTGGCTCGAGCAGGCAGGCTTATCTCAGAGGCAGTGTGTAAAGCATTTGTGAGCACATACAGTAACACAGTGACAACACTACAGATGGACACCACACAGGTTGTATTATAAAAATAAGTATTTTTTATATAGACTTAACACAAGACCCAAAACGACAAAAATCCACAATACACTATGAAAAATATGACTGTCAATGGTAGAAAATAGTTCAGTTCAATAAAAATGGTAAATGCGACACTCAATGTTCAATGTACCTTTGGATGCGTAACGCGATACAAACAAAAGAGTTGAAGGGAAGGTGATGCGTCGGTTCCTTACACGCAAGAACGGTGATGCGTCGGTTCCTTGCTCCGGGGGAGGTGATGCGTCGGTTCCCTACTGCTGCGTAGGGGACGGTGATGCGTCGGTTCCTTACCGGAGAGGAGGTGAGGCGTCCGTTCTTCACCGCGTGGGGAGGTGATGTGTCGGTTTCTTACTGCGCTTCTGTGGCGATGCGACCCGCAGTGCCGTGATGCGATGACGACCCGGTGCAATGAAACAAAATGGAGTCTTCCTCTCAATGCGACACTTAGGGGGCGATGCGTGCAAGCCCGACGGCCGAGCGGCGACTCGGTGAATCTTCTGAGCCGCGACAGGCCCTGCGACACGCTTCTCCGATGATGCGACGGCGTCTGATGCGACGGGGACACTCTTCTCCGGTGATGCGAGGCGCTTCGGTGATGCGAGGGCGACAGCGGCGGCACGCTTTCTCGGCGATGCGACGACAACTGCAGCGGCGACGACACGCTTCTTCCTCGTGAGTCGCGCTTCTAGCTCCCAGCGACACGCAGTCTCTCAGACGGCCCAACACAACACCATTTTTAACAAATGGGGGGTTAGGCCTGTATTAACGTCCAAACTAGGCTGCCAATTAAACTAGTATCAACAAAGGGTGTTTGGACGTGTCATTTAAGTAAGTGTATTTAAGTTAAACCCGTTTTAACACATAAAATAGATTTGGTGTTTTTATTTCACCTTCTTCTTTTAAACATTAGCTTCAATAACATATATAAAAAACATTAAATTCATGTGTTAAAGAAGCGACATACATATAAACATTTAACACTTCATCAAATAATAAGTGAAATGTGATTGACAGTTGAATACATAACAATTAACAAATGACAACGAAAAATGACCAGTCCTTAAGTTGTGAAAGAAAACAATAGCGGTGCAACTTTGTTTGTAATTTACATTACTGCAACCTGCTATAACCAGCTAGTCGAAAATAAAATTACAACAGGAAATAAGCCTGGTTTGTACACTATGTCATTCAGTGAGATCGTAATGATTACGACTAGCTGTCTGCGGTCGACGCGTTTCGGAACCCTGATATCTTTTGAGGGGACCAGGACTTGGACTAGGCTATTTTTCAATCAATGGCAGAGTATAATGCACTGTTCAATGTGCTTTCCTTAAAATATCCACAGATTAGCAACTTCACTGGTCTCTTGTTAACTGCGATATACACGTTAATAAGGTTTTGTAGTCTAGCAGCTTTTAGCCAAGACTAACGCTGCGTTTCCTAACACGTTCGGGAGTTCATAATTGTTTAGAAGAAGGAGGCGCTGGCATTTGCGTACTTGAAGCTCAGCTCCTGAAATTTTATGGTCAATGTCGATGCTCTCTCCTCGTTGCTCTCATTCAAAAGGCATCTCTGAAGTACCAGACTGCACACAGGCTCTGCAATGGCAGGCCTGAGACACACTTTACAAGCTGCTCCTGTGGGTGGCACAACCAGTGCTGCAAGCCCACCAGCAGCATTTGAGTCACAAGCCCTGGGCACAACCAGTGCACTGTACTAGGGTCTGACAGTGAAACAAATAGGCCAAACATGGAGTCACTAATCCATACATCAATTTATCATAGGGAGCACTTGCACTTTGGCACTGAATAGCAGTGGCAAAGTGCCCAAAGCATCTAATCCAGCAAAAAGAGGTCAGTAACAGAGGAGGCATAGCGCAAAAAATGGAAGGGAGACCCACGCCAATGGTACCAGGTCTAACACGTGTCCCCTCCAGCTGAAATGTGGGGAGAACTACCTATCCCCTTGGGAGTTCTCATCGCTAAGGCGGAAAAATCTGGACAGACCATCAGCATTGGCGTGTTCTGTACCAGGGCGGTGTTCCACCGTGAAGTCCATCCCCTGTAGGGAAATGGACCACCTCAACAGCTTTGGATTCTCACCCCTCATCTGCATCAACCATCTGAGGGGCCTGTGGTCTGTCTGAATCCGGAAGTGAGTCCCAAACAGGTATGGTCTCAACTTCTTCAGTGCCCAGACCACAGCAAATGCCTCACGCTCATTAGCACTCCACCTCTGTTCCCGTGGAAGTAACCTCCTACTGATGAAGGCTACAGGTTGGTCTAGGCCCTCCTCATTTAACTGTGCCAGAACAGCCCCTACACCATGCTCTGAAGCGTCTGTTTGAACAACAAATTCTTTTGAGAAGTTGGGCGCCTGAAGCACGGGGCCGTGCACATGGCAGTCTTCAAGGCGTCAAAAGCTCTCTGACAGGTGTCAGTCCAAATCACTCTCTTGGGCTGCTTCCTGGAAGTCAGCTCTGGCAAGGGTGCAACCATGCTGCCATACCCCCTGACAAATCTCCTGTAATACCCGGTGAGTCCTAAAAAGGCTCTCACCTCTGTCTGGGTCTTGGGGGCTCCCAAGCCAGAATGGTATCAATCTTGGGCTGTAGGGGCGCCACCTGGCCGCTCCCAACCTGGTGTCCCAAGTACACCACGGAAACCTGCCCGATCTGGCACTTACTCGCCTTGATCGTGAGACCTGCCCTCCGCAGCTCCATCAACACTTCCCAGAGGTGGCGCAGATGTTCTTCCCAACTGGCGCTGAACACTGCGATGTCATCCAGGTAGGCAGCACTGAAATCTTCCAGTTTAACCAACACCTGGTTGACCAACCTCTGAAAGGTGGCAGGGGCATTCTTCATCCCAAAGGGCATAACCCGGAATTGGTAGTGCCCATCTGGTGTGGAGAATGCTGACCTCTCTTTGGCCCCATCAGTCAAGGCGATCTGCCAGTACCCAGATGTTAAGTCAAACGTGCTGAGGTACCGGGCAGCCCCTAACCGATCGATGAGCTCATCAGCTCTGGGGATGGGGTGCGCGTCAGTCCTGGTGACTGAATTGAGTCCTCAGTAGTCCACACAGAACCGAAGTTCGGGTGTGGCACCAGGCGCGGCAGCCTTTGGGACCAAGACCACTGGGCTGGCCCAAGGGCTGAGAGAGGACTCAATCACCCCCAATGCAAACATCTTGGAGACCCCCTCCTTGATGCAAGCTCTCACCCTGTCAGTCACTCTGTAAGCCTTGTGCTTGACAGGAGGACTGTCCCCAGTGTCCACATCATGGACGCACCAATCAGTGACACTAGGAACCAGGGAAAACAGGTCAGGAAACTGTCCCAACAGTTGGCGACAGTCTTCCTGCTGCTCAGGTGTCAGGGAATTGAGAGGTTCACACCCTCCACTGACCCATCTTGCTCTTTTGCAGACAGGAGGTCAGGAAGATGTTCTGTCTGCTCTTCCATTCCATCATCCGTTGCTAGGAGCATGCCCACTTCAGACCTCTCAAAATGGGGCTTCAGGTGGTTGACATGTAGGACCCGCAAAGCAAAGGGTTCCTGGGAGATCGCAAGTCCAGCAGGTAGGTGACATTACTCTTGCGCTCCACCACCTCAAATGGTCCGGTCCACTTATCCTGGAGTGCGCAAGGCTCCACGGGGGCCATGACCCACACTTTCTGTCCAGGCTGAAACTCGATCAGAGTGGCATTCTGATCATACCATCGTTTCATCTCCTCCTGGCTGGCTTCCAGATTTGCCTCAGCGAGTTGTCTGAATCGCCTAGTTTGGTTTCTAAAGGCCAGCATGTAGCTAAATACATCCTGGGGAGGTTTACTGGGAGCTTTCTCCCAGCCTTCTTTCACCAAACTCAGAGGTCCTCTTACCGGGTGACCATAGAGCAGTTCAAAGGGACTGAACCCTAAGGACTTCTGTGACACCTCACGGTAAGCAAAGAGAAGGTATGGCAAGAGGACGTCCCACTTACGCCTCATGGGTTCTTCCACACCCATAATCATGCCCTTCAGGGTCCGGTTGAATCTCTCAACCAGCCCATTTCCTTGGGGGTGGTAAGGAGTGGTGAACTTATAGGTAACACTGCACTCCTGCCACAGGGACTTCATATACTTGGATATGAAGTTTGTACCACGGTCACTCACCACCTCCTTGGGGAACCCCATATGGGAGAAAATCCCCATCAGTGCACGTCCCACCACGGGGGCCGTCACTGTCCGAAGAGGGATGGCTTCCGGGTACCGGGTGGCATGGTCCACCAAGACCAGGATGAACCTGTTGCCCATGGCTGTCTTGGGGTCCAGTGGCCCCACAATGTTAATACCCACCCGTTCAAAGGGGGTGCTGACCACAGGGAAAGGCTGGAGGGGAGCCTTGTGCTTCCTCCCACTTTTTCCACTTGCCTGGCAAGTCTGACATGTCCTGCAGTGAGTGTCTGAACTCCTGCGCATCTGGGGCCAATAAAAGTGGGTGACAAGCCTTTCAAAGGTCTTGACCTGCCCCAGATGTCCTGCTAAAGGCACATCATGAGCCAAACCCAGTAGGAAGGCTCTGAAGCGCTGGGGTACCACCAGCACACGGGCTGACCCAGGCTCAGCAACCTTAGGCTCGCTATACAGGAGACCATTCTCCCAGTAGATCCAATGTGATCCAGACTGATCACCTGCTGCCTGGTTTGTGGCCTGTTGCCGCAAACTCACAAGAGAAGGGCACTTGTTCTGCTCCTCACAGAACTCCTCCCTGGAGGGTCCTCCTTCTTGCTGCCAATGGGTCAGCTCAGGCAGGTCCCCCAGTTCGGCCACTTGTTCCCCTGTAGGTTCCAGAGCATCCCCCTCAGGTTCTGCTTCCTCCTGGACCGTGGGAACTATGGGGACCGGTTTCCCACGCCCCCTGCCTCTTCTCTGCAAGGCAGGTACCTGGGCCCCCCTCTCAGGCTCCAGGTTCTCTTGAAAATCTCTACTGGCTGCCATAGACCGAGTGGTCGCACACGCCCACTCACGCAGACCCAACATCTCTAGATGAGACCTTCTCTCCACTTCTCTCCAAGGTGAACTTTCTAAATCGTTGCCCAACAGACAGTCTACAGGCAAGGCTGGCCTCACAGCTACTTGAAAGGTACCTGAGACCCCCCACTCAAAGGGAACCTGAGCCACTCTGCAGTGGCTCTCTGAGTTGTCCGCGGCAACTACTGGGCAGAATGCATTGGGGATCACCTGCTCTTCAGACACCAGCCGACAACTGACAGCTGTCACACTGGCTCCGGTGTCTCTCAGAGCCTCCACCCTTTGGCCATTGATGGTCACCCACTGCCTGTATTTTTTAGTGTTATCAGGCAGTTGGGTCCTGGGGACCATCTCACTGTCTCCTAAAGAGACCAAGGACATTGATACGGGACCCCACCCACCTTGGGCACCCATCTCCTCCCCCAGGGATACACTAGCTACCTGCCGGGGTAGTGCACCAGTGGGTGCTGATTTTACATACAAGGGACATCTAGTTTCCCAGGAGCAGTGGCCCACTTGACCACACTTAAAGAACGTCTTGGGCCCCCTGTGAATAGGCTTATCTGTCGGGGCCCCTGGCTTCTTTTCAGGGGGAGGCTGGGAACCCTTCCCTTGGGGATTACTTTGGGGCCCTTTCTGGAACTCCCTCTGTTTACCCTTGTCCCCCCCACTCCTCTGCTGGGGACCCTGCCCACCTTTGGCAGAGTCTCCCACGTGACCCTTGTGGACCCGGGTGCTCACCCAGCGGTCCGCCTCCTCAGCATGCTTCCTAGGGTTAGTCAGCCTACTATCAATAGGGTGCTGGCGTAGCTCTGGAAAACAATTTCCTGACAAGTGCTCCCATGCAATCAAATCAAAGAGCGCTTCAAAATGATTCACTTTGCTACCCTTCACCCAACCATCCAATGCTCTGCAAAAAAAAGTCACATATTCTACCCAGGTACTGTCCTCCAACTTTTTGCAATTCCTGAACCTCTGCCTATAAAGTTCAGGAGTCAACCCATACCTGGACATCAATGCTTCTTTCATATGACCATAAGAATTGTGGACATCAGAGGGCAAGTCTAATAGGGTATCGCGCCCCTCACTAAGGAACCGCCCCCACAACCCAGCTCCCCAATCCTTCTCAGGGACCCGGTGTGAGGTTATAGCTACCTCATAGGCTTTAAACCATTGCCCAATATCATCATTTTTATAAAACTCTTTGACCACATCTTTAGGTATATACACCCTGGCTTCAACAGGCATGGACGGTGTGCTGCCACCAGAGGGAGTAATCTCTAAGCTCCTAGCTTTCAACTCCAACTCCCTCAAACTTCTCTCATGCTCCATTTGCATCCTCTTTTCCTCTAGGGCCAATTTCTTAATTTCCAATTCTAACTGCCCACCCATCTTAAGCTTGGTCAGCTCCATTTCATGCATCCTACTTCTATCCCTGTCCTCCAGCTCTCCTGGGGACAGGCCCTTGGAAGAAACACTGCTGCCTGCTGGGGAAGGTGCTCTCCTCCCCCCTGGACCCAGTGGCCCATCTAGCTGCCCTTCTGCATTCTCAGCCCCCCCTCCTGCTCTTCCACATGCTCAGGGGTGCTTCTTGCTTCCACCCAGGCCTTCAGTGCCTTTTGGAACTCATCCTTCTTGGAGAGACCGGTCATAGCAACTTTAAATTTCCTGCAGAAGGGCTTTAGCTGTTTCACAGTGTAACTTTCTAGTTTCTCTTCCTCAAAATCAAAATCAACAGATGCGATGGACGCTGTTTTGCTCATGGTGAAACTTGGCAGTTCTTGGCAAAAATAGAAATCCCAGGAAAAACAATCTACCAGAAATGTATGTGGTTGCGTTTGGTCTGAAATCACTAGTAGTGTACACCAATTACTGTATATGAGTCACAAATGCAAGTCCAGAATCCTCACCGCTGACCACCAATGTTAGAACTGGGGGTCTCTAGTTGGCAGAGGTAGGTACCTTTGTCCAAATAGGGACCCTTGCTTCTAGTCAGGGTAAGGGGGATACACTACTAAAATAACCCTTGCTCACCCCCTTGGTAGCTTGGCACGAGCAGGCAGGCTTATCTCAGAGGCAGTGTGTAAAGCATTTGTGAACACATATAGTAACACAGTGACAACACTACAGATGGACACCACACAGGTTCTATTATAAAAATAAGTATTTTTATATAGACTTAACACAAGACCCAAAATGACAAAAATCCTCAATACACTATGAAAAATATGACTGTCAATGGTAGAAATAGTTCAGTTCAATATAGATGGTAAATGCGACACTCAATGTTCAATGTACCTTTGGATGCATAACGCGATACAAACAAAAGAGTTAAAGGGAAGGTGATGCGTCGGTTCCTTACACGCAAGAACGGTGATGCGTCGGTTCCTTGCTCCGGGGGAGGTGATGCGTCGGTTCCCTACTGCTGCGTAGGAGATGGTGATGAGTCGGTTCCTTACCGGAGAGGAGGTGATGCGTCGGTTCTTCACTGCGTGGGGAGGTGATGCGTCGGTTTCTTACTGCACTTCTGTGGGGATGCAACCAGCAGCACCGTGATGCGAGGACGACCCGGTACAATGAAACAAAATGGCGTCTTCCTCTCGATGCGACACTCAGGGGGCGATGCGTGCACGCCCGACGGCCGTGAGGCGACTCTGTGAATCTTCTGAGCCGCGACAGGCCCTGCGACACGCTTCTCCGATGATGCAACTGCGTCTGATGCGACGGCGACACTCTTCTCCGGTGATGCGAGGCGCTTCGGTGATGCGAGGGCGACAGCGGTGGCACGCTTTCTCGGTGATGCGACAACAACTGCAGCGGCGGCGACACGCTTCTTCCTCGTGAGTCGCGCTTCCAGCTCCCAGCAACACGCAGTCTCTCAGAAGGCCCAACACAACAGAAGGCACTTCAAATTCCCAGCAAGGGAATTCAGGGGAGCTGGTTGGTGAAGTCTTGTGTCCCTGAGACTTCAGCAGGAGGCAAGCTCCATCTTCAAGCCCTTGGAGATTTTCTGCAAGATGATGAAAGTAAGCACAAAGTTCCTTTCTCCTTTCTTTGGCAATCAGGCAACCACTGCAGGCCAATCCCTCAAACAGCACACAGCATAGGGATAGTCTCCTCCTTCAGCTTCTCTGGTTCCTCTCGTCAGCAAAGGTTCGTCTTGTTTGTTCCAGAAGTGATCTAAAGTCTTGGGGTCTGGGCCCCAGTATTTATACCCATAAATCCTTTGTCCTCTGAAGGCAGAGGGTCCTTTACCTAGTCCAAACCAGTTCTGGGTGCATTCTGCCAGTGCACACCCTCTTCCTTTGTCAGTGTGGACCAGGGACATCAGACGCACCACAGGAGGTGGAGCCAGCATTGTGGAAGGCAGGCACAGCCCTATTCAGGCCCAGGTGCTACTCCTCCCACCACTCTACATGCAGTAGGTCTTTTCAGCCCTGTGCTGACTCACCCTGTCTCCTGGAGTCCCCCAGCCCCTGTCACTCACAAACCCAGACATACGATACACAAGCTAGCAGAGGCAGGCTGGATGGTTAGGCAAGAAAATACCTACTTTCTAAAAGTGGTATTTTCAAACACAGAATGTTAAAACCAACTTCACTAAAAGATGTATTTTATCATTCTGAGTTCAGGCATACTAAATTCGTTTTTCTACCATGTTCCCTGGGTCAGTTAGGATTATAAGATGTTATAATCAAACTGCCCATTCTGGCCTATGGGGACATGTAGCCTTGCAATAGTGAAAAACGAAATTGGCTGTAATTCACTATCAGGACATGCCACACACACCAGGGCATGTCCTACCTTACACATACAATGCACCCTGCCCTAGGGCCTACCTTAGGGGTGACTAATATGCAGGAAAGGGAAGGTTTGGGGACTGGTAAGTGGGTGCACTTACCAAGTCGACATGGCAGTACGAGACTGCACACAGGCTCTGCAATGGCAGGCCTGGGACACACTTGTGTGGGTGGCACAACCAGTGCTGCAAGCCCACCAGCAGCATTTGAGTCACAAGCCCTGGGCACAACCAGTGCACTGTACTAGGGTCTGACAGTGAATCAAATAGGCCAAACATGGAGTCACTAATCCATACATCAATTTATCATAGGGAGCACTTGCACTTTGGCACTGAATAGCAGTGGCAAAGTGCCCAAAGCATCTAATCCAGCAAAAAGAGGTCAGTAACAGAGGAGGCATAGCACAAAAAATGGAAGGGAGACCCACGCCAATGGTACCAGGTCTAACACATTGCCTTTGGGATAAGCCTGTCTGCTCGTGCCAAGCTACCGAGGGGGTGAGCAGGGGTTATCTAGAGTGTGTATCCCCCTTACCCTGACTAGAAGCAAGGGTCCCTATTTGGACAAAGGTACCTACCTCTGCCAACTAGAGAACCCCATTTCTAACAGGAGGTATTGTAGCACCACTCTACGTTTGATCTTGTGTCCCAGCCCATTGACATTACAGGTCAGTACCCGTAGTCCTGACCCTGCCCCCGGGGGAGGCCCGGCGCTCCTCCGTGCCCATTTCCAACATGAGTATATGAATGAGCACTGAGGCTGTATCCAAAATACCAAATGTGTGAGGAGTCTACATTGCCCCTTATTTCCTGTTGGTATGCCTCGTCGTCCTCCCACGCCCTGCCAGGCTATCAACTTGTATAACTTTAAAACTGTGCCGTTTCTTTGGATGCCACTCCAATATTGCAAACCATGTGAATAACCCCCCCCCCTGCTGCCCTGCACTGTGGGTTAAAAACCACCCACCCCCCCAACTTGCAGAGTGTCTGTCGCCCCATAACAACAATCCCAATTGGGGTCGGCTCAACGCCGGAGAGTCCGCCGGTCCATTCCCAACCCCCTACCAATATGTGTGGCGTAGGTGCTAGAACATTTTGTAGCTAGGTAGGTGCAAGAGTATTACATCACGTTTGGCAGTATATAGGAAGCATAAGTCTTATCTGTATACAGGGTCTTCAACCGATAGGCCATCATGCTATCACACTTCATCTGCGCCAGGTCAGGTCCAACCAAACATGTTCCCAAAGGTCCCTAACCCCTGGAGTCTCTCTCTGCGGCAATACTCCTAAATCAATAGAGCTGTCCCTTTTTCTCACTCAGCACCCTGATCCTGGTCCACCGTCAGGATCTACTGCATCCTCCCTCCATGTATTCTGCTGATGGTGCCGTGACTTCGTCACTGTCCTCCATCCGTCTAACCAATCCTGGGTTTCGTTGGGAGTTTCAAATCGCCATACCTTGCCCTCTGCCATAACTCGAAGAGTTGCCGGGAAAAGCATAGAGTACTTAATGTCCTGCGCACGTAAGCTCTTTTTAATGTCCAGAAAAGTTTGTTTTCTCTGCTGCACGTTCTGTGTAAAATCTGGATAGAAGGTAAAGAGGGCATTATCATATTTGAGTGGTGGGGCACTCCTGGCAGCCTGAAGCATCACATCCCTGTCTCAGTAGTTGAATAGTCTCACAATTATGGGTCGCGGCGGGGCTCCAGGCTTCGGCCGTACTCCAGGGATCCTGTGGGCTCGCTCCACCGAAAATAATTTTGATAGGCCCGTGGGCTGGAGTTAGTTAGTTATAAGGTCCTCAACAAACAGGTCTACTGCCTGTCCCTCCAACTTCTCTGGCACGCCTATTATACGGATATTATTGCTGCGGGAGCACCCCTCTTGGCCCTCCATCTTGGCCTCTAAATCCCTCGTCGTCTGTGTTAGTTCTTGGACTGGTTTTTGTGCCCACCACCAGCTCGGCTGTCATTCCCTCCACTTCGGTTACTCTTTCCCTCCTGTTGCTGAGGTCTGCTCTGAGCAGGGACACCTCCGTAGTTACTGCGTCGATTTTGCCCGTCAGGTCTGCTTTGATCCCCTGTATTGCAGTCATGACATCCTGCAATGTGGGTTCCGGGTTGACTGCTTGGGAGGTCATTGTTTTGCGACCTGGGGGCGTCTGCCTCCTCTGAAATGGCGTACTTGTCCAGTTTTGTCTGATGGGGGCCACGTGGACCTCTGCCCCCTGTCATGGCCGTGGTGCCCCTGCTCGTGCGACCACCGCAGTGGGCGGAGGGCCGAAGAACTTCGCGCGGGCACCCTTCAGTAGAGGCAATCTTAGGACCAGCAGTGTATTATGCATGTCACCCTACCTGCAGCCTCCTCCACTGGACGCCTCTTCCCCGGGTGTAAAGGTCCCTCTTATGGTCCCTGGGTGCTCTCCCTGTGAGTTCGATTATGAGTTTTAAATCAGTAGGGGCTCAAAAGTGTCACTGTTTGGTTGTCTGGCCTGTTTTCGGCAGATTAGACCTCACCAAAATGGCAGCGCTAGGGCCATCGTCTCCCATTGTGTGTGATGGCGCACTCGCCGGTGCGCGTCTGCTGTGTCCCCCACACTCGTTGCTGTTCTGCCTCTGTTCACTCACTGTCGCACACGATCCGGCGCCGCATCAATTATTGCGGGTCTGCTTTCCTTCTCACAGGGCATAGGGCACCGGGCTCTATTCAGTGCACGCTCCCGTCTTCTTCTTCTTCGGCCGCACCGCCTATTTCTCCCGTTGTTGTGGTTCCCAGGCTACTCCGGCCGGCGGCGACCCCGACTCCCGTCTTCAGAGCGCACTGCTGGCGGGGCTAGACACCGGTTCTTCACGCCACGGTCTAGAGTGCGCTCCGGCTCTGCCTCTCGAGTCCTGGGATGCTGCTCGTTGATAGGCTCTTCACCGCCCTGCCTTCTGCTCATGATCGATCCGATGTTTTCAGGGCCAGTTCAGCACCCGAGTGGCCGGTGAGTCATACGGACCTTGCTCTCGCACCGATTACGGATAATTTTTTTATTTTTTTATTTAATTCTTTTATTAATTAACAATTGCAGTACATTTACATTCGACATCAATTTAATGCAGTGCGTGGGTACAGCTCCAGATTACGGATAATTGGTCGGATTTATCAGGGAAAATCGGACTGGATCGGCGGAGCCGCTCGTACAAGCGGCCATTACGCTCCGCGGCCAGCCACGCACCCCATCTTGAATCCACCTTTGAATTCCACCAGACACTTTCACCTTCTCCAGCAGCGGCATCTTCCTGAAGTTCTCCATTGAGTTCGACGGCGGTTTCCGACGCCACTTCACACCTATGCACCTGGCTTCCCTGGTGTAGGTATCCTGGTGGGATGGCTCTCCAGCCTTCTGTCTTCCACTGGGTTTCTTCAGAGTCCACTGGGAAGGGTCCTTCTTCTTTAAAATTGCAACAGCGACTTACCCATTGACTTGTATTGAGACACGGTTGTGTTCCCACTCTGCACACGGCCTCCGTGGTGTTCCTGGTTACTTACCTCGGGTGGTACCTTGGGTTCCCGGCACTTCTACGTTTTCTGGGTATAGTCTTGACTTGAGTCGTGGTTCTCAATCCACTATTTTAGTATATGGTTTGGTCTCCCCCTGGTGACCGCTGTGTATTTGTGCTACTTACCTATTTTTATTGCAAAGTATTGTGTGCATTGTGTATATCTCTGGGTAGGAGATATCTGTATATGTTAGTGAGTGTCTTATAATAAATTCATATTTTTATAAATACACTGTGTGGTTCTTTTTCACTTAATCTATACCTATAGGATTATGCTCTGGTAAAACAAGCTGCTTTACACTCCTTCTGGACTAAGCCTGAAGGCTGCTCTCCACAGCTACCACTTGGAGGAGAGCTTCATAAGGTTGACCACTAAAATCACCATAAGGGTTGTCTGGATAAGTGTAGGGTCCCACTTACATAAGTGTGCACCATATACTAAGCCAGCTTTTCACAGTCACAAACCCTGTAAACCTGAAAGGAACGCCCCCACTATTGTGCTGTGCACAAGAGACTCAGAGAGGCCTACTAATGATCTCCTGAGCTAATTCCAACACTGCTCTCTTGCTGTGCACAACATGAGAGCAGGGCCAGGATTGGCTTAAGCACGCGAAGTTAGCACTCATTAGAAGAATGTGGGGCTGCAGCTGTGAGACCGCCGACTCACTAATTGAGCAGGCGAAAAAGGCCTCAAGTGCCCATGTTGGGTTGGGACGGCTGCCTTTCTACGGCCAAATCGACAAGTGCACTTGAGTGAGTTAGTGACAAGCACAGGTGATGGTTTGTTTACATAACTGTCTGCATGTAGGCCCCACCCCACCCACCTCCCTCAGGATTGAATTCAGGAAGTTTACTTTAAGTAACTGGCCCGCAGATTGAAAAAGCTGACTGCCACGGCCAGAAAAAAAATTTATTGCGCCTTTATTACATTAGTACTGAGGATGGGGGACACAAATATATAGGGGGTGTTAGAAATGGGGGTCTCTAGTTGGCAAGGGTTTGCACCTTTGTCCAAGTAGGGACCCTTCTTCCTAGCCAGGGTAAGGGGGATGCACTCCTAAAATAACCCCTGCTCACCCCCTTTGTAGCTTGGCACAAGCAGTCAGGCTTATCTCAGAGGCAGTGTGTAAAGCATTTGCACATAACCAACAGTAATTCCGTGAAAACACTACAAAAAGACACCACACCAGGTTAGAAAAATATCCAATTTTTTTATATATCCAAAACAAAACAAAACCAACATAAATCCAACATACAGTACTTTAAAAATATGCACTTTTCAAGAATACTTGAAAACCACAGTTACCTGAAGTCGGTAGCTCTGTCTGGTGCTACCGCGGTGCTGTAAATAACAGAATCCAACAGTTCCGTCTGACCGCGTCGGTCAGGGGTGTCAACAGACTTGTAAACAGTACCTTTTGTGCTGTGGCCAACACGTTGGTGTGGGCCAGTCGTGGCAACTGTTGCGGTGTGAAGCGGAGCGGTGCGGCGCGCGGTGCCCTCAAGTCGCAGGTGCAGGCAGCGGCTCGGTGATGGTCATCCAGCCGCATTGGTGAGACCAGGGCTGGGTGCAGAGTGAAGGCGGTGCTCGTTGCGGTGCTGACAGATCACGGTGCAGGCAACAGAGCCGGTTGCGGGAAGCTGGCGTTGGTCGGTCCGGACTGCGGTGTGGGACGGGGCAGTGCATCATGTGATTTAGGAGTGGTGCCCCCAATCCACGATGCGGTCATGGAGGTCCCGTCAGCATGCAGCGACAGAGTCTGTAAGACCAGGGCGGCGAAGTGAAGCGGGGAGGTGCGGAGTGCGGTGCCCACAGGTCACGGTGCAAACAGCATCTCTGTAGCAGGGCGGCAGTCGTCATCTGTGAGACCAAGGTTGCGGTGCGAGATGCGGCGGTGCCCTCTGCGGTGTCTTCAGGACATGGAGCCAGCGACGGAGTCAGTTGCTTTTCCCTTCTCTGTTGCAATTGAAACAGCGGTTCCAGAAGCGGTACCCAGAGGTTGCTGAAGTCTTTGCAGTCCCTGAGACTTCAGAACAGGAGGCAAGCTCTACTTCAAGCCCTTGGAGGTACTCAGCTCAAGTAAAGAAAGTTCAGTCAGGCGCTGTCACTGCCCAAGGCTGAAGCAGCCAACAAAGCAACAAAGCAACAACACAGCAAAGAGGCAGTACTCCTCCTGGCAGCTCTTCCAGCTCTTCTTCTTGGCAGGTTCCTTGATTCCAGCGAGTTCTAAAGTTCTGGGCCCCAATATTTATACCCATAATTCCTTTGCTCTCTCAGGCAGAGAGTGTCTGTGCTTAGTCCAAACCAGTTTGGTCCTCTCTGGCCCAGCTTCCCGGCAGGAGGTGGAGACAGCATTGTCCACAGCAGACCAGGCCCATTCAGGTGCAAGGAAATCGCCTCCTACTACTCTAAATGCAGCCCGGTAGTATTCAGCCCAGCCCTATCACATCCAGGAAAGGCAGGACACACCTCGACCCCCCCAGTGGCTGTCAGAAGAGAATGCACATCCCCAGCCCCTGTCTCTCCAAAGCCAGACAGTCAATCCAAAACCCAGCAGAGGCACACAGAGTGGCTAAGCAAGAAAATACCTACTTTCTAAAAGTGGTATTTTCAAACACAGAACATAAAAATCATCTTTACTAAAAGATGCCTTTTTACATTCTGAGTCCAGGCATACTAAACCCACTTCCCTATCTTGTCCCATTGGGAAGTTATGCTTATAAGATGTAATAAGTAAAACTCCCATTCTACCCTATGGGACAGATAGCCTTTCCATAGTGAAAAACGAAATGCACTGTAATTCACTACCAGGACATGTTACACACACCAGTACATGTCATACCTTTAACATAAACAGCACCCTGCCCACAGAGGTACTTTGGGCCTACCTTAGGGGTGACATATGTAAGAAAAGGGAAGATTAGGGCCTGGCAAGTGGGTGCACTTGCCAGGTCGACATGGCTGTTACAAACTGCGCGCAGACTCTGCAGTGGCAGGTCTGACTTACCTTTTCAGGGCTACTTCTGTGGGTGGCACAATCAGTGCTGCAGGCCCACTAGTAGCATTTGATTTACAGGCCCTGGCACTCTCAGTGCACTGTACTAGGTGCTTAATAGTAAATCAAATATGCCAATCATGGAAACACCAATCCATAACACAATTTACAACAGGAGCACTTGCACTTTAACACGGAACAGTGAGAAAGTGCGCAGAGACACTAAACCAGCAAAAACAGAGTCAAAACCGGGAGGTCAGAAAACAAAAAGACAGGGGAAACACGCCAAAAGATGCCAAGTCTAACAGGGGGCCACGCCCCACCACTCTAGAAGAGGAGCCGCTCCGGGTCCTCAGACCTTATGTCTTTAACTATTCTCTCGGCTGCAATGTTTAATTAAACAAACTGTTCCTGCTTTACCAAACACCTCTTGCCTCATGTTTTTCCAAGATATTTCATGTTCAAGCAACAAGTGTTTTATATTTTATCCTTATTTTTACTGTGTGCCAGCAGAGGGATTTATGGGGTGGCATATAATGATCTTATTTGCATACATTATGGGACATCCTAAAGACCTTGTTCAGAACCATTTGTAGTCTGCTATTATGTTTTTTAAAAGGGTGATGTAGATTATGTTGCTATAGTACTAACAAGCTATCAGCAGAGTTCATATCAGTTCTATCTGATAACAAGGTTGGAGGAGTGTGGTGAAATCTGTCTGTAGAGTTAGAAGAATATTAACACTATTAAGAGTTACGCTGATATGGGGTGCAAAATTAAGCTCACAGTGGAATATGCACGTCATGTCTTTTGATTTCTGTGGGTTGGGGCTGTCCTAGGCCAGTGGTCCTTTTCATCAGAATGCCTCCTTCCCAGACCTATAGTCTATGCTTTATTCACGCAGAACAAGCATGTGGCAAAACTTGATCATTTTGTATATTTCATTTATTGATTTTTTATACAGCTTTTCACCAAAGCACCTCAGAGGCAATTTTCAGTAAAGTACAGAGGTACTTACAGTACAGCGCTACAAAGTGACGATATTAAAGAGAGCAGAAAAGTCAAGGCTGACAGCAAATCATGAAGGAAACCAAGATGAAAATACAGAAAGAACACTGTAATGTTGATCTCCATAAACAACAGTTATAAATGCATTTCTTAACAAATAAAAGTCTCCGTTCATGTTCCACAATTCCTCATTATGCGGCAAAAGAGGAGGTGGTTCACTATTGGTGCATGAGTGAGTCCCCCACACACCAAATTCCACGGCTTGCGATACCCTTAATTTGTACACCATGGGCCTTTTTTACAAGAAAGTGCTGCAACGCGGAACCGCAAGCCCTTTTGCTGTGCTACGCTGCAGCACTTTCAAAGCACAGGGATGCGTCATATTTACAACATCCCTGTGCATTCCCTTGCGCTGGTGCACAATCGGCTGCCACGCATCATGCAGGCACCCTTGCGCTATGCTACAAGGGTGCCTTCGTTGCGGGCAGATTGTTTCTGTGCAGTAAGGGGTACCTTCCTGCACAAAAACAATAACAAAAAAAATAAAAAGAGGTGTTTTCCTCTTCTTATGTGTGATACAGAATGCAGCACCCCTAGAAAGAGGAAAAAACGAGGAGAAATGTTTACGCAACCCCCGGGGTGGCGTAGCATTCTGACACATTTCCAGGTTTACGAATTCTCGTAAATCTGGAAATGCGGCAGAATACATAGGTGCTGCGTGGGAACACCCACAGCAACACCCATGTCAAGCCTCTTTCACGCAAAGTGTTGCGTGAGAAGGGGCCATATTTACAAGGACAGGAAAAGCCACGCAGGGTGGCTTTACGTGACCTTGTAAATATGGGGCAGGAGGTTGCGCTAGTGGTGTGTCACAAAAAGTGACGCACCGGTGCGCAAGGAGCTTGTAAATAAGCCCCATGTTTTTATCATCTGTACTTTTATGGCCACAAATTGCCCAAAAATTTTTTGCGACTGATTGACTGACTAACTGACTAGTACACCAACATCGTTATCCATGTATCCAACAGTCCTACAAAAGTGATTTTCAGGATCATTTGGAAGTGCAGCTGGTGCTTTTTGTGCCAGAGGACTTATGTAGATATCTAAGAGCAGCAGGAGTTGGTATGGCAGCGTGAAAAGATGTGAATCATGATTGGAGTGCCTGCTAGGGTAATGGCTCAACTATTGTTTTCAGTCTGGCCTTGCTGAATTCCAGCAGGTCCTTCTGACTCCAGCAGAACATGTTTACCCGCCCCTTTGGGATTGGTACTTTTTGGTAGCTGCTGTTGATTTCCTTTTTTGCTTAGATACCTTGATGATGCTCCTAGTAAGCGCGGCCATTTTTGCTTTCTTGACGGTTCTGTAGTGCCCTTCTGTGTTTCTCCTGCAGCATGCTTTGCCTCCCAAGGCCCACGATCTGGATCTGCACCGCTGATACTCCAAGGTACAGCTTTACTTTTTCTTTCTGACCTGTACATAGACACTGCTTGTTGGCAGATTTACTCTCAGGTTTTGGTGTGCGCATCCAGGGGTTAGGGAGGGCAGCTTGACAAATTGTTCGATATTTTGGGATGGAATAGATCTAGAAGTAACTCTGTGCCCAAACAATTTTTAGTTTTTGTTTTTAGACCTGCTACCTTAGGAAGCGCTCAACACTCTTACTAACACTACTTTGCGCTGCAGGGATCGGTTTCCCTTTGGCCTTTGAGCTTGACTAGAGGACATGGGTGGTATGGTGGATAATGATTAATGAAGGTCATGGAACGGGAAACGGCCACTACAACGCGGCCGTTTCCACGCAAACCTTAACCACGCATGCATTACAACGCATGCGTGGTTACCACGAAAGCCTTTACCACGTATACCTTTACTACGAGATACGTAGTAAAGGCATGTGTGGTAAAGGCTAAAATTAGAAAAAGGGGGCTTGGGGGGTCTCCCCCCAAAAATAAAAAATAAAGCGTGGGAAAAAAAGGGGGCTTGGGGGGGTCTCCCCCCCCAAAAAAACAAAGCTGATGTCACGTCGCGAAGTGGAGGCAATCGGCGTCGTTTGAGAGGAAACGGAAAGAAACTTCCGCTTCCTCTTTACGATGTACGACGTCACCAAGGAAGATGAAGGAGAGGAGATGACGTGAAGAGGTAAGGGGAATTTTAGTTTAAAAAATATATATATATAAGGATTGAGGGTTCAGGGCAGGGGTAATTATAAGAAGGATTGGGGGCTGGGGGTCACGTAAGGGTACAGGGGAGGGGTATAACCTTTACCAAGAGTATGCCCTTACCATGCATAAATTTACAACGAAAATCGTTGTAAAGGTATGCGTGGTAAAGGAATATTCGTGGTAAAGGTAATGCATGGAAATAGCATTCTGTTGTAACGCATGCGTGGTAAAGGCATGCGTTGCAACGGAATGCGTTGTAACGACATACAACCTCATGGAACACATGAGTAGATACTGATGGTGACACAGAAGAAACACTTTTTTTTAGGCAAGCTTGTTCAGATAGATTCTTCTGGTTCCAGTAGCTGACATGGGTTTTTGGACATCTAAGGAAATACTATGGGTAGCACTCCTTTTGATTCTAGTTACATGTTAGAATGTAGGTTTTTTTTTTTTTAGAGTTTTATATAGCTCGAACTAGACCCGAGACATCGGGTATCAGAGTGCTTTACGTGAGCACCAGTTCCGTTACAGATGGACACATTCGTTTTTTGTTAGGCACAGGGAGATTAAGTGATTTGCCTAGAATAACAGGATGTTGAGCGTCGTTGCCAGACTCGAACCCAGTTCCCCAGCTTCAAGGTCGACCGCTCTAGCCGTAAGGCTACATCCTCTCCCCAAGTGATCTGTTTTGTGTTCCACTGGTCTACTAGCTTTTAACAATAGAAACTCCCCTTTGTATGGTCTGGCTTGACAGCATAGCTGTCACCAAACAATCACCAGGAGACAGGCTTTAGCTCCACCCACATGTTGGGAACCAGGAGTACATGTTCTGATTGTGCAGAAGTTGTGTGCTTCCACAAAAAAAGTGCTTTCCATCCACACTGCTATGATCATTTATTTTTATCCAGCTGCCTGTGCTTGTACTTTTAGGGGCATGCACATGACATTGTAATGCTATTAGAGTGTCTTAGATAACTAGATCATTTATGTGTTTTTTCTCTGGCAGCACCACAGATGGGAATACGACATTCAATAACTTACACAGATGTTTAGTCTGGCTTGCCAGTACAACTGGCACCTGACCTTTTAACATATACTAATATTATTCTACAGTTATATGCTTCCACACAAACACATATCTATTCCCATGATATCTACTTGTAATGTTTCACATTGCCACACAACATTCCTTTAAAGTCAGACCTATTAGCATTGCTAATGCTTGTTGACCTACCTTCCTAAAAAAAAAAAAAAATTAACCCTATCTGTAGTTTGCAATTTGTCAGCCTTTCGTTTTCACTTTTATTGCGTTTTATTCTAAATTGGAATTAGTCAGTGCTTAATTTGAGCAGGTTGTTGCCAGTGGGGACGAGAACTTATTTTTCGTCATCAAACAGTTACGGAGAGCAAGAGAGGGGAAAAATAAGTAAAGCAGAAAGACGGGGGAAGAGAAAGACAAAGAAACAGTCATAAAGGGAGAAAGCAGGAACCTGCAAGAGTGAGATAAAAGGACAGAGCGAGTCTGGAAGTGAACTAAAGAGGCATGAGGTGAATTCAAGGCTTACAGCTTCCATGCGTCATTTAGGGGCATACCTACAAGGAAATGGTGCAGCGCTGCGGCACATTTGGTAGCGCTGTGCTGCGTCATTTCAAAAACACAGGTATGCGCCGTATTTACAATACAGAGCACCCCTGTGTTTCCCCTTGTGCTGGAGCTAAAAATAACTGACTAGCGCTAACACAGACACCCTTGCGCCCTAGTGCAAGGGTGCCTGCATTGCAGGGAATCTTTGCTAATGTGCAGGAAGGTGTCCCTTCCTGCACATAAACAATCATTAAAGGAAGGAGTTTTGCACTTTCTATGTGTGCTGCAAAATGCAGCACACAAAGAAAAAGCAAAAACAAGGAGAAATAAAAGTATTTCTCCTCGTTGCGCCAATCTAACGCCTGCTCTTGCATGGCGTTCATTATTGCCACTGACTCCGATATACAGATCCTTGTAAATCTGGGGCAGTGTCAATAAGCAGTGGGTGTTGCGGTGGAACACCCACAGTAACACCCATTGCATGCCCCTTTCACGCAGACACCTGCGGGAAAGGGTAGCATATTTACAATAAGACTTTAAGCCACGCAAAGTCGCTTAAAGCCGCTTTGTAGATATGGTGCTGGGCATTGCGCCAGCGGAACGTCGTAAAAAGTGAGGTTCCGCTGGCGCAATCCCCTTGTAAATATGCCCCTTAGTTGCACAGTCGTGGGATGCTCTGTAGAGCTTTGGGCACCAGCATTCATTATTATAGAAAATTAGTACTGGATTTAGCAGACAATAAATGGACCAGTTTGGTCAAAACAAGGCATATCTGCGCCTAAGGCCATGAGAGAGTGCAGAAGGCAGAATGTTGTGTGGGAGGGGGCAGCGGTCCAAGGGGCCTTGCAGTCACAACACGGCTCAGTTGACGGGACAGATGGAGGTTTAAACTTGCCAGTTCATTCTACGTTTTCTCTTTAGGGAGCCTGCTCTGCCCTGAGTAGCGCCCGGACCCCGTGATCCCACATTTCTCGTGCTAGATATATCAGTGGCTCCCTGGTGGCTCATCAAAGGCTGGGGCCCGGAGAGCGGGAAGCGGGGAGGGAGGGGGGGGGGGGGTGGCTCCCACACACACACACTCTGCCCTTGTTTGGAAGCAAGTTTAGCAGAGGATGTGGTTAAAATATCTAATCCCCACAGCCAAACGCACGCTGCTATTATTAAAGTCAGAAATTATGTTTCCTTTTCCTTCAGAGCAGAAATGACTCGTTCTTCCTTGCAAGTCCTGGTGAGCGTTAGCTTGGGCTTGTTGGAATAAAGCTCGAAGCCCAGAAGCATCCTACCCTTCGACTGGTTGTCGTCGGCAACAGGTAATATTTTCATAAACAGAACGTGTTGCTATGAAATGTTTGTAACGAGGTTTCTAAAATGTACGCGCCTTTACTACCCCTGGTAATTATCGTAATGAGAAGGGGTAGTGGCGGAGCGGCAGATAATGGCCTTTTGTTCATTGAGGGCTCGATTCAAAAAGTGTTCTGCGCGCATGAGTTGAAACATGGGGGCATATTTATAAAGAAATGACGCAGCGGCACACGGAGTCTTTTAAACAAGGCAGGGATGCGCTGTATTCACGAGAATACGGCGCAGCCCTGTGTTTTCTTCTGCACTAAATAGGCTGCCTGGCGCCAACGCAGACACCCTTGCGCCAGGATACAAGGTGCCTGCTGCAGGGATGATTGTTTATGTGCAGAAAGGGACACCTTCCTGCACATACACAATCATTAAAGGCGAGTTGCTTATTTCCCCTCGTTGCACCATTCTAATGCCTGCTTGTCGGTGGTGTTAGTTTTTGGCGCTGCCTCGATTTACAGATCCTTGTAATTCTGGGGCAGCGTCAAAAAGCAATGAGTGTTGTGATGGAAAACCCACAGCAACCAACACCCATTGCACACTCCTTTGACGCAGAAAACTGCGTGAAAGGGTACAATATGTACAATGCACCGTTAAGCCCCGAAAAGAGGCTTAGCGCGGCATTGTAAATATGAAACAGGGCACTGTGCCACTGCAGCGTCATAAAAAGTGACGCTCCAGTGGCGCAATGCCCTTGTAAATATGCCTCATGGTGCGCAAAATGACCACAATGAAAATTCACAATTTCTGAAAATAGAAAGAAAATTGACCAATTTTATTAATAATATTGTGTTTTATGTTGTGTTTCATTACATACTTGTGTCTTTTCTAAGCGCTGTAAATAAAAGTTACTATGGTTCGCATTTAAAGCTATTCAGTTTACCCACTCCGGAAGTATGGAAGGCTGAAAGGCCCTGCCGGAGTTAGCAATGGTGATCTGCAGATCTCATTGTGCTGCAGATGTGAGCGTTCAACATGCTGAGCGATCTTGTTCAGCTTCCAGGGCACCTTTTTAGCCATTTCAAATACAGTGTTGGGGGTGGGAGGTTTGTGGGTGTACCCGCAAATGTAGGTGAACTCCCAGAAAAGTCATACTTTGGTTGGTATTCAGCTACCGCTTTCAGGTAGTTGTCCACTTTCTATTGGTTACTTTAAATGCAGCCCAGACATAGCTGTGAAAGGGGAGGAACCTAACACTGCGAATTAAGAGAATTTTGTAAAATGATTCAGCATTGTTTCCATGATGTGGGTTTATACATGCAAGGAGCACAGTTCTCTATTTTACATTAGACAATTACCCTACAAGATATGCAAGTTGAGATTAAGCGCCTCGACAGTCAACCATGATCATATTACATGTTGTTAGCTTTATCAGCTTATAGTCCAGTATTTGGTCACAAAAAGCTCCTTTTGGTACCCACAAGTCATCAGTGGCCTGCCCATTATGCATCAGTAGGGGTTTCCTTATTAAGTGACCAACCTAAAATGAAATCTGTCAGCATTAGAGACAGCAGAAGGCATCTAGAATTGCACATTGCATTTTCTTTGCAGAGTGGCAGAGGGAGCGAGCCATCAGGAAGCCCTCCTGACCTCTTTCTGAGACACTGATGAGGCCGCCTGACAGCAGTCCCTGACCACCAGCCTTATCTTTAATCGGTAAAAGGGGGGTTGTGCCATGCAATTGATGCTACTCTGTATTTATTGCCATTTATACTTGATTTGTCTGCAAAGACAAGATTACTTTCCTGAGTCCTCGCACCAACCTCTGGCCGTCTGAGCTACTTGTGACCTGGGATTGTGCCTGCTCCCCTCGCCCGCCTACCGCTTGTCCTCTGTGATTGTAGGATAGAGGCACGCATGGCTAAACCACGCGTTCCTCTACATCGCTGCCCAAACCATGAATGCGTCTGAACAATGCATACCTTTACCACGCAATTTCATGGTAAAGGCATGACTGGTAAAGGTATATGTGTGGTAAAGTTCACATCCGAGCCCTTCCCACTGAACCCTCAAAACTACCCCAACCCCCTCCCCGAGCCATAAAAACGACCCTGCCCCCCCTTGAGACATAAAAACGAACCCGACCCCCCCCAAACCATAAAAAGTACCCTGATCACCCCTGAGCCCTAAAAGCTTCCCCAACCCCCAGCAATAAAAAGTACCCGACCCCCCTTAGCCCCAAAAACTATCCCGACCCCCCCAGCCTTAAAAACTACCCCCAAAACTAGGCCCCAACCCCACTTACCTCACAGCATCCTCTCCCGATCCTGCTTGTTCCTGGGCCCACCCATTCCAGCATCTAGGCCACGCATATGCCTTAACCACGCATGTGCATGGTTAACGCATGAGCCTGGCTGCGCTGGCGGGGAAACGGCACGTGTGGCTTAGCCTGCATTATAAAGGCCGTTTCCCATCCTCTCTGGTCATCTATCCAGCACTGACCCTTCTGCCACCAGACCCTTCTAGACCTCTCAGCCTGGTGTGACCAGCTAAAGGGCGGGGAGGTTAGGAGCGTCTTCCTTTGTCGTCTTCCCTTTTAGGGCCTGTTAGAGCTTGGAAGGACCTAGAACCATAATCTCTGTCCCTGGCCACATCTCCTTCTCAGACCTGTTCCCTATATCTCCTTCATATTTCCTGCAGTCTACCCACATTCCTTCAACATGTATTCCGATAGATGCCCAGGCTCTCTTTTCCTAATTATGCTCTTCTGGATGGGCCCTTTAGATCCACCTACTAGTGATGGTGTTCTACCTCTTCAGGAGCCTGCCCAGTGGATTTCAAGGGTCTGTGCTCTGTGGGTGGCAAAAGAATTGCACCCGAGCATAGGCTACGACTCTCCAAGTATATGAGATGACCACCTGCCTCTTCTTTGATAAATAGAGATATTTGACCCAAACTCTACTGAACTACATAGAGTCAGGGGTCAAATGACGTAGCAAATTCAGGATTCCTCTAGTCCCAGTGAAAACTGTCTGAGTTGTGGGACAGGTGTTAGCAGGTGGAGCAGGAGGGAAAGCAGAAGCACACAATGGCAAGACCTAGAACTCATTCCCTTTAGGGCTGCACACCTTTCTTTGCTCATCAAACATAGTTTGCACTCCCTTGCTATATATACAAATATAAAATACCCCACTTCATACATTGCCTTGATAAACCCCGCTTCCTTAGGAACTTCTCCACCAGCCGGGTCTGGTGGCATAGTGGACTAATGCGCCAAAGTAGGGGCCTGTGTTTGACCTTATGGTCACAGGTTCAAATCTCGGTGGGTCCACTCAGCCTTTCATCCTTCTGGGGCCGATAAAATTAGTACTGTTGGGTAACAATAAACATCTGTTATTCAGTGGCAAGATACCCTTGGGTGAACGTGCGCTTTACAAATAAGCGTTATGTTCTCACAGATAAATCTAGACAGCTGTGGTCTACAAATCATCCATTGTTTTCAATATATTATGTTCAACCTTCAACACCAGTCATTTTGCCCCTACAGCATCTTGACTTCCTTTCTTTGATCCCTCCTTCTAAATAAATGATGTGTGTATAACCAGAGGAAATATTCTTCACAAATGTCAACTCATATAAATTACCACAAGATAAAATGCAACTGTGGCACTGCAAAATGTATTAGAGCTATCCTGTAATAGACTGATGGGAATAGAGTACAAGTACTCTGTATAAACCATGGTGTTTTTTTAAATAAATGTAAGCAAAATATATTTGATAGAAAAGGGATCTTTTTTCTCGTTGTAGGTTATTCAAGAACCAGGATATATCCTTTTGATGGCGTGCAATTTTCTGATCCCATTCAAAGAGAAAGAGCAGCTGGCCAATGAAACAGAAGGCAATTACTCTACTATAATTTGGTATGTGGATTATGACATATTTTACTGGATAAACTTTTTCATTTCTCTGCTGGGATGCATCGAAAATGGTTTGGTCATATGGCTTCTTGGTTTCCACATAAAGAGGAACCCCTTCAGCATCTACATCTTGAATCTGGCCATCGCAGACTTCTCATTTCTTCTCTGCGTCTTCTGTCTGAGTATTTTTTACATGGTGGATAATGATAGTTACACCACTGGTGCTTATATAACCATGGAGTTAACACAGGTGATTATGCAGTTTGGATACAACACAGGACTCTATCTGCTGACAGCTATCAGTTTGGAGAGGTGCCTGGCCGTCCTCTGTCCCATCTGGTTCAAGTGTCGTCGTTCTGGACACCAATCAACTATTGTGTGTGTCCTGATTTGGGTTCTTGCTTTTCTAATTACCCCAATGGAGTCTTTGATGGATTCAATATGTCCAGCAGTGGTATTCTTCAGCAGCATCTTCCACTGCCTAGTCTTTGTGCCACTCATGGTCATGTCAAGCTTGGTTTTGCTGGTGAAGCTAAAGAAAACAGCTGTAAGGTCTCCTTCTTCCCAACTGTACGTGGTGATAATCACTAGCGTCTTCATATTTCTCTTTTTCGCAATGCCAGTTAGATTTTACTATGCATTTGAAATTCTCTATAGTTCAGAAATACCTTATAATTTGTACCATGCCACCATTCTTCTCTCCACCATCAACAGTAGTATAAACCCCCTCATCTACTTATTGGTGGGCAGCAGGAAGGAGAAGAGGTTCAGGGAGTCTATCAAGGTTGTCCTCAGCAGGGCCCTTGATGATGATACCGGTTCAGATCATCACGTAATAAACAAATCTAACTCACTCACCCCTACTATGAGCTAAAGGTGATGAAGGGAATCAAATGAAGTTGAGTTGTCCAACCTAGTGGGACCTCTGCATCCAGTGTCCAACCCAGAAATACAAAAGAGGTTTCTGTTGAAATTGATGTAGGGAATTTAAACAATATTTGCCTCAAAGAGACCAATATCCAATGAGGGATCCTGAATTACAATACTAAAAAATATTCCACTTGGGATGGGTGAAATGAGAAACAGGTGGAGATTATTAATGTGTTCGTGTTTTATAAATAGTCACAAGACAACATTATTTTGCACCACTGTTTCCACCTGATGGTGTTTAAAACATATATTTGATGGATGACACTTCCAATGTTTTTATGGAGAGGATTAAGATTATGGTTGAAAGGGAGCTCAGGAACCACCTTATTGTGGATGCTTATGATTATGGATAGGTGAACTGATGTTTCATGAGAGAAACAGAGAGGCATGGCAATGTAACTTGGTGAGTGACGGGGACTGATCACATAACAGAGGTCATGAGCCAGAACTAGTGCTACCCGAACACATTGATTGTCAAACTTCTCCACTTAGCAGCATACACGACTGCCTATGAGCAGTGATGTTATAGAATATCTCCCCAAGGACATGGAGATCTCATCACCTTTTTATGAACACATACAGCATTAGGTGGTTCAGAACAAGTAATGGGAACATTAGCTAAGAATTCAGGTACTTTGAGCAAATTTACAACAACAAATTTATCACCAGCAAACAAAGTCAAGCACACTTGATGAAAGGCTGGTTAAGAGGTGGTCAATGCAACAGTTCAAACAAGATTGTTTTGCATAAAAACAGAAGTAGCCGTGTCATCAAATCCAAGTGAATCACAATTATTACTACATTTTAAAGTGTTAGTGGTGTATGGTGTACCAATCCGGGAAAGATTTCAAGTAGACAAGAGTAATATTACAAATCACCCAGGGAACTATGACCAGTGGTGGAGAAACAAATGTATTCAAAGCTGAGATATTCACAGACATGTATGACTGGACAATCAAAGGTGGCAGAAGTAAGTGAACTGGTTTTATTAGGCCGTGGTTTCTGTTTTTACAGGAAACAGAGGAGCCACCATTCACAGTAACGATGAAGACGAGCTGCAAACTGGCCCACATATTGGTGCTGGCAGAAGTTAAGATTTGGTAGAAGACTAAAGAAGGTTTGCCGTGGATCATGGCTTGTTAAGATTAGAAACTAGTCTAAATGGAAATCAGACATAGGTGCGTCAGTCAAGAAATTGAAGCCAAAACCTCACTTGTTTACCTCTTCTAAGGACTGATTGTATCAGAATTATTGAACCACAGATTTCCATATGGTGACTTTGCTGTGCCACACAGATGTTTGTTTTTAGTGTCAATGGGGCAGTAATCCCTGGAGTAAGAGACCAGGTGATGCCACCACAGAGAACCCCATGGTGTCTACATTTATAGCATAACAACTTAACCCACATTGCCATGGATGGAAAGATAGACACCTATTAAGGAAGGGGGGCACACTGTTATGCCACAGTTTGTTTCACTTGCAATAGCTTTTATCAGGTAAAGTTGTGATAAATATAACACACATATGACCAATGAGGTTCAGCCCTCAGAATAGTGTATGCCCCATGGCCTGGTATTTTACTAATCTTTTAACCAAGGGCATGTTAACTGCTTAAGAACAGGTAAATGTCCTCAAGCAAAACTTTCAGACACCAAACTGACGGCTAACTGAAGATGAAACTGCCACCAACCATACATTCACCAGGTACTACATGCAGGATGCTCACCTAATAGAAGGAGCCAGAAAATGTGATCACATAACTCCCATCCTAAAACAACACCACTCCTTCCAACTGGAAGTGAGAATTGACTTTAGGATTCCCCGCTTAACTCATAAAGCGTTATATGCTGCCCGACCCCACCTCCTAAAGGATGAACCTCAATTCACCAGAGGCCACAGGAACAGAAGCTCAAATTCAAAAATAACTTCATTCGGTTCCAGAGACCATAAAAGTTTCAAACACATACTTTCTGCAATAAAATTTCCATATCGTATAGTTACAGAGGCATAAATAAAATCAGTATAAAAACAGACAAAAGATGGCATTCAGACAATTTTGGTAGGGAATGAAAACCCTAGCGCCAAGTACCCAATGCAAGGAACAGAAGCTATCTTGGAACTCCCAGCATTCAAAAGAGCAAAAACATCCAAACAGGCTTTCTCCTGCCTAGCCTTCAGACTGTGGCACTCTATCCTTGATCATACTACACTCAACTTAACTCTTACTCTGCCTCAAACTCCTAAAACCCATTTCTTCAAAGTATGCATACCTAACAGTTCCTTATTTCCTCTGTTCCAGCCTTCTCATCTATGTATGCTAAATGTTCTCTTTTCCAGTTAGATGTATAGCGTACTGAGGCCCTTGACACGTCTGTGCGATATAAATACTACAAATAAATAAATAAAATAATGGGCCAGAACTCCGTACCAAGAACACATCATCACAGGTCGACTCATACTCTGATCTGTGGCACCGCTCAGAAAACAACAGGGCCAGAAAACTATAGTATTGTCTGACTTTGGACCATACAAAAATAGCAACACCATAACAGCATTGTAAACCCTCTAATTCCATTCTGGTGAGGAAACATCTTTGTATGGACATCGAACAGAAGTGACGCTCTACCAAGAAACATAATTCCACTGACGACCCACGTGTGCATTTCTGAACTAGTGACAATGACGCCACCTTCTGCTTTAGTGCTTTTCCTTCAATATGCTGCATGTTAGTTGCTACAACAATATCACCTGGTGGAGGAAAATGAAGGAGAAAAAAAAGGAGGAATGGAATACTTCAACCAGACACTCAGTGATTTAAGTGCATTCAGCAATGATCCCCACACTTACACTGAATCATATTAAAGAACAAAATGTTATTACTACTCAGTGATCCACACACTATCTTCTTTGTGTACATTACAGCAGCAATTGTCGGTTGTCTTGTAACAGCAATTCACACAAGTTTTGACCATAAATTATTTTTTTTGCACTCTCTTCGAATGCATATGGATAATTCAGAAGTTTTTCTTTTATTATCACAATTTCAATCGCAAAAGTACTCTGAATTCCATGCATAATCTAGTAGTTAGTTTGTTTAAAAGTAACTGCACCTGTGTTTGTTGTCTTTCCTCATTATGCTAAAAGGGAAGTCATTGTACAAGTTTGCACTTCTGACAAAATGCAAAATGTCACTTCACCACCTTTGTTCTCGACTCATCTAGGAGAACCCTTGTTGGTTGGAGTAAATGGAGGAAATTTATTCAAAATTACACAGCAGCATGTGGTCCAAACAGAGGTCTTGAGAGGAAAATATCTTTGCTACAGCATTGTTTGGGTGTAGAAGGACAGGAAGTGTTAGAGCATTTGCCTGATTTACAGGCAGAATAACCTTGAGGTTTAAATGCATATGACATATGTATCTAACAAAAAATATTTATTTCCTACCATTAATTAGTATCATCTTAGAATGCTACCATTTTGTAAGATTATACAAAGAGAAGGAGAGACGGTGAAAGTTTGTGTCTGCTCTTAGGAAAGTATCTGCTACCTGCAAGTTTGGTGGCTTGTGCGATGAACATATCAGGGTTACTACTCACTTTTAATATACATAAAATCAGGTAGGAAACATGGTTAAAAGATGATCCTCCTCTTACTGAAGTGTTGGTAGTGGCAAAACAAATAGAACATAGGATGATTTATGTGAGAGATTTTAAAGAAAAAATGAAAACAAATATCTGGGGAATGCCATAAAAGAGAAAAAAATATAGGAGCATAGAGTGATTTCAAGGGTCGGTGGTTTCACTGAGGACAAAGGGGACATATAGCTCACTCCAAAGATTGCCCTGTGATCAGAGCTTCCTGCAACAAATGTGGTAGAAGTAGTAAAGTAGTCCAATGGAAAAACAGAGCAGTGACAGAAGTGTGTGACAAGATAGTTCTCGAGATGGGTAATAAGAATCCAGGTACCCTTAGGGTCAAAGTGAGAAGTGAAGGTGTTAAAGTTGTGTTAAGGTTTGTGGCTTCTTCACAATTGACCATTGTTTCTGAACAAATGATTAAAGGTTTGTTTGGAGGGAAAGTAAGTCTGTAAAAACGGATATTAATCCTGGGTGATATGAACGACAACACATAAAATTGAGAGGATGTTTCCAAGGTGAAACTTACTACAGGAATAGGTTTGCCATAGGAAAAATGTATGTTTCTGTTAACGGGGACAGCATATTAGATTGGTCAGGAAAAAAGATTTAGGGGTGTATTTAGATCCCAATGCTAAACCACAAGTTCAAATATAGTTTGTAAAAAATCAAATAGCATTTGAGAAAGAATTTCGTATCAGAAATTATACTGTTCCTGTGGTATTCCGAGCAAGTAAATTACTACTCAGTGTGCAGGGAGCGGTAAATGTGTACCTGGAGAAATTATGCACATGGTGGTTCATAAATGTGATGTGAAGATCCACTTGTGTGTGAATATGAGAGCTTTAAATAAAGTAGATGTAGTAGATAAATTGCCTCTGCCTAACAATTCGGCGAAGGTGGCGACCCTAGTTGGTGCAAAGGTTTTCTCAATATTGGACTTGGCATCAGCTTGACTCCAGGTGGGTCTACATCCAGAGTCTCAAGAGTTAACCACCTTACTATGCCTGTGGGAGCATACAAATTCAAACACATGCTGTTTCGGGTGGCTTTGACATCCTCTTTTTTCTAGAGAATTATGTCATCAATATTGGCATTTATACCTGGTGTGTTTTACTATCACAATGAAATGTGGGAGTATTAAGACAACATGATGAGAGAGTTAAGATGCTGTTAAGAAAATTCTTAAAGTATGACCTGACAATCAAGGTAAAGGATGTAAGTTTGGAAGTAGAGAAATCAATTATCTTTGGCACAGCATTACAGGTAATTGAACCCAAGAGAAATGGTTGTGCATAAAAATAAGGATGAGATGCTCCTTGTTCGGGATGGTGGGATTCTACAGCGAGTTCATTGACAATTTGGTAAGGAGAACATTTACCATGAGAAACGTGATGAAGAACAAGATTTTGTTTAAATGCAACATGGCATGTGAAAAAGAATACAATAACATCAAGAGTTGTCTAGCTAGTTCGCCCAGATTGAAAGCTTTTATCCCAGGTCGTAAGTTCAGTGTGACAATGGACACCAACTCAAAAGGTTTGGCAGCAGTTCTGATACAGAATAGTGTGATTGAGGAAGAGAAAATAGCTTATGCTTCTAGATCTCTGCATGGTTCAGAGATCAATTATTATGTCACAGAGAAGGAGTTATTAGCTGTACATTAGATTTTGAACACGTTTAGAAATTTCTTATGGGGCACAACAATTTGTCATGCATTTATCGGATCATTTTTGTAGAATAGCTTTGACATCGTTTTATCCCATTCCAGTAGTTCTTTGTCAGATAGTCCTTTTTTATTCTTTATTATTATATATTTATTTCTGACTCTTATTTATTGCTACTGTATTCCAATGTATTTCTTTTTATCTACAATAAAAATATTTGAGCACGAGAAATTTCTTATGGGGCACAACAATTAAGGTACGCATGGATTATAAACCTTTAAGGGAATTGTTTAGAAAGAAAAAGCCTGAAGCACTGACTGGTAGGCTACGGTGGGCGATAAACTGGCAGGAGTACACATTTGAAGTAGAGGATTCAAAAAGAGAGCAGGAAATTGCTTGTCCATGATAGTGGATGTTTCTGGCAGAAACACGGATGCACATGATTTGCAGGAGGTAGAGGAATGGTTTATGGAGAATGGGTGTGTGGTCACCGAGGGTGTAGTTTCAGAAGAAGAGCTCAAAGAAGCATTGGTTAGACACAACATTTTGGGGAAAGAATATACTTACCAATGGGTAGAAATGAGAGGAAGGGTGGGAGACCTTAAGATCGTTTTGGATGGTCAGAGAAGAGTTGGCAGAGGTAGATGGATATTTGTTTAGGGCTACTAAATTCACTTCACTTGGTGTATTGTGGGAGAGACTGAACAATATGGCGTACGAGGAGCATTTTGGTATTTACAAGATGAAAAAATATTAATATAGGATTTCTGATGGCCAGGAAAGGATGTTCAGTCATGCATTGCCGTGAACTTTGCAACAGACTATGGGATGAAGTGGCTATGGATATTGTGGAACAATTGACAGGTGAAGTCAACTTCCTTGTGTTAGTCTTGGTGGATCTCTTTTCCAAATGACCAGAGATAAAGTGTGTCTCTCTGACATCAGCACCAAAAGTATCATCACATTTTTAGAAACAATATTCTCTAAAGAAGGGCTTCCTACTTCAATTTTCACTGACAAAGGGATCCAGTTCTATTCTAAGGAAATGCAAATGTACTTGGAAACTAATGGTGTTGTACACTGTTGCTGTGCCCTATATCATACATAAACTAATGGAGATATTGAAAGGCTTAGCAAACACTCAAAGAATGCATTCACCTGACTAGAAGCATTGGATTGAAGTGGAGAGATTAACTAATAAAATGTCTTGTTTTTTATCGGCTAACTCCTCACCAAGTTACTGATAAATCTCCTTTTGAGCTATCAGGGCAGTTACCCTAACTCTAAACATGTTCCAGAATAGATGGAAGTAGCGGAAAGGTTGGGTGAATGTGTGTACAGCTGATTCCTTGAGGCACAGAGAACTGAGTGTACAGAGGAGATGTAAAGAAGAGTATGGTGTTTAAAAAAACTGTTTTGGTTGCAGTGAAAGAAAAATTGGGTGAAGATGAAAAATCACACAGGAGTGGGTTGTCTTAGTTTATCAGACCCATAAAAGTAGTTAAGCGATTCTGAAATGCATCAAACCACAAGATGGGATCATTATCAATTTAGGAAGAGTTGCCAATTGTTTTGGATTTGATATTGATGGTTCTGGTAAAGTATGTGATGGCAGTAAAGATAGTGATAGCACGTGTGATACTAGTAGACGTGAATCTCATCATGCAGTGCGCAGGTCAAGTGGCCGCACTTCATAGCCTCCAAAGTTTCTTACAGATTATGTTACCAATTATATCTTTTATTTTCACATTTTTTATATTCTATATTTTCAATATGGTATCTTTATTGTTTTTAATCTCTTTCCTGTTGATGTCTTTAATGTGTCACATTGAAGATGTGCAGTACCATCCTCATGGTTTTACTTCCCTTGTTTCGTAGTGGACCTGTCCTCTGCCAAGCAAGTTTATTCTAGAGTGCTTAGGTGATAATACAAAGTAGACTATGTAAGTTTGAAAAAGATGACCTGTTACTCTGGCTGTGGCTGGGGTGCCTGTATAATAAAGCTACTTTATATTCGACCCTGGATTGCCTTGATGGACATCTTATTTTGAGGATTTTACAAAGAAACTGTACTGTTCAAAGCGAGAGAGCATGAAGCTGTTGAGGGTGGTTTTTTTTTATCTAGGTGGTCTCTGAGCAGTCCTGTTTCTAGGCTTTAAAACCCTCCACCACTACTATATCTGAGTGACTTTTTAACCTACTATCAGGTAGAAAGGCTGTTCTACATTGCTGGTTTCTGGAAACATCAGAGTGAGGATTGTCTTAGTCTAGCCATCTCTAGAGAGATGGGCATGTGGATTGTGGCATCCAACTCTTCATAATGAAACATCCACCAGAACTCACCTTTTTGTTTTTTAAAGTTTATTTATCATTTTATACACCAACTACAGACATTGAAGCCAAGGCAAAATAGAAACAATAATACGTGTGTGACACAGTAAAAGGACTGGGAAAGAAAACAAAGAAAAAAAAAGTCCAAAATAAACTATAGAGACAAGGTACATTTCAAAAGTAGGCACAGATCAGCGGGGCATCACAGAGCAAGTTCGGAGATTGCCTTATACAGCATTGAATAGGTAACAAGCGGTTAATCTGCCAATTCATCCTCTGCAGAATGATCCAAGGACAACAAGTAGACCTGCAATGCCTGCCAGATATCTTTAGGCCTGGAAGTAACTGGCTGAATAGAAGCATACAATTCGGAATTAGTATCACAGTAGGTCAGGTCTTTCAGCCAGGCTGACACAGTTAGAGGGGTGCGAGCACCCCAGTGAAGCAAGATCTGTTGTTTGGTTGGGAGCAAGGCAATAGCAGTAAACCAACGTAGTTCCAAGGGTAATGGTCACACGTACCCCAGCAAAGCTATCAGTGGGTTGGGAGCAAGTGACTGTTCAAGCATGAGGGACTGAGTAGATGTCCCAGCAATGGAAAGCTATGACCCCACAGGTCCATGATAAATGTAGGAAATCTACCTGGTCCGCCTGGCATTTGAGGCAACAGTGAGGTCTAGAAGGATCAAATTTTGCCAGCACCTGGGGGTAGTATAAGCACTGTGGAGGTACTTATAATATAACAGTGGATACCTGAAACAAGTTTAGTCTGCGTACAGCAATAATAAGATTTACCTGTGATAGAGATACCCAGGTCGCGTTCCCATGCAGCACTGGACTTCTCCACACCTGCATTCTTCAGTTGTAAGGAAGTGTGATACAATTTGGAAAAGGCTGCTGTCTGGGGGAGTGATCACTAATGTAAGGGGGGGGAGTCTTTGGGTTCAGCTGGATAGGCGGGTAATACCTCACGCAATATGCTATGTAAATGATGGAATGTGAATCCTTCCATAAGTGTTGAATGACCTCCGTTAGCGACAGTGGAGCTGGGTTTGAGCACACCATTTGTAAACAGATCTCCCGAGACCCGTGAGTCACTAGAGCGAAGGAAACACTGCACCAGGCGTTCAAGAGTATGCAGGAGCCATAGGTTGTTAAATAGTGGAATATGAGGGGAATATAGCAAATCTCCCCCCAGGTAGTGCAAGAGTTTAAACCATGCCCGGCTGGTAGTAGTTAGTGTTTGAATGGTATTGGAGTCGCACAGAAGGCCCTGTGGACAATGGAAGATGTGGTAGTTGTGCCCATTCAGGTTTAAGGAACGGCAAGTGGGCATCAGGGTGATACCAATAGTAAGCATAATGTGCCTGGGCTACGTAATAATAAAGTTGGAGGTCCAGGACACCAAAGCTGCTGCGCTCCAAATGAAGTGTGAGGATCTCCCAACGAATACAAGGTCGAAGGCCAGCCCATATGAGTCATATCATTTGTATGAGCAGTCCACGCAGAGAAGCAAAAACAACTGCTAGTGAGGGCGATAGGTAATAAGTAAAGAAAACACGGTAACACAACCCTCAGGAACCGGGTTTGAGTCTCGGCGTCGGCTCTCCAGTGCCTACAAAAAATGTCGATACGAACCACTAAAATTAAATAAACCATGGTGTGCCTACAATAAAACGGCAATCAGAATCAATAAAATTAAATAAACAATGGCAAATCGAAATGGAAACAAAATCACAAATGCTGATCTTTAGGAAGAAAAAGCCACATCAAAGAACGAGCAGGAAATAAAAGAAGTAGTCCCCAAAGGACCATATACACACCTACAGCGTAAGGAAACTGTAGTTGGCTGGTGCTCCTGAACGAAAAACCGATATACTGTATCAGGAGTGCCAACCAATGAGGAGCCAGCAAAGAGCAGCGACACAGGAGTGACCCAATGGTAAGCAGCAGGCGGGATTACACTCCGTATAGTGATTACAGCAGGTCTTGCAGACAGCGCATGCACGCTGCCCAGGCTCGACTTAAAGAAGGTTTATTTGGTTTAAGTAATAACTGGATGACAGCTTCCCGTAACGTTGGCGGGAGGGAGCCCTGCTCGAGAGATTCTGCATACATTTCCAACAAATGAGGGACCAGGAGTTATTTGTAAGCTTTATAAAAATCTCTGGAAATCCCGTCAAGTCCCGGAGCCTTAGAGCCACTTAAGTCATCTATGGCCTAAGAGAGTTCCTCACATGTAATGGGGGAGGCAAGAAATTGCTGTTGACCAGATTCGAGGCAGACCATAGCAACCTCAGACAAGCAATTGGCCAATACTTTGTCACTGTTGCCAGAATACAACGTGGAAAGGGACTTGTAATAGTCTGTAAAGTCTGTCAGGATGGTTGTACCATCAGTAATGTCAGTGCAGTCAGTCTGCTGTAAATGCAATACATATGTGGCATGATGTGGGGGGCACAGCAAACAAGCCAGAGTACGACCTGGGCGTTCACCCTCACCATAGCTGCGCTGCCTAGCATATTTCCCCAAATAAGTGACCTCTTGTTTGGCAAGGTCTTGAAACTCATGTAACAATTTTGACCTATCGTGAAGATAGAGTGTGTGTTGTGAAGCTCAGTCTCCAGTGTCCAGATCACAAAGTTTGTCCTCCACATTAGCAAGATCATTGCGAATATTGCGGATTACCCCTGCATGCTTTGAAATACAAATTCCTCTTATATAAGCTTTAAAGGCCTCTCTTAGGGTAGAAAGTTTCTGCACAGAGCCAGCATTAGTAGCGAAAATTTCAATGATAGCATCTCGGACTTCCGAGTGAAAAACTGCATCATATAATGCAATGGCAGGGAAACACCACTGGCGGGTCATGGGGACATATGTGGGGACATTTAGGGTGACAAGTACAGGGCCATGATCTGACAGTGTGCGGGGGCAGTGTGTAATAGTGTTAAGCAATTAAAGCACGTCCTGGGACATATGCCAGTGATCAATGTGGGTCCACACATTGTGAGGGGCAGAAAAAAAGTATAATCATGTTTACATGGCTATTTATGATGCCATGCGTCTGAGAGACGGAATGTATCAATTAGATCCGTCAATATTTGCAGAAAGCAGGGTTTAGCGACCACTGCGGATCAAGTGGAATCAAGTTTTGGTCGGCAGGTAATATTTTGGTTACCTCCTAGTATGATGTAATTGGTCTGATATTGACTAATCTGTGAAGACAGGTCAGTGAAAAAGTCAGGAGAGTCAGTGCCTGCTACATACACATTCATATTGAGCACAGCTCGACAAGCCAAGCCGCCCAACACCAACAACTAATGATCCGCAGGGTCAGAAGTGATTTCCATTGCCTTGAAGGGGACACCACTATGGATCAAGATGCAGTCCTCCAGTGAGTACTAGCTATAGTGTGAGAACTAGTGGTGAAAACCCCATGACAAGGAGCAAGTACATTCTGGTCTGGGCAATAGATGTCTTTCTTGAAGAGAGGCCAATTGGACTCTGTGCCAGTGCAAATCGGCAAGGACCTTTTTCCCTTTTCTGGCATTATTTAAACCTCTGATGTTCCATGTCATGCAGGAGAGTTGCAACAGAGTCTCTGGTGCATGGTGGAGGCATAATAACTGAGGACTTTACAATTTAAAAGCAAGTGCTGTAAGTATAAGACTGTTTTGCAAGGGAACCCAATTAGTGGTAAGGGACCTTGGGTGCAGAGTATTTTACAGCAACATTGGTCCCTCTCAAAAAATATAAAATAAATAGATTTTTTAATAGAGATACAATGATATCTATATGTGGCTGTCCAACTGGACATAATCATTTAATGCAAATATTTAAAAGAACAACATACAAGTGGGAACATTTACAACATGTAAAACAAAAATGAGAACTCAGGCAATTGATAAATCGTGGCCAAAAATACAACAGGTAGGCCAACATAAATTACATTAAGGTACTCAGTCACAGCATAATAAATGGTATAGGTTTGTTTCAGAGTACAAGTAAAGCCTGAGACAAATGCCTGTCAGAGTTTGGAAAGGGGGAGAAAAAGGGGAGGAGGGAAATGACAAAAGGATATGTCAGACAGTAGCCACGGATACTAGAATGCTTTATGGCCCACTTCAAATGCCTGCTGCACACTTGAATGTTTCCAGATAATTCCCAAAGAGGATGAGCTCATTCGTAATAACATATCCTTTTGTCATTTCCCTCCCCTCCCCTCTTTTCTCCCCCCCTTTCCTCCCTTTTCAGACTCTGACAGGCATTTGTCTCAGGCTTTACTTGTCTTGTCCTGAAGATGATCCTAGAATTGCACTAAAAGGATCGAAACGCTGTCGACTTCTCGTACTCTGACACAAACCTACACCATCTATTATGCTGTGCCTGTGTACCTTAATGTAATTTATGTATAGAGGAGAGGGGGCAACCAACTCTAAGAGGTCGATGGTAGAAGCAATAGCGATGACAGGACGGAGGCAGAAAAAACAAGCATTTGCAATGCAATAGGTCTCGCATTTTTTAAACTTTGACCTATTGGTATTGTAACTGACAATGCCTTTTATTATAGCAGGTTTTTAAACATATAAATAAAAGGCATTGTCATTTACAATGCCAATAGCTGAAAATCTCGCAATTGCGAGACCTATTGCATTGCAAATGCTTATTAAAACAGACATTGATATTGCCCTTTTCGAGGAGTGTCTAGAGAGGATTCCCCACAGATCACAGACAGAGGGCAGTTATTCTCCCCATTCTGACAGCCATCCCGTTCTCAATATAAAATAATATATATCAGCATTTGCAATCGCATACCAACTCAGTACTTGATTCTGAATCACCAACTGGCCAGGTATATGATGTAGGGAAGGGCCTGTGAAATCATGCTGGTAACTGAAGGGCACAGATACAGGCCATAACGGCCTGCATAATGAACACTTAAGCATTAAGCTATATCGGTCTCTGTAACCTCACTACCAATGTCACAGAAGGTAGACAAAGCGCCACACAAAGGTACTCCTAAACTGCACATGCAACTTGTGTCCTCAGAGCGGCACCGGCAACATATAACACATGCTAAACATAAATCCCCAATTAGGATCCAAAGTACCCCATTTTTTGTTTAAATTTGTTTATTGTCGTTTCTCATTTTGTAGTACACAATCGTTCAGAAGTTACATAAAAATGTAAGGGTTCTTGCCCCTCTTCCAATTCTTACTTACCTTGTTACATCAACATGTAGTCTGAGCGGTCGTACGTACCAGTATGTTACCATGAATACCAAATTCTTTTTTTTGTTAGAGTTTGCAATATAACATTGATACAACATGGTGAACAATACATTTCTCTCCTCTCATGTAATGAACTGAAGGTATTTGTAGTAGTGCATCGTTTCCGAACTATACTTCCTTGACTGCCTTGCTGTTGGTCTACACGCATTCGCATTGGACATGGCCGCGCTGGTGCACAGGTGCCTGCCTGTTAGACCTGGTACCATTGGCGTGGGTCTCCCTTCCATTGTTTTCGCTATGCCTCCTCTGTTGTTGACCTGTTTTTGATGGTTTAGATGCTTTGGGCACTTTGCCACTGCTAATCAGTGCCAAAGTGCAAGTGCTCCCTATGATAAATTGATGTATGGATTAGTGACTCCATGATTGGCTTATTTGATTTACTGTCAGACCCTAGTACAGTGCACCGCGTGTGCCCAGGGCCTGTAAATCAAATGCTGCTGGTGGGCTTGCAGCACTGGTTGTGCCACCCACTGGAGCAGCTTGGAAAGAGTGTCTCAGGCCTGCCATTGCAGAGCCTGTGTGCAGTCTGGTACTGCCATGTCGACTTGGTAAGTGCCCCCACTTACCAGTCCCCAAACCTTCCCTTTTCTGCATGTTAGTCACCCCTAAAGTAGGCCTGCGGGCAGGGTGCATTGTATGTAAGAGGTAGGACATGCCCTGATGTGTGTGGCGAATGTCTGACAAAATATCGACGGACAGAAAATCGACCTACAAAAATATCGACACAGAAATATCGAAGTCAAAAATATCGAAGTCCTATCTACATAAAGATAAGTACAAAAATATCGGAAAAAAAATATCGTTGTCAAAAATATCGATGTTAAAAATATCGTTTTTTAAAATGTTTTAATAATAATGTAAAATTAAGTAAATAATACATATAATTAAAAGAAATATAGTTAAAAATATTAAAACATATTTAAAAATAATAACTAATACATATTGTTAAAATTAATTAAACATATACATATAAATTAATATATATACTTACTCCACATATTGCAACATTAGTGAAAGCGTTGGATAGCGTCAGAGTAAAAATTACTATTCCCACTCCAGAGAGTGCAGCAGTAGGGAAAGCGCAGGATAGCGTAGGGGTAAAAATTACTCTTCCCACTCCAGTGAGTGCAAAAGTAGGGAAAGCGTTGGATAGCGTAGGGGTAAAAATTACTATTCCCACTCCAGAGAGTGCAACAGTAGGGAAAGCGCTGGATAGCGTAGGGGTAAAAATGACTATCCCACTCCAGAGAGTGCAACAGCAGAGAAAGCGCTGGATAGCGTAGGGATAAAAATTACTATTCCCACTCCAGTGAGTGCAACAGTAGGGAAAGCGCTGGATAGCGTAGGGGTAAAAATTACTATTCCCACTCCAGAGAGTGCTACAAAAGGGGATGATGGACGGAACGTTTGAGCCAATCAAACACTCTCCCCCAGTCAACTGATCTGGGTTTAATCCATCATCATTCTTTAGCTCACTCCACCACCCCAGTTCAGACATGGCCATATGCAAATCAGTCTGACCCTGTGCCTCATGGGAACAGTCCAGCCCGAACTGCCAAGCCATGTCTTCCCTGGACCGGAAACAAGCATCCTAGGACCGGTTTCTGGCATTCCAGCCGTCATCAGCCAGGCTTGCTTGAATCCAGTGGCAAAGTGAGCAAGGGACCCACGTCTGGGCATACCCCCGCCAACTTAGGGCGAACAAAGCGATACAAAAGGGGATGATGGACGGAACGTTTGAGCCAATCAAACACTCTCCCCCAGTCAACTGATCTGGGTTTAATCCATCATCATTCTTTAGCTCACTCCACCACCCCAGTTCAGACATGGCCATATGCAAATCAGTCTGACCCTGTGCCTCATGGGAACAGTCCAGCCCGAACTGCCAAGCCATGTCTTCCCTGGACCGGAAACAAGCATCCTAGGACCGGTTTCTGGCATTCCAGCCGTCATCAGCCAGGCTTGCTTGAATCCAGTGGCAAAGTGAGCAAGGGACCCACGTCTGGGCATACCCCGCCAACTTAGGGCGAACAAAGCGATACAAAAGGGGATGATGGACGGAACGTTTGAGCCAATCAAACACTCTCCCCCAGTCAACTGATCTGGGTTTAATCCATCATCATTCTTTAGCTCACTCCACCACCCCAGTTCAGACATGGCCATATGCAAATCAGTCTGACCCTGTGCCTCATGGGAACAGTCCAGCCCGAACTGCCAAGCCATGTCTTCCCTGGACCGGAAACAAGCATCCTAGGACCGGTTTCTGGCATTCCAGCCGTCATCAGCCAGGCTTGCTTGAATCCAGTGGCAAAGTGAGCAAGGGACCCACGTCTGGGCATACCCCCGCCAACTTAGGGCGAACAAAGCGATACAAAGGGGATGATGGACGGAACGTTTGAGCCAATCAAACACTCTCCCCAGTCAACTGATCTGGGTTTAATCCATCATCATTCTTTAGCTCACTCCACCACCCCAGTTCAGACATGGCCATATGCAAATCAGTCTGACCCTGTGCCTCATGGGAACAGTCCAGCCCGAACTGCCAAGCCATGTCTTCCCTGGACCGGAAACAAGCATCCTAGGACCGGTTTCTGGCATTCCAGCCGTCATCAGCCAGGCTTGCTTGAATCCAGTGGCAAAGTGAGCAAGGGACCCACGTCTGGGCATACCCCCGCCAACTTAGGGCGAACAAAGCGATACAAAAGGGGATGATGGACGGAACGTTTGAGCCAATCAAACACTCTCCCCAGTCAACTGATCTGGGTTTAATCCATCATCATTCTTTAGCTCACTCCACCACCCCAGTTCAGACATGGCCATATGCAAATCAGTCTGACCCTGTGCCTCATGGGAACAGTCCAGCCCGAACTGCCAAGCCATGTCTTCCCTGGACCGGAAACAAGCATCCTAGGACCGGTTTCTGGCATTCCAGCCGTCATCAGCCAGGCTTGCTTGAATCCAGTGGCAAAGTGAGCAAGGGACCCACGTCTGGGCATACCCCCGCCAACTTAGGGCGAACAAAGCGATACAAAAGGGGATGATGGACGGAACGTTTGAGCCAATCAAACACTCTCCCCAGTCAACTGATCTGGGTTTAATCCATCATCATTCTTTAGCTCACTCCACCACCCCAGTTCAGACATGGCCATATGCAAATCAGTCTGACCCTGTGCCTCATGGGAACAGTCCAGCCCGAACTGCCAAGCCATGTCTTCCCTGGACCGGAAACAAGCATCCTAGGACCGGTTTCTGGCATTCCAGCAGTCATCAGCCAGGCTTGCTTGAATCCAGTGGCAAAGTGAGCAAGGGACCCACGTCTGGGCATACCCCCGCCAACTTAGGGCGAACAAAGCGATACAAAAGGGGATGATGGACGGAACGTTTGAGCCAATCAAACACTCTCCCCCAGTCAACTGATCTGGGTTTAATCCATCATCATTCTTTAGCTCACTCCACCACCCTAGTTCAGACATGGCCATATGCAAATCAGTCTGACCCTGTGCCTCATGGGAACAGTCCAGCCCGAACTGCCAAGCCATGTCTTCCCTGGACCGGAAACAAGCATCCTAGGACCGGTTTCTGGCATTCCAGCCGTCATCAGCCAGGCTTGCTTGAATCCAGTGGCAAAGTGAGCAAGGGACCCACGTCTGGGCATACCCCCGCCAACTTAGGGCGAACAAAGCGATACAAAAGGGGATGATGGACGGAACGTTTGAGCCAATCAAACACTCTCCCCCAGTCAACTGATCTGGGTTTAATCCATCATCATTCTTTAGCTCACTCCACCACCCCAGTTCAGACATGGCCATATGCAAATCAGTCTGACCCTGTGCCTCATGGGAACAGTCCAGCCCGAACTGCCAAGCCATGTCTTCCCTGGACCGGAAACAAGCATCCTAGGACCGGTTTCTGGCATTCCAGCCGTCATCAGCCAGGCTTGCTTGAATCCAGTGGCAAAGTGAGCAAGGGACCCACGTCTGGGCATACCCCCGCCAACTTAGGGCGAACAAAGCGATACAAAAGGGGATGATGGACGGAACGTTTGAGCCAATCAAACACTCTCCCCCAGTCAACTGATCTGGGTTTAATCCATCATCATTCTTTAGCTCACTCCACCACCCCAGTTCAGACATGGCCATATGCAAATCAGTCTGAC